>JAJHZJ010000227.1:1795230-2995230 GCA_023548195.1 Bettongia penicillata ogilbyi
TTTACACAGGAACTCATTTGACCTACAGGGCAGTAGGGGGTGATTGTATGGTAGTAGAAAATATGCCAAGTTTGAAGAGCGCTGATTCCTTCTGGGCTAGCCTCTTTTATGCCCTTAGGTGATCAGGAAGACAAGTCAATGGCTGGAACCTTAGCCCAGCTAGGCCAATCAAATCTTAGGAATAAGCCTTTTCTCCAATAGATTAGTGGTCAAAGCGAATATTTCTCAAAAGAAGAATTGCAAAATATTCACAACCACATGAAAGACAGCTCCCAATCACTAATATTAAAAAAAAAGAAAAGAAAATCAAAACAGCCTTGAGGTTTCACCTCACATCCTGCTAATTGGAAAAGTTGGGAAAAGATATCAATAGTCAATGCTGGAGAGGTTGTGAGAAGATAGAGCCATTGTTACATTGTTGGGGGAACTGGGAGTTGGTAAAACCATTTTGGAAAACAGTTTGGAATTACATGAATAAAATGATGAAAATGTCCACACCCTTTGACCCAGAGATTCTGTTCTTGGCCTTATACCCCAGGGAAGCCATGGATAGGAAGAAAATCCCCATATATAGCAAAATACTTTATAGAGGCACTTTTTGTAAGAGAAAAAAATTGAAAACAAAGTTTTCCCCCATTCATTGGGGAAATAGCTACACAAGCTGTGGGACTTGAATGTAATGGAATATTAATGGGCTATAAGAAATGATGAGTGTGATGAATACAGAGAATTCCAGAAAGATCTACATGAACTGATGCAGAGTAAAAGAAGCAGAGCCAAGAAAACAGTATGCACAATGATAGCAACAATGTAAATGGAAAAAGCAACTGCGTATACATAATCAAAAGAGAATGTTGCAAAATTCTAAAGAACAAGCAGGATTTAAAAAAATATAAGATGATGCTCCTACTCCCCCCCTTCATGGAGGTGGGAGACCCACAGGTGTTACAATTGCACATGTTTTCAGACACTTTTGATATAATGATTAGTTGTGCTGATCTCTCTCCCTTTCTCCTTTCTCCCTCTCTTTCTCTATCTCTTTTTGTCTGTCTCTATTTAAAAATATTATTGCGTAAGGGATAACTCTCTGGGAGAAAAAGAGTGAAAGATACTGGGAAAAACTATGATGATGTGAAAAACTATGATGATGTAAAAAACAAAAGATATGAATGAAAAACTTATTTCAAAAATTAAAAATCTCAGCAATAACCTTTTGATTTTTAGGGGAAAAAATGAGCTTAGTCTACATGATAGAGTTTCCTGGTAGATATTGTTACTTCCACAAGAGGTTTGGACTTGATGACCTTGAGACTTTCCTAACATATTTCTTTGATTTCATTAGATTATAAATTCCATGAAGATAGGTATGGTAATTTATCTAAACTTTGAACCCTGTTCTGAACCTAGAATTATGTTTTGCTTAATAATGGATTATCACATGTGTTATATATGCATTGTATGGACTTTTCTTTTTGGTAATAACTTAGAGAATCTCTTTGGAAGGGATTTTATAAAAAAATGACTGTCTACAATTTTGCTACTTTTCCAAAGCAATCCAAGCACACCTCCCTGGTGCCAGAACACTTAAATGTACAAGGAAATTCAGAAATATCCCTGGACTGAGAGTAAGGAAGATTTGAGTTCAAATCCAAGCTCTTCCACTTACTTGTTTTGTGACCTTCAACAAGTCACTTAATTTCATCCAAACTCAATTTTTTTCATCTGTGAAATAGGAATAATAATATTGGCAATGTCTATATCTAAGGATGATCTAATAAGCTACTTTGCAAACCTTAAATGGCTATTTATATATAAATTAGTATTATCAGGAGTTTGCAGGACTGTCAGAGTACTATTTCTTCTTTCCCTGTAGCAAGACTGCAAAAACTCCTGGCTAGCCCTGAGACCACCAGGCTTTTACTTAAATGTCTTCTAGGGTGATCCAGATCTTCTGTTAGTAGAGACAAAATCCCTATAACTCATGATGTCTTTACATTAACTAACTCTTGCATTCCATGTTATTAGGAGAAAATAAGATTACCTTCTCAGGCTATGTTTTGTTGGATTCCATTGGACTCTTTCCTTCAGAGATTCTGGTTCTCTTAGCTCCAGGCTTTGATGAAGTCGATAATGTCACATTAGTGGAGAGGGATTGATGTTGTTTGTGTCAGTGTTAAACATGAAACAAGACTCTGAACACTCTTGTCATTCCAGAAGAATGCACGTTGATCCATACCTGAAGCGTCTTCAATACATCCTTGTGGCATTAAGCAGGGCTGGTTTGGGTCCTGGACACCAGGGGAGCTTTCTAATAGCCCACAAATGAAATTGGGAACAATTAAAATAGCTAAAATACTTTTACTCAGGAAGAAATTGCTGTTTCTAGTTATACACAGAAAAATGTGTCATCTACTCATCCACACCATTGCTTCCTGTCAGTCAAACCAATCCTTTGCACGGAAGGTGGTTTTACCCTTTATGCAGACAACAGAATTGTAAGCAAACAGGCTGAAGCCTGGGAGACCAAGAGATTATTTCTTTATTGTCATTGTAGTCTTTAAAGCTTGTCTAGCAGAGAATCTCCACAAAAGGGCAAGGCAACAACAGCTCCATGATTATATTACAAAAAGACTCATATTGGTTAGATGTATTAACCCCAGTGGGCTCTTGCTACCTCAGACAGATCTTAGGACCTTAATGGTTTTTTGTGTTATGTCTGCCTGGGGCTCTATGGATTATGCTTGATGAATGGAGAGGATGGAGCCGCCTTCTTGATGGTTGGCTTTCCTTGTACACCTGTTGGTTTGAGGACAGAGGTGGAATGGAGGTACGACTTCACAACTTCCCTGCCTGCTCAGTATTCTCTCTCTTGCCTCCATGACTTGGACAGTTTATTTCCTCTTCCTCGATTGCTCTCCCTTCTCACTACCAATGCTTGGGATCCCTAGTGCCCTTCAAGGCTCAGCTCAAGTGCCATGTCATCCTATAGGAGACCTCCCCAGACTCTTCCAGCTGTTAGTGTCTCACCCATGGAAAATTACTCTTCAATTTTTGATGAAGTTGCCTGTGTCCCATTAGTGGGGAGGGATTAATGATGTTGTTTGTGTCAGTATTAAACATGAAACAAGACTTGGAACACTTGTCATTCTAGAGGAATGTATATACATTATTTTGTATATATGTTTTATATTAATCTGTATACATTTCATCTACCTCCACTGGAATGTAAGCTTGTAAGCTCTTGGAGGGTAGGGGGGGGGGCTGTATCATTTTTGTCTTTGCATCCCCAACACCTAGTTCTATGTCTGGCACTTAATGCTTGTTGAATTGAGTGGAATCAATCAATAAGTATTTATTAAGTACTTGCTATATGGCAGGCACTGGAGATGCAAAGAAAAAGAAAAATAGAAGTGCTTGACCTCTAGGAGCTTATATGCTAATCATAGTAGTAGGAAGGGAAGAAGATAGCATGTACACAGATAAGTGTAAAATATATATATAATATTTTATATTTAATTTTTATATATCATATATGGAATGCATATGCAAGTATATGTTTGTGTATCACACACATTATATATACATACACACACATACACACACATACTAAATCTACAAAATTTCATACAATTTAGTAAGAAAGACTCAACTGCTCCTATAGGATTTCCCATTTCTCAATATATGGGACTGAATTCGGAAACTAGGTTTTAGCTTATGATGGGCTTATGATGAATATTTTTGAATGAATATGTTCAGTTTTGAATAGTCAAACCACCCTCATATTCCCTCCTGACCTGGAGATAGAAGGAAAAATAAGGTAAAGAATGGTAACATAGAACTGACAGTACATCAATTTTAAATTCCTGGTAGCTTTGATCTGACTTTTTGAAACACCCTGTATAGGATAATAATAGCTAATAACTAGCATTTATTTCCATAGCACGTTAGGGTCGGCTAGGTGGTGCAGTGCATAGAGTGCCAGGTCTGGAGTCAGGAAGTCTCATCTTCCCGAGTTCAAATCCAGTCTCAGACATCAGCTGTGTGACCCTGAGTAAATTACTTCACCCCGTTTGCCTCAGTTTCTCATCTGTAAGTGAGCTGGAGAAGGAAATGGTAAGCCATTCCAGTATCTTTGCCAAGAATACCCCAAAATGGGTTAACGAAGAGTTGTACATGACTGAAACAACTCAACCACAACTACCGTTAGAGCACTTTACACCTTAAGTCATGTGATGCTCACAACAACTCTCTCATGTCTCTTCTTTATAATTTTGTTCCTCTCCTGTTTTTTTTGGTGCATTGTTCTTTTTGTTGACATTATTGTAGTTATTGTGGGCTAATTATGTTTTAGTTACCACTATGGGAGCAGTTTTCTTCTCCCATAGATGCTCTGTCCCCCAAACCAAATTTCAAGGTATTGGAGGAAATACCCCCTATTTCTCCTATCACAGAATCATAGGATCTAGAGCTAGATGGAAATGTAGGGAGTGTTTAACCCACTTCTCCATCCCCTACTTTTACAGGTGACAAAAGGGAGGTTCAGTGACTAGCCCTAAGTCCCCCAGGGAGTACACAGGAGAACCAGGATGTAATGCCAGGTGTCTGCCTCCACATCCAGTACTCTTGCTAATGTCTTCTTTTCTTTGTGGCCACAGCACTTAGTAGAGAGCCTGGCACGGGTGGGATGAATAAATATTTGTTGACTGACTACATAGGAGTGACTTTGAATAGTCATTTAATGAATGCTTTTTGATAATTATAATGAAGAAAAATCTTTTGGTTGCATAAAACCTTAACTGCCCCCTAAATATCCATTTACTAGTGTTATGGTGAAAATGCTTAGATTTCAGTATGGTTGCTAAGTAATTGAATAAAAAATGAATAATGATTCTCAGATACCCAAAGAAGAAACATACAAAAACCTTCACTTGCCCATTTCATTTTTATTCACACTTTTACATTCCAAGGACACAATTTATTTTAGGTATGAATCATTGTGCCTCTTCTGGGGTCATTTTTGGCATGTTGCGTCTACCTCTAAACTGTTGCTTAGAACTCTGGAATGCCTTCTTTCCTCAACTAGCCAGCATGGTGGAAGGAAGGCTCTGCCTGAGGTCAGAAAGACCTCAGTAAGTCCTCCCTAAGACAGTAGCTGCAGATGTTAGATAAGTCACTTAAACTCAGTTTCCTCATCTGTTAAATGGGGATGATAATAATAGCATCTGCCTTCCAGGGTTGTTGTGAAATTCAAATGAAATAATATTTGGAAATACTTTGCAAAACTTAAAGTGTCATATAGTGGGTAGGTATTATTATTACCTACACCTCTTAGAATCCCCTGTATCCTTCAAAATATAGTACATGTGCCTTCTCCTCCATGAGGTCTTTTCTGATCCCTGCTCCCTAGTTATTCTCTGTCTCTGTCTCACTTCCTCTGTCTCTGTCTCTCCCTCTCCCCATCTCTCTCCCCATCTCTTGCTCTGCTCTGTATTTTCATATATGTGTACATGTTGTATTCTGCCTCCCCTTGATCTGAGTAGACCATAAAAAGCATTTTGCAATCAGGAACCTTACATCTTTCTGTCACTGTAATGCTAATGAGATTAAACACCTTCCCCGCCCCTTAATGGACCTGTCTGTTAAGAGGAGTTTGATTAGGGGAGATTTGTAGGAAGGCTCATACCTTTTGTAAATGAAGTACTGGTTCTCAAGGATTGTGATATGTTTTGGCTTTAAAATGTATAAGTACTCTGAAGTGAGGTTTTACTTTGGGGATTAGTTTTTGGAAGAAGGTTTGTGTACCAGATGAGACTCTGGCAAGTCGGTAAGCAGTTCTTGCTCCCAGCTTTGAAAACCCAGAGGCTGGTGCTTCTCTCTGGTAACTATGATCAAACAGTTATTTGTCTGTTAATTTGTGATATACATATTGCTTTCTGTCAGGCAGCTGGAAGCCCTGTCTGTTGAACTTTATTTCTCAGTTTGTATTTTCTCTGAAGTTCAGAGTGCTGACTTTTCCCCCTGAATTAAGTGAATGATACATATACTTGATGAAAGTGATTGTTGACTCCTCAAAAGTTGCCTTTCCTTTTAGAAAAGTAGATCAAAGAACCTGTGAGACGGGCCCTCCTGTGTATGTCAGAGTCCTTCCTTTTATAGTCATTATATCCATACACTTAGCATAGTGCCTTGCATGGATAGCCATATAAATGTTTAGTGAATTTAACTAAATTCAGATATTAGGATTGGGGTAGGGGTTGAGTGTGGTAAGAGTTAAGAAAATATGGAATTTTTCCTCTCCTTACAGGTTGGGGTACTTAAAAACTCACATGCTCTAAAAATAATGTCTTCCCTTAGCCCAGTGTATCATTTATTTTTTGCTTTTATCTTATCAGTACCACTTGAGGTCAAGCTCCAGGACTCCAGAGCTCAGATGCCAAGCAAGGCTTACATCTTCTTTCCACCTTCCCTTTAGGCAAGGTTGGCCAAATCTGCAATCGAGAGTCTTGTTGACACTGAGTCTCTGCAGAGAGAATAGGCCATTCACAAGTGGTGCCATCACTCAGCAGGACTGTGACAGGGTACGATAAAAGAAGTCACAGCATCTTAGTGAATCTCCGGTGGCTCTGCTCTGTGGATGGAGCTGCTTAGTACTGGAAGAGAAGACAAGGCCCAGGCTCCTTCCAGCATCCACAGAAGATATTCTTTTGAAGGTCTTTTTTTTTGGGAGGGGGAAGAGGGAAATTGCCTGAAAATGTATTCTCTCATTATCATAAGAGATAATCCTCCATTTGATTAGGTTTCTGACCCCCACAGCATTTTGTATATATAATGTCATTTTAGATAAACAGGTAGCCATCTTTTGTTCATACTACAAATATATTCTTTGTTTATTTTTGTATCTCTGAGGAAGATGGAATAATGTAGATAACTGGGCAGTAGGTGGCACAGTGTCAGACCTGGAGTCAGGAAGACTTATCTTCCTGAGTTCAAATCTGACCTCAGACATTTACTAGCTGTGTGACCCCAAGCAAGATATTTAACTTTGTTTTCCTCATTTTCCTCATCTATAAGATGAGCTAGAGAAGGAAATGACAAACCACTCCAACATGTTTGCCAAGAAAACCTTAAATGGGATTATAGATCTGGATGTGACTGAATTGACTGAGTAACAACAGATAAGTGAACATATAAAACCCATTTCATTCTACTTCCTTTCTTACCAGACTTTTACAAGTGCTTCTGACTGGGTTAGTTAGGTGGCACAGTGACAGAGTACTGTCTCTGGAGTTTAGGAGGACCTGAGTTCAAATATGACCTCAGACACTTACTAGCTGTGTGGCCTTAAACAAGTCACTTAACACTATTGCCTCAAAACAAAACCAGTGCCTCTAACCAGTGACCCTCCTCATCCTCTGTTAGAAGTAATAATGAGGGGCATCTAGGTGGTACAGTGAATAGGGCACCAGCCCTGGACTCAGGAGGACCTGAGTTCAAATCCAGCCTCAGACACTTGACTCTTACTAGCTGTGTAACCTTGGACAAGTCACTTTATCCCAATTGTCTTGTCTTCCCTCTCCAAAAAAAAAAAGAAATAATAATAAAATTTAAATGGACAAATGATAATGGAAGAAGAATAGAGTCCATAGAACATTGGAAAACTGGAGAATCAGCCTCAGAACCATCAAGATTTCTCTAATATGTGAATAGCTTATTGCCCCTAAGGAATAACTGGTAACAGGGAAGAATGATTAGTCAACTCATTGGAGAACTGTTTAAATTTGACTTATTATGGGAACAATTTGTTTATTTTAGCTAGAATGTTAAGATGCCTACAGTACAATCATTAATGCCCCTTAGTAGCCACTTTAAAAATGTTTATTGCGTGGATTAAGGAATGGTCATAGAACCCTAGGACATGTGAAATGGGAAGGGACTTTAGCTATCCTCTAGTACTAAGTACTTATTTTATGACAGTAATATGGATACTGGACCTGTGATTTCATTTGTATAGGACATTCTCAGGTGAGAAGGAAACTTCCTCTACTAATGCATACTGGGAGGCTCCAGTGATTTTCCTAAGATCATGCAGCATATGTGTATGTGTTATGTGTGTGTGTGTGCGTTGGGTCTTGAACTGTGAACCTTGGTCTCAAGGCCAGCTCGATCTACTCTGCCATGCCTCCTCTTTGTTTTATAAATAATGCATTTGATTTCACAAGTGTATTTATATTTTATTCACCCTGCATTTTGCAAAGCATGCCTAGTAGGGTGACATTACACTTTCACATCCTGTGACCATAACCAATGCAGAGTCCCTCTTAAGCTCATACACAAGTCTAACTCACGATGGGAACTGGGCCACATAGTTCTGCTGCACACAATCATTGGTTAGCCCCAGTGCTGCTGTGATTCACAAATCTGTGGTTTCAGAATCAGATTTGGATTGGGAGAGTGTGACTAGATATCTGGGGCAGCTAGGTGGCACAGAGGAGAGAGTGCTGGGCCTGAAGTCAGGAACACCTGAGTTCAAATTGGCCTCAGACCTTACTAGCTGTGTGACCCTGGGCAAGTCACTTAACCCTGTTTGCCTTAGTTTCCTCATCTGTAAAATGAGTTGGAGAAGGAAATGTCAAACCGCTCCAGTATCTTTGCCCCAAATGGGGTCATGAAGAGTCAGACACGATTGAAATTACTGGACAACCACAATAACGTAACCAAGTGAAGTTATCTGTATCACAAAAAAACAAAATCTTAGAGTTGGAAGAGACTTCAGTGGCTATCTAATTCAATTACTACCTCTACTAATATCCATAACTGATGGTCAAAAGTTTCCACTTGATAACCTTCCACAGACAGGGCATGTACTAACTATTACTATTAGGACATTGATAGCTCTAATTCTAGAAAGTTCTTTATATTGAACTAAAATCTATTTTCCTAGGACTTTTATGCGTTGGTCCTAATTTTACCCTTAGGTCTAAGATGAATAAATTAAATAGTTCTTTCACATGACAACAGTTTCTATACTTGAACACAATGACATTTTTTCTTCTGTGAACTAAACATCCTGAAATTCTCAAGTGATGCTTGAGTCATGTGATTGTGAAGTCTCTGCATTAGCTTGAAGGCAGAGACAATTTCGTTTTTTCCATTATCCTCAGTGCTTAGCACATGGTAAGTGTAATATCAAGTAATAAATGCTTAATAGTTGATTAACTGGTACCCTTCTCTTCGTGAATTCCAGATTATCAGTGTCCTCTAAACTGCAATGCCTAGAATTGCAAACATTTCCAATGTGGTATTCCAGTGTAGAATATGGCGGTCTGTTGGGTTACTCCCATTTCTTAGATCTCTATTAATGCAGTCTAAGACCAAGGCTGACAGTAGCCTAAGTAGAGGGGATAGATGACTGAACCTAGTCAGGAGGACGTGGGTCTGAGTCAGACCTTGGACACATTTTGGCTGTGTGATCCTGGGTAAGTCAAGTGCCCCTAGCCAACTCAAAGATATCCATTGCAGAACACTTGCTAATTTGTGATGGTAGAAGGTTTCCTTACTACTAGTTGCCTATACCAATGAAATCACAGATTCAAACAAAAAGAAAAAGAAAATGTTGCGTCTGTTTTTTGGGGGGCTGCTCATCATACTGTTGACTCACTCATATGGTACTTCTACAGCCTTAAACTTCCCTCCCTTCACTCCATCCTCTGTTTTACATTAATTTTTGTACAGTCTTCACTTTTCCCTGCCATCCTATACTCATAAAAATGACTTTCTGAATCTCAGGAATTTACACTTACTCCTATTAAATTTCATCTTAAATTCAAAACTTCTTCTTATTAGATGCAGTAGACAGAGGCCTAGGCCTAGAATCAGGAAGACCTGAGTTCAAATTTGACTTCTGATAATCTGTGTCAGAGTGTGTGCCAGGCTACGTGACTTTGGGCAAGTCCCTCAACCTGTGTCAGTCTCAGTTTTCCCATCGGTAATAGGGGATAATAATAGTACCTACCCCTCAGGGTTGTTCTGAAAATAAGAAGAGATAATGTTTGTAAAGTGCTTTGTGGATCTTAAAATTCTATGTAAATGCTAACTACTATTATTTAAACCTTTGTTTTAGTCTGTTAAGATCATTTTGTATTCTCCTTCTGTCTATCCGTTTACCAATGACTCCTCCCAGCTTCAGCTCATCCATGTACTATATATTATCTTTTACTGACTGGATTGCATCCTGTAACAAAGTGTAAATGATTTTTTTAAAAGAAATTATCTATTTTTCATTATTTTTCATGACTTTCCCATCTCCATTCCAACAGATAACAAGCTGAGAATTGACAGTGCACATGTAAAGCACCAAGTGAATGGTCTATATCTGGGTTGACACTTCTGTTTTTTAGCAGCTTTTAAAAAAAAATTCCGACTTGTTTTCAAAAGCACTTAGCACATCAAAAATGGATTAAAAAATTAGCCTCAGGTATAAAATAATAAACCAAATCCAATTTTTCAGTCTGCCAGGTTTAATGTGCTAATAGTCTTAATGAGGATAGTCATGAATTAAGAAAACCAATCATTTGATTGAGAACAAAAAGAACTGCCAGAAGCATATTCCTCTAGTGGGCAAAGGGAAGGAAACGAGCTCTCCTGATTTGAGTTAGAGAGCCCTAGTTTGTATGGGATTCCAGCTGCATAGATACTAGCATTATTAAGGGCCTGTTATCTCAGAAGCAAATATTAAGGTAAAGACAAATTTGTTCTCCTTACTGTTCTTTATTTGTGAACATATGGAACAGGATATAATGCACATTCATCAAATGAATAAATAATGTTACATTATAAATAATCAATTGAATAATGGATATGAGATGACTAAAAAGCTGCCTTCTATTTTTAAATGGATTTGGAGAAAATGAGAACTGGTTCCTGATGAATCATCAGTTGATATAATTTCCAAAATAAATAATCAGTTAGAGACTCATTGTGCTTTATGTAGAAATTAATCCAAAGGGATGTGTTGTTAAGGAGTAACCTCGAAGACACTATGGGTAGGACTATTATTTAAGTTGTAAATTTGCCCAAGAATCTGGAAGAAGACAGTCTCATTAGCTTATTTTTTCCTTTTATTTATTTTATATTAATGGAATTCTTGCTATCCTGAACCAAGAAAGTATTTCTGGGACAGTTCAGTTTGGTTTTTGTAGAGAAGCTGTTCAGCTGGGGATAAAAGAAAAATGATGAACTAAGTTTGTGGCAACACTAGAAGTCATTCCAATGTCTGAAGGCTGAAAAGTTTTCCTTCTTAATGACCTTGGAAAGCCCTCAGGGCCCAGGAAACATAAACAATCAGGAGAACATAAAAGCTTTCACACCCCAAACATAGTCAGCTCAGTAGCTCAGCTAGCCATTAACCAGAGCCAAAAGCCTGTATCCTCTGAGAGACCTGATCCAATGGGTTTCAGGCCTAGAACTTCTACCTAGGAAGGATCTGTGTTTTAAGATCTAGTAGACAGTATAGACCAGTGGATCCAGTGAAGGATCTATAGAAGTATGGATAGTGTTGAGGAAAACATTTTCTTCCCATGGCATTGTCCCATAGGGAAAGACTCAATACAATATTAATAATTATAATATTAATAGCTGTTATTTGTGTGTAGTATATTAAGGATTTATATGCATTATTTCAACCCTGTACAGTAAACCAGGCAGGTATTTTTGTTTCGATTTTCCAGATCAGGAAATTGAAACTGAGGGGATGGGTGGGATGCGGCCTTAAGCAAATTGCTCAAGGTCCCACAAGTCAAGGCTAAGCTGAGGATAATATAATACTATCACATAATTATTATAACATATTATAGCATGCAGAAATATTATAATATAACACCTGCCTCCCAGGGTTGTTGGGAATATCAAATGAGACATTCATAAAGTGCTGAGCACAGTATCTGGCACATTGGAGGTACTTAACAAATACTTGCTGTTCCTTTATAGACATTTGATTTCACTACTGCTGGGGGCTGCACTCCATGGGTGACATTTAGGACCGTATCTTTAGAACTGAAAGGGACCTTGAAGGCCATCTAGACCAAATCTGCATTGTTAGAGATGAGGAAATTGAGGCCAAAGAGATTAAGTAACATGAAGACCTCTGTGTTACCTTCTAATATTCTCCTAGACCAACTTTTTGGATTGCTTGATTTGGAGTCAGAGAACTTAGGTCAGAATCCCAGTTCTACCAGTTATTATCTGTGTGATATTGAGTGAGTCATTTCATTAAGTCATATTGGGTGAGTCATGGGCAGCTAGGTGGTGCAGTGCATAGAGCACCAGTGCAGGAGTCAGGAGGACCTGAGTTCAAATCTCACCTCAGACACTTGACACTCACTAGCTGTTTGACCTTGGGCAAGTCACTTAACCTCGATTGTCTCATCCTGGGTTTTCTTCAATCATCCTGAGGCATATCTGGTCACTGGATTCAGATGGCTCTGGAGGAGAAGTGAGGCTGGTGACCTGCGCAGCCCTCCCTCACTCAAAACAAAGTCAAGTGCAAGTCATGTCATCATTTCTATGATGGCATGGTCTTCTTCAGCAATGAAGGATGAACACAACAACAACAGGGTGAGTCATATTTATTATCATTTATTTTATTCTCATCAAGCAGTACATTTTTGGCTAGGAATTCAAATGTCATTTGCATTTGGAAATATTTTTTCTTATATATACTCCAATTTTTAAAAACCTGGATATGAAGGAAGCCTGGCCCAGTGGGACAAGCACCTTGAATGTAAGATAAGAGTTTGAATTCCATCTTTGCTATTTATTACCTGTGTGACTCTGAGTAAATCTGGCTTCAAGTCTCCTCATCTGTAAAGTGAGAGGGTTGGACTGTCTGACATCATAGATCCTTTTCATTGCTATGATTCTGTCGTTCATGATTTAATTAGTATGTAGAATCTCTAGGTGGAAAGTCCTTCCACTGATGTAGATTTCCTGGAGCTATAAGAGTTTAAGTAATTTGCACATATTCCCATGGCTTCTATTGGTCAGAGCTAATGAATGAATCAAGAGTTTTCTGACTTCAAAGACAGTACACTATCTATTAAAGGACATTTATTCCTTATATTTATTCAGGCTAAAAAAATTCATTAATGAAAACTAGAGCCTCAACTAAGGTGAGGCAATGGGGCTTTGCTCCAAGTTGATGAAACTTAGAGGGAGCTGATTGACAGTTCCTTTAATTGTATACAGACAACCAAGCTTATAACCTCTTTATGGAGAGTAAATAAAATGGAAAGCCATTAGAGGAAATGCTGTACTCCATGTTTCTTCCCTGGTATCATCTCTACCTACCTTCTATTCTCCATGGTAGTGTTTGAGATAAATAAATAATGGTAATAATTCTAATGCTAATATTGTAAACTCCTTTAGGACAGGGACTCTTGGTATTGCTAGCATTTAGCACAGTCTTTGGCACATAGTAAGCACTTAGTCAATGTTTATTGAATTGAATTAAAGATGATAATAATAATAGCTAGCTTTTATATAGCTCTTCAAAATTTGCAGAAGCACTTTACAGCTGTTTTATTTTATCCTCTCAACAACCCTGTGAAGTATTATTATGGCTATTTTGTAGATGAGAAAACTGACTCAGATAGACTAAGGCAGGGGTGGGGAATCTTTGGCCTTGAGACCTCATGTGACCCTCTAGGTCCTCAAGTGAAGCCCTTTGACTGAATCCAAACTAAGGTCACACAGTTAGAAAGTATCTAAGGCTGAATTTGAGTTAAGGTCTTCTTATATCCAGTGATCCATCCACTGTTTACCACATGCCCTCAGGTACAAAAATTGCTACTTATGTCTCTGTTGAAAACTCATTTGATTTTCATGACTGTTTGGTCAAATGAGCATCATTTTCATTGCTCTTGGTGTGTTTTTGGCCGACGTTGAAGGTGTGAGGCAAACGTGTCTTCATGTGCTTTCCAAAGATACTAACCCTATTTTACTTCTCTTCCTGCTACTTTTCAGTGATCTATGTGCAGCACAATTCTTCTTACAGTATGAATCATGGCACAGGGTTTTGTAAAGGGAGATGTCATAAACCACAGCTATCAGTGCTTCAAAAGGCTGAGATGGAGCCAAATATGTTTTCTTAGGTTTTTGATGTCATCTCTGCAAACTGCTAGAAATCTCTACACATGGCAGGACTATATATACTATCCTTCTCAGGTTCAATGAACACTGCTCTCTTTCAATGGGGACTCTGTGGTCCTACCCTACCAAACAGGTGTAACAGCAAGCATACACACAGGCCTGCTATACAGGTTCTTAGACCTGCTTTTCTAAAAGGAAAATAACTTTTGAGGGGTCAGTAATCTGCTTTAATCAAGCACATATATCATTCATTTAGTTCAGGGGAAAAAGTCAGCACCCTGAATTTCAGAGAAACTATAAACAGAGAAATAAAGATCAATAGACAGGGCTTCCAACTGTCTGACCATAAGTAATCCATACATCACAGATCAACAGACAGATCCAACTGTCTGACCATACATACATAGTTACCAGAGAAAAAAGTACCAACATGTGGGTTTTCAAAGCCAGGGGGTTCCTTAGTGGCTCCCCAGAGTCTTGTCTGGCCAAACATTTCCAATGAGTAAGCTCCAAAGTAAAGCCTCACCTCAGAGTATTTATACACTTTTCAGAGCCCAAGGGCATCACAATCCTTGAGAACCAGTACATTAGAAATTAATAAAAGGTGTGGACCTTTCTACAAAATGAATCTCCCCTAAGCAAACTTTCCTTAATGGTAAGGCCTATTAATGGATGGGGAAGATCTTTAACTCTCATAATTATCATTGCAATAGGACACTCTCTCTCTCTTACACAGCCTGTCCCCCATATCTACACAAGCAGCTAGGTGGCACAGTGGATAGAGTGTTGGGCCCAAGGTCACCCAAATCCAGTCTAAGACACTAACTAGCTGTGTCACCCTGGGCAAGTCACTTAACTTCTGTCTCACTTTCTTCCTTATCTGCCAAACAGGATAGCAACAGCACCTACCTCCCAGGACTGTGCTGTTGTTGTTGTGATTGTCCTTGGTTCTCCAATGGGACCCTGACATCAAGAAGATGACATGACTTGCAGTTGACTTTGATTTGAGTGAGGGAGGGCTGTGCAAAGTCACCATCCTCACCTTCTTCTCCTGAGTTACCTGGGTTCAGGGGCCTGATAATTCATCAGGATGACTGGAGAAGGCCCAGGATGCAATGGGAGACCCTGGCCCTCTAAGGTTAAAGTCATATTACATTCTCACTTTGAGTGAGATACAGCCATTCAATGAACAGGCTTCTTTAAGTTACTCAAGGGATGACCCCTTTAATCAAAAACAAACTGGGAGAGGAAGACCCTCAGGGTTCCTGGGAAAAAGAGAAACAATTACTATTTAGTTATTACATCCACTCTGTGCTAGGTGGAGGATGAAGGACTATGTCAAAGGGGAATATGACATGGGAATGGGAGGATAAGGGACGGATCCTCACAAGGGGGGTAGGTTAAGGTTAAGGAGGGCAAGGTAGCAGGCAGAAGTGAAGCGGAGGAGTCAGGAGGGATAAGAAATAGGACACATGCACAAACATAAAACAAAGATCAGGAAGCAGAATCTGTCAGGGAAAGTGCAGTTTATATATGTATGTACCTATGTATGCATGTGTAGAAAAATATATCCACACTTAATTGTAGCTGGGAGGAGAAAAAAGAATAAAGGACAAAGTAAAAAGGCACAGTAGAGAACAAAAGAAAACTTACGAGGAAGCAAAGAGAAGACAGACAGCTCTCAACACAAGACGCAGTATTTGTTACTGAAATGGAAATTTATTGCCTTACATTCTGAATTCTCTCACATTCTGCTGTGCACATTTTTTTTCTTTTCTTATTGTGTATTTAAGTTTTGGAAAAATAAAATGTAATGAAAAATTAAAAGATGACAGTGCCCTAGGAACTAGGAGGATACAAAAAGTAAATTCAGAGCAGGCATATAGTATAGTTTAGCTATGGATACATTATTTTGAAGTGATGGCAAATCATCCAAAAAGCAATATCCCATAGAAAAGACCTTAAGTGAGAGGTAAGGGCAGGGAGAATTTTTAAAGGGGACATAATTGTTAGTGGCTCTGTGATCAGGAATGCAGCACACCCAATGAAGACTAGTCTGAAGATGTGCAAATCAGAACAAGAAAACTGCAAGATGAAAAACAGGGAGGAGAACATTCCTGGCTATCTGCCAAGCCAAATATCACCGAGAGATGAATGCTGAGGAAGAGAATGATAGTTCTCATGAAACTATCCAAGAAGATAGGCAATAATGTAACTCATGGCTTTACATGACTATACACAGGTATAGTATGGGTAATGAAAGATTCAGAGAGTGAAAGAGTTGATATACATGGCTCAATAGTTATGGCTGCTTGATCAATTTACTTGTTTCAGCATCTGAGTTCTTTTCCCATCTTTTTGGCATATTCCCCTCAGATAATCTTGGGGAAAAAAAAGATCCCTTAGTGGTTTTAAAATTGTCATGCTGTCTTCATCACAAATATGTCCTGTGGAGATCTGGTCAAGTTCCGTTGATGTTCCTGTCAGCTTTTTATGTGCCATTTCCACTTTTCATATAATCTATGTAGTTCCAGTATCCTTAATGATGAAGCTAGAGCTCTGGAGGATACAATGGCAACTATGTTCCTTTCACATCTTCTTGTCATTCTCCCAGAACCACAAATAAATACTCTGAGAACGATATGGATTAGCTTCTTTACACAACAAGCTTTCAACAGTCTTATTTTCCCCTTCATACTTTTTCATCATTTCGTTAGATGTTCCTCATGAGCCCTCCATCACCCATCATCACCATTCCATCAGGTATATAATATTTTATAAATGCGTTTGTACCAGTGTTGTGCTGGAGCCAGCTTGTACCAGCTTGTGAGAGCTGACTGCTAAATTTTCAGTGTGAGAATATCCACCCAAGAAACCAACAAATCCTATAAAATCAAGGCTCGTTATTGTTTTGTTGATTGTCCAGTCTTAAAGAAAGTGATGGAGAAAATGCTCTTAGTGAAAATTAAATATAAATGTGTGCATATATAGTCCTTACCAGGGTGCTAACTAAACAAAATGTCAGTCTGCATTGGTAAAGGAAGCTTTCTCAATGAAAGTTTTCTCCTGAATTAAATTACAGGTCCGGACCAATAACAACAACAAAATCATAGGACTGTTGTAATGATTAAACGAAGTAGTAACTGTAAAGCGCTTGGCATAGTGTGTGGCACAGCCAGCACTCTATAAATATTTGCTATGATGATATCTATACTATACGCCTTCCTCACTTCAGCTTCTGACTGAGACCCTCTAGTATCCTTCAAAGTTTAGCTTAACTGACAACATTCTAAATACTCATAAATGAGGTCTTTCTATTTTTTTTTTTTGGTGTGTACTTATATGTGTACATCTTATCTGCTCTGATAGAATGTGAAAGTTTGGAAGACAGGGCCTGCTTTGTTTTTGCCTCTGTATCCCCAAAGATGCAAAGAGAAACAAGGCATGGCAGTAATCATTGTTGAGTTGTTTTCCAGTTGTGTTCTACTCTTTGTCACCCTGTTTAGGGTTTTCTTGGCAAAGATATGGAAGTGACTTGCCATTTCCTTGTCCATCTCATTTTAAAGATGAGGAAACTAAGGTAGACAAGGTTAAGGACCTTGCCCAGGGTCACGCAGCTAGTAAGCTTCTGCAGCCAAATTTGAACACAGGCAGATGAATCTTTCTGACTCCAGGGCTGGCACTCCATCCACTGTGCACCACCTACCTATCCATGGCATATTAAAGCCTTTAATAAATGCTTGTTGATTGGTTAAAGAAAAATTTTTAAATGATATAAACAGTTGTGGGGTACTAGAAAAAAATATTTATCTCAGAGTCAGAATATCTGGATTCAAATCTCAGTTTTGCTACTTTTTAGTTGTATAACTATAGGCAACTCACTGAATCTCTATGGTTTTTTTCTCTGTAAAATGGGCCTACTATTTAGCTCACAGAGTAGTTGTCAAAACCAAGTGAATTAATGTGGAAGAGTTTGAGACCCCCACAGTGGAGGGAGCACTCAGACAAATCAGAATCATGTATCCTTGAAGAAACCTTCATCTTTATGATGGTGATGATTATTTTCATATAATTTTTCTCATCCTTTTGTATGAGTTTCCAGTAGAAATGTCCTGGGAGAAGCTGTTCAGTTGCTACTATTCTTTTAAATCTAATGTTCTATTAACTTTTGCACAGGTAGATGAAATAAATTGCCCTGTATCCTTTAATAAAAGCATTAGGATATAAGCTCATACTCTGTGGGTTCACGTCAAGAGTTCTCAGGACAACTGACAGAATGATGGGGAAGATATGTACCTTATTCTGTTCCCACATGATTTTTATCCTCTTTGATAGATCTTTATATTTTATTTTCATGTAGTTTGATGATTGTGAGTATTTAGGATGAAGGCATCTATTAAAAACATTGTTCTTTTGTTTTTATGTTATGTATGTTTGGGTTATTGTGGATAACAATTTGGTCCAGAATAATGAACTGTTTCAGTATGGTTTATTTGTTGAAGAGTCCAGGATATTTTGAAGCCTATATTGGTGGTATGGGGATGTTATCAGGTAGTGAATGAAAGATAGCAAGCAGGTTTTTAATGTACATAAGTTCTAGACACCAGGTCCTGATTTGCTAGGTATTCAGTTGAGATGGTATTTTTTCAGTCTACTTTAATGCATGGGTCACTATTTCCTACATCAATCAGTAAGTCTGGATGCTTTAAAGATAGTCCATCTGAAGTCTTTAGTAGCAATGAATTAGTCTTGAACCTTCATTATAACCTCTTCCATTTCCATGAACAATTAGGAGAATTTGAAATTTCTTTGTCATCATTTGTCAGCTGAGTTCATGTGGTTATCTCCCACGAAGGGTCTTTTGATTCCACTTCTGAATCTTAGTTGTTTCATAGGCTGAATCTGGAGATAAACAACTTTTAGCTATAGCTGAAAAATCTTGAAGTGTCAAAAACTTTTTTTTGTGAACCTTTATTTCTCCTTAGTAGAATGATGGTTCATTTAAAAAAATGTATTTTTATAAGTTTATGACCTGTGTGTCACATGTTCAAATAACATCTAGCAATCCTGTTCTTCCTTTTTAGTATGAATTAGATTTTGAGCTCCATGAGGGCAGGGACTGTCTTTTGTCTTTTTTGGGGGGGCAATATCCTCAGCCCTTAGTACAGTGCTTGGCATATAGTAGGCATCTAATAAATGTTTATTGATTGATTTGGGTAATATAGTTTTTTTACAGCTGCCTCAGGGTTTTAGGCTCTATGTTTTATTAATATCACAGGTTTTTTTGTCTGTAGTCCATTTTACTATTCCAAAGATGTATAGAGCCCATTAAGGCTTGTATTATGTAGGTGTTAATTGCTTTAAATGTAGCCTTCCCATTCAACTTTGCTTTCAGAATGCCATTAAGTCTCTTAGTGTATTTAGCCACAGCCTTCTTCTGGATGTTGTTATGCTCAGCATATCTTGCCCAGAGGCAACCAAGTTGCATATCTATATCTATATCTATATCTATCTATATACAGATATGTACTATAGATTTATCTAGATGTAGATATTGATATCACATCCTGTATTTGTTCTTATAAATGCAAGGGAGGGGTTTATTGATTTACTTACACAAGTCATATACAACTAACCATTTTGTTAGTAAAGATTATTTTTTATATGCTCAGCATTCTCCCTACCCCCATTTCTTAAAGAGTACTTCCCAAATAAAACAACAAAACCGTAGCACTGAAACACAGGGGTCTAGGCTTAGGTGTCCATTTCTGTTTTCTGCTGGTTTTCAATTCTTCTCTGAATCCTGCAACTAGAGACATTCATCCAGCCGTGAAGTTGCATGTTATCATAACCTTTATTGGTTAACAGCTTCATACTGGCAGCCATCCATATGTAGCTACTGCCAAAAGGGCTTCCTGTATTCAGGAAGGGACAATTTGCAACTTGTCAGTCTACCCCAAGTGTGCCTGTGCACCTGTGGGAGCTCAGTTGCACATTCAATTGCTTGTATGTAATCTACATACTGGAGGACACCAAGACATTTTTTTTTTTTGTAGGAGTTGGTGTAACAGGAGCATTTTTGAGAGAGAGAATTAGGGCACAAAGAGAGAAGGTGGAATCATAGATACCAAAATGTGCAGGCATCATTAGACCATGAACAAACAAAAATACCCTATTGAAAATACAAAGTATAGGCATGCCTTATTTTATTGCACTTTGCAACTATAGTGGTTTTTTATTTTTGTTTTTTTTTTTATTTTTACAAATTGAAGGTTTGTGACAACCCTGTGTCTTCACAATTTAGGTGGAGCCAAAAATATGTACTATTTTCCTTTCTCCCATTGCTTATAGTAGTAAGCATTTGTAAATGTGGTTATCTTTTGATAAATCATTTGTCCTTTGGGAATGCCATTACCTGAGATCAGAGTATGCATGAGGCAACAGCCCCAAGAGATTTTGTGTTTCACACCCTGTTAGAACCTTGCTGTTCTGTGTTGGGTTAGTGGGTGTGGAACCAGATGGGCGATGAAATAATCAGCATGTTCTCCTGTCAGGTCTATGTGTCACATTTGGGTAATTCTTGCAACATTTTTGTTATTATAGTGATTTGTGATCAATGATCTTCAATGTTACTATTGTAATTGTTTTGAATAGTTGTCAAATTTTCATCAACAAAGTTGTGTATTTCGACTAATCTATTGGCTGGCTGTTCCTTGTCTTTCTTCCTCTCCTCAGGTCTCCCTATTTCCTGACATACAACAGTATTGAAAGTAGACCAGTTCATAACCCTACAGTGGCCTCTAAGTGTTCAAGTGAAAGTAAGAGTCAACCACAGCTGCAAACTTCATTATCTTATTTTAAGAACTTGCCACGGTCATAACAACCTTCAGCAACCACCACCCTGATCAGTCATCAGTCAACATTGAGGCAAGACTGTCCACCAGCAAAAAGACTGCAACTTACTGAAGGCTCAGATGATTATTAATGTTTTTAGCAGTAAATTAAGGCATGTACATTGTGTTTTAGATATAATACTATTGTACACTCAATAGACTATAGCATAATGTAAACATAACTTTTACATACACTAGGAAACAAAAAAAATTGTGTGATTTGCTTTATTGCTATATTGTGGTGTGAAACTAAACTCATATATCTCTGAGGTTTCCAAAAATCTTACTTCAGTTTCAAGTTTAATTCTTCCTTCTCTTTATTCTTGAATAGGTAATCTGAAGAGTGAAGTCATCAATTACATAACTGACCCACCATGGGGAATGGATAAATGGCCAGGAGAAGCAGAGCAAGTATCAAAATTGTGGCCTGAAGAAATCGAGGGTTTTCACTAAATTCAAAGCTCACTTTCTCATAATAGCTAATAGTTATATGGGACTCTATGTACATTCCTACTTGAATTTTCACAACAGTTTTGGGAGGAAGGTTGTCCAGGCATTTACTGTTTTAGAGATAAGGAAATCGAGGCCTAGAGAGCATAAGTGACCTGCCCAACTTTGCATAGGATTTGGATCCCTAGTCTCCTGACTCTAAATCTAGGGATCCCCTGTATACCACAGCTAACTCTCCAATAACTCTTGTTATCATCGGGCTCTGGAGTTCACAAAACACCTTCTATACATGATCTGGATCAGCCTTCACAAAACCTTGTGAAGTAGATTTTACAACTCTCACTATTCACATTCTATAGATGAGAAAACTGAGGCTCAGAGAGGTTAAATGACTTGTTTAAGGTCAAAGGATTAGTTACCATCCTCCTCCATGTTTTAGAATTCTTTGCTCCCCTCATGGTTTAGCTCAGATTCTACCTCTCACAGGTAACCTTGCCCAATCCCTCTAATGTTTAGTGCTTCTAAATTACTTTGCATTTTCTTACCTATTTATAGGTTGTATCCCAGTAGGAGAAAGTAAGCTTCATTAGGTAAGGAATTTGTCTTCATTTTTTGTCTTTTTAACCGTAGCTCCTGGGCAGCTAGGTGGTGCAGTAGGTAGAATGCTGGGCCTGGAGTCAGGAAGACTCATTTTTGTAAGTTCACATCTGGCCTCAGCACTTTGGTGTGTAACCCTGGGCAAGTCACTTACTCCTGTTTGCCTCAGCTTTTTCATCTGTAAAATGAGCTGGAGAAGGAAATGGAAAACCACTGCAGTATCTTTGCCAATAAAACCCCAAATGGTGTCACAAAGAGTCATGTACAACTGAACAACAAACCCTAGCTCCTAGCAGAGTGTTTTGTGCCAGGTGCTTAATAAATGTTTGTTGAGGCAGTACTTATCATAGTGTCTAACAAACAGTAAGCACTTAATAAATGCTTGTTTACTTGACTTGAATTATAGTCAGATGGCAATTAGAACCATGATCTCTGACATCGAATCCAATGTCCTTTGAAAGAAGGCTGTTGCATTGAAAGAAAAAACTTCTCAGGATTCTATATATATCAGGACAATTCTTCTGTAGCTTTTTCCCAGGTCTCTTTAGATGATGGTGTTAGTGGTTCCCAAACCTACCATGCAATTTAGAAGGAGTTTGAACTGATTCTAGGTTAGACTGTAAAGTAAATGCTACCTTAATAACCCTGTGGAGAGAGTAGGGGGGCAGAATTAACTCATCCAAGATCTTGCTGCTGAGACCAGCTGAGAGATGGGATGTTTTCTTCTGGTCTCCCGGATGTTTCCTCTCCATTTGGTTAAAAGAGAGTGGAGATCAGTCTCTAGATCACAATACCCCCGACTGGACACCATGGCTTCAAACGACTCATTTTTTCTAGATTAAATCTAAGTGAGACCAGAGTTCAAGTTTTAATGTTCTGCTTGAGAGACTTACAGAATTATTCATAAACTAATAATAACTCTAGCCCTCAAGAAAGTCTTTTTCCCCACCTCCCTTCTGGCCCCATACCCATCCACCCAAGATGTAACAGCATGGTTCTAGCAGTTTGTGAAATACAAAATCCCTCGTTTCTGCTCTGATCTCAAATAATGACATTCCCAAAGAACAAATGATTTATTACAAGACAACCATGTTTACAAATGCTTACTACTGTAAGCACTGGGAGAAAGGAAAACAGTACACTTTTTTTAAGCTCCACAGAAATTGTCTCTGGTTGGAGAGAGGAGGAGGAAAAAGATGTGATTAAAAAAATTAAATATTTATTGTTTAATATGTGCCCAGCACTATGCTAAATCCTGAGGATACAAATGCCAGCAAAAGGAAAGTCAGTCCCCAACCTCAAGGAATTTTTATTCTAATGGGAAAAGAGAACACACAAAAGGGAATTGACAAGGTGGGAAGAAATGGAGGGCATAGAATCTTGGTTTTGAAATCCAGAGAAAGTTAGGAACACCTCTGGGAGGGTAACAAAGCAGGCAGGGTGGCCTGGGCCCATCCAGGAAGTAGGAGCTCCAGGAGACACTCACTGTTAGGAAGTGGGAGGCAGGCCTTGTGAAGAGGCATACCAAGTGGAAGAGTCTGGGTGGTAGTAGGTTGTTTGAGGTCAAGCAAGCCCTGGGTGGTAAGGCAAGGCCTGCGAGGAGACAATAGTAGCCCAGAGAATTTCAGGAACGTGACCTGGAGCAGAAGTGTGTAGGAGCCAGCTCTAACAGTATTGCTAATTTTCACTGTAAGCATTTATATTTCAGAAATCTGCAGTAGCTAACATATCAAGGCCTGATTTATTGTTAAGAAAGTGTTTATGAGGTAGATGAAATGTACAATGCATGCATTTTTTTTTTGTTAAGCATTTATCAGCACACCTCTATTGCTCTATAAACATTGCTTGAGCTCAGCAGAAGGCTCAGAGAAGGACTTCATCCTTGGAGGACTAGGACTGTAAGCTAATAATAACAAAGATAACTGGCATTTTTTTGTAGTGCTTTAAGGTTTGCAAAGTGCTTTCATATCTATTATGTCATTTAAGTCTCAACAACGCTAAGAGGGAGGAGAAGGCTACTCAGGGACTTGGCTTCATAGTTAAAGGGGAGGGAGTCCATTCCCTTTCTGAATCTTGCTCTGGCATTCAGGCCCCTCTTTCTGCCATAGGATAATGATGCATTGCATAGTCTCTGCCTTGCTTCCCTATATCACCAGCTCTGGCTCCCACTTCTTTCCAGCCATGCTGCTCCTTAGCCTCCAGGCTCCGCCACTCTTGTTTCAGTGGGCTGCTAATCTGGACCCTCTTCTCCTATCCCAAGTCAAAATCTGTGGAATGTTTCTTCGGCCTTCTGAACCGAAGGAGTGGTGATGGTGTAAGAACCGGATTTCCAGAAGCTTGGCCGTCATTGAAAACATTTCTCTCCTCCCTGGCTGTGTTTGTGGGCATTTCAAAATTTGTCTTTTGTTCCCCTGTCCTCCCAGATCTTTCACTGTCCTACTCTGGGGTACTTCCCCCCCAGACACATTCGACTTTCCTCTTCTTCCTATATTAGATATGTTTAGATCTTCCATTCACTTGAAAGTATAAATGATTGTAAGCAGGTATCACTCTTTCCAATGTATTTAAATAAAAAAAATAACCCTTTTGTTTTTACAATGCCTAAATTTCCTCTTCTATTTTTTCCCCACCCTCTCTCAAGGAGCAATGCCATATACAATTTTTTTTTTTAAGAAAAAGAGGAGGGAAAGGATTCTGGGAAGATGGCGGAGTAGGTCAGAAAATTTCAAGCTCTCAAGATTTTTCTCCACAAAAGAGATAAAATAGAGCCTCTGAGAGAACATAGAGCGATGAAAACAAGTAAGAGTAGGGGCTGAACAGGGGTCCCCTTGGGACAATCCAAGAAGACCAGAAAAAGCCTAGGACTAGATTTCCTTCTGGTGAAGAGGAAAAACCTCCAGGCTAGGGTCCACTTTAACAATTAGCAGTAAGCCCTGGGGGTAGCTGGTTTGGAAGGCTGCCTCAGCCTCAGCTACGGGAACTTTCACCTTGGGACAGGGAGAGAAGTTGGGTGTCTGACTTGGGGAAGATCTAGGGAACCTCTGCTGACAAGGAACGCCAGACCCAGCTGTGCTGTGGAGAGCTATTGGTCTAGAAAGAACCAGTATACACTTAGTGAGTGCAGAAGCAATGGGACAGGGCACCACTGACTGTGGGCACTTACAGGAGGCTGGAGGTCTTGATTTGAATTCAAGGTCAGAAGACAGAACTGAAGAAGATTAGAGACCAGAGGTACCACCCCCCCCATACTTCAGGAATAGAAGTGATTATAAAAACTAAATTATACCGCCCCCCCCCACCCCAAATGCACAGGCAAAGGAGAAAAATCTAATAATAGAGAACTACCATGGGAATAGAGAAGTCCATGGTTTGGCTTCAGAGGAAGGTGCTGAAGCACAGAAACCTTCTTCAACTCCAAAGCGTGTTGTCAAATGGTCACCTGCCCCAAAGGAATTCATTGAAGAACTTAAAAAAACTTTAAAAATCAAATGAGATTGAGGAAAAATTAAAAAGAAAAATGAGAATAATACAAGAAAAACAAGAAGATTATGATGATAAAGTCAACTAATTAGCAAAGGAGATCCAGAATCTTCAGAAAGAAAATGACTCCTTGAAAATCACAATTGGATAAGGGGAAGCTAGTGAAGTCATAAGAGATGAAATAAAAAAAGTGTAAAGAACAAAAAAATACAAGAGAACGTGAAACATAAGAAAAACAATGGGTCTAGAGAACAGACAAGAAGAGAAAACATAAGAATGATTGGACTGAAAGCTCTGATCAAAAAAAGAATCTTGATACTATAATGCAAGAATTAATTAAAATTGTTCTGAAGTATTAGAGAAAGAGGGGAAAGTAGAAATAGAAAAAATTCACTGATGGGCACCTGAAGGAGATCCTATGAGGAAAACTCATGGAAATATTATAGTGGAATTCCAAAACCCCCAAGCGAAGGGCAAAATATCATAAGCAACAAGAAAAAAAACAATTTCGATATGATGGTATCACAATTAGACCTAGCATCAATAATATTAAAAGATTGCAGGTCTTGGGACACTAAAAGAATGGAGCCTCCTGTCGAAAATACCATATCCAGAAAAGCTAAGCATAATTCTGAATAAAAAATATGGAGATTTGATCAACTGTCAGACTTTCAGGATTTTGTTAAAAAATTTTGAACTCAATAGATTTGACATATAAGAGCCAAAAGAAATAAAAGGGATATATCAATAACCAATCACAGGGTACTAAAAAAGGATAGAATGTTTACCTGAAGTTTGAACCTAAAGTCTAGAAGATAGAATTTGTAGCATATTTCAGTAGATAGTTGTAATATTTTGGAGACACTGAGGATATTGAAAAAGTGTGCTTTTCCTCAATAATTCAGCTGAGGCAATTAACACTTGGAAACACAGCAGGCAATATGAGATGGATGATAATTTTATTCTCTGTTTTATTGTAGCAACCATAAGTACTGGAAAAGGTGATTTTGGAGGAAAAAGTGATTTCTTTCACATGGACTAGATGACTTCATATAGGGGGTGAGTCCAGAGCTGAGATTTGGAGTGAAGGGACAATTGATTGTAGGAGATCTTCCCTGGTTAATTTGATGAGATCCCTGAAAAATCTGATGAGTCTATTGTCTTTTTGTTGACTTGTGTTGCTGACTTTTGTCTGAAATCAATCAAAAGTTGGGGATAGAACATACTGGCACCTCACTGAGTGAACAAGAGATTACTTTTGATTGGGTTTCAGTCATTGGGGCTGCCCCAAAGATGAGTGCTCCGACTGGGACCCTAGAAAGCTTACTCTATATTGCATCCTCTATGCTAACACATAAAAGAGAACACATAATAGACGGCTGTAAACGTTTTTCACTTTTCCCTCCATTTTTCTTGTTCCTTCTTCCCCATAAGGCCATGGGAGTAAGGTTCAGCAAAAGTAATTTTGCCCTTCTCCTTCCTCCCCCACAGGAAGAATTTGATAATTTTGTGCTTCAGAAACATGGAGCAGGGGCATGAAAGGCCCCCTATGGTTCTGGGCCCACAGGGTCTCCATCTGGTCCTTCAGTCTTACCTTTCTCTCAAGGATGTTTTCCTTACTCGAAGTTTATTCTGGGTAAAATCTTCAAATGTAATTTAGATATAGTTTGTATGTAGTTTTTCACAAATATAGTTTTAAGAGGTCCCCAGATCCCATATAAGTACCCCAAGGTAACAAATTCAAGTTACATAAGGGATTTTTATTTTGTCTCACAGAAAATGCAGAAGACTTAAAGCATTTGTAGCAATTCATAGAAATATCAGAAAGATGCACAAACTATTCTCAGTAACTTCCTTTGGAAGGAATTGAATTGAGGTCTTCATTGGTATAACCTTTGACATTCTGATGAATCACCGATTCTCTCTTGTAGTGTTCTGCACACTCCCTCCCAGAATTAGAGTTTTTTTTTCTGTGGTTTAAACGTCCCCTGGGAGGCAAATGTGCTTTGGGGTTGCTGAACAAAATTTCTTTCCCATAGGACTTATAACTATCTAAATAACCTACTGTAATAGATTAACAAGGTGAAAATCTTTTACTGGCTCTCTCCTCCTAATCCCCCTTTGCTCTTTATTGATAGGAGCCACATGGATTATCCTCTCTATTGAAGAGGGAATGATGCTCAGGAAATCCTCTTTTCTCTCTAGAAGATCTGATCCCTGAACTCTCCAACTTGAGAGATTTTGAACAGAGAATCACCTTTAAGATTACTCCCAAGACTGGCACAGACCAAGAAATCTTGCTTATTTCTCCTGAAGGGTATATCCTAGGATCATACTGGTTAGAAAATCAAAAGAAATTCCCATCTTCTTCACGAAAGATTAGGGTTCAAGAACATTGTCTATGGATTACCCTCTATGCTTCTTCCTTGCAGTTTTTTTCCCCCAGAAAATCTGTCATTTCCCTCTCAGTTGATACAATCTCATGGAATGGGAAAGTCTACTCTCAGGGACTCTCCTTTCAGGCAACTTAGACATGAAAATATATTTGAATCTTTGTCATGTGTTTCTTATCCTTTGGGTAAGTCACATGGTGGGCGTAGTGATAATGGGGCGGATGAATGAAATCCTCTTTATTCCATGCCTTTTTGGTAGAAAAGGTCAAGAGGAAAAGGTCTAAAAGGTAGAAGGAAGGGCTCCCTTTTAGAAATTGACACAAAGAAATGGTGCCTCCAACAAAGTCTGTTCTCTCTACAGAAGAGCAACAGGGGCAGTCAGGTCCATGAAAACCAATCAAGAGCTTTCCTCTCCTCCCAACAAGGAGCCAGCAGGCTCCATATTCTCTGTTGGGCAAAAGGCTTGCAGACTCATCCTATCAATCAAAGAGTTCATCAGACTGCTTGTGATCAAAGAGGGGGACCTCTCCTTACAGAAGAACGAATGGAAGTGTGTCTTCTTGGGAAGGCAGTTTAGAAAACTTCCTCATTCCTGATCGGCTCTCCCTCCACAGAAGTGTCTGCTTCTCCTTCCTTGCTTGGGCCTTTGGAGCCCAGTAGTTTTCCACTCCAAGTGGAAACTGGTTATCATTAATCACTGCGTGCAGCCCTGCTTCCTCTGGGGGGGTTTCTTCTGGATGCCAATAAATCTTCCTAATTAGCTGTAAAAATCATGAAAAGTAGACGCCATGTTTTAGTCGTAAGCTGCCCGGGCCATTGACACTGGGGCCATTGACATTGGGGCCATTGACACTGGGGTCATTGACATTGGGGCCATTGACACTGGGGCCATTGACATTGGGGCCATTGACACTGGGGCCATTGACATTGGGGCCATTGACACTGGGGCCATTGACATTGGGGCCATTGACACTGGGGCCATTGCTTGAATTTTTGTTTTTGTTTACTACACTGCCTTGGGCTCCTAACACTTTTTAGTAGCTTGTCTGTCAGCCCCTAAAGTCCAGGACTGCAAAAGCTATGAATTGTTTCCAGTAACTAAATCACAGAAAATCAAGGGGGAGCAAAAGACATCGACACATTGTCAGTGGTTTCTTTTCCCATGTGTTAGTGGAATATTTAAGATCTTTACAGATAATTCAATGCAGACCTGGTTCTAAGAATAAAAGTTGGCATACTGATCAGTGAAAAAAGAGAGGGGAGGGAGAATTTTCTTTCTTTCTTTTTTTTTCTCATAAGCTTAAGTAAGTTCCTGAAGCAGTTGAGAAAGAAGACTGTGGAACTGACTGTAAATCCTATTGACAATTAGCCTACGGTTTTGATATTGTGGGATGGATGGCAGGGACTATTTCATTTTTATCTTTGCATCTCTAGCACCTATCACAATGCTCAGCACATAGTAGGTTCTTAATATCAAGTGAATGAATTTCTGGGTATAGCTGCAAAAGAAATTATCCCTCCCATCATATACACATATCAGATATTTCCAAAAGTTTCCAACTTATAACATGCTATTCATTCGATTTTGTTAATTCACTTATTTGCTTATAAATACTTATTAAACACCAACTATGTGTAAGGCACAGAACTAAATAATAAGAATAACAAAGATTGCTATGACTCAGAACCTGTTCTTAAGAAGCTTATAATCTAATCAGCAGGGGTGGGGAATCTGCAGCCTAAAGGTCACCAAACTTCACAGAATGAATTCCCTTAAATTTGTACTGTGAAGTTTGGATTCAGTTGAAGATCGGCACTTGAGGCTCTAGAAGGCCACATGTGACCTTTGGCTGTGGATTCCTTATCCTTGATAGGAAGAAGAAAAAGATGTACATACATCATTATGATAAGAGAGAGAAGTGCCAAGAAGTTGAAGTAGGGAAAGGCCACATTACCCTGGTTAGGTGTGTGTGTGTGTGTGTGTGTGTGTGTGTGTGTGTATGTATATGTGTGTGTATATGTGTGTGTATGTGTGTGTGAGCTCACAGTTGATCATTTAGGTCAGTTTTTCAATTTTACTTGAGTTGGGAATATTTTTTAGTTTTGAAGAACACTGAAGAAGAAAAAAATTGAGTACAAATTTGTGTGATATTTCTGAGCCAAACTCTCATTATTAATGTGGAAAAAGAAATGCTTAATACTGCGTCACTGTCAAGGATGAGGAAATGAAGAATGACATTTATTCATCATTTAAAAAAAAAGTACTTTGGGAAGTCCTGTACTAGATTATAATTTTTTTTTACCATTACTGAAGATATGGTCATTATCTAGCCCCTAGCATAGTGCTTTGCAGTAACAGTAGGTACTTAATATATGCTTGTTAATTGAACTGAGAAGCTACTTTGTGTAGATGAAACAGGATGTGCAAAAAATTCCAATTTTAGGAATTGAAAGTATATACATATTTTCTTTAAACTTCATTAATAAATGAATAAATTCATTCACAAATTTCATAACTTCATTGAAGTATATTTCATTTTCTAAGGAAATCTAGAGAATCTGGGTTCAGATACCAGCTTGCTCACTTACTAACTAAATAACCTTGGGTAAGTCACTTAACTTCCCTAGAACTCAGTTTTGTTATCTATCATGTTAGAATAGATGATTTTTCTTTAAATTAATTTACTTCATTTTAGTTTTCAACATTCACTTCCATAAGCTTTTGGTTTTTAAATTTTCTCCACTTCCCTCTTCTACCCCTTCCGCAAGACTGCATGCAATCTGATAAAGGCTCTACATATACATTTTTATTAAACATAGAAATAGATGACTTTTAAGGTCACTTCTACCGATAAATCTTGACCCTGATGATCTCATTTTTGATTTATGATTCAGATAATATAGACAGTCCTAGGAGATTGTTTGATCTATTAGACAGAACTTTAGATTTGGACTTGGAAAGTGGAGATGATTTTGTAAAATGGAAAAACCTTATATGGTTAAAATTAATAAGACAATTACCTTCTTCCCTTGTTGCGAAGGAATTGGGACAGGATTTATGCAGAGGTAAGCCAGGGCGGTGAAGAACCCTTAGAAGTCATCTGCTTAAGATTCTTTGGGGCTCTCTTTCTAGTTCCATGTTTTCCTGTGCTTATCTAATGAGAGTTTAGGCTCCTTTCTACTGACACACCAGCTAAAAACATGCAGAATCAGGTCACACTGGACTCACTCCAATGTGATGATGGCATCAATGTAGCTTTACATAGATATCCAGGGATAGAGTTGCAAGGAGTCTCTGCTCTGTGTCTTGAGGGGACATTTCTTCATGCTCTTCTTCTTGTGTTGGATTTGAGCCTGAGATGGCTCAGGAGGAGGAAGTGAGGCTGGTGACCTACACAGCCCTCCCTCATGCAAAACAAAGTCACATGCAAGTCATGTCATTATTTCTCTGATGTCATGGTCCTCTTTGAAAATGAAGGATAAACACAGCCTGTGAGTAGACTGAGCTACCTAAATGAGGACCCAGCTAGTCGGGTAACTCAACTCATTCTCTCTCTCAATCTAGCCCTCTCCCCTTCCTTCTCCTCGCCAAAAGAAGGTAAATTTTGAAGACCAGAAGCTGCCCACTTAACTAAGAGTATACTGGCTAGATTTCTTCCTTCCTTCCTTCTTTCCTCCTTTCCTTCCTTCCTCCCTTCTTTCCTTCCTTCTTTTCTTTTCTTTCTTTTGTTTCTTTCTTTCCTCCCCTAAAGCGTCAGACCCAGTACACTCTGAAACCCATAGACTGAACAACAGTGGATCCTGGCCCAACCTCCACTCATTGGTTGTTTTTGGACCCTCCTGGCTTAGAATGAAAGGCAAAAATAATAGTTTCTCTCCAAAATAACAACCCTGAGGCTCCTGCCCCTCCCAGCATGATTTATCTATTTTTTTCTTCTCTATTAAAGGAGTCATCCCCTTGACTACCTTATAAACAGGTCTATTCACTGAATGGGCATTACCTCACTTTAAGTGAGTACCTGAAAAGGCCTTAGCCTGAAAGGCCAAAGTCTCCTGTTGCATCCTGGGCCATCTCCAGTCATCCTGATGAATATCTGGTCACTGGCTGGTGACCTGCACAGCCCTCCCTCACTCAAAACAAAGTCAAGTGCAAGCCATGTCATCAGTTCTCTGATGGCATGCTCCTCTATGAAAACGAAGGATGAACACAAGATTTGAGCCTAGCAGTGTCAAGTCCTTAACTCACTATACACTATTTCCCCAATAGAACGTTAACTTTTTGAGTGTAGAAACTGTTTCTTTTTCATCTTTTGTATCTCCCCAGAGTTTAGTACAATGCCTGTCACAAAGCAGACACTTAATAACTGTTTGGTGATAGATTGCCTGGTCAAAGCATGTAGCACTTACTGTCTTCCTTCTGAGATGAACTTCCATTTACTCTGTCTATAGAGTTTTTCCAAATGAATTTTATTATTATGTCTGTAAAGCATGTCCTTGGTAAATTTGGTTGTTTTAGTATTAAAAGTATAAATTAATGTTAGTAGTGTTGGTATTTTATATTATATTTTATATATATTTATTATATTATGTTATATTATTATACATAATTATTACATATAAGAGAGGTAGGTGGCCTAGTGTATAAAATACTGGGCCTGGAATCAAGAAGACTTAACTTCCTAAGTTCAAATGTGGCCTTAGATACTTACTAGCTGTGTGTTCCTGGGCAAGTCACTTATCCCTGCTTGCCTCAGCTTCCTCATCTGTGAAATTATTTGAAGAAGGAAACAGCAAACCTCTACAGTATCTTTGTCAAGAAGATCCCAAATGAGATGTAACTGAAAAATGACTGACAAGAAATTATAATGTATACTAAAATATATCATATTATTATATTTCTTCTATGTATAGCCTAGCCACGACCATTGAATGTTCCTCTAGCTATTTAAGTTGATCTTTCTTTAAGGAACAATTTGGCACTGGATCTATGCCAGTCTTTGGTATGCCTTGGGTACGCTACATATTAAAGTGTATGTACAGCACTTAGTAGTTTTCATACTGTGTAGCCAATCAGAATGCAAGCACCTTTAAGACCGGTTTGCCTTTTTTCTATCCTCAGTGATTAGCACAGTGTCTGGAGTGAGTAAGCCCTTCATAAATGTTTGTTGATCTGACTTGTTTTGTATCATTTTTGCTTCCCTAAATTTCCAGCTGTCTTAGAGAAGATTTGAAACATGGGGGATGAGGTTGAGGAGGTGCCCTGTGACGGAAGGAGATCTGCTTTCCACTGTTTTTATCTTTTGTTTACTTAAAACAATACCCTGAGGAAGGTTGTTGACTCTTTTTGGAGAAATGAAGGGCTAAGGAATGAAGGCAGAGCCTTCACTCAGTCAACCGAGAGAGGAGAATTCAGGAAAAGAGGGGACGTAGGAGCAACTCCAGACTTAAAAGAGGAACCAGAGAGCTGAGGCCATAGCTTTTTGGTGAAAAAAAAAAAAAAGTAAGGTTGGGGTAGCAGCCTATTACATCCCCAGCACCACAGTTTGGTCCAAATTCTATAAAAAATAGATCCAACTATCATATATAGTGCTGAAAGGGATTACTTAGCTCATTTCCTCATTTTACCGATGAGGAAACAGAGGTACAATTCTTCAGTGGTTATTTATAGGGGAAATGTGCTTCATTTACCTACTCTAAAAGAAGTTCAATGAACATATGGTTTCTATAACTCAAAATCATATCAGACTGATTCTGGAAATAATCATTTACTTGCTCAGGAAAAGTAACGACCTTTGTCACTTGAATAGACAATATTGCTGATTTCACTCCTTTTATAACCAGGAGGACTTGAGGTGAAAAGGCTGACAGGCAAGCTAGTCCTTCAGACCTTTTCACAATGTTATGATGGATTCTTTTAAAAAATTGTATTTGGTAACTTGATGTGAGTAAAGGAAAAATAGTGGTTAATGACAAGATACTAAACATTTCAAATAAGATAACAAAAAGTAATTATTTTAAAAGACCTCATTCCATACCCTTTTCCCAGTTGGGATATTTAACTTCTTGCTAGTGTTAAGTGTTTTCCCCTGCTTTTTCTGACAGTTCATTTTTAGATCCTTTCTCCATGAGATTGTTGGAGTGGTCAAAATTGGGGACGTTTATCTTTTTCTCTTTGATTAAATGGAGCCTAACTAACCAGAAATCTCAGTTACTTGGATATTTATCTGTTTTTTAGGAAAAAGAGCCAAATGATAAGAACTCATATCAGAGATTTATTAAAACAAAATAAAGCACTTCTTTCAAGAAATGTGCTAGGGTCAGTGACGATTCATATTTTATCATATATTTAGAATAGAACAAGACCTTTGAGGTCACCTAAATCAAGCTCATTTTACCATTGAGGAAACAGGGTCTCACAGAGAGGTTAAGTAACTTTCCCATGGTCGCACAACTATTAAATATCAGAGGCAGGATTGAAACCTATGTCTTCTTGACTCTAGGTTCAGCTCTCATTACTCTCGACCACCCTGACTCTCTTATGATGCATTCGGTCTAATTAGCTAAACAATGATCTGAATGATGACCTTAAGAAATTGTGAGAACCTCAAACACTAGAAAAAATGAAATTATATTCAGGAAATGGTACTTAGTATGGGCAAACAAATTATTTTCTTCATTTTAGCAAGTATTTATTGTTTCTACTCTGTTTAAAGAATTATGCTAAATAATAGAGAAACAAAGGTAGATGTGACACAGACACTGTTCTCAAGGAGTTTATAGTCTAATGTGTATGTATGTGTGTATGAATATCTATACATATGAGTAAGTGCATGTGTGTGTAAAATGTATACTAATATCTATGATACAAGAGAAAATGTGATAAATAGAAAAGAAAGATCTGGTCAAAGCATGTGAGGAATTTGAGGAAGGAGAAATCACTTTTACCAGGGGAAGCTGGTGGTGGGGGTCAGACTAGGTTTCATGGAGGAGGTAACACCTGAGCAGAACTATCAATCAGTCAATCATTCATCAAGCTAGAGATTGAGGTTATGGTGGGGGAAATAGCAAAGGAAATTGTATAAACAAAGGCATAGAGAGAGGAGGAGGCAGAAGATTAAAGGATGCATCTAGTCTACTTTGGCTAAATTATAGACTGTATGAAGAGAAATAGTACTGGATAAGGCTGGAGAATGAGGCCAGTGTTTTGGTGGTCTTGGATGTCAGAATCAGGAATTTGTACTTCATATGGTAGGCAAAGGAGAGCCACAGAAGGCTTTGAGTAGAGAACTGACATAAATAGGGGGCCACATAGGGAAGATTATTCAAACAGTTGTGTAAAGGATGGCTTAGGGAGGAAATAGCTGAGGCAGGAAGATTTGTTAGGATGCTATTAAAATAGTGTCAATGTCAAAGATGAGGACCTGAACTAATGTGAAAAGGAGGGGATGCTGGGAATTTATAGGACCTGGCAAATGACTAGGCATGTAGGGTGAAGGAGAGGGAAGAGTCAAGGATGATTATGAGGTTAAAAATCTGGGTGACCAGAGGATAGTAGAGCTGTCAATAGAAATAGAGAAATTAGAGAGATTGGCAGATTTCTGGGAAGAAATGAGTTCAGCTTTAGACATGAGGGGTTTGGATATGATGAGTAGACCAAGTGAAAAATGTCCAGCAGGCCATTTGTAAGTAAAGGATTGGAGCTCTCAAAAGATGTTGGAGATGGAGAAATAAATTTGGGAGCACTCTTGGATAGAAGTGATAGTAGTGCATTGGGAATAGATGACATAAACAAGGGGCAGGCTCTAAAGAGGGAATATATTCAATTCCCTCCTTTATCAGCCTTTGTATAAGTAGATTGTATATTTAAAAGCTCATAGGATCATAGATTTAGAGTTGGAAAGGTGCTTAAAGGCAAGAGTGGTCTTCCTTCTCATTGTACAGATAAAAAACCTGAGACTCAAGTAACCTGTGGCACAGATAGTGTCTGCTGTAGCATGAATTTAGAATAAAAAATATTGGAGGGGGGCATAATTCTCAATTTTAGAAATTGTTGCTTTATAGAAATTCAATTTATTGTTAGTAAATATATTATTATTATATTATACATAATATAATTATAATATATTGTTATTCCATAAAATTAGAAAAAATCAATTCCCAACTTGGTCCTCTTCAAAATTGAACCATTCATCCAGTTTTCATAGTCTATTTCCATCAAAATTACATCTATAAAAGGTGAGTGAGGTGTTGCATATATGATCATAGTGGGGTTTGGGACTGGAGAATTATTCTCTGCAAGGGTGCCCTCTAGCCTGTCATTTCTCTAGTCCCTGGCTCATTAGCAGTTACTGAAAGATGTTGCTTTTGGACTAAAATAAGCAATGACCTTTGCGTTGCAGTGAGAGTTATGTGTGAGGCATTATTAAATAAAGGAATGAGGCTTTGGGCACATGAAAGGCAGAAAACTTCAGTGGCAATCATACCATTAATGAATATAGTTGCTTGAGTGATTTAAGGCTAGAGCTGTAATAACCATGGGGTTTAGTGGAATAGTGTCCCATAGTCACTGAAGAATCAGAGTCATGTCTTGAGTCATTATGAAAAAGAGTCTGCTGGGGGACATGAGATAACATTCTGGTGTCCCAAGCTATCATCACCCATCCTGTGAACCATATGACATGTGTTTACTTGCTTTTCAGGAGACTGATTGATTATTTCTTTTTATTTAGTGTTCTAAACCAAGTGCCAAAAGAAATGGGACCAGCTGGGGCCAATTTTAAAAATTTAAAAACTAACAATACTCTGTTTCAGAAGTTGAACTGAACAGCAACATTTTTCTTTTAATTTGTCATCACCAAGGCCTCCAATATGCTACATTCCAGATATGTAACATCTGGCCTTTATAGAGTGTGACTATGATATTGACCAAGACACACAACACACAAAATGAGATAAGGAGGCTGGAATTGATGATGCTCCTTATTTATAAATTTATGTTTCTACTGAATCAGTCAAAATCCTCTGGGAATTTTATTCTCTTGAAGGCATAGCAGACATTCTCTTTCTTTCCCAGGTGGGAAAATGGATTCATAGAAAGTACATGATTGAAGGATAGGCTAATAATGATGGAAAACACCTGAACATATGCATTACTCTGAAAGAGTTAAACAAACAACCATAAAATCTGCCCCTCTGGCCTCCAGGACATTCACAGATAGTATTATAAATTTAATCGTATTTGTTGGATCCTGTATGTGCCAGAATGGACAGTGCACCGAGTTTGGAATCAGGAAGAGCTGTCTTCAAATCCATCTTCAGATACTTACTAACTGTGTGACTCTGGGCAAATTCCCTCCTCTGTAAAATGGACATAATATTAGCTCCTACCTCCCAGGATTGCTGTGAGCAAAGACAATTTCTTTGTAAACCTGAAAGTATGATACAAATCCTGTCTTATATCTATGTATATATTTGTTCTCCCCAACTAGATTTTAAACTCCACGAGGACAGAGATTATGCCTTATTTATCTTTGTATTCTCCCTTTCACATAATATAGGCATAATAAATTTTTAATTGGTTAGTAATATATTTTTACTAGCCTTAGAAGACTAGATAGGTGACACAAATAGTGTCAAGAAGTCTAATTTATTTCCTTTCCCTCCTGGCCCTCCAATACACATAAACACAAATTATTTTTATGAACCTCAGTGTAAAGATTTAATAGTTTAGCTGAAAGTTTTAAAGTAAAGGGAGGAATAACACTGGCACATTTAGTTAGGAAAGGATAAAGACTTCATCTAAGAAGGCATCATGAAGAGAATGACTATTTGTTTATTGTTCATTCCTTTCAATGTGAATCTGTCTTACAGGGGTTACCGTGCTCACTTTCCATGCAAAACATCCCTATGTGGGAACCAAATATGTTTGGAATGGGTTGCTTCCATTGGATAGAAGATAGTTTCAATGAGGCAAAAACTATCTGTGATAGATAAGTTAATCGACAGGTGTTTCCTGAACATATATTGTATGTCCTATTGTTTGCTATATGCTATAGGGTTTTGGAAAAAAGTGTGAGATGTGGTTCCTGTTTTCAAGGTATTGATAACTTATTGGAGATATATACATTGAGTAGTAGTAGATAACAAAAGACAATATAACAGTACATATATACATATAATTGTATATATATGACAGTGTATATACACATATACACACACATACTACATATACATATGTGTATACATTTAAAGCATATATTTAGTACCTAAAGGTTAAGATGTATAGTGGGGTTGTTATGACTTAATTACATGCTAGCATTTCAGAGAATAGGGACTGTTGGAATGTGTTATCAGTAAATAAGCGAGAGCTTAGGAGGACTTCAGCAGTGATGAAATTTATTCCTATAAAACTGATCAGAAATCATTGCATCATCCCCAAGTGATACATGGTCAAAGCAGAAGTTTTCAGATGAAGAAATTAAAGCTATCTTTAGTCATATGAAAAAATGCTCTAAATCACTATTATTAGAGAAATGCAAATTAAGATAACTCTGAGGCAGTACCTCATAACTATCAGATTGACTAATATGATAGAAAAAGAAAATGATAAATGTTGGAGAAGATGGGGGAAAATTGGGACACTAATGCATTTTTGGTGGAGCTGTGAACTGATTAAACCATTCTGGAGAGCAATTTGGAACTATGCCTAAAGGTCAATCAAACTTTGATTCAACAATATCATTACTAGGTCTGTATCCCAAAGAGTTCATAAAAAAAGGGGAAACAGACATACATATACCAAATATTTATAGCAGATCTTTTTTGTGGTAGCAAAGAATTAGAAATTCCCCATCAAATGGGGAATGGCTGAACAAATTGTGGTATATGAATACAATGGAATACTATTATGCTGTAAAAAATGATGACCAGGTGGATTTCAGAAAAACCTGGAAAAACTTAAATGAACTGATGGTAAGTGAACAGAACCAGGAGAACATTTTGCACAACAGCAACACTGTGCAATGATCAGCTATGATAGACTTAGCTCTTTTCAGCAACACAATGGTCCAAGACGAAGAACTATGGAGTCTGAATGAAGATTGAAGTATACTATTTTCATTTTTTTTTTGTGGCTTTTCCCTTTAGTTCTGTTTTTTCTTTCACAATGTGACTAATGTGGAAATGCATTTGATTACACATTTATAACCTATATTAGGTTGTTTGCCATCTTGGTGGGGGGTGTGGGGAGGGACAGACAAAGAAAAATTTGGAACTCAAATTCTTATAAAAAATGAACTTGGGGGAGGAGCCAAGATGGTGGAGTAGAAAGATTCACATATGCTAGATCCTAACCCACAGCCCATAAAATACCTGTAAAGAAGAACTCCTAACAAATTCTGGAGCAGTGGAACCTACACAACAATGAAGTGGAGGAGATTTCTGTTCCAGAGAGCCCTGAAAAACTGACACCAAAGGTCCATAGCGCACCAGACCCAGAGCAGAGCCCAGCCCTGCCTTGGCCGCGGCACCAATAGGAGCATCCCAGCAGGCTTCAGGGACGGAATCTCCAGTGGCTGCTCATGTCCCTCCACCCACAGATGCCAAAGTTCTGTGAGAGAGACTGTTTGGCTGATCAAGAGGGGAAGGGGATGTCTCCATAACTCAGGCCCCCTCAGGAGGCAGCAGCAGAGGCAGCAGCAGACAGGAGCTCCCAAAGCAGACAGGAGCTCTGATCCATTATTGAAGGTCTCTGCATAAACCCCCTGAGGGAACTGAGCCTGGGAGGTGGCCCTGCCTCCACCTGAGCACCTGAACTTAATCTCACACTGAATAGTAGCCCCACCCCTGCTGAAAGCCCTGAGGCTGGGAAGCAGCATTTGAATCTCAGACCCCAAGCACTAGCTGGGTGGATCTGGAGACAAGGCGGGGGTGGAGAGGAATCTCAGAAGTCAAGTAACTGGCTGGGAAAATGCCCAGAAAAGGGAAAAAAAAAATAAGACCATAGAAGGTTACTTTCTTGATGAACAGATATCTCCTCCCTTCCTTTCTGATGAAGAAGAACAATGCTTACCATCAAGGAAAGACATAGATGTCAAGGCTTCTGTATACCAAACATCCAAAATAAATATTCAATGGGCTCAGGCCATGGAAGAGCTCAAAAAGGATTTTGAAAATCAAGTTAGACAGGTGGAGGAAAAACTGGGAAGAGAAATGAGAGAGATGCAAGAAAAGCATGAAAAACGGGTCAATACCTTGCTAAAGGAGACCCAAAAAAGTGCTGAAGAAAATAACACCTTGAAAAATAGGCTAACTCAACTGGCAAAAGAGGTTCAAAAAGCTAATGAGGAGAAGAATGCTTTAAAAAGCAGAATCAGCCAAATGGAAAAGGAGGTTCAAAAGCTTACTGAAGAAAATAGTTCTTTCAAAATTAGAATGGAACAGATGGAGTCTAATGACTTTCTGAGAAACCAAGAAATTACAAAACAAAACCAAAAGAATGAAAAAATGGAAGAGAATGTGAAATATCTCGTTGGAAAAACAACTGACCTGGAAAATAGATCCAGGAGAGACAATTTAAAAATTATGGGACTATCTGAAAGCCATGATCAAAAAAAAGAGTCTAGACATCATCTTCCATGAAATTATCAAGGAAAACTGCCCTGATATTCTAGAACCAGAGGGCAAAATAAGTATTGAAGGAATCCATCAATCACCGCCTGAAAGAGAGGGGAGGGGACAAATGGGGAGAAAATTTGGAACCCAAAATTTTTGTGAAAATGAATGTAAAAAGTTAAATAAATAAATTTAACTAAACAATAAATAAATAAATAAAAGAAAAAAATGAACTTTGAAAACTACCTTAATGTATAATTGGAAATCATAAAATGCTATTTCCAAAAATAAAATAAAAATATATGTAAGACAAGCAATCATTGCAGCATATAACAATTAGAATGGGAAAGGCAAAGTACATTTTGCATCTATGATCTTCTCTGTAATCTTATGAACACTATTCTAATGAAAGTCCTCAACACCTTGTCTGTATTCCTGTAATAATCTCTGCTCTAATCTCTCCTACCTGTAATCTGTCTTCCACCAAGCTGACCAAATAATCCTTCTAATGCACAGATTAGATCGTGACACCCCCTTGATTTAAAATTTCCAGTAATTCCCCATTGTCTAGAGCTGTAGTTACCAAACTTTTAAAATCATGTGTCCCATTAATAAATTTTAAAAGAATGAACCCCGATATATCCATATTTATTTATATACTATATACATGTACTACTGTATTAATAATTATATGTGCTATAAAGCTTGCAGAAAAATTAAAAAATGTAAAAATGATGTAAAGACAAAATAATGTTTGATTTTAAATGTATTTCTGAAAGCATAATAGAAAGTTGATAGAGGTTACTAAGTAGTGGAATGACACAGCCAGACCTGTGCTTTAAGGAAATAACTTTGGCAGTTGTGTGAAGGAAGGATTGGAAGGGGGAGTAGCTTGAATCAGGGTATAGGATTCTATAGAAAAATTCTAGGCAAGATAGGATAAAAGCCTGAACTAGGGTGGTGACTATTTGAACAGAAAGAAGGGGAGAGCAAGCGCGATGTTATAGAGTTAGAAATGACAAGATTTGGCAACTGATTGGATATGTGGGATGAGTTAGAGTTCCTTTACAGTGAGGAGGTGACTTTTTGAGGAAAATGTAATTGCTTCAGATTGCATGAAAAAGGAGACTTCTAATCACTAGACACAACCCAAAGTTAAAAAAAAAAAAACAACACCCAAGAGGCACAGAGTTAGGCAAGTGGTGCAACAAGATGATCCAAGGATGGGAGAAGGAATAGATTTAGTGGGTTAATTTTTTCCAACAGAAACTGAATGGCTATTTGGTTTTGTTTTGCTCATAACCACTAAGAGGGCCTCACATAGGAACAGAAAGGGAGTTGGGAGTTTGCGTAATGCTGGAAGGGTATAGAATAGGAGAGTATTGAACAGATAATTGGAGAAGGAGATGATGTGGCTGTGTTGGAGATAAGCCCAGCAATAGGCCATATGTGCACTCTGGTTAATTATGATGCCCTTGGGCCCTCCACTTTGGAGACTACTGCCCTGATAGATACAAGACAAAATTCTTAGCCTGATGTTTTAAGACCCTCAACAATCTGGTTCTATTTACTTTTCCAATCATATTTCCAACTATTCCCTTTCATGAACTCTATCTTTCAGGCAAACTGAACTACCAGTCATCTCCCAGACTCAACATTTTCATCTCTTACTTTAGCGCATTAGCAAAAATGCGTTACACGCACCTAGAATGTCGTCCCTCCTTGTCTCTGCCTCTAAGAATCTTTGTCTTCCTTTAAAGCTCAGTTTGGGTGTACAGTCTTCATTGGGAAATCTCCCTCAACTCTTTACAGTTTTGTGATTTCTATCACCACAATTTTCCTCAGACTTTATACATCTATGTACATGATGTATCTTCCTAGGAGGATGCCTTAATGAGAGAGGCTGTTCTGTAAGTGCCATTGTATCCTTAGCACCTGAGATGCTTGAGCACCTAAGTGCTCCATAAATGCTTTTTGGATTGAATCATAAAACACTGAAGACCTCAAGGGGAATCAAATGAATATATTGCACTATCATCATCAATGTAATAAGCATTTATTAAGCCCTTTATTCCAGGTTAAGTGTGCTACTGTGTACTAAGTACTGGGGATTCAAATAAAAGGAAATATGTGGTCTCTGTCCCTGGAAAAACTCACATTCTAACCATGGAGAAAGCATGCAAACAAACAACCATGTAGATACAAGGTAGAGAAAATGTAAATGGAAGTAGTCTCAGAAGGAAGGCATTATCCTTAGATAGCAGCACCAGTTAAGGCCTCTTGCAGTAGATAGTATTTGAGCTGAGTCCTGAAGGAAGCCAGAGAAGTCAGGACACAGACAAAGAAGGAGAGTATTCCAAGCATGTGTTAAAACTAGTGAAAAGGCACTGGAGAAGGAGTGTCATGTACAAAGGCCATTGTCGATGGATTATGGACCACATGGAGGGGAATAAAGTCTAAGAAGTTTGTTAAAGTAGGTAGGGGTCAGATCAGGGTTGGGGAACCTGTGGCCTCAAGGTCACATGTGGCTCTCGAGGGTCTCAAGTGTGGCCTTTTGATGGAATTCAAATCAAGGAGTTGCACTTGAGGACCTAGAGGGCCACATGTGACCTTGAGGCCACAGGTTCCCCAGCTCTGGGCCAGGTGGTAAAAAGTTTTAAAAGCCAAACAGAGGATTTTATATGTGATTCAGTAGGCAATAGAAAGCTATTGGAGTTTACCGAGTAGGGGAATGATATGATCAGACATGTTTTAGGGAGATCACTTTGGCAGTTGATTGGACAGTGGACTGGAGTGGAGAGTGACAAGGCAGGTAAACCTATTACAAAACTATTGCCCTCTGGGTGAAGAAAAGGCAACATATCTGAGGGATGTACTCTTTGGCATGCATATTTAATAGGAATGGCAGTAGAGACTCTAGTCTTTTTTCATAGAGGGCTTCATGAAACCGGGAGAGGGAGAAGGGACTTAATTTTGATTTTGAAACATGAATCAGCTCAATTTCAGGGATCAGACCACAGGCCAAGTCCCTGACTCAGACCAGGTACCTACCCAATGCATGTTCTTGATCATAAGATCAATTGAGCAAGAGAGTTTGGGCAACTCATGAACATTCATCATTAGGACTGGGAAAACAACTCAGAGTTCATGTCCTACTGATAGTGCACCAATTACATAATTTTTGTGTATACAAAGGACAGACTATTGAGTGATATCCTCCTCCATATTTTTTTAATCCTAGATTTAGTGAACTTTGTGATTATAAGAAAGTAGGCAAGCCAGTGGTGAAGAAGACAATCTGGGATTGAGCTATATATTGAGCGATATCATCAACTCTGCATTAATATAACTTTTTTAACAAGATAGTATTCATATGTAAATTTTTTCCTTCTTAGAGAAATAATAATGCACACTGGAGTAATTCAATAGAAAACATTTGTCATTTCTCATCCATAATTATCAGTCATCTTTAGCTGCATCTGGTTTGCATTTTTTATTAGAAAGTTTGTTTGAGCTGGACCTAGGTCTTTCCCCCAACCCCCTTCTCTTTTCCTGATTTCATTTTATTATTATTTTTTTTTACATTCCATCCTTAATTTCCCTGATGAAGGGGGACTTACATTTCATAAGACACAATAAATCAAGCAGCTACTCTGTTGTAATGTCAGTTACCATGTATTTGTCATAGGCCCTGTAGATTATGGGGTGGGTTTACTTAAGGTTAGAAGCTCAAACATCTCTAAGAACAAATATAGCCACTGCAGTGGGTATGCACGTAGCCCTTGCTAAAGGTATGAAGCTTCAATAAACTTGAGTTGGTACAGCTGTTGTCAATGAAGTGACCCTGGAACATTTTCGAGTTTGATTTCCGTTGTCTTGATTCTTGAGACAATGCATGAATATGAGGGGATTTCTACATAAGCTTCCTCTCCAACCCATTTTCCATCTCCTCCATGATGTCTTGATTTTTTTTGAATGTAGAATTTGGTCATTTTAGTTCTTAGTCTCTATCATAGCTCTTGGTCTGAGGAAATGAGAAGAGAAATAAAGAACTGGAGGAAGTAGTTGAAGGGAGTGGTGGGAGAGATGTGGCAATGTATAAAAAGGAAACAAGCATAATGAAGGATTATGGTGACATTTGTCTGCCTGCTCAAGGGAGAACTCAAATTGCTCATTCCAAGTACAACTATGTCTAAACAGATCCTTTATGTGTTGGGGTACTTAGAAGACTTAGAAGAATGATGCACTTGTAGCCACTTGGAAATGTCAGTCAACAGCAGGCTTTTATCTTTATGTTACTTTTACTCTATAAACATACAACATACATAGATGTTTATTATGCACTTTATTATGCATCATGTTATTAAGTACTATTTACTTACTGATTTCATGCTAAGAATATGCAGCATTCCAATATGTATATCTTCACTGAATAAAGTTCATTGAATAAAGCTAATGAAGGAATGAATCTTTTTCCATCCTGTATTACACAAATTACTTTGTCTTCAAACTAATTTCTATTTAGTTCTAACCAGTCTATTATTCTTCTATCTCGTACTACCCACTCTTCTCTCTGTCCACTTCTGCAAGCCATTCTACCACATTTGAAACATAATTCCTTTCTGCCTTGAAGACTCAGTTCTGATTTGATTCCCTAAGAAGTCTTACCTGATCTCTTCAATTGCCTGCCTCCAGCCCCACTAAAAGTGATCTTACCCTCAAATTTCTTCATTTTTCTGGATCTTTTCTTTGCTCTCATTAAACTTTATTTATAACTTTTTGTTACAGTTTATCCTTCATATTAGGCAGCTAGGTGATACAGTGATGTATTAGCAACCACACTAGCACACAAGGTGGGCTCCTAATACAGGTTCTTTGATCTGCTTTTCTAAAGGAAAGACAACTTTAAAGGAGTCAGCAATCTTACTTTACTTACAGATAAGTAGAAAGGAGTATAGAAAATAAAAGCAGAGAAATTAGCACAGAGATTCAACAAACAGGGCTCCAACTGTCTGAATGAAGTAATACAACACCCATACACACCACCAGACCAGAAAAGCACCAACATCTGAGTAGTTGGGGGCTCTTAGCAAATGTCTACTCAGAGTCCTGTCCAGGGAATCCAAAGATCCTTCTCATGAGTGAGCCCCCAAAGCAAAATGCCATCCTCTCAGAATATATAACAAAGACCCGGCCCCTGATTGGCTCAGAGCCAGAAGGCATGAACTCTATGTGACACAGCACAGCTCTGAATTATCAGGGCTCAAAGGAGATTAATCCTTCAGATTAGCCTGAGCCTAGGAAACTATATTCCAGAAAGAAACAACAAAAAAAATCCCACCTTGCTTGTGCTTAGAAGTGGATAGAGTGCTAGGACCAGAGTCAGGAAGACCTGAGTTCAAATCCTGCCTCAGATACTTAATAGCTGTGAATCTGGGCAAGTCACTTAATCTTTGCTTGACTCAGTTTCTTCTTCTGTAAAATACAGGTAATAATAACCTCTACTTTCCTCTACAACAGGTTGTTGTAAAGATAAAGTGAGATGAAATCTGTACAGTGCTTAGCAAACCTTAAAATGCTGTATATAGTTGTTATTATTATTTTTTTATTTGCTGCCTCTATCCTTTTTGTCTTTTTTGATCTTTTAAAAACTGCTGGTTCCTATCATTTAACTTTCTACATTAATAGGAATTGAATCACTGTTATTTGAAGTTTATTTAATTGACTATAATAGTTCAATATTTGGCATGCTACTTTTTTGCCAATCTAATAAAAGAATTGGAGGGAGAGGGAATAAAACTAAACTAAATAAAATATTTTTCTTCCCAAGGCTATCAAGAAAATTTTCACCACATTAAATCCATACTTAATTATTGAGGAGAGGATGGACAACAATTCGAAAGGAAGATTAGACTCATTTCCTTATTTTTCTTTGAACAGATCTGAACTAATTCCACTATATTTTAACTCTTCAAATTTATAAAAAATTCTGTAGGTTTAAATTTTCACCATTGTCACTCATGATGCATTTGCTTTTCAGATTTCAACGTCATATTTTAAGATGCGACAGTTTTAGAATTATCTTTGTTTAATTTTGTATTAATTTATTTGTTTTCAGTTTTCTATAATCGCTTCCATAAATCTTATATTTTCTCCCCCTCCCTCCCTGAGACAGTGTGCAATCTTATATGGGTTCTACATTCTTACTAAATACATTTTCACCTTAGTTATGTTGCATGGAAGAATTAAAGGAATGAGAGAAACCATGAGAAAAACCAAACCAAACGAAAATGTAAGAGAAAATAGTCTTCATTCTGCAATCCAGTTCCATAGTTCTTTGTCTGGATGTGGATGGCATTTTGCCTCAAGAGTTCATTGGGAATTTTTTTAGGTCCTTGTATTGCTGTGAAGGGCTAAGTCTACCAGAAAAATTCTTCGCACTGCTGTGGTTGTTACTGTGTACAAGGTTCTCCTGGTTCTGCTCCTTCCACTATCAGTTCATATAAGTCCTTCCAGCCCTCTCTGAAGTCTTCCTGTTCATCATTTCTTATAACACAATAGTACTTCATTACATTCATATACCACAACTTGTTGAATCATTCCTCAATTGATGGGCATCCCCTTGATTTCCCGTTCTTGATCACCACAAAGAGAGCTACTATAAATATTTTTGGACATGTGGGATCCTTTCCCATTTTTATGATCTCTTTCGGATATAGTCCTAGAAGTGATATTGCTGGGTCAAAGGTTATGCACATTTTTGGTCATAGTTCCATCTTTGTTTATTTTTAAAGTGTTTCTGGATGTCTCTAGAATTCTTTCTCAATGTTGTCATGTTGAGGACAGATTTGTGTAGAACCTGTATCTTTGAAAGCTTCTAAATTAATTCCCCAAAATTCTTCAGGAAATGATATTGAACAGATCTGGAATGAGAAAATCAATGGGAAAATGTCCTGAGGGCTTTAAAGTATGTTACAAATACAAATTATGTTATTTTTACTATGTTGTTAGTACAGTAATGTAACCTTACACTATAATAAAGTCACAATTGTACCACCAACCTACAAATACCTTTGAGCAATGTTTCCTCAATTTGGTTTTCTCCCAACTTCCAAAAAAGAATTGTTCTTTTAAAATAATGTCCTATATTTGAAAATATTGTCACATTTAATTTATAAAAATAAATGTCACACCTTTAGACCAAATTAAAATATAGTCTAGCTCTTCATAAAATAAGAACTTTTCTGTGACTAGATTGACCACATTCTTTCACTTGCTCACCTCAGTTCTGGAGTGATATAGCTTAAAGAAGTCAAAGACAGAAACAGAGACCCAGTAACTACTGAAAAGATCAAAGTATTGCCTTTGAAATACCAAATAACTGGAGATAAAGTGGGGGCCCACAGATTTGGGAAGGAAAGAAAGAAACAACAATTATGGCTTATGAATGTGTTGGACTAGAGATGTGGGAAGATTTGCATGAACTGATGCAAAATAAACAAAATCAAAAGAACAATATAGAACATTAAAGAAAGGAGAAATCAGAGCACTTAAATAACCAACCAAGGGTCTGGAGGGACAGATAATGCTAATATCTCCTCTCTCATGTCAGAGAGGTAAATACTAGAAGGACAGAATATTAAAAACACTGACAGATATTTCTGTTTTAAATATTTTTTTCTAATTTAATTTTCCTTGTCACAAGGGAAGGTTCACTTGAAAGGGTTTGGGAAATAATTGCAATACAAATAATGTGTTTGTAATAAAAAGATGATAAATATATATTTATTAAAATAAATAATATGCATAATGTAACATAAGAATGACAAAGATGCATTTATTAAAAATAAATAACAGTATCCAATAGAAAGATAAATAAAAATAACGTATTTAAAATAAAGGATTATTTTCCCTTAGGCATTTGGGGCCATTGACAGTCATCTTGACTTTTGTCTCCTCCTTGGATTCTGATGATTCTGGAGGAGAGTGATGCTGATGACTTTTTTTTTAAATTGAGGGCTTTATATAAAAAAAATGGCTTTAAAAAATGATCTCTGCCTCACTTAAATCCAATTCATATGCAAGTTAAGATACTAACCTCATGATGTTTGCCTACCCAGAGAGGATAACTATTAAAGTTCTGTAAGGGAATTGCCAACCCCCAGCCTCTTGGATGGCATTCACTGGTCACGACTCAGGTAAACTGAGGGGAGACTGGTAAGGCGAGAACAAGATGGTGCTGGGAGGAAGGGTTCCACCCCTGTTTTGCTCAAGGCTATTTTCCCAGGCTTTTCAGAGAACAAAGAAGCCAAAAATATTTTTCTTTCTTGGGGCTCCGTGTCCACACTGGGCAGTCCTGGCTTAAGGTAAATTACTTCCATATAAGGGCAAACTACTAGCTGATAGGTTCACTTAGGGCACTAGTGTCAGAGAAGAGATAAAAGCACCTTTCACTGCTTGAATAAACGGAGTTCTTACTATCTTGTCTCCCTCCTCAGTCATTGCTTACAGCTACACGCCACCAAGGCCTCTGCTGGTCAGATCAGCCTGTGGGCCTGAGAGATTGGGCTCAGACTCCTGGGGTCCCTAACAACGTTCCAAGTTAGAATATTATGTTAAAATTCTATCTTGTTTTGGTGATCCCCTTCCCCTTCTCTCCCTTTTCTTTCCCCTCTCCCTTCCAGTTAGTATAGTCAGTTTTTAATATAGCATTAGCAGGAAGTAAGATTGTGAAAGGGAACCTAGAAATCATAGGCAAACTGTTCTGAATATCAAAGGGGCATAATTTATAGCTTGTATTATATATTAACAAAAAAATCACATCCTGGTAATATGTGCTGAATCAGGGGAAATCATCTAGGCTTTGCTCTCAGGGTGCTTTGGTCCTATGTATGATATATAAATCCCAGACAAGTTCCAGACATTAGCAGTAAAGTCAACAGAACACCAAATGGTGCTGATAATTTTAAGATGATGTAGACACATTAATGTTAAATTTTTACTAACAAATTTGAGATGATTTGGATATTAGTGAACTCACCCCAAGGTAGTACGGATAAGAGCTAGTCTACTTCCCTCCAACACTATAAAATGAGACCTCAAACACCTGCCCCCTCTTCCCCCCCAGTATTCTTCCATCTCCATCGGGTCATGCTACTGAGAGTTCCCAAGTCTAATCCATGATCCTATGAGTGACACTCTCTGACTCTTCTTCTCCACATTCTTCACCACTGTCTGCCTTCTTTCAACATCCCATTCCCTCTCTTCATGCTGTCTGCCTCTATAACACCTTTGCCCCTTGTCTCTATACATTCTGTGTTGTTTTATGCTACCCTCTTTGTGCCTCATGGAAGTGTGATTGTAGCATTACTCCCCAATAGTCATAGTCTTTCCTGGAGAGTAATCTAAAACTAGGGGGTTGCCTGCCCCATTTTATAATTTTATAAATTATCAATTCAAATGAGAACCCAAGTCTTCTAATTATAACTTCATTGCTATCTTTATTATATCAGATGAATCTCTCTGATTTGTTTAAGCTGGTCCTCAAAAGCAGATATAGTCCAATGTGAAATCTGTAATTGAACTCCTCCTGGCTTGGTAGGATATTTCCAACACTATTCTGCTCTATTCCCTGCCCAAGATTCTTTCCATGGAATCTATGCCTACCTGCACTGAATTATGGATGACTTCTCTTACCAACCTGGAGGTTTTGATGTCCTCTGTTCTTTGAAAATCCTGTCTCACCCTTGACCTGTTTCTCTTGGTCCTAATTGGTTTGTTTGAAAATAATTCACTAAGTGGTTTTTACATCTGGGTTTCCCTTTTAGATGAATCTTTGCTTCTCCACCAATTGCCACACTTTATAATCTAGTTCCATTTCAATCAATTACCAAGCATTTATTAATTGTCTGCTGTGATCTAAGCACGAGGGGACCAAAAGATAAAAACGAAACAGTACAATCCTATAAGAAATATATATAAAATAAAAACAACTGACTCTAGGGGTCACGAGCCCCCTTTGCCTTGATGGCAGCCGCTGTCATTGTTGTGAATTCCCTTTTGTTCAGCGCAATTGCATTCTTCAAAGCTGCAGAAAGCTCTGTCTTCTCACTGCAAGAATTTTCATCAGAGACTAGGTTTTTCTTCCTTTTCAAATCCTGGAGTGGCGGTTGTCTCCTGCTGTACCTCTCAGTTAATTCCTGTTTCTGGGCCATCAAGCTTTTAGCTTATAGATGGAACTAAGATCCTCACAGGTCCTGAACTCAATGAATAGGAAGGTTTAGGAAACCAGCTCCATCGATTTCCCACAAACTCCCTTGGATAACATCTTTCAGCTGCCTTTCCCCCATCTGTCCCCTCCTCCTAGGTTTTCCAGAACCCCATTCATTACTGGTTTATAATAGGAAACTACTTTGTAATCCAGTAATTAATAACAGATAATCCCTACCACCAGGATGAGAAGGGTCATTTTCCCACATCATTGAAAAGCATTTATCTGTATGTGGCATTCAAAAGCATTTTTCTGAGTGAGCAAAATAGCTACAGTTCAACTGGAGGGATGGGTGTTTCAGAGTGTCACACAGAAATTTGGTTTCGTCATGATTTCTCACTCCTGCATCCCCAGGATGTTGATCTTGAATCCCCTTTCAGATTGTTTCATTTTCTGCAAGAAGGAGATATTTCTTTTGGAGGGAGCTGGGGTAGAATGGAGAGGGGAATCACATGATTCACTTATTCATTTGATATGATCATATACTACCTTGTATCATTACTTAACTGAGATACATATGTTTCATTCCTCCAATTAGATGCTAAACTCCTGGAAAGCAAGGGACTCCCTCTTTTGTATCACTCTCTGTATTTGCTCAACACTTTATAGTAATTGTTCACATCTATGTAGCACTTTAAGGATTACAAAGTGTTTTACATACATTATCTCATTTGAGTCTTATAACAACTCAAACCTCTAGGGACTATTATTACCCCTATTTTATATTCAAGAAACTGAGAGTCATAGAAGTTAAATGACTTTCCCAGGATCATACAGCAAGTTTCTTTTGGATTTGGATCCAGATCTTTTCTTGCTAAATTCAGGGCTTTAGGCATTATGGCACTTTGCCTGATAGTATGTAAGTGCTCAATAAATATTAGTGACTTGAATAAATCAATACAGTGCCTGCCATCAGAAACTTTACAATCTGAGATTTGAACAAAAAATCATTTTCATCATGTATATAATAAAAGGCAGAAGTCTTGGGAGTTCCTTAGTCTTTAACAGCTCCCAAAGCAAGGCAAGTTAATTGTTAACCAATTATAAACTATCTCAGGCTCCATGCAAGAACTCCCTTTTGTTCAGACTAGATGGAGTGCTCTTCAAAGTCACAAATTACATTAAATGTTTTGTAAAGGATCCCACTGGAGTGCAAGAAGTAATATTATATTGGAAAACATTAAATAACCTGTAACAAAAAGCAGATTCTGTTTCCCAACCACAAATTGCAAATGAAAAAATATAAACGCTAAACCAATACTAAAAGAAGAAAAGTCCTGCCAACATTTCAGAGTGAGAACATAGCCAAATCAAAGGAACCAAGACTGCACAATGAAGATAAATAGCAAAGCAGAAGGCATTAGCCAAGGAAATAAAATGTTAAGGAAACCCATTTTGATGAGAAAAAATGAATCATTCAAGTTCTTTGAGTGATTTGCTTTCCTTATTTCTATAGGATTGTCCCAGTGCTTCTTTTCTTTCATCAGTTTTTGTAGAATTTTCTTTATATGCCAGCACTACAAATATCTGTTGGCCTCAGATATAAAGAATAATAGATGAACTTCAAAAAGTGTTGACTATTATGGACAAATTGTTATTTGTCAATAAGGGACAGCTAGGTGGCACAATGGAAAGAGTATCTGGCCTAGAGTCAGGAAGACTCTTCTTTCTGAGTTCAAGTCTGACCTCAGATACTTAAGAGCTGTAAGAACCTTGGGCAAGTTACTTAACCCTGTTTGCCTTAGTTTCCTCATCTATAAAATGAGCTAGAGAAGGAAATGGCGAAACATTCCAGTGTCTTTGCCAAGAAAGCTCCAAATGGGGCCATGAAGAGTAGAACGTGAATGAAAATGACTAAACAACAACATTTATTTAAAAATTTGATGTGTTCATTTAAGTGATGTTGGCTAATTTTAATGAGTGGGGTGACTCTGAGTTGGGTCTCCATGTACATTTTTGTATAACACAGTTTTCTTGATCTTTTTTTCCTGCATGTCATGGACCCTTTTGGGAATCTGGTGAAGCCTATGCAAACCTTCTCAGAATGATGTTTTTAAATGCATGAAATAAAAGCATAGGATTATGAAGGAAAACATTTTTATTGAAATACTGTGAACAAAATATAAAAAAAAAACCCAGATTCACAGATCCCTGCTTAAAACCTGCTGCTAAAGAATACAAGACCTAGGATGGGAGGCAGGGTGATATAGCACAACGAACTCTAAATAAAGGAATTAAGAGAACTGGGTTCAGGTCTGCTCCAAACTCAACATCATCTGAGTCAAGTCACCTTTCTTATCTGGTCCTCAGTTTTTTCAGCTATAAAATGACAGGATAAGACTAGGTGATCTCTGTCCATTCTTTCAGCTTTGTCAGTTTACTTATATAAATTCTTAGAAATTATAGATTTTTCAGACTACTATTTTCCCAATGAGATTATAGAATTCTCTCCTCTTTCCTGTTTGCTTATACAAAGTCTATTGATCCTGTGAACTTTATTTCAATCTTGCTTCTATGTTGATTGCTCCAACAGACACTGTCTATACTGTTTAAACAAGATGTTCACCCTGAAAAATGGCAAATAGGAAGACTGACTCTGACGATGACCATTTCTTACTGAGTTTAATTGATATAAAACAGTCACTAGAAGGAAACCAAGAGAATCTAGAAAATATTCCAGTCAATCATGATCTCTTTGCCAAGTGATGTGACATGGCATCTAAAGATAATAGTATAGGGTTTAAGTTTATTTTGCAAAATGTAGGTAAAGGGAGTATGATGTACGGGAAAGAATGCTGGATTTGGAGTCAGAGGACCTGGGTGATGCCCTACTCCTTACTATCTGTAAGACCCTGAGCAATCTCCTCATCTATAAAATCAGGGGATTAGACTGGTAGGGTTCCTTTCAACTCTAAATAATAGCATCTATGAATGATCTTTAGAGAGATAGCCGTAAAAAGCAGCTGAGAACTTGAGTCTTCAGAGAGACTAGTGTGAGATACTATTAAGTTAGAAAATCCCCAAATCATTTATAGATGCTAATAGAATTAGGATGACAAATATGTATTACATGGAGCAGATCTGCTATAATTTAAGTAGCAATTTATTTCCATCAGTAAACAATAGAGGAACTACCACATTGGGACTCCATTTCTTCAGCACCGGATGGCACTGTCACTAAATAAGATGAAATGGGAAGGAACAGCTAAATCTGACCAAATACATGCATTAAAAAAAATCTGTCTTGGAGAAAACAAAATTTTAAAGGCTCTCAGGGATAGATTTTCAAAACGATTAAGGGAGGGGAGCATTCTAAAAGATTGGGAAACATTACAGATAGTCCTTTTACCAAAAAAAGGCATCAGCAACTGCTAACTCATAGGCTTACTTTCTTTATCTCTATGAAATCTTTATGTGAATATTTTATGCATGTGTTGACAGCATCCTTGATGAAAATATGAGTAGGAAACAGGCAGGTTTCTGCAGATGATTTTTCTGTAACAGCTCACATCTGTGAATGAGACATGGGGAAATGTGAGCTCCTCTTATATCTCTTTGTTGATTCCAGAAGGGCATTTCATGTAGGAGGGTGAAATGCAATTTAAAAATGCTTCTTAATCTAGGAGTCTTCCATACACATGCATTAAAATAAGATGCAACTTTATAACAGTTATGATCATGGAGATAAATTTGTTCAATGATCTCTGAGTATTAACAAAATTAAAATAGGGCATAGACTAGTTTGACATATTTAGTACTTATCAGTGCCATGCAGGACATTCTGTGCTGAAAGTTAAACATGATTCCCTTAAGATGATGAAGTTGTCTGAGTGGTCTTGTCGTCTTCAGGTGAGGTTCCTGCCCCATGACACATAAAAGCCTTTTCAAAGAGATTCAGATTCATTGAGATGACATCCATCTAATTTTTAAAGGAAAGACAAAGGACATTAAAGAAAAAAGACACTGTCCAGATTTAAGTGTGTGATTGGATTGGATCAGGCAATCCACTCAATTCTTCAGAACATATATCTTGGATAAATGGATAAATACTGGTATCAGAACTGAATAACAAGAGGAATGTTTGGATCACATGTGGGAAATTGTGCAATGCTTTTGACTATTCTAAGGGGGCTCATTACCACAAAGGTCTATATTTTAAGCATAGATATTCTCTCAGTATGACTGCAAATTACAGAACACTATGGTCTTGGAAAGCTCAGAATATCTAGTGATGCAAAGAACAGTGGGAAGATGCACTGTGGGTATAAGTAAACTGTAGCACATCTCTAACAGTAACTTGTGTGCAAGAAGTGGTGCAAAAAAACCCCCTATCACTAAAAACATGTATAGTTGGAAAAGGAGGTGGACCCATCATACTAAAAACATAATAAAAACATCAGAACAAGACTCCTAGCATGTTGGGTTTATCCTCAATGGAGGATTTGTGGAAAGACATAGACAAAATGCTACATGATGAGATAGGGACTGATTATAATATGCACTGATGAGACCTATAATGGTGGGATAATAGATCTGCCAAAGTATTCCTCGCAGCTATTAGTATAATTATAGAGAAATAATAGTAATTATGGAGAAATAGTCTATTGTCTATTGGTACTCAATAATTTCTTATTGATTCTAATTGGAAAAAATGTAAATAACAATGAACATGTTTTATAATTACCAGACAACCATATATCTAAGGTATATGAGATAAATCTTTATTTACCTTATATAATTAATAATAATTTATATCCTTATGGTTTCAAAACTGAAAGAAATTATAAATGAGACAAACATTTTTCTCTATTTCCCTTCCCTCTATTTCAAGTGATACTTGAGATTTACTTGATAAAGGTTTGCTTTTTTTCTAGTATAGTACTAGTATAATATCATTCAATATTTATCAAGCACCTACTGCATATGGGCACTGTTTGCATCCCAACTATAATTTATAACATGTTTTAAAGTATTCTTTTTCATGTCTTTGTTTCTAAACATTCGCCTCTTCGGGGTAAAGACATAGCAGTGCCAGACAGCTTTTCGTAATCAACTCTATAAACATCTTTTGACCTAAACCAGTGAGGCATGGTACAGAAAGCACATCCTTAAGAAGCCACAGGACTAAAGAATTGACTTCTGGGTCTGCTGATACTGCCAGTGTGACCTTGGACTTTTCTGCTCCGGGCTTCAGTTTCCTGATGAGGGGGAGGTTTTGGACCAGATCAGAGGTTCTCAAAGGTTTTTTGTTCATGGCCAGGATTGCTCTTAATTGTGACATCCTATGGGAGGTTCACACATATGTATGTGCATGTGGCTGCAAGTTTAAATTTCATATGATTTGCCAAATCTTAGGCATCCCCTTTTTTTAGAGCTACTGGACTAAGTGATCTCTGAATTTCCTTTTGGCTCTATCTGGATTGGATGAAACTATGAGAGTTAGGTGCCGAGGCTGATCTGTGTCTAAATGTCCCTAGAGAATGAAGGAATTAGCAAACATTCAAACCTTATATCCATATGTTTCAATAATCTGAACATCTTGAATGAATGTGATTTTGCGCCTTGATTTTCCAAACAACTGTCCAGTTTCTTGCTTCTCTTTGCATGTGAAGACATAGATTTAAAGACAACGAAATATCTTCACCACCTGCTGTTGCTGAATACAGAACTGAATGAAATTCTTAACCCTGAAATCAAGGGTGATGGAAAAGAAATTAACTGTAATAACTTCTCCCTTCATTTAAGTTCAACTGTAAGCCCTTTATGAATTTCTGTCTACAGTAATTGTTTTTAGTATCTTTCCACTACAATGCTTTTTGGATGAACTTGCTAAATTTGAAAGAAAATTGATGGGGTTTTTCCAGTGTCCAAGGATGAGGAAATGTGGCAGTATATCTCTAAAGCTGGCTTAGTTTACTAGGAAATTATAGAATGCATAAACCTGACATGGTGAACAATTATGGCCAAATGACTTATTAAAACCCAAATGTGATGTTAGATAAGCTGGCATTTATTTATCTTGTAAGTGTCCAAGAAGAGCAGGGTTGGATCAGGCAGAAATTTTGGAATATGTGCACAGAGATGGGAAAGAAGGTTGGGCTGCCAGTGTGTGTGTGTGTGTGTGTGTGTGTGTGTGTGCGCGTGCACATGTGTGTGTGTGCACGTGTGTGTGCGCGTGCACATGTGTGTGCACGTGCACATGTATTGCATGCACATGGGCGCATATGGTCACGTGTTTGGGTCTATATATGTGTGTGTATATGATATTACAATTAAGAAGTATATCCAAGGTGTAAGAGGTCAGAAGTAGGTGTCTTTGTGCTAGTAATTGGTAGGAGATAGGTTTTGGGCAGAAATTTGGTCAGGTAAATTGGAGGTCACATCTGAATGATGTTCATGGAGAAAGGACATGGGCCAGTTTCTGGTGAGTGATGACATAAGCCAAGTTCTTCACTAGAGGAAATGAGCCAAGTGGGAACCAGAGGAGCAGATAAATAGATGCATGGCCAGAAAACTGGGTCTGGATCAGATAGCTGGAGGTATGACTAAGCATTTGCAGCACTATGGTTGAAACAATGACTGGGAGTTCATCGGAGAGGACAAGCTGTACTGACAAAGTCTTCCTGTGACTCAAGGTCTCATAGGCAGCTCCAACCCAGTCAGGACAGTCTGTCTCCTCCTTAAGGAGAGACCTGATCTCTTGAAGGTTTCTGGCTCTCTTAACAGGGAATCTTCCACATTACGACCATAAAAGGAGCTTGGGCAGGGAGTTGAACCAGCTCTGACAAATAAGATCATAAGATCTTAGACTGAGAGGTGGAAGGAACCTTACAGGTCATATATTTAGAACCAGAATGGACCATTACGTCTAATGCCTTCATTTCATAGATCCTGGGCCATAGTAGCCTGTCTAAAGTCATACAACCAGTAAGCATCTGAAGAAGGATCTAACCTAGGTTTCTAGGTTTTCCTGACTCCAACTCTGGTTCTTCACTCACTATAGCAATTGACTCTCAATAGGAAGCTTGAAAATAGGAAATTTTTTATCTTGATTAGATAAATTTTCTATACTATGAGGCGTCGAATCAGATTAAAATATAATTGGGAAATAATAGCTAATAATAATAACAATTAACATTTATATAATGCTTACTCTCTGGCAGTCATCGTGCTTAGCACTTTATGATTATCTCCTTTGATTCTCACAATAACTCTGGGAGGTAGATGTTATTATTTTTCAAGCCATATGTTGTGGATTATAATTGACATAATTTATTATTTTAATAATAATTGTGTCATATTGTAATTAATACTATAATTGACAATGAAAGTGGGATATAATTGACAGTTTGTTATTTTAAAAATAATAATTGTATTATATTGTAATTAATATTATATTAGTATATTTGTTATTATTATCTCCATTTTGCAGATGAGGAAACTGGCTGACAGACCCCCTGGTCACAGGGCTAGTAAGTGTCTGAGGCAGGATTCAAACTCAGATCTTTCTGACTCTAAACCCAATGCTCTATCCACTGTGCTCCTAGCTGTCAAAGGTAAATCACATGCTGATTCTAAAGCAGCTTAGGGGTACAATGGATAGAGCACTGCATCTGGAGTCAGGAAGGCAACCTCAGATACTTAGCAGCTTTGTGACCATGGGTAAGTTACTTTACTTCTGTCTGCCTCAGTTTCCTCATTTATAAAATGGGAATAAAAAATAATGCCTATTTCCCAGAGTGGTAAGGATAACATAAGATAAATGTAAAGTGCTTTGTAAGTCTTAATGTGATTTATAAATCCTAGATGTTATTGTTTTCCTACTTCCACATTCATGAGCTCTTGCCATTCCTTTCACTGACCCTCATCTTTTTATCATTGCATCTTTCCCTATGGCTACTCTTCATCTTCACTTATTGATGACTTTCATTCCTTCTACTCACCTGCTTTTTCTGGGGCCATTACACCTGCGTGAACTGGCTATTGTCTCTTCTTTTCTGTACTGCGTCTCCTTAGAGAACCAAATGAGCTCTGCACTATCTGTCCTTTGATTCATCACCACTTGTGGTGTTCAGTCATTTTCAGTTGTGTCTGACTCTTTGTGACCTAAATTAGAATTTTCTTGACAAAGATACTGGTTTGCCATTTCCTTCTCCAGTACTGACTTCAGTTCAGTACCCTATCCATTGCACCACCTAGCTGCCCAATTATATCTTGCTATGTACTACAACCATGGATTATTCTTATCATCTCTGGCCTTTACTCCTTTTCATGTGCTGTTGAACACAGCTGTTGACTGGGTCTTCTAAAAATTTATGTTATACAATCTAAACTGGGTCCTCAATGCTGCAAGGGAACTATTCTATTTCTCCTTTATCACTTCACTATATTAATCCAAAAAGTGGATGTTCCAAACCTCGACATCTATTTTTAAGCCTTTCATGGCTTTCCTTATTCTTTCAGCTGAAGATCTCACTTTGTATGCCTTTTTGAAAAAAACAAAACTATTTGCTGAGAGCTCTCCCTTTTCCCTTGTCTATCTTATATCAGACATCACCTCATCCATCACTGTGTCCTGCTTCACTCCTGACTCACATGAAGAGGGCTTTCTCTTTGCTAAAGCTGACCACACCATAACCACCTTTGATCCCACATCATTATTTTATAGCAGATTGCTTCCTTTATCATCCCCACTCTTTCTTTCATCTGCAATCTCTTCCTATGCACTGGTTCTATTCCCTGCTGCCTAAAGGCATTCCTACATATCCTTAAAAAGTCCTCTCTTGATTGAACCATCTCTCTTAGCTATCATCCTATATATCTCTAACCTTTCTTGGCTTGGAAAAAGCAATCTATAGTCTGCCTTTACTTGCATTCTTATTCTTTTCTAAGTTTGTTGCAATCTGTCTTCTGATCTCATTATTCAACTGAAACTGCCCTCTACAAAGTCATCAGTTATCTCTTCATTGTGGAATATAATAGCCTTTTCTCAGACCTGATCCTTTTTGACCTCTGTGCTGACTTTGATGCTCTTGGTCACCTTTCCCCCTGGATGCTTTCTCCTTTTTCATTTTCATGTTACCAGTACCCTGGTTCTCCTCCTGTCTGTTTTACCCCGTGTTCATAACCATGTCAAGTACACTAATTACGGTTGACCTCTAAGGTCCTGTCCTTCTCCCCTCCCCTCCCCTCCTTTCCCCTCTCCTCCCCTCCCCTCCCCTCCCCTCTCCTCTCCTTTTCTCTCCTCTCCTCCCCTGTCCTCTCCTCTCCTCTCTTCCCCTGTCCTCTCCCATCCTCTCCTTTTCTCATCTTTTCTCTTCTTTTCCCTCCTCTTGTCTTCTAATACTATTTGGCTTGATGATCTCAGCTCCCATGGGTTCAATTATCATCTCCACAGATGATCTGCAGACTTCTGCATTCCAGCCTTAATCTGTCTCCTGAGCTCCAATCCCACATATAGGGTTGGCTGCCCTTGAGGTATATAAGACTAAACAACTTATTATCTTTCCTCCAAAACCCTGTCTTTTCCAAACTTTCCTAATACTCTCCAGAACATTTCCATCTTCCTAGTCATCCAGACTTGTAACCTCAATGTAAGGTCACTAAATTGCTCACTTTTACTCACCTTGCCCATTTGTTTCCAGATCTGTTCATCATCTCTTGTGTATCTCCTCTTTACCCACATAGTGTTGACCCTAGTTCAGCCCTTTATCATCACTTGCTTTGTCTATTGTAATAGCATTCTAACAGGTCTTCCTGTCTCAGGTCACTCCTCACTCTATTACATCCTACACTCAACTGTCAAAGTATAGAAGTAAGTATAAAAAGTTCTCCTGCTCAATGAGCTCCAATGCTCTCTATTACTTCCAGGATCAAATATAAACTCATCTGGTTGGCATTTAAAGCTCTTTGTAAGTTGGCTCTTTTCCATCATTGTTGTCTTACCCATCTCCACATACTTTGTGTTTCAGCAGCAGTTTCTTGAACACAGAAATCTCATCTTCATCCTCCATGTCTTTGCACTGGTTGTCTCCCAATGCCTGGAATGCTTTATATTCTCATGAGTGCTTCTTAGTTTTCTTGACTTCTTTCAAGACAGTTCAAGTCCCATCAACTGTAAGAATTTTTTCTAGTCCTTCAGTTGCTAACACATTCTCCTCTCAGATTATCTACTATCTGCTGTATATATCTCTTGTATGTTTATGGTTGGTTCCATGGTGCTTTCTTACTTTAAAATGTAGGTTCCTTGAGGGCAGAGACCTCCCCCGCCTTCTGTATCACTAGTGCCTGATATATAAAGGTATTCAAGTTTGGGTTCATATCTGTGCTATCAATTCATCCCCACTCCCCTCCACACCCAGGTTTTTTTTGGGGGGGTCCTTTGTGAATCTCTTCCCTATTTCTGACCAATATTAATCATGTCATAAGATCACAGCATTGTAGAGTTAGTCCTAGAAGAGACCTTATTCTAATCATCTAAACCAATTTTCTCATTTTAAAGATGAGGAAGTAGGGCTCAGAGAAATCAAATGATTTGCCCAAATTCATACAAATTAGTGACAAAACTGGGATTTGAATCCAGCTTCCCCGGTCCCACATATAGTGCATGTTGTGGTGTTGAAAAAGGACAATTTATTTCATCTAGAAAAATAGGATATATTGCAGGAAAACACAATGACACTTTTCACATTTTTGTCCAGATGCCTCTAACAAGTCCAGATCTACTCTGTTGTTGAGCCAGGACCTGAAGTAACCTGGGAAGATGGCGGAGTAGCGAGAAAATTCCAAGCTCTCAAGATTTTCCCCCATAAAAGAGTTAAAATAGCACCTTATGGCGAACAAAGTGTGGGTGGAGATAAATAAGAATAGGGGCACAACCAGGGTTTTCCTGGGACAATTTGGGAAGATCAGAAGAAAAACCCAGGACAAGGTCTGATCCCTGTGAAGAGCAGACAGATGCCTCTAGGTTAGGTTCCATTTTAACAATAAGTAGCAAGCCCAGGGAAACTTTCACCCTCTGGAATAGTGAGGGAAGTTGGTCCTTTGAGCCTGGGAAGATTGAGAGAACCTTTGTTGATAAGGAACACCAGATCTAGATGTGCTGTGAAGAGCCTTGGCGGCAAAAAGGATCCAGTAGACACCCAGTGAATGCAGAAACAGTGGGGCAGAAAGCCTCTGGCTGCGGGCACTTCAGGAAGTTGGAAGTTTGACTTTTGTTCCTGATAGGAGGGGAGAACTGAAGATCTGGGGCAGAGGTACCATTTCCCATACCTCAGGGCTAGAGGTGATTACAAAAATTAAGCTATTACCACAAAAAAATGCATAGGCAAAGGAGAACTAATCCAATCACAGAAAGCTATTATAGGAATAGAGATGATGGGGATCATCTGCGGAGGAGGATATTGAAGTAAAGAAACCCCCAAAGAGTAACATCAAATGGTCACCTTCCCAAAAAGAATTCTTAGAAGATCTTAAAAGAAGAGTTTAAAAACTAAATGAGAGATATAGAGGAAAAACTAAAGAAAAAAAAGAATAACCCAAGAAAAATAAGAAGGTTATGAAGGGAAAGTCAATAAATTAGAAAAGGAAATCCAGAATCTTAAGAAAATGACACCTTGAATATTAGAACTGGGCAAAGTGAAGCCAGCAAAATTATATGAGATCAAGAAGTAATTAAACAAAATATGAATGATGAAAAAATAGAAGAGAAAGGAAAACATAAGAAAAACATCAGATCTGGAGAAGAGAAAACACAAAAATAATTGGACTAACTGAAAGTTTGGTCAGAAAAAGAATCTTGATACAAGAAATAACTAAATTGTTCTGAAGCATTAGAACAAGAGGGGAAAGTAGAAATAGAAAAAAATATAACGATCACTACTTAAAAGAGGTCTTATGAGGAAAACTCATAGGAATATCATAGTCAAATTCCTAAACCTCCAGCTCAGGGATAAATATTAAAAGCATCAAGATTAAAACAATTTAAATATGGTGGTGCCACAATTAGACTCACACAAGACCTAGCAGCTGAGACATTAAAGGACTGCAGGTCTTGGAACATAATATATCAAAGAGCAAAAGGACTGGGACTCGGCCAAAAATATCATACCCTGCAAGGTTAAGTGTCATCCTGAATGAAAAATTTGGACATTTGATAAACTCTCGGACTTCCAAGATTTTGTTAAGAAAAAATCCTGAACTTAATAGAAGATCTGACATATAAGAATCAAGAGAAATATAAGGTATATAAAGGATTCATAAGGACAGACTTACTTTTCATATATATATATAATATGAAATGTGTATCTAAGGTTCTTATTAATAATTGGGTAGCTTCTGAGTAAGATTGGGGAAAACCTGAGTAGGATATGAATTTAAAAGGTGAAACTATTTAGGAACAACTAAGAAGAGTGATTAATTTTATACAAGTAAGGTGCAAGGGGAGGAATTGGTACAGGAGAATTAGATGGGGGAGGAGGGCTGATAGTTCTGGTAACCTACTTTCATTGGGGATGGGTTTAAGAGGGAACAATACATTTATATTTGGAAGAGTATAAAAGTCTTCTAAATTCAGAAGAAATAAAATAGTACGGGCATAGGGAAGGGGGAGAGCACAAGGGAGGGAATCTTTATAAGGGAGGAGGGAAAAGGCAAAAGGGGGATATACAAGGGTGTTTAGATTTATGGGAATGGGATGATAGGGGAGGGATCCTTGGAGGAGGCTAGGCAAGTAATAAGAGGACAAGGTAGTGGGTAGAAGTAAAGTAGAGGAGGAAGGAGGGATAGGAAAAAGAGGTATGCACAAACATGAAAAACAAAGATCAGGAGTAGAATATGTTTAGGAAAGTATGTGTGTATATATTTATATATGTGTGTATATGTACTATTCCTAGACCAGAAGGATGGAGTTTCTAAGGGCTGGCAGGATGTTACACCAATGAATATAATGGGCAGCAGCAGGAGAGAAAACTGGATATTGACAAGCTTTCATGGGATGCTATATGTCCTGGAGAATCCTCAAAAACAATTTCCTTCTCCTACATCTTCCTTGTCTTTTCTAACTTCCTTCCAAATCACTTGCCTCAGGGATTTCCCGCACTCTACTATGCTCACCAACTGCTTCCTCAGATTGGTAGCTTGGGAATCTTTCACAAATAAAGAGTTTTTCTGATCTCAAAGCATTGTGGAGAAACATGGTAGTCTTTAATAGAGAGGCCTCTCACACAGGCCAAAACCATATATTACAGTTTGTAAGCTTGTAATCATGTATCACAGAGACAAACTTGGTGAGCATTATCCCTTTTATTTTGTGCATGTCTTTTTGTATATATCGTCTTACATTTTCTTTCTTGGTCATTTGTGTACTAAGGAAATAGATTTGATGATAAATGGAATATTCCTCAAAATATTTTCTTAAATGACCTGAAGAATCACTAAATTATTTAGGTCTTTGTTAATGTATTCTTGTTTTGGCTTCTTGATGACTACCCTTTCATTCCATGGGTTTAGATAATGATCTTGACAATACTTTATTTGGAAGAAAGTTTGGTTTTTTTTTTTTAAGCTGTCATCAGTCTTTTTAGTAAGCAGCTCTTTAGCATGATTTATAAAGAAGCTAGCACAGATATCATAACTTCCTTAGATAGGCAGGGAAAAGTGAGGAGTTGAGGTAATAATCCAAATAACACAGACAAAAATTCAGACAAAAAAAACTAGCAAAAAATCTTTCTTTGTTTTTTTTTTTTTTTAGCAAAAAAGTAATTTTTTTGATGATTTAGATTATGTACACTCAATTCCATGGTTATTTGCTCGAACTTTACCTGTTATCTTTAAGGGAGGTAGGACAAAGATACTCTTTGTCAGAAAAATGAAGAGTTGGATACAATCTGGGGTCTTTAGTCCTCCATACTGGTTTATCTCTTTTAGCAGTGACTACAGTTTCCCATGTATAGCTAGGAATTTCTACGAAATACTAGTACCTTTTACTGATCAAGCAATTTCATTTCTGAAGGCTGCAGTCTCACTCATTGAAAAGGCACTGAAATCCTCACTCTTAAGTGAATGTGACATATGTTTAATTCCTGAAGTGGAGAGTAACAGCTTTATTTTCCATTTGAGTAAGGGGCACAATACTTTGGAACTTGAGTAAGATTCTTCAAAGTTTATCTTGATATTCTCTGGACCATTCATTCAACTTTCCAAATTGTTAGAGTTTGTCTACAGGAAGTGGAATCTATTATTTTGCTGTCTCATAGGCTGTCACTTATTTATGGAAGTTTTTTCCACATTGCTCATTCAAGGGATGTGGAAGGAGTGTGAGTTCTTTTACTGGAAAGGTAATAAGTTATTTCCTTTGACTTGCAAGTTGAAGCAAAATTTTGAGTTTTTGTAAGCTACAGTATCACCACATTTGGTCATAAATCTGAAGGATGCCTATTGGATAAAGCATACGCAGCAGCTTAATGAATTCCCCTTACTATATTCATTCTGCAAATTTTGAATCACAGAAACCAGAGCTGTAGGAGTAGGAGCAATAAACAATCTTTTCCTTCCTTGAATTACCGCAATATTTCCTCCCTCACAGCACACTCTTTGGTATCTGCCATATTTGGGGTTTTAAGATGACTTGACTGAAAAGGCACTTAAGAGGATTCCATACTTCTCTGGTGAAAAATACTGCAGACTGCATACTTATATTTGGAAGCTCTTTGATCTCACAGGTATTTGTAATGGTATCACTCAAAATTTAATCAGCCAATAAGTGTTTATTAACTGCCTACTATGTGCCAGGCACTGTTCTAAGCACTGATGATACAAAGAGAACTGCTGCTGACTGATGAAATGCCTCAAGTCTTTTCGTTACAGTTCTTTTCTTAGGCTCCTCCAACTCTCAGAGCTCTAAATTCATATACTAGCAGAAATCATAGGTCCATGGATTTAGAGCTGACTGGGTTATTAGAGACCATTGTAGTTCAAATGTTGCATTTCATGGAAGAGGAAACTGAGGCCAGAGAGGTTGGTCATTTGCTCAAGATTACACATAGTAGATAAATATCAGAAGTGGGATTTGAATCCAGGTCCTTTGTTTCCAAATCTAATTCTCTCTCAGGCTCCTTAGATTGCCAGATTTAGACATGGAAGGGCCTTTGAAGAACATCTAAGGATTCCCTATTCTCCACCTACCTTCTCTTCTTCACCATTTACCTCATAGACCACACCAGAGACCATACTTTGGAGGAACTGGGCCCTATGGCCTCCGCCCTCTCCCAATCGGTGACTACTTTTTCTAGAAGGTAAATAAATATATAAACTGGTGATTAAAAGTCATATAATAGAGAACGAGAGAAACAGATCATAGCTATGGCTAGAAGGCAGATTATTAACCAAACAAGGTATAGAAATTATCCAAGAGATAAAAGATACTTTCAATCATGTTAAATTGAAAGCCTTTTGCACTAATAAAACCAACACAACTAGGGAGTCAGTTGATTGGGAAAAATGTAATTTATTATCTCTGAAAAGGGATTACAAAATAAATAGGGAATGAGAACAAACATGTAAGGCCAAGAGACATTCATTACCCAGAGGAAAAGTGATTAAAAGATATGAACAAACAATTCTCAAAATAATTGCAAACCATTATTAACAATTTGGAAAACTGTTCTAAATCACTACTAATAAATGAAATGCAAGTCAAAACCACTTTGAGTTTTGTCCTCACATCCAGAAAATTAGTAAAGATGAGAAAAGACAGGAATAGTTAATGTTGGAGGAGTTTTGAAAAGACAAATACAGATTGTTAGGGGAGCTGTGAACTTGTTCAACTATTATGAAAAGTAACTTGAAATTATAGTAAGGAAGTAAATAAAATATCCATACCTTTTGAACCAGAGATCCCATTGCTAGACATATGCAATGAAGATGTTAGTTATAAAAACAAAGGTAGCAAAGAACTGGAAACAACGTAGATGTTCATCAGTTGGGGAATGACCACATTGTAGTACTGGGAATACACAGGAATATTATGATGAATATAAAGAATACAGAGAAGCATGGGAAGACATATGAACTGATGCAAAATCAAGTAAATGGAATCAGGAAAACAATATGCCCAATAGTTATAACAAGGTACACAGAAAGAACAACAGAAGAGTTGAAACTGAATGTTGTGGAATTATAATTACTAAGTTTGGCCCTAAAGAAGAAGTAAAGGAGTATATCTGGGAAATACTATACATAATGTCAAACTTTTTTGAAATTTTGCTGAACTGATTCCCCCCCTCCTTTTATTCTTTTATAATGATGACTCTATCGGATATGAGTTCAAGATGACTTGTAATGTACACTTTAAGACCAAGGTTTTTCAACAGCTTGATGTTTACACTGCAAAAGTGCAATGAATATATAGCTAATGAGGTACAATTACAGGGTAACAAAAGAGAACAAAGAAGCTACTTTAGTGTAGTATTCAGAATGCAAAGGAAGATATATATGTATATATATGTATGTATATGTGTATGTATGCATTTGACTGTCCATTGGAAACTGGTTTACACTTGGTTGTCAAACCCTTGTGTCAGTCTGAAAACTGGCACGTTGAAAAATTACAAAAGCACATTGTGCTTAGTAGTGGTCAGAGTTTGGTGCAATCACTTTATGGACATCAAAATCATTGTGTATATGATCATAATAGTTTTGAATTGTTGTAGGAATGATCCTATAATGCTTAAATATATACAGACATTGTCACAGAGGAAAATTACATTTGTAATATAACTGGGCAATTATTTACTGCTTGACATGTCATTAAAGAATTGTTAACATGAATACTTTGGCTATCATCTCAACCTCCCAAGGAGTTTGTTAACCACTAAATGGGAACTACTGGAGTAGTGGATAGACTGCAAGTCTCAAGAGTCAAGAAGACCCAAGTTCAAGTCATTCCTCTGGCACATCTTGCTCTATAACTTTGACCAAGTTGCCTTCATGCTACAGGCAGCTCTTTAACACTATTAACTACCAAACAGGTATTAGTTTGTGGGCAGTTAGGTCAGAGTGGCAGTGGATAGAGCACTGGGTCTGGGGTCAGGAAGACTCATCTTCTGGATCTTCAAACTCAGCCTCAGACACTTATTCCCTATGTGGCCCTGGACAAGTCACTTAATATTGTTTGGCTCAGTTTCCTCATCTATAAAATGAGCTGGAGAAGGAAATGGCAAACAACTCCAGTATCTCTACAAGCAAACTCAAATGGGGTCATGAAGAGTTGGACATGACTGAAATGACTAAATAACAAAACCATATTGATCAACATTGATAGAGGAGATTTCCTCTCTTGGGGATCCCTATACAAATGAAATAACTAGTACAGTTAAAAAATCCCTTACAACGACTCTGTGAGTCTTGTAGAGGGAAGGAGTGTGATATATTTGATTACAGAAAAGGGGACCTGTGCCTTAGTCTCAGTTTTGTCACTGATGGTTTTATGAGCTTAAACAAGTCATTTATGCTCTATCTTTAAGATAAGTTTTTTAGATCTATAAGGCTCTAAAGTTAGCTCTAATGTTCTATGATTGTTATCCTTATTTTACAGCCAGAAAAAGTGATGAGCTGAGAAGGGAAATGAGTTGCTTAAGGTCAGATAATGAGGAAGAGTGGCAGCCAGAATTCAAGTCTCCTGGCTCCTAGTTTGATGATTGCTTCTTCCTTGATTCCAGGTTGCTTACCATGTCGATGGTCATGTACAGACTTGGTCTGAGTCTCTTTCTCATCAGTGGTACTTAAAAAAAAGCTATTAGGTAAGAAAAGACTGTCTGGATAACAACTGCTGTCACTGCCTCTAGGAACACATTATTCTTTGCAGTCTTTATCTCTGTCACACCAATGCATCAAATCCCGTGCTTAACGCAGTGCCTGGTACATAGTAGATAGTCAATAAATATTTATTGTATTTGGATTGAAAGCATTTGGTACCTGTAGATACAATTAGATTCTGTCTCTGGATAATGTTTATAATAATAATCATAGCTAACTGTTAGTGCTTTAAGGTTTGAATTTGCTTTACAAATATCATCTCATTTTAGCCTCACAATGACCTTGGGAGGTAGCTGAGGCAGACAGAGGCTAAGTGACTTGCTCAGACTCATGCAGCTACAAAATATCTGAGGTTGGATTTGAATTCAGGTCTTCCTGAGTCCACATCCAGCACTTTATCCCCTGTGTTACCTGGCAGCTGTTTTTTTTTTAGTGCTTCATTTATTCTACTTGTACGGTCAAGCTCGCTTGAAAAATTTCCATTGCTCTTAGGAAAACAAGCTATGATATTAACCAAAGCCTGGGCTAGGATAATGGATTAAGCGGAGGATGAAGAAAATGAACTGAAATATCATGAGTCATTGCTGTAGATACAAGCTTGTTGTAGGTTTGTCACCTTAGCCAAAGGGCTGTATCATTTGTAATTATAGGACTTGTTTCTCATCCTCTTCGTGCATTGCGATAGATCAAAAGTTTGTTTCTCTCGAATAGTGTAAGTTAGCAATAACAAGACATACAGAAAAATGCAGAGACAAACTTTTGTATTGCCAGAACTTGGAGTTTGAGGGTTAAAGGTGGAGGATCTGGGGAAAAAGCTAAGATCTTTGGGGTACTTATATTGTACTTAGCTTGGACAATGATTTTGTCTCTTGGGTAGGTAACCTTTCTGCCTCAATATCCCCTGTCTGTAAACACTTCCCATCCTCACTAGATGTTAAGGAATTATAATAAATGGTGCTTACATCATAAAACCCAACTATTGGGAGAGAGGATATGGAAATAAATGTTAATTCTTTTTTAATGTTGCTCAAAGGAGAGCAGAATCCCAGAGGTTGCTATTCCAATGTGCCAAGTTGATGAATAAAAATGACATTTTGTATCTTTGGTGCTTCTTTTCTTCCTAAGGCAAAAGTTTATTACAGTCATTCTCTGAGAAATATTACATCACTTTTTCTTCTTCCAGTATATTGTGTGAGAAACTTTCTCTTGTCTTAGCATATTTCTGAAGTACGACTCTAGTATTCTTTGTTGTCTGGATGTCCATGGGGTATTTTTTTGAAAGCCCAGGAACTTTAATATTGATTTCTTCACACCATCTTCCCATCATTTCCCTTTTGAGGCTAAGACAGTTTATGGAGGTCAAAGCTTGTTGGAACTCTTTCTTGGGAAATTTTCCATCCTTTAGATTTTGATATGTGTGTGTTCCTGCAGAAATAAAAGACTCTTTGAAAAAATGCCTCTTTTAGTTAAAATAACAACAGCCCCAAAATACTCAATTGTTTATTTTTATGGTGAGTGGTTCTATAACATTCTGGAGAGTATTCCAAAATTCTTTACTGCCTTTCATGAAATGCTGAGTATTTTAATGACGGAAGGGTTGCTTTAAAGTTCTTCTAAAACACCAAGAGGAAAGCAGTTTGACTCAATGCAGTCTTTTCCATTGTGAGAGTAAAGAGCCTTAATTAGGGCATGGTGACTGTGGCTTAGTCCCTGGGCACTGAAATTTTAGGTTTGTAATGGATTCTCTCAGTGATCTAGAAAAAATTGAGCTTAGCACCTAGTTAGTAATAATGCCTTGTTAAAGTAAGAAGCTATTGAATCACATTTCCTCCTCTGACAAGCAAACTCAAGGTACCCTCGTCCCACAAGGGGTGGGGAGCCTGTGACTTTGGGCCACATGTGGCCTTGAGGCTGCAGGCTCCCCACCCCTATACCTTGCTCTGTTTTGCCATCTGCTCACCTTAAGGTATCCTCTATAATCTTGTGGGATCCTGGGGACACTGCTGTCCCCCATATTTTCCTGGGCAAATGAAGTAGAAAAACATTTATTAAGGACATTGCTATGTGCCAGGCACTGTATAAAATACTGGGGATACAAATACAAGCAAGCAGAGCTTACATTCTAATAGGGGAAGACATAACAAATGAGAGAGTAGCCAACAAGGAGGAGTGATTTGTTCAGGAAAGTCATGGGGAGGATGACTGGAGTGAAAGGGCCATTCACTGGTAGAGCTTTTCTTGGAAGCCTAGTGTTGATTTGATTACTATTCTCAGAGCTAGAGTTCACACTGGCATGGCACAAAGATGCCCTAAGAGAAGCGTGGTGGATTTGGGTTGGGGGTAGATATGGTAAATGCTTACTTATCAGAAGCCCAAGGTCCCAAGAAAGGAGTTGGAGTACCAGTCAGAGAATGAGACTGGAATGTATTGGAATGGTGGCCTGATAATGATTGGGATGTAGCTTGGAATGCTCATTATATCTACCCTTGACTCAAATCATCATGCTACTCCATTTGGCTTAGGTGCAAAAATGATTATTATGTTTTTTTTGTGGGGTGATATCTGTGAACTTTTCATAATACACTGTAGGGGAGGGATTCTTTTCCTTGCTTATGTCATGTACTTCCCTGGCCCAGCCATGTGTTCATTCACATAGAGCAAATAGATGTAGACATGTACATACATATACACATACACAAATGTATATATGTGTGTGTGTATATACACATAGATCAATACTGACTTATGTATAGAGGCCACTAGATGGCACAGTGGATAGAGTTCAGGGTCCGAAGTCAGGAGGACTCATCTTTGTGAGTTCAAATATGGCCTTAGATACTTACTAGTTATGTGACTCTGGGCAAGTCACTTAACACTGTTTGCTTCAGTTTATTCATCTGTAAAATGAATTGGAGAAGGAAATGGCAAACCACTCCAGTATTTTTGCCAAGAAAATCCCAAATGGCATTACGAAGAGTCAGACACGATTGAACACCAACACCAACATATACATGTATGTATACACATACAGGCACACACACAAGGCTAGCACCGGCAAAAACTATGAAGCAAGAAAAGTTAGTCTTTAGAAGCCTCTTACCTCTCAACCTGCACCTTTTTCCTCTGGTCTTGATGATGTTCTCCAGGCACTTAGTGCCTCCTGCTTTGCATCATCTGTCTCTTAAGGTTGGCTTCCTTAGGAATATCTCAACCTTAAAAATCATCTGTCTTCCTCGAGGGGCAATAAAGAAATCTAGGAAGTCAGGATATATGAAAGACATCTTTGTGTTACACCACATTGTACGGACATATTTATTGGGGAAGGTTAGTCCAGTGAAAACGTGAGAAACCCAACTAGAAGCAAAGTTGGTACCTGTAGATTGATGAATGACTGGACAGATTTTGGTATGGGAATATAATGCATTATTGTGATATATTGATGATAATGAGGATGATAACAATAACTGGATCTTCCTATCTCACCAAGGCTGAAAATAATAGATTATACTTAGGGACATGGTCCCACTCTGATCAGTATAGGAGCTTTGATCTTCTATGGTTTCCAACCCGGGCCAGTTTATCTCTTTCTTGGCAACTTGGTTGCTCTTACAGTGGGATTTCATCATATTAATGATGAATTTAGTGTAGACTCCAATTTGATTTAGTTAACTACATAATATTATTATACAATAAGAAATGATGATTGTGAGGAATCCAGCGAATCACAGAGGGAGGGCAATATGGAATAGTGGAAAGAGCCGTGGAATTGGAGTAAGAAGAGCTTACTCGGATTTGAACCTTGTCTTTTCTATTTATGGTCCATGTGACCTTTAGCAAGTCATTTAATTTTGGAGGGCTTAGTTTCCTTATCTGTAAAATGAAGAGGGATGGACTAAATCTCTAAATTTCCTTATAGTTCTAAACCTAAGATTCCATGGGTCTGTTCTTAACAGAACTAAGGAAGTGTAGTAAGGACTACCATGAGAATAAAAAACAGAATCCAGACAACAGTCATTAATGATTAAATTCCCCTTTCCCTTCTCTTCCCTTCTCTAGTCCTTGACTATCCCTGCCTTAACACTGTGAGCTTCTACAAGCTGCTTGACCTCTCCATGGCTTAGTTTCCCTTCCTATCAAATTGACTTAGTTGTTCAGGAACATATTCCACTTTTCCAGTCTATGAGTACTTTAGGAAACTGACGGTGACATGATGCAATATTGTATATTAAGAGCATGGAGCCTACATGACTAAATGTGTTATATGAAGGTTACTCAGGTAACCTTGAAAATTTATGCAACCAGATTTTATAATTTATATTAACCCCCACTCCCATTTTTGGAAGCCTAATTCATCTGAAGTGCCTTGCTATATTAATTAAATAAAAGTAATTAATTGGTAGATTTCCCTTTCATAGGTGTGGTTAGACTGACTTGTTTTTCATATTAACTTTGCATTAGATTCTATTTGAGCATGAAAGAGAGCTGAAAATATCCATTTGAATACAAATATAATAATATACTTAAATAGCACTTTTAAGTTTCTAGAACAATTCCTAATATACATAAACAGAAAATGATGACTTTAAAATGAGCATTATTTATTTAACATTTCCAGGGAGGGTGGTTGGTTTTCTTGCTCCTCAATACCTTTAGTTTCAATCATTAATACATATTGAAACCTTCCAATTCCATTTGACCAGTATAAATTTTTTGGGAAAAAAGTCTCTTTACCTTCAGAACAACCTGTGGGAATTCATTTTGCAAACCAACTTTGGTGATTCATTAGTCTTGCCAAGAATGTTGGAAGAGTTGGTGCATCAGAGAGCTAGCTACTAAGAGCATAGTAAAACTATCCTAACCTGTGTACATTTTGAGGAGGAGTTGGAGCAAAATGATGAATTATAGAGATAAAAATCCTTCCCCTCCTTTTGGAAGAGATGAATGCTGAAAACAAAAATAGAGAATTTTGATAAAAAAAATTAAAATCATTCATCTTTCTCCTCTTTCATCTCATTCCAAAGCATTTCAACTTCTGAAGTACAGGTGGAAACTAGGTCTGCTTATCCACTGGCTCTAAAAGGAGATTTTCATTCATGTTCCAAGGAAAGCCCTAGTGTCCAAATTGCCCCTTTTGTTACAATAGAAAGACTGGGGCCAAAGATGATGAGGAAACCAACTTTTGCCAACATGCGTTTGTGTGGGACTGTGGTTCAGCTTCAAATTCTACTTTTGTTTGTCAAAGGGGAGTGAACCCCGACTTCCCTTCCAACTCTATAAGGAAATGGTAATAAGAATAGAGATACTGACTACTTAAGGAAAGTCAGCAAGATATAGGAGAAAGGGTCTCTCAGATCTAGAGTCAGGAGATTAAAGTTTAAATCACAACTTCCATATTTAGTAGCTGTGTGACAATGGGCAAGAGATAGTTTTTGTAGCTAGGGGGCATGCTGGATAGAGCACCAGACTTGGAGTCAGATCTTCCTGAGTTCAAATCTGGCCTCAGACACTTACTAATTGTGCAACCTTGGATAAGTCACTTAATTCTGTTTGCCTCAGTTTTCTCATTTGTGAAATGATCTGGAGAAGGGAATAGCAAACTACTCTAGTATCTTTGCAAAGAAAACCTCAATGGGATCATGAAGAATTGAACATGATTGAAACTTCTGAAAAACAGCAAAGATGTGAAGAGAAAGAATCTGATAAATACCTACCTCAAAGGGTTATAGTAATGGTAATTTGAATGCAAATGGTTGTTTTTATATACAATAATATGTGTTATATAATCTATATTAAAATTATACATACATTATATATATTATATATAATGACAAAAAAGCTGTTGTGCACTCTCTACTCTTGACTGGATCTAAGAGAAAATATGGAGAACTTACGAAGTTGGGAGGGATGGAAGGAAGAAAACAAGTGTTTATTAAGTGCCTACTACATACCAGTCACTATGCTAAGCTCTTTACAAATTCTTCATCCTCACAACAATGCTGAGAGGTAGCTGGCATTATTATTCCCATTTTACATTTGATGAAAGTGAGGCAGACACAATTTAAGTGACTTGTCCAGGTTCACATAGCTACTGAGGTCAAATCTGAACTCGTCTCCTTACTACAGATTTCATTCTCCATTCTCTGTGCTACCTAAATGCCAAGAATAGCTGGCAGGGCTAGCTAACGCAATGGGCAATAGAGTAAGAATCATAAAGAATCTTGACAGGCAATAGCATTGGGCTGAATTGAATAAGAGAATACTCAATAGAAATAAAAGAAAAGTTTTGCACTTGAGAATAAAAAATCAATTCTACAAATATAAAATGGTGGAGGTATGCATAGGCAGTAATTGATATGAAAAGGATCTGGGAGTTTTAGTGGACTGCAAGCTCAGCTAAGTCAGTAGTGTGATGGTGTTGGGCTCCATGAGTACAGGCACAACAACTTCTAAGATGAATATGGTGATAATTTATTACTCTCTGTCCTTACCTGAACTCTTCTGGAGTCTTGTGTTTGGTTTAGGGTACCATGGTTTAAGAAACTCTAGAGATTCAAGAAGATAGCAACCAGAAAGACTCTGAGTCTGTGACATCTGAGGACATTGGAAGGACCTGGTCAGATTTAGTCTGAAGGAGAGAAGATTCAGGCGTGGGCATACTAACTATGTTCAAGTACTTGAAGTGCTGATATGTGGAGTACAGAACCAGGAGCAATGAATGGAAGTTAACAAAGAGATCAATTCAGGCTTTATATTAGGAAAAACTTGCTAACAGGGAGAATTGTCTAAAAGGGGATTTGGATGCCCCAAGAGGTCATGGATTCCTGGACCTTCAGTGACTTCAATCAGAGTTTAGATGGACACTTGTTGGATTATTAGAGTGGGTATTCTTTGCATTTGGGTTAGACAAGATGGTCTCTGAGACCCCTTCCAAGTCCCAAATTTGGGTACTCTGAGTCCTTACTGTCCTCAATGAAAGCCTAGCTAAGTCAGTGAAGGGTACTATAGAGGGTATCCCAAAAAACTTAGTGCAGGTTAAGGTTCAATAACTTCACAAGTACCAATGTGCTACAAACTTATAAAACTATCATTTGAAAATTTTATGATTTAAATATTTATTATTTAACTTTTTTTTTTATTACTTCAAGTCAATTAGGACCATAGGTATGCATAGAACATACACTAGCACAACTGGTTCAATGCTATGTATACCTCTATTTAATTGTTTTTTTCAGTTGTGTTTTGTTAGGATGAATTACATATCTATCTGACTCTCTTTCCCATTATGGCTGCCCCCTTTTGTGCCTTGTTTTCTACTTTTCTTCTCTTTGTTTCTCCCCTATTGTCCCCTTCCTTCCTGTACCTTGGTAGAATTTCCCCTTCTCCAGTCTTTTTTGCTTTCTTCTCATTTTCTTTTCTACCTCCTTTTTTCTCCTCTTCTTTTCTTTGTCCCTCTTTCCTCCTCCTGCTCCTCCTCTAAAAATCCCCTCCAAGCCCTAATTAGCAATCTGACTATTGGATGAATTGTACTTGTTAGAATACGACCTAACCCTACCAGCTGTCTCACTCTGTGTGCTCTTAGATTTAAGAGTAGAGGTAGAGAGTCAAGAATGTGTTGGAAATCTATCTAGCTGGGATTGTAGTGTAGTGGACTTGAAGTCTGATAAGTGGGTTCCAATTCCAGCTCTACTATTTCCTTCTTGACCTTGGGAAAGTCATCTAGCCTTTCTGGGTCTCAGTTTTTTCATCTGAAAAATTATGGTGTAGGACTAGATGTCCCCTAACATTCTTCCCACATCTTAATCTTTGATCCTTTTCCAGTGAAAGAGTTATCTGCATAGTTACCCTCTGGGGATAACTTCAATTCCTAAATATCTTTATGGCAGTATTGTGAGAGTATATTCTATTTATTTGAGGGACCTCACTTGGTGGATTTGTTTTTAATAATAATTTTTAAAGATTGAACTGCTAGCTAGTCATCTCAAAGACCTATTACAGTATCTCAATTCAAATTTTCATTTTAGAGAGAGGAAAGATATATTCTCCTCCTCTTTTTCTTCTTATTGACATCTCTATTTTATTCCATTACTTTTTAGCACTCAAACCAGATGCCATTGTCTGTGAGAACACACTGCATCTCAAGTACACTAAGATGCCAAATAGATGTGTAATATATAACCATATGTGATTATTCTAGTAAACTCCTGGGGATGTATGTTCCAGCATCAGCACTGAACAACAGGAAGACTGTAAATTCCATCGGCTAATCAGAAGACTCACATATGCCTCATATTTGTTTAATATCCATCTAAATGTAATAGATCCTGAATTTGATTTCCTAGGAAAGGGAGGTGTTGCATGCCCTCTTCAGGGAGGCAGTGACAGCTGGCAAGAATGCAAATTGAGACCTGTTTAGATTTCTGTTGTTATTGTATATCCTAGAAACTAGTTATGACTGAGAGACTTGGGAATCAAGGTATACCGTGGAAGTTAACTTCTTCCCCTTGAACCTGTAGCCCCAAAGAAAATGTTAGTGACAAAGGACAAATTTACTTTAGAAGTAAGATCAAGGTCTACTAAAAAGAATGATACACTTCCATGATTCCTGGAATTGGAGATAAATTCAAATTCTGGGTTGACAGAACAAAATTTTGCAACAATGAACGAACCCCTTATGGTCTATCACCTCAGAGGCATTATCACCATGTGTCTAAGCTCTTCCTTTTCCCTACCCTCTCCTGGATTGATAGGTATGTCTATGAGTAAATAGAGCTATGGAATTGGAGCCAGGAAGATCTGAATTCTAATCCTACTCCAGATACTTAGTAGTTGTGTGACCCTGGGAAAGTCACTCAACCTCACTGTCTCAATTTCCTCATCAATAAAATGGACCTAGCTCATAGAGTTATTGAGAAGGTCAAGCGAGATTATATATGGAAAGTGCTTTGTAAACCTTAAAGCTCTCTCTATATGGCAGCTATTGTTACTATTATTACCATTATCATCAATTAACACTTACAGAGTACTTTGCACATGATATTAGATCTATTAAGAAATAAGATGTGACCTCTTTCTTTAAGGTGCTTATAATTCAATAGCTGGAATAGTTACAATCTCTCTTTTTTCTCCCTTTAAAGTTATTTAAATTCAATTTTATTTTCAATTTTGAATTTTCTCCGTTTCCTCTCCTCCCTCACCCATCAAGGAGACAAGAAAAATAAAACACATTACAAATATGTATAATTACGCAAAACAAATTCCCACATTAGCAGTGTTTTACTAACCCCCACTCCGCAGAAAAAGGAAGCAAGAGGGAAAGAAAGAAAAAAAGTTTCAATTTGTACTCTGGATCCATCAGCTCTCTCTCTCTGGGGGTGTATAGTATGTTTCATCATGCATCCTTTGGAATTATGTTTGGTCGTTGCATTGATCAGGGTTCTTAAGTCTTTCTAGGTTGATTATCTTAACAATATTGTTGTCATTGTATGTTGTTCTCTTGGTTCTTCTTACTTCACTTTGCATCATTTCATACAAGTCTTCTTTGGCTTTTCTGAAACTATCCCTTTCATCATTTTTCACAGCATAATAGAATTCCATCACCTTCATATACTAAAACTTGTAAACATTTGACAATATAATTTCATAATTCCTTACAAAAAAAAGATTTTCTTTCATCCCAAGGGTCTAACCCAGTATTTTACATGTAGGGAATAGGGACCGGAGCTATGATTTTCCTGAGATTCTCCTTGGTGAAGAAATTCTACCAAAAGATGGTCTAAACCTTCTCTGCAACTTAAAGTATTAGAGAATTGTCTCATAATAGTAATCTGCATTTACATATCACATTTGCATATATCATGTGCTGGGCTAAGTGCTTTACAAATATTTCACTTGATCCCCAGAACAACTCTGGGAGCTAGGTGATCCTATTTTATATGTGCAGAAACTGAGGCAAAATATGACTTGCCCAGGGTCACACAACTAGTATCTGAGGTTGGATTTGTACTTAGGTCTCTCTGATTGCAGGTCCACTTCTTTATCTACTCTGCCATATTACATCTTGAAATATAGAGTTTTAGTGACTTGTCAGAAGCAGGACTCAAACTCAGATGATCTTGGCTCCACTATACCCCTTTGCATCTTGGCAGAAAAGAGAGTTGACATATTTGGGACTTGACCAAAGTAATATGACAAATCAGTAGTGAGACCTAGAGTAGAATCCTCAACAGTAACTAGACTAAATCTATAGCAAGCCAAGAAGCACTTGGATTTTTTTTCCCAAGAGAAAGTAGTTTATTCACCTTAACCGAGATTATAATGATCATTTTCCTCCTTTAAAGTCTTGTAGCTATTCAAGAGTTGTTTTTCTTTTTTCATTAAAGTCTAACGAAAAGGTCTAATCCTCTCAACAGCCCAAATTGGATTAGATATCCTTTCTACTTGTATGGTCTCGTTATTTTCCTTTTTCATAGGCCTTTTTTTAATAACACATGAGCTTTATGGGGGTCTTTTTCCTGTGACTCATTTTTGGAACTGACTCATGAAGGAGTTGTTCTCCAGACATGGCAGCGTTGGCTCTTGGCTCTCATTCTAAAATCTATTTCTCATTTATCTTTTTTTTTAAAGATATTTCATTCACAGAATCCCTACTGAGCTTTTTATTGTGGAAAATTAGGACTCATAAATCATCTCCCTCGGAAAACTATAAATTTTATACAATTGAAACATTCCAGGGATAAAGCTTGGCACTTTGAGGGAATCACTCCCTTCTCTTGCATGATTTATGACAGGCAGCATCCCCCTCCCTTGATCCTTCTTCCCTACTCCAAGCATCTTTATCCTTTAGCAAGAGTGAGGGAGAGATACTGCCTGTAAAATATTCACTGGGGTTTATCAAGCATAATTTGTAAGCAAATTTATATGAGCCAAAAATGATGCATCTTATCCACAATTAGGAGCAATAAAATTGATGCAAATTTATTTTTCATTTTCTTCTGGCCTGCAAAGTCGATGTGAATTTATCAGTCTAGAGATGAGGAATTTTCTTAGTATTACATAGCTATAATTTACTTCTATTAAGGAGGTGTGTGTGTGTGTATGTGTGTGTATGTGATATAAATTAAACTGATGCATCTGGAAGAAAGGATGAGATAGAATGTATACAGAGAGGATGAGGATAATAATATTCTAGTGAAGGGAAGCTGGTGCTAACCTAGTTTAAAGTGTCTATGGTGCTTTAAAGGTGGCAAAATGTTTTATATAGTTTATTTTTGAAACTGATAACAGCCTGATATGCTTGTTACCATATGCATTGTTATATATACTTTATAGATGAGGAAACCAAGGTTCAGAAAGGTCCATAGTCATATTTAGGGAATAAATAAAATTGGAAATTAAACCCAGGTCAACTTGATTCTAAGTTCAGTGTTGATGGGAGAGAAAAGAGGTAGCAATCAGGACACAAACATGTTGATATTTCTTGGCAGCCGTCTACATGCTTGTAGCACATATCACTCCAGCCCACAGAAGGGTCAGTGAAAGCCTAGTAACCAAGATTTCCCTAGCCTCGTTAAGCAAGAGGGTAAGGGAGGAAAGACCTTTCTCCTCCTCATTCTAGAACTTTTCCTGAGTTCTTTTGATCCAGGAAATATCCATGTCTTTTTGCTACCTGATATCCCATGACTTGGATACATGAAAATTTGCTAGGGGGCAGGCCTTTGTTAGCTAATTTCCCAAGTAAGCGGCAGCTCTTTGCACAATTTTGAATGTACTGTTGTAGGGCAAATCCTATAATATTTTGCAGTGCTTTGCTTATGGTAGGCACTGAATGAATATTTGGTGAATGAAATGAAATGTCCTTTAATGGAGAAATAAGGATGGATACAGTTATTAGAAAATAGAAATTAGGTTCAGGCAAATGAATAGAAAAGCTTAATTAGAATGTGCTTATAGGATTACTAATGTTTTTAGTTTCCTGCTAAAAATCTGTATTTTTCAGATATGGCAATGCAACTCTTAGGGAAAGAGGGGAAGGGTATAAAACTTTATATAGTGTTAACTACGTTGCAGGTACTCTGCTAAGAGCTTTCCCAAGTATTATCTCACTTGCTGATCTGAAATATTTTTTCAGTTTGTGTGAGTGTGTTTTCTCTGAAATCCTTATATGAAAAGACAGCACAAATTGTTGATATTAAAGAAAGTCTAGGTGCTCTCTGGAATAAGGAAAACGGAAGTGCTTTAAATGTGTTTTCTGTGATCCTAGTTTTGAGGGCAGGCATAAGAAAGAGTGAAATGCTAGGAAATAAGTTATGTGTGACTTCTTTAGGCATGAGAACTGTCTCTAGAGCAACTTTTCCCATGTGTGATGATAATACTTCGTTGCACTTTGTTAGGGGAAGAGAAACCCTGGTCAGATTACCAAATAACCCCTACTGCATGGGGTCAAAGATGACCTAACCTCTTCCGCTGACCTCTGGCTGGGTAGGCCCACGGAATGGTATGGTCCAACAGCCTGCCTGGATGTCAGCTTGCCTAGCTACTTTGCCTCTAGCTTTTGCTCTAAATATGTAAGGTGTTAAAACAGGCTGTGGAGCTTAGAGTATCAGGGGAGCCCAAGGCATAGATGGCCACCTAGCCCTAGACAATGAAATACGGCTTGCTTAATGACATTTCAGTCCTAAATCACTTCCTGGCAGGCGGTTTAACACCTAGGCTGTTGCACATAAACGCTTCCCCTCAGGGCTTCTTAAAGGGCTGAAGAAGCAGAGCCTCCAGGGCGACAGCCCTCAGATAAGCAATGGGGCTGTTTCAGTGAGGCACATTACTGCCTGTGGCTTCTGCCCCAATAACCCTTGGCCCCCCACCCTCCTCAAAACCCACACCCACACACACCCACACACACCCACACACACCCACACATACCCACGCACGCGCACACACACCCACACACACCCACACACACCCACACCCACACACCCACACCCACACCCACACACACCCCCACACCCCCCCACACTCACACCCACACACACACACACCATACTGACACCCACACCCACACACCCACACCCGCACCCACACCCACACCCACACCCACACACACACACTCACACCCACACACACCCACACACACACACACACACCCCATACTGACACCCACACACACACACACCCACACCCGCACCCACACTCACACACACACACACACTCACACCCACACACACACACCCACACATACCCACGCGCGCGCACACACACCCACACACACCCACACCCACACACCCACCCCCACACACACCCCCACACCCCCCCACACTCACACCCACACACACACACCCCATACTGACACCCACACCCACACACCCACACCCGCACCCACACCCACACACACACACTCACACCCACACACACACACACCCCATACTGACACCCACACCCACACCCGCACCCACACACTCACACCCACACACACCCACACCCACACACCCACACCCCCACACCCACACCCACACACACACCCCCACACCCCCCCACACTCACACCCACACACACACACCCCATACTGACACCCACACCCACACACCCACACCCGCACCCACACCCACACACACACACTCACACCCACACACACACACACACCCCATACTGACACCCACACCCACACACCCACACCCGCACCCACACACTCACACCCACACACACCCACACCCACACACCCACACCCACACACACACCCCCACACCCCCCCACACTCACACACACACACACACACTCACACCCACACCCGCACCCACACCCACACACACACACTCACACCCACACACTCACACCCACACACACCCACACCCACACACCCACACCCACACCCACACACTCACACCCACACACACCCACACCCACACCCCCACACCCACACCCACACACACACCCCCACACCCCCCCACACTCACACACACACACACACACACACTCACACCCACACCCGCACCCACACCCGCACCCACACCCACACACACACACTCACACCCACACACACCCACACACACACACACACACACACACACACACACCCCATACTGACACCCACACACACACACCCACACCCGCACCCACACTCACACACACACACACTCACACCCACACACACACACCCACACTCACACACACACACACACACACACACACCATACTGACACCCACACCCGCACCCACACCCACACACACACACTCACACCCACACACACCCACACACACCCACCCCCACATACACACACACACACACACAGATTCACGCACAAAGAGGAAACAAAGCTCTTTCCAAATTAGGGAACTTTATCGTATTTATCTCTCAGTGTCAGATCAGCATGTAGGAAACAAATGGAGTCCACAGCATGATTTAAATTAGAGGCCGAACAATTTACAGTCTCCACTGGCTTCTCATAAACCTTATTAGTGTTTGGCACGGAGTGCCAAGAAGCTATAAATAATGTTCCAAAAGAACATTTATATCTGCTTAGTCTCTTATTATATACCCCCATCCTGAGCAGGAAATGAAAAAGTTACACATGTTTTTGTCTTATAATCAAATATTCTTTCCCCGACTCTCCTCCTCTTCCCTGCCCTCCCCCTCCCCTTAGAGCCAAAGGGCAGTTTTCAGGTTTCGTTTTTTCCCCCTTTAATTCCTAGACGTTTGACTGTAATGTCTGCTTTGTTTGAGATTTGTCATGTGGTCCTAAAATGTGAAACAATTCCCTGACCCTTTTTCCTGGCCACCTTCTATCATTCTTGGTTTGGAGCATTTCTGAGTCCAGCCATGGTTGCAGAGCTGCAGTAAAATATATTCCCCTTTGAGTTTGAGTCCTGGGTTTCTTAAACTTTTTCCCTCTTCAGTCTATTGACCTCTGTTTCACACTCCTCTTTGGGTGGGCCTTCATCCCACATCCTCTGGTTTCCCTGATGCATGTTCTCAGCTCCACCTCAACGGGTTGGATGGATGAAGGGCCGGCTGGCAAGAGATCAGTAAAGCTAGCTACAATGGCCCTGGCAGGTTGGCTCCTGCCTGTGGGCGAGAGGTTATGGACTCTTGGACCAGAATAAGTCAATGCTCATGTAAGAAAAGAGGGTGCATCTCCATGTACTCTTGAAAATTTCCCATCAGTCCAAAGTCAATTAACTTGCACATTCTGTTCCCACCTGTCACCAAGTAAAGGCAAGATCTCAGAACACTGTTTCAAGGAAGAGTCTGTCAGTTGATTCTTATCTCAGATTGCCAGCTAGCTAGCAGCTCAACTGTTGAGAAACCATCTCACAATTTCACTAACAATAAGGCAAGGCAGGCAACAGGCATTTATCAGGTAGCTACAATGTGCCAGATACTGTGCTAAGTGCTGGTGATGGGGTGGGGCGCATGCAAATACAAGCAAAAATAAAGACAATTCCTACCCTCAAGGAACTTGAATTCTAAAGAAGGAGAATCACACCCAAAAAAGAACAGAAATGAATCATGAAAGTGACAATAATAAGAATAACTTACATCTATAGAGTGATTTAAGGTTTGCAAAGAACTTTACATGTGATATCCAATTTGATACAATGAATTTGTGAAATTGGTGAGATTATTGTCCCATTTTATATCATAGCAACTTGAGAACCTCCTACAAGGGCTTTACCTTTCAAGGAATCTAAAGATCAGCCAACTATACTAAGCTAGTAACCGTAGACTCCGACCCAGACTGGGAGTGTGCAACTCACTTCCCCCCAGTAAGGGGGAAAAGAACAGTTCATCAGTACTTGTAACGGTGGCATTTTTCAGGCAATCACAGAGGCAGTCCAGACTAGTCTAGTATACTGGATGACCTTAGTCATCCGTGGGCACATGAGTGAGCTGCTTTTGCTCTAATGGCCCAGGTGATCATCATCACTTCCCAATACTGCCCATGCTGTTATGCCCAGTGGCTGGATACTGCTTGTCCTTCATTCTCAAAGAGGACCAGGATGTCAGGGAGGTGATGCCGTGACAAGCAAGTGAATTGGATTTAAGTGAGGGAAGGCTGTGCAAAGTCACCAGCCTCACTTCAAAGAAATGACTTCAGGATCCTAGCGATGCAGGGTCATGGCCCGTATGACATCAGATGACACAGTGGATAGAATGCTGAGCCTGGAATGAGAAGACCTTAATTCAAATCCAACCTCAGATACTTACTAGCTCTGCAACCCTGGGCAGGTCACTTAACATCTGTGTGCCTCAAAGTTCTCAACTGTAAAATTGTGATAATAATAACCCTTAGCTCTCAGGGTTGTTGAGGCATCAAAAAAGTAAACTGGATTAGTCACTATCCTCCAAACATTTTATTAGCCTTTAATTCTTGTTTATCCATTTCTCTATATCTAGATATTTCTTTCCCCATTCTCTTTGACTTTGGGCTCAAATTGACTTTTACCCATCTTTCAAGGCTTATCGTATTTCAAAGGCCATCTTCTCCATGAAGACTTACCTTTTCCCTCTGCCTGGAAACAATTCCTTCCTCATATGATTTCATAGCACTTCATATACCTTTGATGTACTTAGCACATGCTAATTTGTCTTATAGGTGTTAATCAATGTGAGTGTCCTATCCCAGCTAATTATATTTGAAGTTCATGAAGAGTATGTAGTATTTATCTTCTCTACCTGTCAGCACAGTGCAGTTGCATGTTTGTTGAGTGAACGGAGTCTCCTAGTAGAGGGTCAGTTCTCTAAGGTCTGAGTTGACAAAACCAAGGGGAAGATTCAAATAGAGAAGTGTTCAGTGACAGGTCAGGCCTCTTTAAAACCTTAAAACCATGTACAGCATCAGCTTTTATTGTCATTAAATAAGCAGCTACTTCCTCCTTCTACCCCTCTTTAGGTATGTCAAGATCTATATGTAAGTGGAGTTGGAGTGAGAGGTTATCTCTAAGTTATTATGAAGAATCATAGCAAGAAGATTTGGAGAATACTGTAAAGTGCCATATGCTTCCAAACATCTTCTTTGCTGACCCACATTATTAATATCCCTTTAAGTCTTAGGTCAGAATTTCTACCTCACTCATATGGCTAAAAGTTAGGGAATTGTTCCCACGAGACCATTGTTAAAATGCCTGATGGAGATGAGATGGTGTTACACAGGCTACATCCTGTGGTAGATAGGGGTCTATCTGGAGATCAAGTCTCATACTCACTTATTAGCTCTATGGGCGTTGACAAGTCACTTAATATCTCAATGCTCTGGGCAATTTGCTAAGATTATAAACTACAGATGAACTGCAAATCTGTATTGGTCCTGAAAGAATTTCCACAATGGGAGTTCCTTATGCCAATGCAATCATATATTTGTATAGCATATACATATACAACACTCCAATGTGATGCTAGAGATCTGAAGAAGTGCTTTAATTAGGTCCATAGCTTTCTTCTCTAGGCCTTCGTCATGAGCACAGATTTAGTTGATGAGACTGGCTAGTCTGGGATATATTAGAAGAGAAAGAGAGAATATGATGTAATATGGGAAGATAGAAATAACTAGCATAGCTTCAAGGTTTGCAAAGCACTTTAAAGATATTATCTCATTTGATCCTTACCACAACCCTGAGAGGTAGGAACCATTATTATCCCCATTTTACAGAAGAGGAAACTGAGACAGACAGTGGTGAAGTGACTCGGCTGGAGTTGTACAGCTAGTGTCTCAGACTGGATTTGAATGTGGGTCTTCTTGGATCCAGATTCATCAATCTACCCATTGTGGCATATAGCTGCTTCTAAGATTTCATCGTGGGAGAAAGGAAAGGCAGGAAGGATCGGTGGAACATGGAAACTGTAAGTCTAAGATGGTTGTCACATCTAAGAATAGTAGGTTAAGTGCTTCCTTGTGACAGAGGGACACTTTGAGAGCTTTGAAGCAAAATGCAAGTGGTGGTACTAAAGATCCATCATGAATTCACCCAGTGCCCCAAGTCCCCTTCTCCCAGAATAGTAATCTAGAAGCAAATTCAATTTGTATGCCTCACACAGTCCTAGAGTGGGTCATCACCATTATAACTTGTGCTCACTGCAGGGAAGGATAACTTTGGGGCTGAGTGAATTCTTTGTTCCCTCTGAATCTCCAGACTTGTCTGGGGCTAGAAGGGTAGAATCAATGAAACTAATTTGAAAACCTTACTTAAAGATAAAGCTATTGACTAAAACTATTGTGAAAAATAATTGCTTTTAACAATCTTCCTAATGAAAAGCAGTTGACGTATTAATGTGGCAATATTTCTTTTCCTCCACATAACTCTTGCCAAACTCTACTTCCCAACCTTACCCATTTATTGCTCCCCTTAATTCAATTCTGTTCAGCATTTGTTAAGTACCTACTATGTGCAGAACACTGTACTAAATCATGCCTTTCCTCTGTCTCCATCCCTCTAAGGTATTTTCTTTTATTTTACTTCTTTCCCTATGACATCTTCTATTCATTTAATTTCTGCAAAGTGCCTGGAGACCATAACAATGAGGTGTCGTATAAATATACAATAGAAAGGAATGAAGTATTAAATCCTATGGTAACAGGAACCATAGAAACTGAGGGGGACTGTGGGCCCCAACAATTGTGGGGCCAAAGTATTGCAGAGCAGAAGGAATCAGCAAAATGAGGTGTTTCCATGTGATCACAACCTAATTTTGTGCATATTGTTATTGTTATCATGATTTATCATTTATTGCATTTCTGTAGTACATTAGACAAACCACAGAACTAGATGTCATTGTGTCTCCTTAGGGATTTGTTATTGGAACTCTAACAAAATTACAAAGTGGAGAGAACTAGAAGTGTTTTATTTAAAAATAGAAAGATTAGACTGTGGTAGGGTGGGGGATGCAATCTCAGAAAATGTAGGCAAAAATGGAAATTATTTTAACTCAAACAGTTGAGATAAAAGAAAACATGGTAATATTCTTAGATGGATCATCCAAAGGTAGTTCTTAGGTGTTTCCCAGTGTGGAAAGATGATTGGCTTTGAAGTCAAATGAACCTAGTTTCAAATTCTGGCTCTTCCTCTTAGATAAGGTATAACATTAAACAAGTCACTTAAACTCGTTGAGCCTCAGTTTTCTGTTCTGCAAAATGGGGATAGTGCAATAGATAAGCTCTGAGCTGCATTCCAACTCAAAGTCTATGATTCAATGACTGGACAGTGAAAAAACTGAGGAAAACCACAAGCTCTAATACTTTAATCTTTCACAATAGTGGCTTAGGTCCCGGGGTCTAGAATCCTGGAGAAGGGAGAATCTCTGGCATAGATAAAAATTCCAAGGTGTCCTTTTGGGGCGGGGGTTGGATTTCCAGGTGGAACTCTTACATAGTGATTCACAGATTCCTCATAGTGAATAATAAGCTGTTCAAACTGCGGGGGAAAACTCAAAGTGTTCTCTAAAAAAAGAAAGAAAGAAAGAAAGAGGCAATAGTCTTCAAGAAATAAAAGTGTCTGTTTCTTGAATAAAATTACTTTTTATTAAGCTGTACCCCTCTATGTTATTAAATATTAAATGCCTATAATCTAAAAGGCACAGTCTGCCTAAATTTATGAAAACTAAGCACTATAGACTGTATAAATTTCTTTGGAAAACTTACAAATTACACGGTTGTTCACTTTTCCAGTACCAAATCAACCTCCAACTGTTTCTAACTGCTATGACCGCCATGTGTCTTATGGGCGAGACAGAAGAAATAAACTACAGATTTCCATCTTGAGGGACGTAACATGGTACTATTTTTGTAGCTAAATGGAGAATTTTCTATTTGATTTTTCCCTTCTGCATCTAACAGGGAGCAGAGAATCACTTTGACAGTTTTGCGGTCTATCTGAACACTGATTGCAACCTGTATTCAAAAAAATAAGGCATAAAATGTTGGAACACAGAATTTGAGAGTTGAAAGGGACCTCAGTGACCATTTAGTTCAACTCATACACCAAAAGAACCCCCAGTGGAATATTCCTGATAATACCTGACAGGTAATCTTGCTTCTGTTTGAAGACATCCAAGGTAGGAGAATCCATTCTCTCTCAAGGCAGTCCATTCAACAGTTGGGCAGACTGAGCTGATATTCATCCTAAACTGGCTTCTTTGTAACTTCTACTCATTGCTCCTGGTTCTGCCTTTGAGACTAAATGGAACAGGTGAAATCCTTCCTAGCTATTGTCATATGAAGATATGACAATCCTTCAGCACAGCCATCAAACTCCTCTTAGTTCTTCTTTTTAACAGAGTCTAGGTATATCCAGTTCCTTCAGTTGATCTTCCCATGTCATAGTCTCAAGGCCCTTTATCATGGTTGAATCAATTAGCCCATATTTATCAAGTGCCTATTCCAAAAGCCAAGAAAGGGTTGTCCTTTAGATCTGTTGCTTCATTTGAAAGAATTCCTGTAAATCCTATAAGTTACTCTCATTCTCAGGGTCTGGTCTTCCCTTTTTTTTTTTGTCATGGGTTTTTCAGCTTAAATGTTTCACCTTGAGGAGCCATTTTAATTTGACACATTCCAGATATTTAATTATTCTTTATTGACACAGTTTTGCCTGTATCTCAGAAAATAGGGCTTCCCCTGAATGTTTTGGCTCTAGGTTAAATTGCTCGTAAATTAATTGGCTTTGCCATATGTGATTATCAGTTTGTCCAAGCAATGGATGTGATTGCTTGATCCATCATTAGCTGTTTGGAAATGAGAAGTATATTATTCTATGCTTCCGTTTGACTGACTAAGAGCCATAACTTGGGCGTTCTATTCTTCTGGTCAAAAGGCAGTCTTTCATCAGTAATTTCTATTACAGATGCCTATCTAGTGCTCTTGGATTTTGGATGCATGGCTGTTCATAATGCTTCCTTATTGCCATCCTTTCGAGATGACACCCTTCTGGATTGGATTTTCATTTTTCTCAGAACTGGGCGAGCTGAATCACCAGAAAGGGGAACTGGATTTGTCTGAGCCAAATTCTCCCTGTGAGTTCAGCTCCTGTTTGTCTTTTGTAGCCTGAGTAACCACCTAGGAGTAGATGACATATTTCTGTAAGTTGCTGCTGTCTTGAAGTATGATGCTGACTTTGCAATGGCCTGAGACAAACTGCAGTCATTGCAAGTGCTGTGGCTTTATATATCAAAGATCAATGGAAGACAGGGGGTTTCATTTGGAGGCGGTTGTATTTCTTGATGGTTCACTGACACCCTGGCATCATGAGGATATATTATGTGACACAGACAAAATAAAATTTTTTTAGTATAAATGTTGGGGATCTGGTCCATAATATTGATCAAATATAAAACTTGGATATTGTTAAATAGATATTATTATAAAAAGAAAGTTACATTTTTTCCCCTTAGTCCAAGGGTGGGGAACCTGCAACCTTGAGGCCACACGAGGTCTTCTAGGATCTTGGGTGCTGTCTTCTTTTTTTTTTTTTTTATTTTTAAAATTTATTTATTTATTTAACTTTTTACATTCATTTTCACAAAATTTTGGCTTCCAAATTTTCTCCCCTTTTATCCCCTCCCGCCACCCCAATACCCCAAGCAATCTAATTTTCCCTATCTCCAATCTGCCCTCTCTTCTGTCATCCCTCCCTTCTCTTGTCTCCATCTTCTCTTTTGTCCTGTAGGGCCAGATGACTTTCTATTTCTCATTAACTGTATGTCTTCTTTCCTAGTAGCAACAACAATACTAAACAGTTGTTTCTAAAACTTTGAGTTCCAAATTCTCCCCATCCCTCCCTCCCCACCCATTCCCTTTGGGAAGGCAGGCAATTCAATATAGGCCATATCTGTGTAATTTTGCAAATGACTTCCCTGATAGTCGTGTTGTGTAAGACTAACTGAATTACCATCCCTTCTAACCTGCCCCTCATTGTTTCTCTTCTGTCTTTTGATCCTGTCCCTCCCCAAATGTTGACTTCAAATTGCTCCCTCCTCCCTTTGCCCTCCCTTCCATCATCCCCCCTTGCATTATCTCCTTCTCCCCCACTTTCTTATACTGTAAGATAGGTTTTCATACCAAAATGAGTGTGCATTTTATTCCTTCCTTTAGTCAAATGTGATGAGGGTAAACGTCTTGTTTTTTGTTTTTGTTTTTTTCTCAGCTCTCCTCTTTTTCCCTCTACTAAAAAAGTCTCCTACTTGCCTCTTAAATGACATATAGTTACCCCCTTCCATTTCACCCTCTTTCCTCCCACTACATTTCTCTCTCACCATTTACCTTAATTTCTTTTAAGATATGGTCCCATCCTATTCAGTTCAATCTGTGCTCTCTATCTCTGTATGTGTGTGCATGCGTGTACATGTGTGTGTGTGGTCCCACCAACTACCCAGATACTGAAAAGTTTTAAGAGTTACAAATATTGTCTTTCCATGTAGGAATGTAAACAGTTCATTTCTGATAAGTCCCTTAAGACTTCTCTTTGCTGTTTCCTTTTTCATGCTTCTTCTCATTCTTGTGTTTGAAAGTCAAATTTTCTTTTCAGCTCTGGTCTTTCATCAAGAATGATTGAAAGTCCTCTGTTTCATTGAAAGACCATACTTTCCCCTGAAGTATTATACTCAGTTTAGCTGGGTAGGTTATTCTTGGTTTGAGTCCTAGTTCCTTTGACTTCTGGAATATCCTATTCCATGCCCTTCGATCCCTTAATGTAAAGGCTGCTAGATCTTGGGTTATCCTGATTGTATTTCCACAGTACTGGAATTGTTTCTTTCTAGCTGCTTGCAAGATTTTCTCCTTGATCTGGGAGTTCTGGAATTTGGCCACAATGTTCCTAGGAGTTTCTCTTTTTGGAGCTCTTTCAGGTGGTGATCGATGGATTCTTTCAATACTTATTTTGCCCTCTGCTTCTAGAATGTCAGGGCAGTTTTCCTTGATAATTTCATGGAAGATGATGGCAAGGCTCTTTTTTTGATCATGACTTTCAGGTAGTCCCATAATTTTTAAATTGTCTCTTCTGGATCTATTTTCCAGGTCAGTTGTTTTTCCCATGAGATATTTCACATTCTCTTCCACTTTTTCATTCTTTTGGTTTTGTTTGGTGATTTCTTGGTTTCTCGTAAAGTCATTAGACTCCATCTGTTCCATTCTAATTTTGAGAGAACTATTATCTTCAGTGAGCTTTTGAGCCTCTTTTTCCATTTGGCTCATTCTGTTTTTGAAAGCATTCTTCTCCTCATTGGCTTTTTCAACCTCTTTTGCCAATTGAGTGAGCCTATTTTTCAAGGTGTTAATTTCCTCAGCATTTTTTTGGGTCTCCTTTACCAAGGTATTGACCTGTTTTTCATACTTTTCTTGTATCTCTCTCATTTCTCTTCCCAGTTTTTCCTCCACCTGTTTAACTTGCTTTTCAAAATCCTTTTTGAGCTCTTCCAAGGCCTGAGCCCACTGGACATCCCCCTGGGGCGTCTGGGGTACTGAGGCCCCGCCCTCCATGTCTTTCCCTGATGGTGAGAATATTTCCTCGTCATATCCAGAAGTCGGGATCATTTGTATTAGTTCGAAAAAACTCTCTATAGTCTTATTTTTCTTCCCTTTTCTAGGCATTTTCCCAGCCAGTTACTTGACTTCTGAGATTCCTGTCCACCTCCGCCTAGATCCGCCCAGCTAGTGCTTAGGGTCTGAGGTTCAAATGGACTTTCCCCGCTGCCAGCCGCTAATCAATGTGAACTTTAGTTCTGGTGCTGGGGTGGGGGCAGGGCCGCCTCCTAGGCTCAGCTCCCTCAGGGGCTTTATGCAGAGACTTTCAGGAACAGAGCGGGTGGGGGGGGGCGCCTCCCAGGCTCAGTTCCCTCAGGGGCTTTATGCAGAGGACTTCAATAATAGAGTGGGGTGGGGCAGGGCCGTCTCCCAGGCTCAGCTCCCTCAGGTTGCTTATGCAGAGACTTTCAGTAATGAAGATCCTGCCTGCTGCCGCTGCTGCCTCAGCCGCTGCCCACACCTCTGCCTCTGCCGCTTCCTGCCCCCATCTCTGCCACCGCCACTTCCTCCCGAGGGGGCCCGAGTTACAGAGACACTCTGCTCCCCTCCTCCAGCCCAGCCTTCTCTCTCACTGACCTGTAGCTCCTGTGGGCGGAGGGACTTTCCCAGCTGCCGGAGCTTCTGTCTCTGAAGCTTGCTCAGGTCAGCTTCTCTGGGGCCGCGGCCAGGGCAGCGTTGGGGTGGGTTCCGCTTTCTGGTGCGCAACGGACCCTGGGGACAGCTCTCCAGGGCTCTCTGGCACAGAAATCTCTTCCACTCCGTTTCTGTACACTTTTCAGTGGTCCAGAAGTTATGGGGGTCTCTTTTTACATTGATTCTATGGGCTTTGGTTTCGGAGCTCGTAAATGTGTGTCCTTCTACTCCGCCATCTTGGCTCCGCCCCCCTTGGGTGCTGTCTTCTGACTGAGTCCAAGTTTTAAAGAACAAATCCTTTTATTAAAGGACCACACTTAGGGATCTAGAGGGTCCATGTGGCCTTGAGGCCACAGGTTCCTCACCCCTGCCTTTGTCAAAAGTGCTTATATAAGCCACAATAAAATCTCTGCTCTATTATGGAGGTAAAGGAACACATTCTGGACATGGGCAGTTGAGTTATGAACTCTCATTCCCCAGAAGGGTGTGAATCCAGGCTGGGAGAATCTTGGAAGAACTGCTGTCTGGAGTCATTCTGTAAGACAGCAAGGTACTGTGGAAAGGGTACTCTGGGGTCCTAGAACCTAGATTTGAAATATACTACCTGTGTGCCATTGGATAAATCCCTATAGCTCCCCAGGACTTCTTTTCCTTCATCTGTAAAAAAGCAAGGACTGGACTGCATGGCCTCTGAGGTTTCTTTCATTTCCAAGCTGATGATTTTATTGTCTCCAAGCGCATTCAGGAATGACCTGGATTTGAATTCCTTCTTCCAATCCTCTAGACTTTTGGGTTGGTGTGGTGAGGAGAGGGGGCCTTTGAAACATCTAGAGTTGATATCTTAGGGATACAGATTTGCTAAATTTTAAGAAATTTTTATGGTTTGGGAATCAGTATAGACTCATGGTACATAGTAGGGGGAAATAGCACCTTGCAACCATTGGGCCAGCTGTGGTGTCCAAGGACCATGACACCAAAATATCTAGGTAAATATCAACTGGTAGTATGCTAGGCTATGACATATCCACCACCAGGTCTATAGTTGCTGAGTAGAGAAATGTCCCCTCTTGCATAGAATGGAAACTTCTGGAGGACAGGGACCATGTCATTTAAAATTTTTATGCCAAGTGCCTAGTATAATGTCTTATACTTTGTAGGTGCCTTATAGATGCCTACTAGATTTGTTGAGTAGAAGTGCTAGTCTCTCAGAACAATTTCTTTCCTTCTTAGTTGTGTTACAGTATTTTGCAAATATAAAAAGGTTAATTGGAGCCAATAGACTTGATAATTAGTCTGTAGTAGAAAACTCTTGACTGGTTTTCACTTTAATTTAAATCGATTCATTAATGGATGCAGATCACAGAGAAGGAGATTTAAGTTTGTTGTAAAGAAAAGCTTTCTAACAATTAGAGCTGGCCAAAAATAGAATGGACTGCCTCAAAAAGTAATGGGCTTTCCCTCATTAGAGGTCTTTAAACAGAGCAAAAATTCCAAATTGGTGTTATCAGGAGGTTTAGATATGAAGTCAAATAAGCTTATTATATTTAGGGAGGAAAAGCACACTTGAAAGTAAAAGGATTATCATCCCAAAGATAGAAATGACTAGCTCTTTGTTTCTTCAGTGGAAACTCTTGGGCCCATGGCCCAAGTCTGTATCCAACCAACTGAGATACTGAAAGGCAGAACACATAGTGGTTCCTATCAAACAAAGAGAACAACAGAACCCATAGTTCCATGATTCAACTTGCTTGGTACTCCTCTGTAATAGCCATATAATTTATAAATAATGGTTTATAAACTATATATATATATATATATAAAATATAAGTGTAATAGCCATATAATATATCAAGTACACATTCAATAATTTGCTGGCAGTGTTGTAAATGGGCTTGTTGTTCAGGTAGGAGTTCGACCAGATGGCCTCTGAAATCCCTTCTAACTCAAAGATTCTGTTTCTGTGAATCAGTCTGCTTTGCTATAATATGATATAGTCAAAGTTAGGGATTCTCTCATATAATATTCCCTCCTATAGCTCCCCAAGTCACTGTCTACTCCATTTGCATTTCCTCTAGGAATAAACCCATAATCCCAACCACAATGTGGCTGTAATAACATATACTCAAGGTAGACCATTCATATCATAGTATAATTGATGGAGAACTATAAAGTAAATTTTGATTGGATGGTTGGTGGTTAATGAAGAAGGGAGAAGGAAAGATTTGTTACATTATGGGCATTTCTAAATAGTCACATTTCGGGACAGTACAAGGCTGCTATACATTTAGGAGACATAGATACTACACATGTGGACACAGAGTATGGGATGAGCTTACCACGACAGATAAGGAAAGTATACTCTAAGGGCATAGTAGAAAAACTTTAATAATGTCTTAGTTTTTGTTCATCTGTTACAACTTTTTAGGTGCTTAAATTAGGGATGATTAAAACACAGAATGTTGATTAGAGAAGAATACATAGTAATGATGATTGTCATTGACCATCTGTCTTTCTCTGCTCTGTCCAAGTACACAGAAATCAATCAATCTACCAATCAGCATTTATTAAGTGCCTATTATGTACCAATCACTATGCTGCGTTCTGGGGATACAAAAAATCTCAACATATGGAATCTTCACATAATGTTGTGTGTAGTTCATATAGTACTTCTTCACTCTCAGGGGACTGGGTCCAGTGAACCATGAAAACTTCTATTAGTTATCTCTGGGTCCCTAGATAGCTCTCAGTCTGCCCATAGCTGAGAAAACATCATTACCTTCTTCTCAGAAATAGTTGTTACAATCAAAGAGGCTATAATTTTCCATGTCACCTGGGTTAACTTTGTTAAAGGAGCTTTATTCTCAGAGATTTGCTAATCAAGTGTATAATACATTTATTTTTTTGCTGTTGGGTTCCCCAAAAATGTTTCCTGTATACTTTTCCCTTGTAGAATTTCAGGCCTGCATTATGTTCATCCCAAATAAAAATAGAATACGAAACAACTGCTGTAGATGCAGGGCTGCTTAAACTTCTTTAGATAACATTGTGCAATTAAGTGTCTGCTACTGTGTAGACAGTGCCCACAAAACCAGCAGCAGGCCACTCTTAGAGAATGATAACGCTGTAAGTGGCTATCAGGCATTAGTCTTTTCTAACTGCTTAAAGGTTGTTACCTCATCTCCTAAGAGTTCCTGGAAAAAAAACCCAACCTCCTAGAGGAGGTGAAGGAAATAGAAGAGAAAAAATATTCACTTAAAAACATGACAAAAGAGTCACAACTTAAAAAAAAACAAAACACCTATCCAATCATTTAGAAAGGATGGTAATTTCTAATTTTTAATGTCTGTCAGGTTTTGAGTAGGAAACAAATAGAAATATTTCTCTACTAAAATTAAGCAGAAAGTCACAGAAAGGCAAAGGGATTTAACTGCCTTTTTCTATGCTGTGGATAAACGGAGTGGCTTTTCAAATATATTATTCAAGAATCAAATGCATCTTTACTGTACTCTTTTCTAATATTTATTGTTCAATGCTTTTTTTTCACCCTGTAAGGGAAAGTTTGAAGAGCAAACTATTCCCCTCTTCCAGTCCCTCTCCCCTTATATGATTAAGGCAAGATCAAATAGAAAAGAATGAAATTGTTAGTAAAGGGGAAAAAAAGATGAAGGAAAGCTCATTGCTATTTCCCAACAATTATCCCCTGGAATTTTTGATCTTTTCAAAAGTCAAATTAGGTGTATTTCTATCATCCACAAATATAACGACAACCATTTAGTCTATACATCTCTCTATCTAAATCTCTATATCTTCATATATATATGTATATATATAGCTACATCTTTACATATATAAAGATATATATATATATAATATGCAAATATACACATATATACATACAAACCTACATATTAGCAAGCATTTCATTAAGCAAATGAGATTTTTGTTTTTTTTACTATAAGTACAAGTCGGCTTTGACTGGCTTATTTTTGAAAATGATGCCCTGGATCAAGCTATAAATTACACAGCATCTCTTTTTGGTTATTATATAGTCTCTCTGATGAAGTATGGTGACATAAGTCTATCTGGAATAGTTTTAGTTGCTTGTATTCTAGGAGTGCAGACTGTAATCTCCTATAGGGCAAGAACTGCATTTTCTTTGACTAGGAATATTTGGCACATAGTATTGGCTTAATAGATACTCATTAAATTATATGTATGGCATTGTATTGTATTTTATATGCCTTGTGTCCTAAAATAGATGCCTTAATATAAGCTGGACCAGTGTGCTTTTTATTATTAGGTATTTGTTTGTTTTGTGGCTCTCAGCACACTAGGAAACCTCTACTCTTCAAATGCCTTACTTACTGATTATTATTCAGTTGTGCTTGACTCTTTGTGACCCCATTTGAGGTTGAGGTTTGCCATTTCCTTCTCCAGTTCATTTAACAGATGAGAAAACTGAGGCTGATAGGGTTAGGCTGATAGGGTTAAGTGACTTGCCCAGGGTGACATAGCTAGTAAGTGTCTGAGGCTGGGTTTGAACATACAGACATGATTCTTATTGATTCTAGGCCTGGAGCTTTATCTATTGCACCACTTAGCTGTCCACTTGCTGATTACTGAAATACTAATGACCCATTCTTTTAGGTCTAGGGTTCATAACCTGGAGTCCATAAAATCACAAATTTTTTTTGATAACCATATTTCAATATGACTGGATTCTTTTAAAATGATATGTGTTTTATTCTATGCATTTAAAACCTTATTCTGAACAGGGGTCTATATATTTCACTTACTTACTTAAAGCCCCATAACACAGAAAAGGTTAAGAGTCCCTGCTTTAGGTTAAGCATTGCCCATGTGCTCTCTTTCTGAATTTGAATGACCAAGAGGATATGGAAGAAAAATTTGAAGATGAAAAAGTTTCCTCTATAAACAAAGATCAAAAGGAGAAATATATGCTAAGAAATTTAGAACTAGAAGGGACCTCAGATGCCAAAAATTCATCCCCTCATTTTATAAATAGGAAAACTGAGCTATAGGCGGTTTAAGTGACTTGCTACAAAGTCACATTAACTGTTGTTGCTGTCTGTCCTTCGTTCTCAAAGAGGACCGAGACATCAGGGAGGTGATGCCTTGACTTGCAAGTGAGTTGGATTTAAGTGAGGAAGGGCTGTGCAAAGTCACCAACCTCACTTTCTCCTCTGGAGCCATCTGGGTTTAGTGGCAAGATATAGATAAGTAGGAGATGGCCCCCAGATGCAGTGGGAGACGTTGGCCTTTGAAAGCTAAAGTCTTTCTGAGCTTTTCTTTGACTGAGGCATCCCTCATTCAGTGATCAAGGCTAAGTAAGAAGTTACCCAAAGAATGGCCCCTTTTGTTTAATTACTCCCCCCCCCCCCCCCCCCCCCCCCCCCCCCCGCCCCAATCGGTCTGGTAATGGAAGACCCTCAGGGTTTCTGGCCAAAACAGAAACAATTGCCATTTCTATCCATTCTGAGCTTGCAAGGCATGTTCACACTAGTTGTAAAAATCAGAGACAAGTTTTCTGATCAGAGAGTCCGTGCTCTTTTCCAATGACACACTCCCTTAAAATGCATCTTTTTCATAAGGAAGAAAAACAACTGATTAAAAGAAATCTCATTTGCTCCCAACTACTCTTTCTGGAATCACTTCTTATGCCTTTATCATCAATGTAATGTTTTAAAGGAGTTTGCAAGAACATTTTCCTCTCTTTGGGAGATGGGTGCAGGATGAGAACACTAGAAGATTGTCCAAGGGAGAGAAAAATGCTTCCCAAGGGGCAGTTGAGGGTAGGTGGAAGGTGGTGGGTGGAGAAAGATTTGCAGAAAGAGAAGGCCAGGTGGTGAAGACAGACTGATTGTTTTAAAGCTGTGCCTAGAATTGAACTGAGCTAAGTACTGTGGACTTTCTTTTTTCTTTTAAGGAAGGAAGTGAAAAATGATAATTCTCAGGTTTCAATCTCCACTCTCCGTTGTCCCTTTTCTACACTCTCCTCCCTGTCCTCCAACTCCCTGTGTCCTCAGAGGGCAAGGACAAGGACAGGATTTTCTGGCTCACAGATTGTGTTCAGTTACTGTCGCTGAATTACTGACTGACTGACAAGGTGTCCATTGTGAATGGGGGAGATAAGAGGCAAAATCAGAATCAGTTCCCAGAATCTACATGCACTGTTGGCAGCAGAGCTGTCCCCATGTGTACTCAAAGAATAGTATCCAAGAGCCACGTACCCTCTGTGGGTCCCATCTGCAGAATAATGCACTGGACCAGATGCCTTCTAATGTCCTTTCTAAAGATATTATATTAATATTACGTTAATGATATTATCATAATACCTGCCTTCGTGCAAACATGATTTGCCTCTTCTTTTCTTAACACTTTTGTCTCAGCAACCTCATGAGGTATGCAGTTTCCTCTTCTGGATCATTATACATCCCTTGCCCATTAAATGTAGTTATCACTTAAAGGCTGTGCCTTGGGCTGACTTTTCTTCACTTCTCTCCACTCCACTGACTATTTCCTCAGCTCCCACTGGTTTAAATTATTAACTCTATGTATATAACACACAAATCTATATGCATAACTCTAATCTCTCTCTTGAACTTTAATTTTGTATTGCCAACAGCCTGTTGCATACCACCACTTGGATGCATTTCATCAGCATTTTAAACTCAACTTATCAAAAATGGAATTCTAATTCCTTCCCAAACCCATCCCTTCCTCAACTTCCTTATTTTCTTTTTTAAAATTTATTTTCCCTCAATTACATGTAAAAATAATTTTTAACATTTATTGTTTTTACTTTTTGAGTTCTCAGTTTTATCCATCCCTCTCTCCCTTTCTCCCTCCCTGAGACAGAAAGCATTCTGATATAGGTTTTATATACATATATATACATATATAGTATATATGTATATATATATATATGATCCTGTAAAACATTTCCATATTATCAACTTTCTTATTTCTTTAAAAAATTAAGCTTATTTTTTTTAGTGAATAAAATTTTATTTCCTCTTTCTCATCACTATCTAATGTCCCTCCAGGGGGGAGAGAAAGGAAAAAGGAAAACAAAACTCTTGTAAAAAAGATGCATACTTAAACAAAAATTCCTACATTGATCAAATCTGAAAAAGGCTCATTCTTCTTCCTGAGTTGTTTACCTGTGTCCATTGGTGGGTCCTCTAGAGTTGTGGATGATCATTGCAATGATCAGAAGTTTTGCCTTTCTGTCTTTACACTCTAACTTCCCTTTTTCTGTTGAGAGCACCACCGTCTTCCAGTTATCCAGTTTGTAAACTTGGGGTCGTGCTTGGCCCTTTCTTCTTTACCTTCCATTTCCACTCAGTTGTCAAGCCTTGTTCATTCTACTCCCATAATTCTCAAATCGGTCCTTTTGTCTCATTTCACACAGCCACAAACACACTATTTCTTGCCTAGATTATTGCAATATTAGTCTCCTAATTGACTCACTTGCTTCCAATATCTCCCCTCTCCAATCTATTCCCTACTAAATTACCAAATTAATATCTAAGACAAACAACTGATCATGTGCCTCCCCTTTTCATTGTCTTTTACCTCTAGGATAAAATCAACTCCTGACATTTCATGGTATTCATTTTCATGAATTCTCCTTTGCTGCCAAACTGATCTATAAGCGGTGCTCTGAATTCAACGTCCCATCCCCCCATCCCTGTGTCTACACACACAGAGAATAGACCCCATCTTCATTTCTGCCTCTCAAAATCACTCTCCAAGGGTAGCTCAGGCAACACCTCAGACTCCAAATCATTTCTGGTTGTCTCAGCTGCCCTTCACCCCAGTGGGATCTATTCTTCTTGAGGACACAGATTATTTAGGTTAATTTTTTTTTTAATATCTAGTGACTAAGACAATGTGGCTTAATGAATAGAGGGCAAGTCTTGGAGTCAGAAAGACCCAGATTCAATGTTTCCTCTTCTAGCTGTGTCTCAGGCAGGGCATGAGCAAGTCACTTAATTGTTTGATGCCTGAACAACTCTTTGAGATCCTAAGTTCCAAATCTGCACACTAGTCAGTCAGTGAGACTGTCAGTCAGTCAGACGGTCAGTATTTATTGTCTATAATGTTCCAGGTATTAGGGATACAAAAAAGAGGCAAAAGGCAGGCACTAACTTCAAGGAACTGCAAGGGAAGAAAATAAGTGAACAAGTGTATACAGGATTAATAGGGAATAATTAACAGAGGGAGGGCATTAGAATAAGAGGGTTTGGGAAAGGCTTCCTGTAGAAGGTAGGATATTTATTGGGACTTGAAGGAAGCCGGGGAAGCCAGGAAGTGGAGATAAAAAAGGAGAGCATTCCAGACATGGGGGACAGTGGGAGAAAATGTCGTGAGCTGAGAGGTAGAATGCCTTGTTTGTGGAACTGCAGAGTTTCGTACTGGTAAAATCATAAGTATGGCTTCCATCGCACCTTCTTTCAAAAAGGGGAAAATCCCCAGTGGCTTTAAATAGTAGGCATTTAATAAATGCTTGTTGAACTAAATTATCTCAACTCAAGTTAAATAACTTGAATCAAATAGCTAGTGAATAGTCATGGACTTCAAGCTGACTAAAATTTTTATAATGCTTTATATAGTTTGCAAATCACTGTTTATCCATGATCTCATCTGAGCTGCAAAATAATCTTTTGAGTATTATTGAACTGATACTATCCTCATTTTAGAAATGTTGAAACTGAGTCTTACAGATAGAATTTGAAGACATGCCTTTTTGACTGTGAATCCAATATGCTAACCATGGAGCAACCCTTTCTCATCCTCTTCTCACTATCTTGCTATGATGACTAATTTACACAAAGTTTTCAAAGCACAATATATGTACATTTATTACATACAAAGTCAATCCTCCCTGTCCAAACTTTTTTAGAAGCTGTGATACAGTCTGGCAGCAGTAGAGTCCTGGCACTCAGGCTCAGTGGGGCAGAGAGAAGTGAATTACTACTATTGTTAAAGGATTGAAAGGAAGAGGAGAGCTTGTGAATTACAAAAAAAACAAAGCTCTACTATGTTTTAAAATTGCACTAGAATTCATTTACCATCAATGACAAATAATAATTTGAGAAAGAATTTTTATGACATTGGGTCAGAAATGGAGGGAACTTCTGAGGTGATCTAGCCCAATTTCCTTATTTTACTTACGAGCCCTGATTTTGTACAGTAAATGGATTTCAAATTCAGATCTCCTGACTCCACATTCAGTGGTCTTTACACTATACCACACCAGTTATTAAAGTCCTCTGTGCTCACCCACTTCCTCCTTTGAGAGGATTAATATTGTTTAAGAGTATCCAGAAAATGATTTTTTTTGGCATCACGGACCTTAGACAGAGATTTAGCCTATAGCAGACACTTGTGCCGAGGTTATAATCCTTAAAGTATAGGTGTATGCTGGGAAGATGGACCACCCCTGTAGTTATAGAGCTGCTATTGCATAATTCATGTTTGTTAGATTTTTCCTTATGTATAGTGCCTTTATGTTTAAGGATTGGATGCCAGCATAAAGATGTCCACAAACGATGAAACTGCATCTGAAGTTTAGTTTTAGATAGGGTGCATGTGTTTGTGTGTAACTGTGCACACACTGTGTTGTTGCCAAATTTGACCAAGCAGAAAGTTGGAAAGATTTAGATTTGGGGAAGGAAGTTTTCAAGTTTCCTTTTGGAACTGGACAGAGAAATCTGCAGCAGTCAGGAGAAACCTATAGGGGCAACGACCTCGATCTCAGTCGTGGAAATGTGTACCAGTCCCTTTCAGTTACTGGCAGAGAGTCTAGGAAAGATGTTCAAGATAAGAGATGGACCCAGATTACACAGTCTTTGTTTTTATTATTTGTTCCACTTTTATTAAATCAATTTGCTGCAAGTTTGATAGTTGTGGAGCCTGAATTCCTCTTTTCTTTTTTTCTTAACTGCTCATTGGAGTTCAACAACTGTGAAAGTGACAAAGGAAGCTTCAAAACCACTGTCCAGGGTTCATCCCATTTGACTGATGGAAAGCCTGAGGCACCCTGTAGAAATCTAAGAATTCTCTTTGTGCCTCTAGGAGGCAGCATGGTACAATGGAAAGAACATTGATTCAGGAATCAGAGGACCTGGCTTCTAATTCTGCCTCTGGTGCTTACTACCTATGGATATTTGGGAAAGTCATCAAATATTCTTAGGCCTGAGTCTCCTTACCTGAAAAATTAGACTATTTCATTAGATGGTCCTTAAGGTGCCTTGCAGCTCTAGAACTATGATACTATGATCTGTTCAAGAGTTACATCAATCAAGCCTTTCCTGACACATCCCTCCCCCCGCCTCAAAAATTTGATTTTGTGTTTATTTTCTCTATGCTTATTTATGTCCATTTTATAGTTGCTAGAATGGAAGCTCCATAACTACAGGCAATATTTCATTTTTATTTTTTGTCCTAGCACCTATCGCAGTAACTGGCAAAGATCAGGCACTTAATAAATGCTCGTTGATTGATCACCACCTGTTTTTCCAAATGCCCAGCTAAGGGTTCATTCTCCTCCTTGAAGTGTTCAACAAAGAAAGAATCCAGTCTAACTTATTTACTTGGCTTGTCCAGGTGGGAGGAATTAGAAGTAGAAGCATCTGGTAGAATCTGGAAAGAAGTTACAAGATTCAGTCCAGTTTGGGCTCTAGAGCTGTGGTGTCAGACAACGATACCAACCACATTCCAACTTTATTATATTTTTATCTACTTTATTAAATATTTTCCAATTCCATTTTAGTCTGGTTCGGGCTATACTTAAATGTGTTGTGGATGGTGGGTTTCACTGCTGTAAAGGAGTGATGATTTCTTATCCCAAAACTTTCAGGGCAGCAGTCAGAACCCTTGGGCAGTAAGCCAAGAACATTAATCTATTATTACAGATGTTACCCCTCCCCCACAAGGGGGGCTGCATGGAAATTTTCTCTTTGTACTGAATTGAGTTGACAAATTTTTTTTGTAGGTAAAGCTCCTCAGGCTTAGAAGATGAAAACTGTCATCTTTCTACTTAGCCATCACACTGTATACATATGTATATTTATATACATATTCACATATATACACATACACACATATATATGTATCTGTCCATATTTGATACATATGTGCATTTATGTTACACATCTGTATAAAAACAAACAAATATGTACATGTATGCTTAAATTAAGTGAATAATTGAGGTGGGCCGTAACATTGTAATAACTGAATGATAGACACTGTACAAATATTCCTTAAAGCCCCAGTGTCGTATTGTTTGGGTATACAACTCTGTACACTTGAGCTCCATACAATAGTTTGGATTTGTTAACAGCCCTAGTCAAGGAACACTAGTGTGCTGACAAAGTTGCCAGACCCTGCATGAGATAAGGAGTGTTACATGAGCAACTGCAGACTGGAACACTCCCAGAAAATCCTCATTCCAGGGGACTAATGGCCCTCTGCTTAAGGGATCTTGTCCTTAAACCTTGACCCTACAATAGTTTCTTTCAGACACCACAGACTGCTTGAGCAGACTCTGGTGCTTCCTGGAGATAGAGGGTGCGCTTTTCCAATGCAACCTTCTGCCCCCTAAACACATCCTGGGCCATCCCATGTATTACAAAAGAAGTAAAGTTATATGGCTTAGAGAATATCTAAAATAACCAGGTTATTTAATGTCAAAATCAAGGCAAAACTATCACCTGACTTGTCCTTTTCATCTGAACTCCAGGTTTATTGAATAATTTCATTTTTGTACTTTTTTGCTTCTAAATCTCTTCTTTTCTTTCCTATAGGTATCCCACTGCCCTCCATGTTCAGCTAATAAATCTGCCTTATGGCGAAGGTCACATTTGATAACTATAAAGCACAGGAACAATGTTAAATTATACCTAAGATCTACCCCTTATATCTTATGAGAACGGTAATGTTCTGATATTATGATGGGAGATCCTAGACTTTTCGTCAGGAGAGAAAAAAATAGGGATATGATTCCTTTTCTGCAGGCTATACTATCAGCTTGACTCCCCTCTCTCTCCATCCCTGGAAATGGCAAAAGACTTTTTACTTCAGTGGAAGAACTTTCTCCAGCTAGAGATTACGGGATGTTCCAAGGTGTTCTTCCCTTCTTCCTACTACACCTCAAGTGAACCTCTCTTCCTTCCTCCCCATTTCTCCACTTGCCCCAGGGGAAGAAAATATTGCTACTTATGACTCTACTTCCTGCCAACATTCATAGAACTGGACAGAACCTTGGAGATGTCTAGACCAGCTTCTTCCTGCTGTAGATAATAGGTGAAATAATTGACCTGAGATTATATTGCTATTTAGTGGCAGTTCTGGCTCTAGAATTTTTGTCCTAAACGCCTAGGTTAAAAGTCTTTGTATGTAACCATGCTGCTTTCTCACTGTACTGTCTTTAATGGAACACCCATCTTTAGTGCCTGACAGTATGTACTTAAAAAGTGCCTGACTGACTGGTACACTCTTCAAGCTACCCATCATCTTCTTCCATCCATCCCCCTTAAATTATCTGTTAGTTTCTGCCTTTACTTGTCTTGAATATATAATTGGTGCTATAGTTTTTTTTTTCTTAAATGGGTAATATCCAGTGAAGCCGTTCCTTAAAAAAAGTTTATTACCCTCCCCAATCAGTAACTAGATTTTTAAAATGGATTTATGTATAACTTTCCATTCTCACTACTACCTCCTGAGTTTATAGTCCTCATAATTTTTTACCTAGACTATTGTTGTAACCTCCTGTTTTCCCTGCCTCTGGTGTCTACTTTTTCTAACGTATCTTTCATGTTGCTGCCAAAGTAACCATCTTAATCCATAAATGTGAACAAGTCATTCTCTTCCTTTAAAAACTTTTAGTGTATCTCCATTACCAACATCAGTGGTTCCCATTTGGAGGTTCATAAAGCCTTTGAGAGTTTGCAATGAAAGTCCAAGGGGTTCATGCTAAGAATTTTTTTAAATGATGGCTTAAGCAGTAAATGATTGCCCAGTTAAGTTATAAATATACTTATCCTCTGTGACAAGCATATACATATTTGAAGCATTACAAGTTTGTTTCTTCAGTGATTTGAAACTCTCATGCTCATGAACACAATCATTTTGGCAACTACTCTGTGATTACCTCAAACGCTGATCACTTCTGAGTAAGCATAATATATTCTTGCAGTTTCTCAACCTGTCATCAAATTGTTTCCAAAATCACACAAAGATTTGATATTCAAGAGCAAAATGAGTCCCTACAGACAGTCGGATGCACACACATATTCTCATTTGTGTTGTGTATACTGCACTAGAGCAGTCTTCTTGTTCCCTTTTGTTACTCTGTAATTTTACTTCATCAGCTGGGTTGTCATTGCATTCTTGCAGCAAAAATATCAGGCTATTTGAAAACCACAGTTGCTGGGTATACAAATTACAAGTCACTATGAAACCATCACAGACTATCACAAATATTCTGTAGAAAAAAATCTTAGATTGCTTTTCACCATAATATTAAGGCTGTGTTCTGATTTAAACTAATCCTCTATTTCTGTTACTATTTTTCTATCTGGTGGATTTTCAAATTAACTTGTTAGCATCACTGGTTAAACACTGAATAGAGTTTCCATGACAGTAAAACCAGTTGTAGAAGAGAAGAAAGTTACGTCTGAAGAGATTATTTCTTCACAAAGGATAGACTATGTAGACAATGTATACAATTGAACTTTAAATACATTTATCACTTAATACAATACTTGTCATTAGTCAGTAGAAAAGCAAATATCTTATGTCAAAACTAGCTATTCATTTTTGCTTATTGATTAGGTGACTAACCATAAGGAAAATGAATGCATAAGTCTCAGCAAGAGACCTTGTAAAATTCTTGTACCCTTTTCTACCACGTAGTTGTATGAGCAAGCATTTTCACTTTATTTTGGTTTTAATCAAAATACAGAATAAACTCAATGGAAATCAGGTTTAAGAGTGTATTTGGTGTTGAGCTAATATTCTAAATGCTCATTTAAATAAAAAGTCTGATAGAGAAATTAAGCTTCTATAGGATAACTATATAATTAAACATCCTCTAAGTTGAACTTGTTTCATAAACATTTTATTTTTATTCAACAAAATGTAATATGAAAGAAATTTAATATGACATCTTGTAGATAATAAGCATGAGCTCCTACTATGTTACTTTTTGTAGTTCTTATGGTATGTCCCACTGAAAATATTAACACTTGTTTTATAATTTTTATAATTTTATATTTAGTGTTTTCATAATTACATGTAGAATAAAATGCTATATACTTATTATTATGGAATGTCAATTTTAATTTGGAGCCATTTAGGGGTATAAAAATTACCATTGTATTTACTTTAGGCATTTAATGAATACATCTAAAAGAGTATTATAAGGAATATATTAAATCATTCAGAGAATTCCGAACTCATTTTTGTTGTTGTTCAAAGGGATTGAGGTGTTCCAAAGCAGGAGGAAGATTATGCCTCCCACATTCTGGGGGAGTATGTGTCTATATTTGCTATTATGCCTTTTTAAGGAAATATTTCTTTGTAAAAGGTAACCTTTTACACAATATCTTGACTGTTAGTGACTAATGGAACTGGGTTGCAAAGGATTGCCCCTCTACTATGGAAGGAAAAACACTGATTAAGGGTAGAGTCATTTATCGATAACTTAGACACCCCTGTCCTCTCCCCAAACCCTCTTGAAAGTATTAGAGAACCTTGGGTTAGAGTAGAAATGCAACAAACCTGGCCTTTAAGAGGTGGGGTGGGAACCAGGGTAACATATGATGCAGGGCAACTGCACCTGCACACACGCACAGACACACACAGTAGTAGGCACTATGCTAAGCATTGGGCTACAATTAATATAAAGAGAGACTCTGCCTTTAAGGAGCTCACAATCTAATGGGGGGTGGTGGTGGTGGTGGAGGAGAGACAACATAAAAAAGGAGGCAGAAAACCTGGAAAGGGGAGGGATGCCAGGGTGTACCTGGCACATGGGCATCTTGTTCCTTGCAGTTGAAACCAGGCAAAGCAGCAGATGCAAAATTCAGTGATCTGAGTCCATTTTTTTCCCTCTTTAAAAAGGAAGGCTTTGGGAGAAATTGGGTATGCTTCCCTCCAGCACTCCAATAAGAGGGGCGAAGAGGCTGAGGGAGATGATGTCAGTCAGGGCTTCACTTAGCAGCTTGGTGATGAGATTAGAGGTGATGAGGCCCATCTTGTTCTGTGGAATTGAAACTTGACAAAGTTGCAAATGCTGTCATATAGTTTAATTTAAGCTTTAAAATAGTGCTGAGATTTTTGGAAGTCAATGTGGTGTGTATAGAACAATAAATTTAGAATCTTAAGTCCTGGACTGAAATTCTGACTCTGCCATTTACTAGCTGTATGACCTTGGAGAAGTCCCTTAACTTCTCTAAATCTCAGCTCCCCTCTCTGTTAAATTAAGGGATTGAACAAAATGGCCTTCAAGACCCTTTTGAACCTTAAATTTATGATCCTATGATTTCTAAGCTCTCATCTGGCTCCCAATAGGGACTCAAGATTAGACAGTATTCTGTACATGGATAATTGTTAGGAATGATAAGCAATCCTCCTCCTCCCTGCCTCTTCCCCCACCCCCTTACCATGTATCAGGGTGAAGCGATCATGGAAAGCCTGAGTTTCCGTTTTTCTCAACTACTAACTAGCTCTGCTTTCTTGAGAAAATCACTTAGCCTCTCTGTGTTTCAATTTCCTCATCCTCCAGGGATGAGTTAGACTAAATGATGCGTCTTTTTTTTTTCTTTTTTGCATGGGATTTGAGATTTCAGCCCTGTAGGGATTTCCCAGTGAGGAGACTCCCTCTACCAACGTAAATCAGATGGACAACTATTTTTCAACTTCTGGTCTCAGATTATTACGTAGGGCACTTTACAAGAAAGGAGAAGTTGATATGCTGAGGATCGTAGAGCCAGTATATGTCAGAGATGGATCTTGAAACCAGGTCTCCATGACCAAGTGAAGCTCTCAACATCTATTCTAGCTCTCCGAACTTAAGCCTTTCCCCTCTTTCTTTATTGCTATTATTGTTTCATTGACTACTGGTTGTCTTTTCTTGAAAGGAATTATTGCTTCTCAAATTCTTGCTGTTAAAAAGTCTGCTTAATCACTTAGCTAATGTGTTTTGTCAACCCTACATTGCCAGACAACATCATTTGGCGTTCTATTTTCATGTGTCATGAGAGTTTCTGATGCTATTTTGTTCTTAGAGCTAGTCCTTTTAAATTTTCCTTAATTACAACTTTGTGAATATTTTGCTGGCATGTTGGTGACCACTGAAGGCTAATACTAAAAATGAAATTGACTGCATCTTCACAGATAGGAAGTCCTTGGGTGAAGACAAGACAGTTGGAGCACTAGTTAATTTATAGCAAAGGTCAAAGTTAACATCAGACTAGAGGAGAGGTTCTTAACCTTTTTGTGTCATGGGCCTCTTTGGCAGTCTGTGAAGCCCATGAATTCCTTCTTAGGAAAATGTTTTGAAATTCTCAAAACAAAATACGTAGAATGACAAAGGAAACCATTTCTATTGGAATGTTGTTATTCAAAAAAAACTGAAGCTAAACTAGAAACCAAATTAATGAATTCTAGGTTAAGATAACTGGGGTAGAGAAAAGGATAGCTTTTGATGCTGGAGCTTATGGATAACTTGTAAGCTTTCTTTGGTGCAATAAATTTATTAAGCTCTTACTCTCTGGTAGGCACTGTGATAATTACCATTAATACAAAGAAATAGCAATAATAACTTGTGTTTCTCTAATTATTAGTTTCTTTTTTTTTGGCTATTGATAACTTTCTTTGGCACCTGTCTATTCATATCCTTTGACCATTTATCAATTGGGAAATGGCTCTTATTTTTATATATTTAAAACAATTCTTTACGTATCTTAGAAATGAGATCTTAATTGGAGAAACTTGCCTCAAAGATACTCCCTACATAACTCCTCCCTTGGTGTCCATTTTATCTTCTGTGATCCTTTTTATCCCCTGTTTGGGCATGAAGAATCTATCCCTAGACCTGAAAGGCAATTTTTTCTTTGTTTCTCTAATTTGTTTATGATGTGACCTCTTAAATACAGGTCATGTATCCACTTGGCACTAATCTTTTTCTATAATGTGAGTAATTGATCTAAACCTAGCTTCTGCTAGACTTCTTTGGAGTTTGGCCAAAAGTTTTGTTGAATCCTTTTTTTTAATCAAAAGACTGACCTCAGTAGCTGGGGTCTTTCTAGTTATTGTATGAGAGTACTAGGTTTACTCCTGTCATTTGTATACCTAATCTGTCCCATTGATCAACATCAATTTTTAAATTGGTACCAAATTTTGTTTTGTCTAATATTATTCTTATGGAAAAAGATGGAGAGATATGGACTAGACAATAGAGCTGGAACTGGTTGAATGGCTGTATTAGAAGAGTAGCCATTAATGGTTCAATGTAAACTTGGCAGGAGGTTGTTAACATGCCAGCCACTCTAGTGGAGTGCCTCAGGGATCTGTGGTTGTGGTATGTTGTTTAACATTTAAAAGAAGTCAATGACTTGAATAAAGTCATGGATGAAATGCTAATCAAATTTATAGGGGTGATTAATATGCTGGAGGATGTAGCCAGTATCCAAAAAGATTTTGACAGGTTAAAACAATGAGTATAATCACCAAATTTTAATAGGGATAAATGTAAATCTTATGCTTGAGTTAAAAAAAAATCACCTTCACAAGTGGAAGATGGAAAAGGAAAACAATAGATAGAAATTTTGAATTTTGAAAAAAATCAGGGAATTTTAGTGGACTTTGGGCTCAATGTAAGTCAGCAGTGTGCTGTGGCAGCCAAAGAGCTAACGTAATCTTGGTCTTTGAGAGAGGCATTCCAGGAATGAGGACATGGTCACCCCATTGTACTTTGCCCTAGTGGAACCACATCTGGAACATTGTGTTCACAATTTTGGAAAAACACAGATAAATTGGAAAGAATCCAGGAGAGGGCAACCAGGAAGGTGAAATACCTGAAACCTATGTCATATAAGAATTTGTTAAAGGAACTTAGGGTAGGACATGAGAGCTGTCTTTGAGTGTTTGATGGGTTGTCACATAGAAGATGGAATAAATTTCTTCTGTTTGTCCCCAAGAGGGGAAAAATGCAAGCAACGGATGGAAGTTTCAAAGGGGCAACTTAAGACGATGTCAAGAAACATTTTCTAATGATGAAAACTATCCAAATGTGGAATGGGCCCCCTTGGAGATAGTGAGTTTTCCCTTCTGGGAGGTCTTCGAGTAGAGGCTACATGACCATTTGTCAGGCATATTATAGAGGGAATTCCTTTCCAGATATGAGTCAGAATAGATGACTGCTGATATTCATTCCAGTTCTAAAATTTTATGATTCTATGCAATATGCGCTGGCTAGGAAGATTGATCTAAAGCAAATCACTTTGTTGTTCAGCCATTTTTCAGTCTTTGTGACCCCATTTGGGATTTTTTTGGCAAAGATACTGGAATGGTGTGCCATTTCCTTCTCTAGTTTATTTTACAGATGAGGAAACTGAGGTAAACAGGGTTAAGTGACTCGAGTCACACAACTAGCAAGTATCTGAGGCCAGATTTGAACTCTGGAAGAGGAATCTTCCTGACTCTTCCCTGACACTCTTTACTGTACCATCTAGCTGACCAGATCATACTCATGTCTTATTATGGTAGGCTGTGCTTTGTTCCTTCCTTAATGAATTTCTCCCCGTTGACTCCTGCTTGCAGATCTCCCTTCTTTGGTAGACCATAAAATAGGAGTTTGGCTGCTCTGTTATCATCTTTCCTCCTTCATATGTCCAAGCTCAGCATTATCAGTGCTGGCAGACTGACTCTGTATTACTGAGCTTCATTTCTGTGGATCTCATTCTTGATATATAGATGTTAGCTCTGGCTAGTGGGAAGGAAAATGGCATGACATCATGAACTCTATTGAGACCAAACTTAGTTTTCTTTTTCCATCAATGCATTTATCCTATCTTCTTGAAACTGATCCCAGTAGTACTGTGCTCTTCAACATGGTAATGACACCATGACCATTTTAAATGACTTCAGACATGAGAAGAAAGACTCAGAATGCAGAAAACTCGAAGGGGAGGGAGTTTCTTGGTATATGATCCATATGCCTTATTGCTGTGGAGCCTATAGGAAAGATGGGAGAGCCCAGGTATGTTTTGGGTTAGCCAAGTCCCTCAAACTATTTCTTTCAAATGTTTTCTTTCAACCAAATCTGAAACACATTTTGCCAAAACCTTTTTTCCCTTAATTTTTAAAGCCATGTGTATTTAAAGGGACATTTAATCCATATGTTTTGGCTCATTTACACTAAACTCATCAAGATATTGTTTTAAAGAGCTATTTGAGCTCCAAGAAACCCATTTTATAAGTCTTTTTCTTCCGCAGTACTAGGAAGTTGTGTTTTGCTGGAAACAGAACTTGAACCCACAAAATAATTAAGATCGGATGAAAACTGAAACTATACAAGGATTTGAGTGCCTTCTAAACTTAGAAAAAATTTGTCTGTCTCTTGTATTTTTTGGTCCCTATCTCTAAGTAGCTATATGCTTGGGCCAAACTAACCCTTATTTAGTCTTCATTGTCTGAGTGCTGATTGCCTAAACTGCCATATGTAGCATAAATACACACTACTAGGAACTCAGTAAAGAAAATGCATAGGGAAGGTAGAGGGAGCTATACTTCAATGCTAATATGACACTGTGAACATGAGTGAAGTCCATGTTGACATCTGTGTTGAGATAAATATAATTGAATGTGTTTCGTGTGCCTTTTATACTAGTTTCATATACTTAATGTTTTTAGTACGTGCCTATTTGTATAAATACTCTTTCCCTCATTAGAATGTAAGCTTCTTGAGGGCCTTATTCTGCATTCCCAGAACTAAGTACAGTTAGTAAGCACTTAATAAATGATTGGTTGACTGACTTTTCTCTCTACAAGAGCCTGGAAATCTCATTGCACACCTGCTCCCCCTCTGCCCTCCCTTTTTCTCCATATCTACTTCCGTTGTTCAATGTTCCTGGCCACATGTTTCTCCCAAGTCCTTCTAACATCCTCAGATACTCTCATCATTTAGTAATAATAATAGTGATGTTAATTACAAACAAAAGTGGGGTCATCACTGTGTCACATTTTCCTAGCCAGTGTTAACAATCTAAGGTCATACCCAGAAAGAAATCAGAAAAGTCTTCATGGAGTGTCTGAATTTATGACCAGATTCATATTCTCAGCTTTTAGCAGTTTGGAGAGCTATGGAGCACTTTAAAAGAGACAGCAATATGTTGAACTTTAAATCTCATTATTTCTGGGAAGGGTTGAACTAATGTGAGAAGTGAGTCAAGATGAGCCACTTCACCACCAATGACCAATGGAAATAGTTTCTTTGGTTAGTTTTCCCTCAACATATACCCTTCCAGAAACCAGATTCAAACACATGTCCCAGAATTCATGGTGCCAGGTCTGGTAATGATTCACAGGTTTTCTGGAGTGAGTAGAATTCTGGACAGTTCTCTTCCTCCTCATATTCTAAGAAAAAATCAGTAAAGATATCCTTCATTTAGATTTGGGAATAAGAAATCTAGTCCAATTTCTTCATTTTACAACTGATGAAACTGAGGCCTGGAGTTAATTAAGGTTAAATGACTTGCTCAAGGTCCCCCAGGTAGTATCAGAAATAGGATGCTATAATATAATGTATCATGACTTGGAGAAATATTCTAAATTTGTTGAGATAGGTGGAGTGTCAGTTATGATATGTAATTTCAACAAATATTGATGTTAGTGTATGAGGAAGTATCAATTTTAATTCACTCTTTACTACTATATGGGATAACAAGTCTTCTTAGATATTTATCATTGATTTAAAAAAAATAATCTTTCCTTTTCAGAATGCATAATGCCTCCTTTCCTCATATCTAGATCAAATTTGCCATTATAAGAACATACTATAGGCCAAGATATTTTAACAGTAACCAGACATTGACACTTGAAGAGTCTATTGTTATTTTTTGAAGGCAAATTGTATATTGCAGAATAGATTTTCCTTAATAGGAAGAGCTTCAGACAGCACTGAGAAGTATGCAGTAGAACCTGGCTACCAGATGTTTAACATCTCTAAGACATAAAAGGGATATAATTTTTTTTGGGAAAAAAGCCACTTAAACCCAAACAACTAATTCAATGATTGAACCATCTGCCCCCCTGTAAGATAGCATTAAAAATTTGCTTATACATTTGAATAATAAGCACATATTTTGCACACAGACCAATTTCCTTGACCTGAATTTATGATCACCTTAATTTCTTCTTTTCTTATTATGTATGGTTGTAAGGTATGTGTGTGCGTGTCTACATATATGCATATATACAAAGATATATGTGAATATGTAAGCATTTGCAAATCAATTTCCTTGGTTTAATTGTTTACTTTAATAGTTCAAAAATGACATCATTTCTTGAAACTTAAGATAAATTAAAAAATGGAATTTCTTAAATATTATGCAAAAGGAATAATAAATAAAATAAATTTAGGAGTTAACTTGAATAGATTCAATTATTTTTTAATGTTCCTTTGCTCTCCAGTGTCCTTTTTTTGCATCAAGAATTTAGCTTAATATGCAAGAAATGATGGAGGACCATGCAAATAAGATGAGAAATAATTAAATCTATTTCTTTATCATAGTAAGTAGTGAGGAGAAAATTTGTTCTTATATCATCAGAGCTTGCAAGACCTTTTTGTCCATACTCTCTCCTCAAAGCCTGGAGAAAGAATTTTTTTCCCAGCTGATCACCTTAGAAGCAGGTGTGTTTCTCCTTTAATGGATTAAAATAACATCATTGCTCAAAATTTCAGCTAGGCTTTCCTCTTAGAGAGGTAGAATGGTAAAACTGAAAGAAAAAGAATAGCTAGTATTTATATAGCACTCTAACATTTGCAAAATGATTTAAAGATGTTATCTCACTTGATCCTAACAACAACCCCATAAGGTAGGTGCTTTTATTATCTACATTTTGCAGAGGAAAAACCTAAACTAAGGGGCTTGTCTGAAGTATCTAATTTAGGATTTGAAATTTGGTCTTCCTAACTTGAAGTACAGAGCTCTAATCATTATGTAATCTAGCTACCCCATGGAACGAGCCAAAAGATTTACCAACTGAAAGCTCCTTGGACAAGTGACAACTTCTCTGGACTTAAATTTTCTCAGCTGTAAAATAGGATAATGATATTTGTGTTACCTACCTCACATTTGTGGTTCAGCCAGGATAATGGTTATCCTTTATAAATATATAAAAATAGTTACACGTGAAAACTATTCGTAATCCACATTGTGGTTCAGTAGTGTCCCTACAGCCTGAAGAATTCAGCTAACATCCAGGAAACTCTAATGCTCTGAGTGTCATGGACAATTCACTTAAACTCCCCATGCCTATTTTCTCACTTATAAAATGAGAAAAAAAAAATTAGGATGTGGCATCATGAGGAGATTGTTTTAATAAATAAAATAAATACATTGATTTATCTTCAAGATGCCTTGCACACAGTAGGTGCTTAATAAGTGCTTTTTGAATTGAATTGAAGAAATACTTGCTAAATTGCTTTTCTGGTAATAATTATGAGCCTTATTAATATATACTATGTTCCCAAGGGGACAGTTGACACATGTAAAAATTTTTTTCAGTGTAACGATAATTAATATGAAACCTGTGTCCTTGATAGAAAAATGTAAGCTTCTTCAGGGCACTAATTTTATATTTGTCTTTGTATCCTCGGGACCTAGCACAGTGCTTTGCTCGTAGAGGTGCTTAATAAATCCTTTTTGGATCAAACTGTTACCCTCTTTTGAAGGTAAAAACCAACTGGCTAATTACAGTTTAATGTTTCCAACTTCTTTATCTCATCAAAGAGTAAAATGAGGGACAATATCACTTAAAAAAAAATATCCAATAGGACAAAAAAAATCCAATGAGTTGTTTGTCTGGTTTCTTTCTTGTTTCAATTCATCTTTAACATTTAGAATGGGAAAAGGCCCTTAGAGATCTCCCAGTTTAAGACTTCTATCTGACAGCTGAGGAAACTGAGGTGAGCACCAGAAAAGACTTTTTCAAAGAAATGGCAGAATAAAATTGAAGCTTGTGTTCTCCTTCTCCAGTTTTCTCTCCTCTACCCAGAAAAAAGTCATTCAAATGAATGAACAAAAAAATGGTTTGTTTTTCAAGCAAGAATTATCTTACTCTTAGTAAAAGCAATGTTAACATAAAAGGCTGGTTTCTACAAATAGAGAACAGAATCTGAGACAGATGGGCAAGCCTCAGACATCATGAAGAAAATATATCAGTCAGGTATGAATTGGATCAGATGAGGCCTTCCCTGGGTATTAGTTTTCTCATGTGTAAAATGAGGAGATTGACTAAACAGCTGATTGAGTGCCTTCTATCTTTTATAATTCTAAGACTGTGAGGGAAAAACCCCCAATATAAATTGGTAGCACAGGATGTGGGGGCCAAAGGCAAGACCCTGAATCAGGAAACAGAATTCTAAAATCTAACCTGACTGCACAAGACACAGAGTCAAGCTGAGGCAGGTGAGTATGATTTTTGGCATAACTGGATAGCTTTGGTGCTGAAAAGCATGCAGATTTAAGACAGATTAAGATCTTCTGGTATAACAGCAACAGCTTCGTGTAGTTGCCACCATATAAATACACTAAGCTTTTTCTTAGTGTTGGGATTTTGAAGGGACCTAAGATGTGGTCTAAATCTCTCATTTTATAGATTAGGAACCGGAGACCTAGGGAGGTTATGGTCACATAGTGTTCAAGATGGGATCTGAATTCAGGTTTTCCTGATTAGAAAGCCAGTTTTGTATTCACCTTTTTTATGCTGCCTCACTTCATGAGATTATAGATGATGACTTCTTATGGATGTGGATGACTGAAGAGAACAGATCAATTACACATTATTCATTCACTATTCTAAATTAGCTTCTATAGAATTGCCAAAATAATCCTCCTCAGGCACAAGTAGTTGCTACCCAACTCAAAAACCTTGTGGTTCCATGTTCATAGGAAAAAAAATTTCTTTCTTAACTTGACATTGAAGGCTCTCTACAATCTGGGCTTTCCACATTTATTTTTTACTACTTCCCTTTGAGAATTCTATTCCAGCTAAAATGGACTCTCTAGCTAATCACTGAGTTTGCTATTTCATCTCCCCTTTCCATAAATTTGAATGAACTACTTCTTTTCCCCTGGAGTGCAATCTTCTTATCATTACCTCTCAGAAGTACAGTCTTCCTTCAAGTCTCACTTTAAGCTCCATGTCTTTGGGGAAGCCTTCCCTGATTCTGTTTAGCTATTAGTGTTTTCTCCCAGCTCAATTTTCCTTGTCCTCTCCTAGTTTGTATACTTGCTATATCTCCTCAGTAGAAAGTAAGATATTTGAGGGCAGGGACATTTTTGTCTCAGTCTTTGTATTTCCCATACTAAAATGTCATGCACATAGTAGGTGATGAATAAATGTTTGTTCAACTTGTTGAATACTGTAAAAATATGACTTCTTATTAAATTACCATCACTGCTGTACATCAACAGATCTGTGATGACATTAACATGGATAACTTCCTCTTAAAAAAAGGCCCAAACCCATCCATATCTTCTCATACTATGTAACTGTTGTCCAGGTCTTGCAAAAACCCTCCATAAAGGGTCTGTTTAATGTGCTAGAAGCCTTCTTCTAGGGCTTTTAACTTTTCATAGGGAGGAATTCAGTTGTAGCACCATTCCCAGATAAGTGTACTGACAGGCTAATTCAGTGCATGGTTCTTAACAGCATTATGTTTTGATCAATATCTAATTTCCACTTATAAATATGGTATCCAAGTAAAAGCAAGGTTGCAAACTAGTATAAGGATCTATATAATGTTGCACTTTACATGCTTTATCTCCATGACTTAGGTCCCACTGCTATAATTACTCCATTTTGTTAAAGACTATGTTTCCCTCTTTGCCCAGGCTGGAGGTATAGGAGCTACTCATGGGTCAGAATCTACTACTGATCAGCATGTGACTTTTGATTGGCTTTTTTTCTGACATGGGCCATTTTGTCCTTCCTTAAACAACATGGTGGCCTCTGGATTCTAGGAGCTTATCATCTTGATTCTCAATTTACTGTGGACATTCAATTTCTATAGTGCACTGCAGCTAAAAACTCCCAAGCCTAAGATATCAGTTTCCCTTGGAGTTAGGATTGTGACCACATTCTACCATACTTAGCAAAATAAAGGCTCTTAATCTCTCTCTCTCTCTCTCTCTCTCTCTCTTTCTCTCTCCTCTTCTCACATCTGCCTTTTTTGGCAGTCTGGTGAAATTGATGGAGCTCTTCTAAGAATGTTTTTAAATGCATAAAATAAAATGTGGGGTATCCCAAAAGTCTTAGTGCAGTTTAAAGCTTAAAACTGCTCTATGACTACATAGGACTACGAAGGAAATCATTTACATTGAAATATATCTATCTGTCCATCTATCCATCCGCCCGCCCATCTGTCTGTCCATCTGTCCGCCTGTCTTTCTATCTGTCTATCTATCTATCTTTCTCTAAAGTTCACAGACAATAGTTTAAGAATTCTTGGGTTAAAACAATTTGCCCCGGGTCAAATCAATAATAAGCATAGTAAGTGTTTAATGTAGGATTCAAACTCAGGTCTCCGTTAATTCTAAATCAAGTGATCATTCAGCCAAATCATGCTTCCTTTCAAGTAGGACAGACACAGGAATGTTTATTACATTAGGAGTAAGAAGTGGATGCTGAGTAGAACTTAGAGCATTCCTATACAAGAGAAATACCTTTGCTAAACTCAACTCAAATGTTGCCAGTCTACTCTGTCTAAACATGGGCTTCCTCTTATCCAGATGACTGTCCAGCAGATCCTGAGCACTTACAATCTATCTGTGCTACACTCTTGCACCATTTCACTATAATATACTTATCAGAAAGTGTTAATTTGCCTCCTTAGCATTCCTTGGTTAACTCTGAGTATTTTCTGCTATAGCTTTTTCCCCTCTCAGGCTACTCAAGCCAAGATTTCCTGTTTGGATCTCTCAGTCTCTTTATGGTTATCTCTGTCTATTAAAAGACTTTGATATGTCCACAAAAACAAGGACTTGATGTCCTTGTGTCTGGATCCAGCTATCTCTCTTACTTTACTGAAAACAGTAGGCTTAGAGTGAATGTAAATAGCAATTGCTTCTCTTTTGGCCAGAAACTCTGAGGTTTCCCCTCCCACACTGATTTTTTTTTAAACTAGGTAAAAGATGTGGACACACATTCTTTGTCTCATTTCTTACCTAGCCTTAATCCTGAATAGGCATTGCCTCAGACAAACTGACACCTGGGAAAGACCTTAGCTTGAAAAGGCCAAGGTCTTTGATTGCATCCGGTGACCATTTCCAACAATCCTGCTCTACATTTTGCCATTGGGCCCAGATATCTCAAGTAGAGAGAGTGAGGCTGGTGACTTTGCACATCCCTGCATCACTTAAATCCAATACTCTTGCAAGTCAAGACATCACCTTCCTGATGTCACAGTCCTCTTTGAGACCAAAGGACAAACAAAAACAACCAGGAATCAGTAGGTAAGGAAAACATCAAGAGAGGTCCCTAAGCTTCTCCTTTTGGGGAGGCTGAACAATGATCTAGCATCAGGTAGAAAGTTTTAGCAACCTAGACAGGAGATCCAGCTGCTTCTGAGATTCAGGGAAGCCAAGCTTTGAGATAGTGAGGCTATGAGTGGCACTAAAGCAGCTATAGTGTAAAGAGTCAAGGCTGGGATCCAAAGTCTGAGAATTCTCCCGAACACTGTCAAGTGAAAATGAACAAATGTTAGAAAATGGACATTTCTTTAAAGGGAAATGCTCATATACGAAAAACCTCTAGTGATACCAGGTAAAATAAAAGGAGGAAGTTTAGTTGTGCAGAACATTTTTTTAAAAAGTTAATATATTTTCAATGATGAAACATTTACTTTTTTATTTCTCCCTTTCCTCAACAGGGGGAAAAATAAAAACAAAACCTTCATAACAAATAAACACAGTTAAGCAAAACAAGTTCCCCTGCTGGCCATGTCCAAAAATGTGTGTCTTATTCTTGCAGAAAGCATTTTTGCAAAACACATTTTCTTTCAAAAAGAAACAGAGATAATCATTACCATCTACCATAAGGTTGCAGGGGTTTTATGGCTATTTAACTTTTCAATTTTTGTGTCAAAATGCTTCATTTTCTGAGAAACTGAACTGATGTAGCGATCACAGAAGAAGGCTGCTAGATCAGAGAGGTGAATAAGTTCCTTAAAAAAACCCCAACAAACTGAATGCGCCTTACATGGATTGGAGAATTTTAAACATGTTTCTTCAGATTTCTCTTTTATTAGAAATTAGAACAATGAATTCTGCCTTTATTATGCCTTTTGAGGGCACTTACTCAGTCATAAGAAGGGGATAGTGGTTTGCAGAATGTTTGAAAATATTTTAAATCAGCATATGAGCTATCAAACTGAGGCTACTTTCCTCCCGGTCATTTTCTGGGAGTGGATCTTAGAATTGGCCCAGAAAGTGAGGGAGAACAATTGACCAGTTAAAGCAACAGAGGGATTGAGGTAGACAGAAAGTAATTAGTTTTCAATGATCTTGTGGAAGCCACATTGAATAGCCTGATGTCTGTTTTGATCTTGCTTGAATTAGCAGTGCTTTTGATCCCACTGAACACTGAAGGCTGCTTCAATGTGTATTGTTTCTATATTTCACGGTCTGGTGCTCTCTTAGTTTAGGTTTTATCTTTCCTATTGTTTCTTTTGTATGGCCTGGACTTAGCGGTTTTGTGTGCTTGAGCCTAAGCGGTGTTTCACTGGGCACGCTGGCACTTTTTTCTTTTATTATGATATCTGTTTCCTCTTGGGTAGGTATTTGAGTCATTATCACTTCCATAGAGCTAACATCCAGATCTGAGGTTCTTATCCAATTCTTTGTCATGAACAACAGGCTCTATCCCTCTGATTAGCAAACTTAAGACATGTCCACATGATAAGTAATTGCAACCATATCATCCTTTTTAGGCCAAATCAGTTTTTGGTAGTGGGGATTTACTCAGGACACACTAATGAGACAGCAAGGCATTAAACAGTTTGTGTGGGTGGTATTGTCTTTATGACCAAAGTGATGGGCGCAAGGAAAAATAGGATTTCTCATATCCATGGAACAACAGCAGTATCTACCTTATCTTTCCTAGAACTGGCACTTGCTGGTTTTTGTTTTCTGCCAGACTAATTCTTATTCCTCTTTTTTTGCTTCCTTTTGCCCATACAAATCTCAGTTTTGTACAAACATTTCTTCTTCAGACCTTAACGTATTGAGAATGCCTTAATCTAGGTAACATGGTAGAAAGACAAAGAAAGCAGATGACACAGTCTGCTTATAAAGAGTTTACGACAACATTAAGAAAGACTAACTATGTGTACATAGTAAGGAAGCATAACACTCAGGGCAAATTACTATGTTTGCGAGCTAAATACCTCAGTGCTGATGGGATGCAGAGGTCTTGCCTGCCCAGGATTCTGAAAGTCTTGATCAGTTCCTGTCCTCCTTCCCTCTCCCTCTTCTATTTCTATGACTGCTTCTACTTCCCATTCCCCAGGACAAAGAAAGAAAGTGAGAAAGGGGAAGACCAAAGGAAGGGAGTAGGCAAGAAAAGAAGGGGCATTAAGACAGGTTGAAGAATGAGAAGATAGGAAAGTGATGAAAGGGCAGTAAAAGAAGAAAGGGGGAGGCAGAGCTAAAGTATTTACAGCCAACATTCCACTGAGTACTAAGCACCCAGTGGAGAAAAGATAATTTATCCTTGTCCAAGAGTCAGGCTTCACTATTTCATCTCCTGCTGGCACTGACCTTTCTGTTCCCAGAGGAAGGAGTTGCACAGGAACATAAAGAGGCACAGGGGAAAAAGGACAGTAAAGGCATTCATGGCCAATACCTCAAGTCAATTCTAGCTGCTATTCCATGCTCATACTGAGGCTTGTCATTTTTGTAGGTTTTTTGATATGGATAATTTTTCAAGACTTTAATTCTACATAATTAGGAAACTTCCTTTTGATTAGAATCTTTTTTGAGGAACTAGTTTATCCTTCTAAAACTGCCAAATGATATATTGTAATTACTATTTGTCATATTTTCTCCCCATAGCCATAAAGAGGGCAATTAAATTAAGGTTAATTTAGTTATGCTAAATTAATCCATTCTACCTATTTAGTCTGTTGAAAAGATTCCACATTTAAAAAAGCATTTTAAGCAATCATATACCATAATTTTACTGTATTCATTGTAGCCTGATGTTGTCTGGACTTCATTTTTGAAGAGGACAAATGACATCATGGGTGATGTCTTGACTTGTGATTGAATTGGATTTAAGTGAGGCAGAGCTGCACAGTCATCAGCCTCACTGTCTCTTGCAGAGATTCTGAAGTCCAGCGACATGACAAAAGTCAAGACAACTGGAGACGGCCTGGGATGCTATGGGTAACCTTGGCATCTTCAATGTCTGACCAAGCTCTAAGGATTCCATAATATCCGCTTTGGCTACTTCCATGTTCATTGGAACAAACTGTTATCACCTACTCATCCTACCAGGGGAAGGTTTTCACATTCTTGGGACAGACATCCCCCTAACTTACCCTCATCCTGGTTCAGCCCCTCTGCTTAGGTGGATGACTGGGGTGTGGCCATAGCTCATGCTATAGCTTCTTGTAGCCACAGGTGAGAGCTGTGTGCCATATGGAATGAGCATCCCTGAAAAGGTCTTGACAAGCCCTCAGAACAGAGGTACTAGTTTTCCCTGAACACTCCATACAAGGTACAGAAAGAATATGACTTCATTCACTTTAAACTCACTATTTTAGATTGATAGACTAGGTAGCTAGTACTTGGGTTTGAACTGAGCTTCATTTGCAGATAGAGTTGAGAGATATCTGTATTAAGTATATTTGGGAAAAGATGTTATCCAGCAGCCCCTTGGAAACTGAGTGTACTTGCTTTGCATCCTTGATAGCAGCCACATCAGCCATCTGGCCTTAGACACCAGATTCCTGACTACTGGAGACAGTGACTCCTATTGATATACAAATGAGGACTTTGGGTGATAGAGACATTGCTGCCAGAGCTGAGTGGTCTTCTGGATAGTTTTATTGTCCTTTGATAGTAGGTGGAAAAACATGGTAGAGCACAGTTTGTGCCACTGGGATCACTGTTGTTACTTGCTTGTCCTTTGGTCTCAAAGAGGACGATGACATCGGGAAGGTGATGTCTTGGTTTGCAAATGAATTGGATTTAAGTGAGGCAGGACTGTACAAAGCCACCAGCCTCACTCTCTCCTCTGGAGCCATCTGGGTCAAATGGCAAGACGTAGATCAAGATGACTGGAGATGGTCCCAGATGCAGGTCTCTTGACCTTTTTAAGTTAAGGTCTTTCCTAGGTCTGAGTTGGTCTGAGGGAAAACCATTCAGCCAACTGTATGATGGGGAAATTCCCAAAGTATGGAAAAATATAGACAAGTACTTTGAATGTGTTGGAGGCTTTATCAACATCTCAGTATACCATCAGTTTGCTTTTGCATGAAATATAACTAATGGGCAGCCAAACCCTTGGAACGAGACAGTAAATATAAATGACAAGTTGTTCTGACTTGAATCATAGAGTATAAACACAATTAGAAGGCAATCGTAAGATCACCAAGTTATTTTGTTATGACTTTAAAAATGCATTTATTTATATAACTTACTTTTTTGTTTGCAAGTAGATATGCTTTGACATGGTATTATATGACTGTCATTATGAGTATTATTAACAACAATAATAAATCTATAATGGCTTTATTGGGCTCATCAATATGGGTATTTCTTCCACTGTTTGTGCTAACTTTCCATTTTGTCTTATTTAATGTGACTTTTGGCCATGGTCTTTCCATTAGCCATCTATAGATCATCTATCCAATATGTAGAAACCTCTTCCTAGTTATTTCAATATTTTATGGATACTAATGAAGCTCCTGGTTTGTCTATCTGTTAATGCTTCTTTCTTACTGTAAGACCAATCTATTTCTTTTTCTAGTTATTTACATCCTCGATAATTTTTTCAATGTGACTTTTCACTTGCTAATATTTGTTGACAATAATTTGTAAACTATTTATGCCCATTATGCATCTTTATGTTGCCTTTCTAGGACACCTATTTTATTGTTCTGAGATGGTAGTATCATATGATTTACAACCATATAGCATCAGTACTAAGAAATGAAATAATGCATATAAAATGCTTTGCAAAGCTTAAAGCCAGTCAGTTAATAAACATTTATTAAGCACTTGTTATGTACTACAGATATAAATATAAAAAAAGAGAGAATTTCTTCCCCTAAGGACTTTACTATCTAATGGGGGAAGACAACACTCAAAAGGCTGAGGTGAGGAGCAGGGAATGACATGATGGAGAAGTCCCAAAGAATGTAATCAGTCGGGAAATGGAGAGGTTTTAGAGTTCATGGATCTGCTGCAGGTCAGAGGGAGTGAAGGTACTGAGGACCAAGACTGACTGGATCTTGCAAGATGCTAAGATGTCTCAATGATGAGGTTTCTGGGGCATGATGGCAAAGTTCAAAGAAGTCCAAAAGAAAGCAGATGGGTAGGAAATGAAGAAGTTCTATATAAGCCACATAAATATCAACTATCATCATCATCACAAAATTAAAAAATATTAGTTTTAAAGGGCAGTGTGATGTCACAGAAAAGTTTTTTTGGGGGCATAGGGCACCTGAGTTCAAATCGCATTTCTGCTACTTACTACATTCTTGACCTTGATTAGCTTAAAGGCTATGGATCTCATTTATCTGTAGAATAAAGGGATTTGAACTAGAAGACCTCTAAATTTCCTTTCCACTCCATCATCCTATCACTGATCCCTATTTCCTATTCAACTCTCCACTTAGTTTTTTGTCTCTTTGTAGTGCCTGTTCAGGATATATGTATGGATGAATTAACTCCATGGGCTACCCTTACAACTTGTTGTCATTATCTGGAGAATAAAATTTTTCATCCTCTCATTTTTCCCCTGAGTGGATTGCAAGACTGATCCCTTTTGAAAAATAAGAATTTCGGTTGAGGAATTCTTATATTGTTTCAGGGTTTGAGGCAAGGAAAAAAATTTCATCCATAAACTTCTGGACAATCTCACTGTCCAGAAAGGATTATAAAAATTACAAGGTTATAAATCACATTATAAATTATAAGTAATATAAAACTAAATTACATTATAAATCATAATTATAGATTATATATAATTATAAAATTGTAAGTGGTTCATTTTCCTATTTCCTTTATGACTAATTTAAATTCAATTCAACACATACTTATATTTATGTGCAATCACCAGTTGAATTAAAAATTATTAAAGCAATTATGGTAGGTTCTTAGAATACCGAGACAAAAAAGTGAACCAGTCCCTGTCCTCCAGGAGATTACATTCCACTACAACAAGGCTCTAAGGCTTTAATCTTATATCCTATAAATGTATACACATACATACATACATATATATATATTTATGTGCACACATTCACATACACTATAAATACACATGCATAATAAAAGAAGTTAATTCTAGAAGTGAGAAATACGGGAAAGTTTTACAGAAAAGTTACCAACTAAACTGAGCCTATAAGTATTTTGAAGATTAGTGCATTTTAGGAAAGAAGAATGATTTATAGGAATGCAAAATTGTGGGGCATAGATAGAATGTGGTGTTCTTGTATAGATCAAATTTAGAGTGTGTGATGGGGAGCGATGTGAAATAAAATGATAAAGATCCATTGGAGTCCCTGTGGAGGTTCTTGAATGCTAGGCTGAGTAGTTTATATCTTAACCCAGAGACAAATGGGAGCTTCTGAAGGGTTTTTTGAGTGGAAGAATGACCTAATACCTGTACCTTAGGAAGATTATCTTGGTGGCTTTGTGAGATCAGGAGTGGGGGAGGACAAAGGCACGGAGGCTAATTAGGAAGCTCTTACCAACTTCTAGGCAAAAGATTGGGAGGATCAATATGAGGTTAGTGACTGTATTGATGGAAACAAAGGACTGGATACAAGAAACTTTATTGGGGTAGACTGGATTGGGCTTGGCTTGGTGACTGATTGGACAATGGGGCAGGTAGTGAGAGAGAAATGGAAAAGACACGATTCTCAGGTAATGAGCTTAAATGATCAGCAGAATGGCACAGAGCAACTTGGTAGCTTCTAGAGCAGGAGTTCTTAATGGTTTTGTATCATAGAACTTTCTGGCACAGTCTGGTGAATCCTATGGATGTTGTCTCTTTTTAAAAGCATAAAAGAGAACGTATAAGATTACAAAGGAAACCAATTATGTTGAACAGAGCTGTCTATTTCTCTATCTGTACACACATACAAAACAAATGTGCACACATGAGGACACACACACACACACACACACACACATATATATATATACACACACACACACATATATCCATATACACACATTTAAAGGGCAGGTAGGTGGCATAATGGATAAAGTGCTGGCCCTGAAGTCAGGAAGATCTAGTTCAAATCTGGCCTCAGATATACATACAAGTCTTGTGATCTTGGGCAAGTCACTTAACCCTATTTGCATCTGTTTCCTCTTCTGGCAAAGCATTCCAGTATCTTTGCCAAGGAAACCTTAAATGGAGTCACAGAGAGCTGGGCATGACTGAACATAACAACACATTTAAGTACATATATACATATATGTATGTGTATATACACACACAGGAGTAAAGAATGACCTAAATAAGCTCTAGCCCAGTTGGTTGTTGTCTTTTGTTCTCAAAAAGGACCAAAATGACATCATGTTGGAATCAAGGTACAGTGTCTTTGACTATGGCTGATAAGACCAATATGGGCTCGGAAAGCTAGAGTCTCCCACAGGTCAGGCACAAATAATCTATGTGAACTTTTGGGGTAGAAATGTCTCTAAAATTGTAGCTGGGAAAAGGACTCATCTAACAGCAGGGATGCATTTGCCTAATATTCCCTAAAACCCTGAGTAGGATGGAGCAACAGGCTTTAGAGAATATAACGTCAGAGAATATATTCTATACTTTTCTTCAATACTCGTCTTCACTTTTCATTTTTTTTGTTTTATCCCCCTTGATCTTATTTCTTGCATATATGTTTCTATTTCCTCTTCTTTCTCTTTTCTTGCTTGTTTCCTTCCTTGCCATATTGACTTTCCTTCTTCCAATAATTCAAATGAGGTCGCATAAAGAAAGATCATAAGTTTAGAGCTGGAAGGTACTTCAGCAGTCATCTATCTATCTCTACTCTTTCCTTTATAAAGAAACAGATCAGAGGTTAAATGACCCATCCAGGTTCACACAGCTAATAGAGGCAAGGGCATTCTTTACATTAGGTTACATTTTAAAAGCACAAAGCTTCATACAAATGTGAGGGGGTAATATGACCATCATTATTCTCTTTATTCTTTTGTATTTCTTTGATATTTCCTTTTCTTAGACATATTTTCCTTTATAAGATAAGTCTTCCTGACTTCAAGTCTGGAACTCTATCCACTGCATCCCTGAGATGCCCCACTTAGCTCACAGTAGGCACTTAATAATAAGTACCTGTTGGTTAAGTGATATGCTGGCTGAAGGAAAATATTCACACTGAATATATAATAAATGTTGTATTGAAAGTCATCATAGTATGATAGAAGAAATGAATTTGGAATCAGAGGACCTGGGATCAAATCTCACTTTTACCTGTAGAAGTCATAGATCTAAAGGTGGAAGGGACCTCAGAAGTTGTTTAATCCAACTTTTTAATTTTACAGATGAGGAAACTGAAGCACAGAGAGATTAAATGACTTGCCTGTGGTCACACAGTTAGTGAAGGTCAAGTAGAGATTTCAACTTAGCTCTTTTGACTTCAGAGCCAATTAATCTTCTACACAGTCACTAAGGCAAGTCATTTCATCTCCCTGGGACTTAGTTTCCTCATATGTAAAATGAAGAAACTGGAGTAGATGACCTCTGAGGTCTGTTACAGCTTTGTCTATGAGACTATGATCCTCTGAATGTGCAATTCAAGTAATTCTTTATTGCTTGCCCACTACTTGCCAGGAAAGCTGCTATGCACTAGAGACACATAAAACAAAAATAAAACAGTCTCTGACCTCAGGGAGATTATAGCCTATTAGATGAAAATAAGTGTGTGAAGACATGATGTATTTTAAAAAATCTGAGAAGGACATAAAGTGGCTAGTTTAATCATTTGTATAATATAATTTCAAAAAATATAGAAAATTCCATAAATATTTTAAAAGATAAAAACCACAATTTTTTCCCCTTTTGAGAATATTAATAGTGAAGACTTTGATTAAAGTCAGAACTATGCTTAAATTTTCATGGTTAGGCTAAGGAAATTTTCTCAGGTATAGAAGGGGTTGAAAAACAAAACAAAACATAACATCTTGACTTGGGAAGGAACTAAACTCCTCTCTAAATAGAATCAAAGGACTGTTGGCATTACAAAGAAAAATTACAGATTAGGCCTATTAAATAGAGAGGTTCCTGGTGGCTGCGTGTCTCAGACATGAAGGACAGTTACGAGGATTAAGAGCTTTAGAGTGAGTGGTACTTTGTCAGCCTACCTAACATGGTGGATTTTTTTCACAAAAGAAACACAAATAAATATTTTTCTATCTAAAGGGTTAGGTTTTCTTTTGAATGCTATGTCCCAATTTGGCTCCAGATTCTTTTGGTTAAGTAGACCAATCCAGGATGTCAACCTGCTGCATTGACGTTAGTTAAGAGTACATAACACTGCTGCCTTCATACTTTCCTCTCTATTCTCTGCTTTGACAAGGTCACACTGGTGTTAAGTAGCAAATGGGACATGGGGAGCAAGAACATAGAAGAACAGTTTGAGATTACTTAGGGGAGATAGACAGTATTTTGGAAAGGAGACTGGATTGGACAAAAAGCTAAAAAAACTGGTTGAATTCCTAAACTCTTCCTTTAACTTAGCTATATGATATTGGACCAGATACTTACTCTTGGTTAACCTGTCAGGGACTCAGTTTCTTCATCTGTAAAGTGAGAGTATTAGACTTATATGATAGATGTAGAGCTAGAAGGGACATAAGAGGCCATTGAATTCTATTTCCTCATTTTACAGATGGGACAACCGAGGCACAGTGACGTTAGTAACTTAGGGCTATACCATGATATCTGGGGCAAAATTTGAACTGAGGCTCTCCTCACTCTAAATCCAGAGCTATATCTACCATAGCCACTGGCAGCTACCTACCTGATTCCGTGTTCTCTAAGGTTCCTTCCAGAGCTAACATTCTGTGATTCCTAATGTTGCTAAAGTTTTTATTAGAGGTGATTTTCGCACATTTAAAACTAATCGCTGTAGGAATATTGGAAATACAGTTGTTCAGTGATATATGTCTGGGAGATATTTGACTGTGTATTTTAGGAATGTTTCCTTTGAAAAAGCATATAGAAATGAATGATATTAGTACATGTGCTGATAATTTGGGATAATTTGAGGTTAAAATAAATAACTTCTAATGAATAACTTTCAAATATCAGTAATATTTATTAGTAACTTTTAATTTGACTAATCAAAATGACTTCAAAATAAAAGAAAATAACACAAAACAAACATTTTCTAATAGTTTAGTTTAAAGATTGCTAATTCATGGAAACTGAAAAACAAAGTTGATTTGACATGCAGCCAGCCAAAATAAAGCTGCATCTTGTATTCAGCTCTACAACGAATGAGCTGCCAAACTAAGACAATGGTATGGAAGGGAAATTGTTCTTTGATCTGCTCATTTATTTTTAATTAATGGAAATTTTTTTAAAATGTCACTTTGAACCTTCCTTTAAAAAATACTAGTAAGTATTTCCACTGGATTTTACTTCTCTCATTTAACTAGGGTAATCTCTCATTTGCCAAAGGCAGTCTGATTTGTTTATAAATGTGTTAAACAGGATCTGCACAAAACCACATCATAGATAATAAAATAATAAAATGGGAAAGACCACTCATTTTATCAATCTGTATCCACCCACTACATTGGCCTTATTCCTATGTAATTTCACCCTAGGGGAAACAACATTGGACTGGGAACCAAGTGTTTTATGTTCTAGTGTTGATTTCATCATTAGGGTCATAGGATGATAAGATTGTAGGGTCTAAATCTAGAAGAGATCTCACATGGCACCTAGTCCAATTTCATCAATTCAGTTCAACTCAATAAACTCAATAATTAATCATGACTGTTTTAGGGATAAGTAATACAAAGATAAGGGCAGCTAGGTGGCGCAGTGGATAGTTGAAAAGTGGAGTTGAGAGTGCAGTTGAGAAGATCTGAGTTCAAATTTGGCTTCAGATACTAGCTAGGTGATCCTGGGCAAGTTCTTCCACCCTCTCTGACTGTTTCCTCATCTGTAGGAACTAGAGAAGGAAGTGGCAAACAACTCCAGCATCTTTGCTAAGAAAACCCCCACTGGCATCATGAAGAGTCAGACATGACTGAACAGCAGTACAAAGCTAAAATGCAAAAAGTCCTTGCCCTCAAGGAAGTTATATTCTGCTGGTAGGAAGCGAGGAAGCAACATGTACATATATATTATGCATTTTTATACATATACTGTATGTGTGTAAATCTACAATAAAAATAAAGTAAAATTTTGAGGGGGAATATAGATTTAATATGAAAAGGGCACAAAGGAAGGGGAGAGTAGATAAATTGGTAGATAGATAATAAGGCTACTGAAGGTATAGCGTTAGCTTAAATGGGTGTGAAAGAGTAGGGAATAGTGATAAAATAAAGGAGTTTTGGCCTAGGTAATCTACAACTCAGCATCCTAGTGATTTGGTGCTTAGTCATAGTAAAAGTGATACTTGTCATGCCCTTCATATCAAAACTAATACTGGCTTGATTATTCATTTCCCAGGAAGTGATGGAAGGTGAAATGCCTTTGCCCAGTGTATAAAGTCAGATGTCTAGTCCCTGGTGGTGGATGCAGGTTATAGGGGGGTGAGCTATGTTTCAGGTACTCACCTTCATCTGTAGCAGTTCTATCTAGGACTTTCTCCATTGTTAAATAAATTATATTCCTCAGGTTTGGAGGTCTCAAGGGTCTTTGTTCCAGATAGGTGGTCAAGGGAGCAAGAGAGGGGAGGCAGGGTAGGCTGACATCTGGTCCCTATTCCTGCCTGATGGTCAAGACAGGAACCAGTAAAGTCCTGGGATCAGAATTTATTGAAGAGAATTATTGTAATTCTTTCTCTCTAGCAGGGACTTTTCCTGACTTACAAGGGCTTCAAAGGGCCAGAGTTGGAAGTACATGAACTGCATTTGTATTCCTATGGTATGGAAACACTGGGAGAGACTGAGAAAGAAGCTCACACGTGAGTCAGGATCCACTCCAGAGTTTGGAATTGATTGCATGACATGGAGACACTGGCCCAGGACTGCCCAGCATGGAGTGCCCTCATCAGGGAAGGTACTGTGCTCTATAAGTAAAAAAGAATTGAAGTAGCTCAAAAGAAACATGAGATGCACAAATTTAGAGAATCCATCCCAAATGTTCACATGGACTCTTTGTGCGTAATCTGTGGTAGAACATTCTGAGCCCATATTGGTGTGATCAGCCACAGCTGGACACACTGAAACTTGACTCTAACATAGTGAGGTAATTTTGGTCTTCTTTGAGAATGTAGGTCAACAACCAACTTTCTGCAGGTACATCCAAAGGCTTTTTATTTTTGGAAAGTACTTTTAGCATCTCAATTTCAAGGTTATATAGGGGAAAGAACAGACTCCTTCAACTATTTGCTGTTGTCTGCTTCTCTTGTAGTGATTTCCTTCTCAAACTTGAGTGGCCCACAGGTGAGTCCCAACTCATGTGTCAGCTTCTTTCTCAGCCTCTCCCAAGGTTTCCAGATTTTCAGGACTAACACCAAAGCTCATACACTTCCCACTTTGACCCTTTGGAAATCTTTGTGAGTGAGGGAGAATTCTCAATAGGGATAAAGAATCCCTCTATAGGTGGAGGGAGAATCAAAGTTCTGTAGTATTCTCTTGAAAGTCCCTAAGTCTCAGGACATTATGTGATCTCTTACCATAATCCCTTGTCGTTACTCAGCCCTATAGTAATAATTCCATCCACTTGACATTTCAAGATGTGGATGGAGGAGGCAGTAGGGCAAGTTCAAGCATTCCAAGACAACAAATGCTATACTTATAACTTAATGAAAGTGTCCAGGTTTGGCAATGAACTGTGACCTAACTAACTACCTGTGTGAACTCTTCACATCTGTGGGCCTCAGTTTCCTTTTATGTAAAATGAGAGGCTCGATCTAGATGTCCTCTAAGCTCCCTACTAGTCTCAAGCCTCTATGATTCTAAATGACTTACCAATCACCCGTTGTTGTGCTGTATATTTGGACATGATGCTACTGATGGTAATTGTGAATCATGTGTGCTTAAGTGTGGCTGCAAAGGGCTCTGTAGCATCCAAAATGCTTTTCACCTCACACTCCAGTGATGGGTTCCTGTTAATGAGTCAGTCTTATTTGGTTGCAACTGATATCACCATTCCCACAATTTGGCAGCAAATGTTTGGATTTTGTTTCTCAGATGCTCTAAGCTTTTTTATTCCACATTGATACTATATACTATTGGGAGAAATTTCTTTCACTACTGAGTGACTGGTGTAAGAATTCTAACCTCAGTTGAAATAAATCTGAAACTTTTCATCCTCACTTTCCTAATGAATTTTCAGCTTCAGGGTTATAAAAATCTATTGTAACTCTTACCATATGAAAGGCAGACTGTCCTAGAGATCAGCAGGCTGGTCTTGGAATTGGGAAGACCAGAGTTCAAATCCTGCCAATGAGTCATTCTTGGTATATGACCAGGGAAACTTATTTAATTTCTCAGTGTAACTCTCCGACTATAGACTATAAACTTTGGAGCATCTGTTGATCTGCACTGGTAAAGGGGATTTTCTCACAAGGAGTTCTCTGCAGTAATGAAATCACAGGTCTAGACTCCGTCTAAGAAATCACGGAGTTTATAACCCACAGAGTAATAATTTCAAAATCTGTAATAAATTTAATTTTTCTGGAAATCACTTGGCCTGGAAGGGAAAATACTCCAATGGTAGCGTTGTGCTTGTCTGTCTTTATAATGCCTGAGGCAGTGCTAATGCCAGTGACAAAAGAACTTCCATGAAACAAAGCCTCCTCTGTGGAGCAGATGTTTAGAAGAGGTCAACTGCCTGGACTGTGGTAGGTGGCAATATCAGTCTTCTGGGTGCAGAAAAGATTTACATAACATCAATATCTCTTACATTATTGCAATGCATTTTTATATCTGTGTGGTTGAAAGAAACTTAATTCTCATTTGGAATCCTGGGATTTTACTTGTACAGTACATTTCGTGAAAAAGGAGAGTAATGGCCTTCCATGTTGCCATCTATTACTCCATTGTAACCTCTTCTCTTTCCACTCTCTAGATATATTTTGTTTTTAAAACGTTTCAGGCCTTTAATTAGCCAAATCAAGATTTGGACATGGTCCGCTAAAGACAATTGTATTTAAACTATAGTAAAGTATTTTTCTATATAGAGATGTTGAGGGTGTAAAATATAAGACAGCTTGTCCATCACAATCAATTACCCACCTTTTATTTGTGAGCATGGGAAGGAGTGAGTCAGGGACGGAACTAATTAGGAATCTATGATTAGGACTCCCCTCTCCCACACTCCTTAGTTTCTCCACTGTTCCAATCTTTTACAATAAAGGTGTAAACTAAGACTGAGTCAAAGAATGTATTCTTTTCCTAAATCAGACGCTGACATCCACAGATAGGCCAGCCTTTTTCTTCTCCCCTAAAACATTTGTTGTTTGTCCCAGTGACATAGCGTCAGTGAAAAGAAGAATGGTTTGGGGAAGATGAGTGACAGGATCATAGATTTAGAACTGGAAGGGACCTTAGAGGTCATTGAATCCAGTCCTCTTATTTTACAGAGGAGGAAATAGAGGCCAAGCAAAGCTAAATTATTGATCAGGCTTTCATACAAAGCTAGTATGTGGCTGAATTCAGGTCTTCTTTACACTAACTCCAAGACTGTGCAATGCATCATCAGCTCTATTGTGAGATTGTCTAATACTGGGGCCATTTCTTCAAAGTCTCTGACTGCTTGTATAGTAACATGACTCAAATGAAAGTAATAATATACTTTCTAGGACTTCATCTACTCTCAGGGCAATGGGGCAAAATACCTCTTTCTATGTCAGACATTTGCTTTGGGGTAGATTTTCTTTTGTCTAATCAGTCAGTGAGAAATTTTTAGTGCAGGGTTCCAGTCTGAGAGAATCTAAGCATATCATCTAGAAGTCTGTGAAGTTGGAAAGGAAGGATGTTTTGGATGATTTTTGTTTTTGTTTGGGTCCAGGTCAGCGCCTGCCTCCTTTCTGCAAGCAGAAATGTGGAATGAATGGTTTGGATATACTTTGCAACTATGTGCCAGCAGCAGTAAAAGTAAGTCATGAAATTGCAAATATAGGTTAAATATTCTGGGACTTAAATACACACATATATGTCTATGTCTATACATGTACATGTGTGTATATATATACATATATACACAAACATATATATGTGTGTGTAGGTATATATTTCAGTAAATATGCAAAACCGCCAGGGCTACCTAAGAGGTCTCTCTTCCACTGCCACAAACACATTCCTTCCTGATGGTGGAAGCAGAATCAGTTTCTCTCATGAAGCCTCTCCAACAATATCTTACCCCTGAACAAGAAAGGACCACCCAGGATCTGGGAAAAAGGCAAAAGGATCCTTTGGACTTCAGATCAAAATTAAGAAGCCAAACCTTCACCTCAATGGAGTGACTATCAAATTAAATGTTAATGACTGAACAGAAATTGCTGCTGTTTGGCCTTTGTTTTTGAAGAGAACCAGTGACATCACAGGGTGATGTCATAGCTTGTGAGTGAATTGGATTTAAATGAGTCAGAGTTGCACGTGTAGCGACATGAAGATAACAGACCAAATGATGGAAACATTTTATGTATATATTCCAAAGACCACACACACCACTTTAAATATAATTTTCTTCTTACCCAGTTCACTATAAAAAACAATAGACTTATGCAACCATAGACTCACTGTTGCTTTTTTTGAGGAGGGGTACATACCAACCCCCTATCCTTTGTTTTAGCTTTTAAACACCTAGTACTATAGTAAAATTTCCTTAAAGGAGACAGAAGTGTTGATATAAGCAGTGCCTACTTTCCATTGTGGAAGTATGGTGGATGCTTTACTTTTGTTTTTATGGGCAACAGCAAACTAATTGAACTGGTCAATGAAAATATGCAGATAAAAACTCTAGAGGATCACAATAGAACCATATTCTGCAATAACTCTAGTCAATTTCAGTCATGTTTGACAGATAAACAGAAAACCAAGAGCTTGGTACACTATACAGCTTTAGTTCCCTTGGATACATGTGGAAGGGAGACATTTCCCAGAGAAAATCAGGGTTGCTTCGTTTATTTGCTTGCCTGTGGCTATTTGTTAAGAGGAAAATGTGTTTTCAAAAGAGACTATATTTTGTACCAGGGTAAAACCACCTGGATGAGGAAGAAAACTCTGAGTCTTATATGTTCTCTCAGGTCAAGATATATGAAATGCCTCTGGATTTACTTGAAATGCTGCTCTTCATTCATTTTCTGATAACTCAGGGTAAGAAGGCATTGGAAAAAACAGAGTCTTTGGTATTTGAAAGAGCATAATCAGAAAAATATAAACCCTATAATGAACTAAATAAAATCCATTTCCTGGCAGTAAATAATAAATTAAATAAATACATGGGGCCATGTTTTCATCTCCCATTTACTCTTCATCTTCTTGCGATTCCAATTTGTATTTCCAATTTTCTGTCTTATTTCTTTAATGATCTTTTTCCAGGAATCCTTTATTAGGAAACTCCATTAAGTTTTCTTTAATTTTTCTTTCTTCCATGTTGTTCTTTTTAAAAATTTCATATTAAAATCTGTATTTAATTTCCAAGCTCCCTTACTTATTTTCTTTGTCAGCCTGGTGTCATTTTGTGTGTGTGTGTGTGTGTGTGTGTGTGTGTGTGTACAAGTGCATACATGTCCATTGTTGCTTTCTGGTCTCCCTTTTCATGCTCTGCTTCATATGTTATTGTAAAATTTGTGGTCCTTTTCTTTTCCTTTTTCCTTTCTATTCAGATACCTTCTCTAATCTTCCATTTCCACCTTCTTAGATTTCTCTCATCTTGTTTTTCCTTGTGGTCACTCTGGAACAGAAAACAATTCTGTTGCATATGAATTGTAGTCTTCTCTCTTTTCCCCTTCTGATAAAATGCTTTAATAAGTTTTCAAGTTTAAGAAGTTGTTTCCATTCCCTGAAAAATATTAGTGAACATTCACTTAATGTCCTGACTTTCTATAACTGAAAAATCAACCCTCATATAACTGTGGTGCACTCATAGATTTAGAACAGAAAAAGGCTTTTTAGGCCTTCTAGGCTATAATTAATTAATAGAGGAAGAAACAGTGGCTTAGAGAAGTTAAATGATTTGTCCAACATCACACACATACATATAGTGACAGCGTTGGGACTTGACTCTAGGACCTGTCTCCATATCTTGAACTCTTTTTGCCATACTGCTGTTTTCCAGTATCTCATGTTGTAGTTATGAGAATCATGGGACCATGGGATCATAGACTTAGAATTAGAAGAAATCTTAGAGGTCATCAAATACATTTCCCTTATTTTACAGATGAGGAAGCTGAGGCACAAAGAGGTTAAGTGACTTGCCTGGAGTCACACAGCTAGTAAGTATCTGAGATAGGATTTGTACCTGGATTTTTCTGACTCTAAGCCCAACACTCTGTCCACTATATGAGTACTTTGTAAACCTTAAAAGCACTATAGAAATGTTTGAATTCATTATAATTGCTATATTCATAACAATTGCTAATATTAATTAGTATTAATAATGATAATAATAATAATTAGTATTAGCTGAGACTACCATAATATAGTGGATGGAGAAATCGGAACTAGAAAGCTCTAGATTTAATTTCTCCTTCTGATGTGATCAGACTTTGTGATTCCAGGCAACCTAGGTCTCAAGTAAGTAAGCCGATAAATTGCAGAGAAGACATCAAACTGAACTGGCAGAAGAAATTCCCTTATCCAGGAATTCTCTATATCATAGGTCCATTCCCTAACCTTATCCTGTTAATAATGATAATAGTAATACATTAGTCAACAAGAACTTAATAAGTACTTACCATGTGCCAGGCACTGTGCTAAGTTCTAAGGATACAAAAAGAAGGCAAAGACTCCTTGTTAGTAACAACAATGAATACTGTAACCTCCTTCACCTCTGCACACTGAAATGTATCCTCTTTGAGATCCCATTTTTATAGGGTTTTTCTTGGCAAAGATAATGGTGTGATTTGTCATTTCCTTCTCCAGGGTTTCCATTTCACTTGAGGAAATTGAGTCAAACAGATTAAATGATTCACCCAGGGCCACACAGATAGTAAGCGTATAAGGATGTTTTTGAATTGACACCAGGCTCAGTACTCCATCCACAGTGAAGTAAGGGAATTCAGTAATTCATCAAATTAGAATTAATCACTTACTACGGCTAGAACAGAGCAATGTGAGAATAACAAAGGCATTTCACACTTAGCTGGCTCCCTAGAAGCTTAAAATCAAATAATAAAAGGAACTCTGTAAAGTAAGGAGATAGGGACCTCTGAATATTTTGCTTCTGCTCTTTAAGGTCTAGAAGCCATCGTTCTGAGGTAATTATGGTGCATCCACTGATGATGTTTTCAGTGGTGTTTTAGGAAAAGCTTTTGAAAAGTCAAGAGCAGCCAGCCTCTTTCTCCCAGCCTTCTGCTGACAAAGGGAGTGTTTGTGGGGAAAGAGGGGAGGAACCTGGGGTTGGGGTGGGAGTGTGTGTGGGTGGGTGGGTGGGGGTGGATGATAGATACATTGTATCCAGAAGGTCCTTAGGGATGGGGATCTGTCAGCTTCATCCTAACATGATGCTAATGGTGGCTGGGTGGGCATAATTAGCCACATGTTATGATTAGGTTACTGAGCATTAAGTTCAATGAGATCCTCAAATTGTTCTAATTTATTCATAATTGTTTCAGGTTGGTCAACTGTGACTGATTTAGGAAAAAATCAAAACCAAAAGATTTTTACTCTGTCCTGGTGCTTTATGCAAACATTCTTTGTAGGAGAATATGGGAAGAAAGAGTCATTAGAAAAGGGTGAGAGGGGAAGGGACAAGACGGTCTCTGTAGAGCAGTAAAGGAGAACAAGGTATTGCCATTGTGTGTGTGTGTGTGTGTGTGTTAGGTAAGTGGATTGATAGTTTGCATTTTGTACAATTTACTAAACGAGACAAAATAATTGGTGTGTCTGAAGAGTCAATTTAATTTGGTTTAATTTTTTTTAGGTTATATAGTTTTTCTGTGGTGTTCAACCAAAATGCTGAGCAACTGATTATATATTTTATCTTAAGGACTCACTGGATCAAATCAAGGAAAAAATACATTCCTCCTGAAATGCTTATGCTAAATCATAATACTGCCTTCTTTCTGTCCAGTTTCCCTATGTTTCTTGAATTATTTTCATATCATTGAATTCCCTAGCTGGCCAAAACCTTCTCTCTCTGTCTCTGTCTCTGTCTCTCTCTCGATCTCTGAGGTGTCACATGGAGAAAAAGTGAGATATTTAGTCAAAGATGTCATTTTGGTCTGTACTTGAGTGTGACTCCAAGAAGTTATGTAAGCAGAGAAAACCAAATCTCACCGAACATCTGTTTTTTGTATCACTTTGCAAAATCCCCAAATACAGAGCACTTTATGAAGACTGGAAAACTGCAGATTTTCAGCAGGTCTGTCTACAGATATATATCTTATTATAAGTGACCCAAGATCTATATTCTCCTTGGTCCGTTGCAAAAAGGGCTTAAATTTTTGCTCCCTGTCAATCATCTCTTCTTCCCTAATTTTATTCCTATTAAAATGGAAAATCTGCTTTTGTAATTTGTGCTAATAGGAATAGCCCTAGGAAAAATTGTAAAGGGGGTGCATTTTGGATTCAGCTATCTCCTATCTCTCCTCTGTTATCTTCCAAAATTTTGTCAGCCTCTCCCCTTCTAGTTTTTTTCTCTGACTCTCCAAATACCTTTTCTCTGTCTCTCCATATACCTTTTGTCCTCATTCTACTGGTCAGGACCACCCTCTTCATCATCCCCCTTGACATTATACACCTTGAGCATTTTCTTAGGCCCTTCATGAGATTTAGCTTCTCTGGCAAACTCCAGATTCATCAGCTTTCTCTTCCCCTCACTCTTTCCCTGGAAATTTAAAAATTTCCTGTCTTGTGTCCTCTTCCCCCAGTCATGCTCTGTATTTTTCAGGGTAAGGAGGTCAACTAACCCATGTGAATGGGGCAATGGCTGCTAAAAAGTTATATTACCCCTTCCCAAATAATAAGCTTGCATTTTAAAGGATCAGTTTGCATCTTCTGAAGGCAAAATAGTTTAGTTTAAGAAGTATGTCTGATAGAGGTGTTTCAGATAATACAGCTGACCAGTTGTTGGCCATGGGGCATAGTTTTGAGCAGATAGGAGTGTTTGGGACACTTAAATCGCACATCAAATTATTTTAAATTACATGAAATTAAAATCCTACATTAAATTCTTATTCCACTGACAAGTAGGGTCTTCTTTATCTGACCAGGGGGACATCGTTTGAAGGACTATTTAAAGTCACCAGACCACTGTTTATTATGTTATAACGATAAACTACTAAATAGACAATTTATAATTAGTTATCTACAAGGAATCTTGATTACAGATTAAGGTGGTGGATCCTTTTCTGTCTATTGGAGATCTTTACATAAAGGCTTGATGACTATTTATTTGTTATAGTTAAAGAAGTGATTCTTAAGGTTCAGGTTAGACTTGTTACTCCACAAAGTTCTTTTTTAACTCTGAGATTTTGTATACTGTGAAGTTCTATAACATTATAGGGTCTTTATAATGAGTTCCATGAATACTGACACTAAATATTAGTTTAGCAATCTGCTCGGGAAAAGCTAAGTGAATGAAGAATGAATATTTCCCAGATTATGGCATGTTGTCAGATGTGTAGTTTACTGAGTAAAGCTCTCAATCCATATGACAGACCGAAGTGACCTAGGACTCAAGTTCAATAAGAAGAGGACATTGCTTTGGGGAAATTATGTAGTATTTCCAGTGATCCAATCTCTCATCCAGAAGTCTTTTCTCTTTTTTTTTTTAAACATTAGTACTTTGCTGTATGGCCATGAATCATGAAATACTTTAATCTCAGAAGCATAAAAATTACGGATGACTCAAAAGGTAATGGAGAGAATCAAAAGATGGGTAAATAGACTATAACATATTGGGAAAAGATGCCTTATATTAATGTCATAAAAGATGTTATGGAAATGTTTGGCCCGACTGGACAGATCAGATGGTAGGATAAAACACTGAGAACTTAAGTTTTACAATGATATCCTGAACACAGTAAAGGACTGATAGGGATGCTTTCAATATGGTGCATAGGTCCTTTTTCAATCAGTCAAGAGATGTTTATTAAACACCTATGTGGATCAGAAATGAAGAAGATGACAAGGTATTAATAAGCTTAGAATCTTCATGTGTAGTGGGAGTGCCTACTCAATGATACCACAGGTTTTTCAACAGGGACAAGAAAACTATTAAGAAAGTTTGAAGGGAATGATGAAAACAAATGATGAAAAGAAAGAAAAATTCAAAAAGAAAATTCAACTCATGTTTTGTTTGTTATTTCTAACCAGAAAAATGATTTTTAGTTTGAAAAGAATAGAAAATAGTGATTAACAAAGAGTTGAAAAAGAAGGCAAATGAAAGTACCTGGCTACCCTGAACGAGTCACCAGACTTTATAAATTTCATTTCAGAGTATTTAAAGTTCTAGAACATGTGCTTTCTGGGCTTCTATTGTGAGCTTTAAAGCATTATACAGAATGGGAGCTGTTTTACTGGTGCTTTGACTAAAGAGGTCTAAAATGAAATGTTTGGGAAACAGTCAAATAATGGAGAAAGAAAGCTATATTCCTTCTTTTCTTTGACATTGACATTCAGGTTGTCATGACAACTTTTTAAAAAGTGTTGTTTAAGATATGTTAATATGTATGTTAGCAAATTGACACATTAATAAACATAATTGACAAAGAAATTGTCAATCTGTTTTTTTTTCTTTCCAAAAGAATAACTTCTATGCAGAAGTTTCTAAGCATTATTGTTGGAGATCTTTTTGGTTCCATCCAATTAGGGGTATATAGGTTTCCATTCAAATCCCTCAAGTCAATCCATTTGTCAACAGAGAGCAAACGTTATTTACACAGAACTATACTTTTTGACCTACAAGTCCTCATGTATTTATACTATAAACTTCTTTTAAGCTAAATCACAATGATTTGAATCCACCCATTCTCTCGCCTTACTTAGGAAATTTAAATAATGAAGCACTGCCCTCAAGAATATGATTAAATGCACCAATGGGCTAGACATTAGGTTAGAACAGGATTTCTTCACAAATGTTTTGAAATGTCTCTGTGTTAATGAAAACTTCAATAACTTCTCCTATCTAGACCAGGTGTGGGAAACTCGTGGCCATCTAGGTCTTCAAGTGCAGCCCTTTGACTGAATCCAAACTTCATAGAACAAATCCTCTTAATAAAAGGATTTGTTTGTCCAAAATTCTGAGGCATATAGTAAAGTAGGGTGAATAAGCAAGATCTGCAGTCTACTTAGAAGAATTAAGCCTGGAGATACCTGAATTCAAACCTATATGCTGCCCACTGAAGCGACAATACAACCTATAACAGATGCTGTCTTGAACTAAGGGTATATGAACAGTTCTGAGAGATACAACGATTATATATCAAAGACAACCATCAGACCTTAAACTGAGGAATATATTTGGCTCCCGACCCTGATCCACCCACAGGTGGAATGGATAGCTATCTATCTATTCATTGTCATTTGGACATTCCAAAGGGATTAGGATAAGTAAGATCCCATGGATTAAAAGTCTACAGGGAAATCAGCCTAGGAGGGATAAGAAATGCTCAAGAATGAAATTCAGAAGGCACAAAGGGAAACAATTCTGATGAAGTAAACTGGGTCTGGTCCTCTCTATCCTAACCTTATAGAATTCTAAGATTATCCGATGTGGACCGGGGTTCCAAAACTCATTTGGTTCTTGGGTTCTTTTGTTTCAGAACAAAAGTGAATTGGAGACCCTATGATACTTTATTGAATGGAAGATGGGGATCCCATTTTAGGGGTTTGCTGGATACAGAAAGTCAGGTTACTTATCCTTGGGGATACCACTTAAGTTAAACATAGAAATGAGCTATGAATGTGGAAGATTTGGGAGGAGTTACCACACAGGAGATGAAAGAATACTTTTGGATAAAGACGGGAGAGTCATCACCAGCATGACTTTCTATCATAGTCATAAATCAAGGAGAGTGAATAATGGCAATGCATTTACGGGATTTTCAGAGGTGGTCCCCCAGTATGGGTTGTTGTTTCATTAGCCTGAGTCATTACAGTGGAGTAAGTTCATTGGAAGACTTTCCAGTTGCTCAAACCATCCTGCATTGCTAATATCAAGCTCTATCCTATCCCTGGGACCATTGGTGAGATTTCTACCATCAGAGTGGAATAAACTTTGATAGGCTAGGCAGGGCCCACAAATGTGCTAAACTTGTGACTCAGTAGTCCTGAGGTTAAAATCTTTGATGAGTCCCTTCCCCATCTCTATCAGTTCTGGTCACCTGTATGTGCCTAGTTTGCAGAGGACTCCAGCCATTGTGAGCATGGTATTACCCTCCCTGCCACACCATCCCAAATGGTCCTCTTCAGAGTTTAAGCTGGTTTCTAGTGTACTGCTGAAGGACTAGGAACCTTTACAATTCTCTGAGTGGGCTGAACTCTCTGCTGCTTGTATAGTAGGCTGCCCTATATGAAAATCAATAGTTAACAGATTCTCTGGTTGTTTGGATAGGTCTTACTGAGTAGTTGGGAACCTGAGGCTTAAAGGGGCCTATTAAAGGAGCAATCTATGGAGGAAAGATCAGTGGAAGAAGTTGGTGGATATAGACAACTGCATGTATGTTCAAGTTGGCCATGCTCTCCTGGTGCTTAGGTGCTTTTTTCACTAACAGGACAGGCTCTTGCCTCTAATTTTCTTTAATTATCGTTACTTTGCCTCTAGCACTATGGAGGATTGGACTAAGTCCAGTAACATCAGCAGGTGTTTTCATTTGGCCTATCATTCTCAAGCAATAAGCTTCATATTTTGGAACAGACTTTTAAAAAATATTAACTTTTTTTTGGCTCCTCACCTTTGCTCAATGGTGGAAGACAGTGTCCACCTTCATTCGTTATCAGCTTAATGGGAGGTGGTAGTGATGGTGGTATTGTTTTCTGTTTCAGTATTTCATGAATGCCAGTTATAGGGGTAAAGGGGATGATGGTGATGCTGAGGGTATGTTACTACTCACCTCCAGCCCTGTGCCATTGCAGAAACATTTTTTCATCTCCAGTCTCACTTTACACACTCTTACTCTTTAGTGGGAGTTGCAGGGCAACTTTGCAGGGCAACTTTGCAGGGCAAAAAGGAGATATTTTCTGCAGTTCTCAAATTTACCTTTCCCCATGGATGGCTTAGGCCTGAAAATTAAGGCTTGACAGTAGAAAGAGAGATGGTAGTCCCTGACTGAACATTGAGAAGGAATGTGTTATCCATTTATTGCTTTTGTCTAACTCATGAATAAGGGTTGGGGTTGTGGACAATATGGCCCCTAGAAGAATTTGGGAACCATTATGTTCTGGGTGACGTTAATCACCCAGGGATGGATATCTCCACAAGGGAAAGGTAGCAGCCAAGGGATCAGGAAATACTTAATGGATGTCAGAAAAGGAGGGGAGACAATAATTTAGGTCAAAGGATTTTATTAGAGGAATTGGCAATGTTTAATTTGGAGGAGTCAATTGGGGCAGGAGGAGAGAAATGACAGCAGTATTTGAGTATTGAGCAATATTTGAGGCTGTTATATGGAAGAGGAATTAGACTTGTGCCCAAGGAAAGAACTAGAAATAAAAGTTGACAAATTTGGGCTTGATGTCGAAAAAATAACTGACTAAAAATACCTTCTAATAACCAATAATTAGAGAATAATGGAAAGGGCCAGCTCAAGAGGAAGTAGATTCCCCTTTATTGGAAGTCCTCAGACAGAGGTTAGATGATCACTTGATTATTTTCTAATGGGGATTCTTTTTTGAGTTTATATTGAATTAGATGGCCATTGCTTACTCTGAAATTTTGTGACTCTGAAGGACGTGAAAAAATCCCACAAATTCCCCATCCTTCTGCTTTTCTTTCTTTTGAAATTCTTATTTAATATTTTAATTTTTTTTACCAATTAAATGTAGAAAGAGTTTTAACACTCTTCTTTTTTTTTCTCTTCAAATTTTGAGTTCCAAATTCTCTCCCTCCCTCCCCTGTCCCCACATTGACAATTTGACACAGGTTATACACATGTAGTCATGTAAGACACATTTTCATTTAAGTCATTCTGTGAAAGAAAACAGACAAAAACCTCAGGAAAAATAGAGCAAAGAAAAATATCTTTGATCTGTATTCAGACTCTCCCAGTTCTTTCTCTGGAGATGGACAGCATCTTCCATCTTAAATCCTACAGAACTGTCTTGGATCATTGTATTACTGAGAATGGCTAACTTATTCATAGTATATCATTATACAATATTACTATTACTGTGTACAATGTTCTTCTGGTTCTGATCTTTTACTTTGCTTCATTTCATGTTAGTCTTTCCAAATTTTTCTGAGGGCATCCTGCTCATCATTTCTTAAAGCACAACAGTATTCTGTCACAATCATATACCACAACTTGTTCAGCCATTCCTCAATTGATGAACATCCCCTCAGTTTCAAGTTCTTTGCCACCACTAAAGGAGTTGCTATACATATTTTTGTACACATAGGTCCTTTACCTTTTTTAAAAATCTCTTTGGGATATAAATCTAGTAGTAGTGTTGCTTGATCAAAGGCTATGTATAGTTTTATAGCCCTTTGGGTATAGTTCCAAATTGCTCTCCAGAATGGTTGAATCAGTATACAGCTTTACCAATAGTACATTAGTGTTTTAATTTTCCCACATCCTCTCCAACATTTGTTATTTTGCTTTTCTGTCACATTATCCAGTCTGACAAGTGTGAGGTAGTAGCTCAGAGTTTTAATTTTCATTTCTCTCATCAATAGTGATTTAGAGCATTTTTTTCCATATGGCTATGGATAGCTTTGATTACTTTATATGAAAACTTCCTTTTCATATCCTCCTCATATCCTTTGACCTTTTATCAAAATGGCTTTGATTTATACAAATTTGACTCAGTTTTTTATGTATTTGAGAAATGAAGTCTTTATCAGAGAAACTCACTGTAACAATTTTTTTCACAGTAGTGATTACCAACTATGTATTTTTGTCCATTCTATTTTCCTTATTTATCCTACTCTCTCTCTCCCTTTTTATTCAAAAGTGTTTTTTTAAATTTTTACCTTCCCCAAATTGCCCTCCCTTCTATCAGTCCCCCCTCTCTCTTATCTTCTTATACTACATTCCTATATGGTAAGATAGATTTCTGTATGCAACTGTGTGTGTATATTATTCCCTCTTTAAGCGAATTCTAGTGAGAGTAAGGTTGGTTTATGTGCTCCACTTTCTACTTCCCCCATTTCCACCTCCACTATAAAAATCTCTCTCAGGTCTCTTTTATGTCAGATAATTTGTTCCATTCTACCTCTCCCTTTTCCCTTATCCCAATGCTTTCTTCTTTCTCATCCCTTAATTTTATTTTTTTAGATAATCATACCATCACATTTAACTCATACCTCTGATCTTTGCCTATGTATACTACTACTAAATATCCTAATAATGAAAGTTTTTGAAGTTATAAATATCATTTTCCCACATAGGAATATAAACATTTTAACTTATTGAATCACTTATAATTTCTCTTTCCTGTTTAACTTTTCATGCTTCTTTTGCATCTTATATTTGAAAGTTGAATTTTCTATTCAACTCTGGTGTTTTCATCAGGAATGCTTGATAGTCCTCTATTTCACTGAATATCCATTCTCCTCCTGAAAGATTATACTCAGTTTTGCTGAGTAGGTGATTCTTGGTTGTAATCCTAGCTCTTTTGTGCTCTGGAATATCACATTCTAAGCATTCTGCTCTTTTTTTTTAAAATATAAATTTATTTAACTTTTTACATTCATTTTCACAAAATTTTGGGTTCCAAATTTTCTCCCCATTTGTCCCCTCCCCCCACCCCAATACACTGAGAATTCTAATTTCCCCTATCACCAATCTGCCCTCTCTTCTATCATCCCTCCCTTCTCTTGTCCCCATCTTCTCTTTTGTCCTGTAGGGTCAGATGACTTTCTATTCCCCATTAACTGTATTTCTTATTTCCTAGTAGCAAGAACAATATTCAACAGTTGTTCCTAAAACTTTGAGTTTCAAATTCTCTCCATCCCTCCCTCCCCACCCATTCCCTTTGGGAAGGCAGGTAATTCAATATAGGCCATATCTGTGTAGTTTTGCAAATGACTTCTAAAATAGTCGTGTTGTGTAAGACTAACTGTATTTCCCTCCATCCTATCCTGCCCCCCATTGTTTCTATTCTGTCTTTTGATCCTGTCCCTCCCCAAGTGTTGACTTCAAATTGCTCCCTCCTCCCATTGCCCTCCCTTCCATCATCTCCCCCACCCTGCTTATCTCCTTTTCCCCCACTTTCCTATATTGTAAGATAGGTTTTCATACCAAAATAAGTGTGCATTTTATTTCTTCCTTTAGTCGAATGTGCTGAGAGTAAACTTCATGTTTTTTTCTCAGCTCTCCTCTTTTTCCATCCACTAAAAAGTCTCCTGCTTGCCTCTTGAATGAGAGATAATTTACCCCATTCCATTTCAGCCTCTCTCTTCCCACTACATTTCTCTCTCACCATTTACCTTAATTTCTTTTAAGATGTGATCCCATCCTATTCAATTCACTCTGTGCTCTCTGTCTCTGTGTGTGTGCATGTGTGTATGTGTGTGTACACACGCATGTACATGTGTGTATGTGCATGTGTGTGTGTGTGTGTATGTGTGTGTGTGGTCCCACCAACTACCCAGATACTGAAAAGTTTTAAGAGTTACAAATATTGTCTTTCCATGTAGGAATGTAAACAGTTCACCTTTGGTAAGTCCCTTATGACTTCTCTTTGCTGTTTGTTTTTTTCATGCTTCTTCTCATTCTTGTGTTTGAAGGTCAAATTTTCTTTTTAGCTCTGGTCTTTTCATCAAGAATGCTTGAAAGTCCTCTGTTTCATTGAAAGACCATTTTTCCTCCTGAAGTATTATACTCAGTTTTGCTGGGTAGGTGATTCTTGGTTTTAGTCCTAGTTCCTTTGATTTCTGGAATATCCTATTCCACGCCCTTTGATCCCTTAATGTAGAAGCTGCTAGATCTTGTGTTATCCTGATTTTATTTCCACAGTACTAGAATTGTTTCTTCCTAGCTGCTTGCAATATTTTCTCCTTGACCTGGGAATTCTGGAATTTGGCCACAATGTTCCTAGGAGTTTCTCTTTTTGGATTTCTTTCAGGTGGTGATCAGTGGATTCCTTGAATACTTATTTTGCCCTCTGGTTATCAAGGCAGTTTTCCTTGATAATTTCATGAAAGATGATGTCTAGGCTCTTTTTTTGATCATGGCTTTCAGGTAGTCCCATAATTTTTAAATTGTCTCTCCTGGATCTATTTTCCAGGTCAGTTTTTTTTCCAATGAGATATTTCACATCATCTTCCATTTTTTCATTCTTTTGGTTTTGTTTTGTGATTTCTTGGTTTCTTAGAAAGTCATTAGCCTCCATCTGTTCCATTCTAATTTTGAGAGAACTATTTTCTTCAGTGAGCTTTTGCACCTCTTTTTCCATTTTGCTAATTTTGCTTTTGAAAGCATTCTTCTCCTCATTGGCTTTTTGGACCTCTTTTGCCAATTGAGTGAGCCTATTTTTCAAGGTGTTATTATTCTTCAGCATTTTTTTGGGTCTCCTCTAGCAAGGTATTGACCCATTTTTCATGCTTTTCTTGCATCTCTCTCATTTCTCTTCCCAGTTTTTCCTCCACCTGTCTAACTTGATTTTCAAATCCTTTTTGAGCTCTTCCATGGCCTGAGCCCATTGGATATCTATTTTGGATGTTTGGGATACAGAGGCCTTGGCTTCTATGTTTTTCCCTGATGGTAAACATCATTCCTCATCATCAGAAATGAAAGGCGGGAACATCTGTTCCCCAAGAGAATAACCTTCTATGGTCTTATTTTTTTTCCCTTTTCTGGGTATTTTCCCAGCCAGTTACTTGACTTATGAGATTCCTCTCCACCCCCAGCCTCACTAGTGCTTGGGGTCTGATATTCAAATGCTGCTTCCCAGACTCAGGACTTTCAGTGGGGGCGGGGCTGCTATTCAATGTGAGCTTAAGTTCTGGTGCTTGGGTGGGGACAGGGCCTCCTCCCAGGCTCAGTTCCCTCAGGGGGTTTATGTGGAGATCTTCAGTAATGGAGTGGAGCTCCTCTCTGCTCTGGGAGCCCCTGGCCGCCACTGCCTCTGCCACTGCCTCTGCTGCTGCCTCCCGAGGGGGCCTGAGTTATGGGGACACCCTGCTCCCCTCTCGGCCAGCCCGGAAGTCTCTCTCACTGACCTGTAGCACCTGTGGGTAGAGGGACCTTTGCAGCTGCTGGAGGTTCCGTCCCTGAAGCCTGCTCGGGTCTGCTCCTCTTGGTGTCGCACGGCTAAGGTAGAACTGGGCTCCGCTCCGTGTTTGGGGTGGGACAGGCCTTTGGGGTCAGTTTTTCAGGGCTCTCTGGAACAGAAATCTCTTCCACTGCATTGCTGCATGGCTTTCACTGCTCCAGAATTTGTGGGGAGTTCTTTTTTGAGGAAATTTATGGGCTGTAGATTCGGAGCTAGCATATGTGAGTCTTTCTACTTCGCCATATTGGCTCCTCCCATTCTAAGCATTCTGATCCTTTAATGTAGAAGCTGTCAAATCTGATTTTATCCTGATTGGAACTCACTGATGTTTCATTTTGGGATCTCTTTCAGGAGGTGATTGGTGAATTCTTTCAGTTTCTATTTTTACCCTGTGGTTCTAGAATATCAAGGCAGTTTTCCGTGATAATTTCTTGAAAGGTGATGTTTAGGTTCTTTTTTTTGATCACAACTTTCAGGTAGCCCAATATTTCTTAAATTATTTCCCCTGGATTTATTTTCTGAATCAATTCTCTTTCAAATGAGATATTTTACAATGTCTTCTATATTTTTATTTTTAAAATTTTGTTTGATCACTTCTTGATGTCTTTTAAAGTCATTCCACTTGTCCAATTCTAACTTTTAAGAAATGATTTTATTCATTGAATTTTTGTACTTCTTTTTCCATTTGGCCAATTCTGCTTTTTAAGGAGTTCTTCTCTTCAGTAAATTTTTGTATATCTTTTTCTTTTTGGCCAATTCTTCTCTTCAAGGCATTCTTTTTCACTGGATTTTTGTTCCTCTTTTACCAAGCTGTTGACTCTTTTTTTATGACTTTCTTGTATCACTCTCATTTCTCTTTCCATTTTTTCCTCTACATCTCTTATTTGATTTCTAAATACTTTTTGAGCTCTCCTATGACCCAAAACCAATTCATGTTTTTCTTGGAGGTTTTGAATGCAGGGCTTTTGACTTTGTTGTCTTTGTCTGAGTGTGTGTTTTAATCTTCCTTGTCACTATAGAATCTTTTTATACTCAGAATTTTTTTCTGGTGTTTGCTCATTTTTAACCTATTTTTGTACTTTTGACTCTGTACTAAAGTAGGGCTCTGCTTCCTGAGTGCTGGGGGCGGGGCAGTGTCCCAAGTTTTAGGTTTATTTATGCAACTGCTCTAATTCTGAGGACCTGTGTCTTTGATTCTTTGAAGGTGGTAGGTGGTATGGTCTAGGGAGAGGTATGTTTACTAATCTCCTATACTGTGCACTGGTTTGGGACTGACCATAAGCACTCTTTTCAACCTGGAACTGTGACCAGGGTCCCTGCTTCCCTGCAGTCACAAGCTCTTCTGTGCTAGTGTTCCTCATCACACTGGGACTAAGACCCAGGACTGTGGCCCAGATTCAAGTACAGGCAATGCAACAGAGTCCTTCTCCTGGTGCCTGCAAAGGGACCCTTAAATCTCCTTCTGACCCATTGTCTACTTTGCTTACTGTCTGTGTACTGACAGGTTTGGAGACTGCCACTACTGCCACTGATTCAGTCACTCCAAAGTCTATTCCTGGTTTGCTGGGGCCTGGTCCTTGACTGTCCCAGGCTGTACAGGACTGTGCTCCTCTTTCATTCTGGTGCAAGAGATCTTTCCTATTGATCTTCTGAGTTATCTTAGGCTGGAAAATTGTTGCACTCCCTCTTTTTTTTTTTTTTTGGTTCTTCCACTTTAGGATTTGTTTAGTATTATTATTTAAAGTTATTTGGAAGGGTTTGGGGGAGAGTTCAGGCAAGTCCCTGTCTTTACTCCACCATCTTGACTCTTTTGCACCCCACTGCTTTTGTGAGGTGTATTTAATTCCTTTCATTAGAGTGACCCCTTGGAATTAAAATATTGGCTTGCAAAGACCCTTGTTAAAGTCTGGATATTTTATCTCTGAGGGGAATGATATTAATTCATTAGCACCTATTGAAATCTCAGTATAGATTAATGGATAGGCTAAAAAGGGTCCTAGAGAAATTAGCACTGGCACCAATAAGCTTTGATTGTGGAGAAGAGATAAGTCTGAACCAGAGCATGAGGTGCTCAGGAATTACTGATCTGGATTGGTGCTTCCGTGAAGATAGAAGTGTCATGAAGGCTTTGTACTATAATGGAGTAAACCTAGACCCAGGGTTGGGAAGAGAAGTATTAAAATGGGAGAAGTGAAGATAAACTTTGAATAATTAAATTTTGTTCAAATCCTATTTGATATATAGCAAAGCTTCACTGATTTGTAATAACTGGTGGAGAGGTAAGTTTCAATTAGAAAATATGAATTATAGACTTTGAAAAAAGAAATAAAGATTTATTGTTCTCAAATAATGGGAAATTTTTATTGGAGAGATTCCAAGTGGATAGCCATTGGATGCTATGTTTAATATATAATGGACTAATTTGTAATTGTCAGCATCATTTCTACAAAAAAATAATAATTTAATATTTTACCCATGAATTGAATTGTTAAAGTCCAACAATGTGATTTAATATAAATATACCATTTAAATTTTCATTCAGTTAGCTAGTGAACCCTTTCTTTATAGAGAATGCAAAAGAAAACTCCAGTCTAGTTTTGGTTGACATATTACATATTATTAGAGTCTGAATTATGAAGGTTTGGCTGTAGTTGTGGCTTAAGTCAGTATTTTAAGGCTACTGAATACTTGATTTCGGCTCTTTTTGGATTCAAATAGATCTAGGTGGGTGGGTAGAGGTAAGCATCAATTCTGCTATGACCCTGTTTTAACTAGTGTGCTGGATTTGGAATCAGAAAACCTAGATTGAATTCTAGTTCTACAAACGAATGTTTATTATTGACTACTTACTACCTGTATAACCTTGGGCAGATTACTCTGCTTCTCTAGGCTTCAGTGTCCCCATCTGTAACATGAGGATCTTAGATTAATTTACCTTTAAGATCCTAACCATCTCTCAATTGATGATGGTGATGACAGTGGTTTAATGTAGCATACTGAGGATGGGAGCATTGTTCTTGGTAACTTAATTTCTTCTAAGATTTTTTTTTTTTTTTTTGGTGATGGGGAGGAATGTTATTGTGGCCCTGTGATTTTGTTAGGGTAGAGACCTCTTGGTAAGGAAATTTTCTCTACCGAAGCAGATCAACATCTGTTCACACTATAATTTTAGAGAGTTGGATGGGTTAAGTGAGAACAAATGTAATTTGCCCAGGGTAACTCATTCCCATTACTGTCAGAAATACGAGCTCTTCTTGACCATTCTGCTTCTTAAACTAAACTAATTTTTATAAACTTTACTATTCAATTTTAAATCCTAGAAAACAGAGCTAATGTGGTACAAAGAAGCCAACTGAAGGGGGTGGATCCAGGATGGTCTGGGGAAAAGGGGTCTTATGATCCTTTTAAATGCATGAGAGAGATGACTAGAGCAGGCAAAATTGAGGGGAGTACACATAAGATTTGGTTAGAGAAATAGGATTGGCAAAGGTACAGAGGGATGTGAGATGAGACTGACAATCTAATCAAAAATGTCCTAGTTTCCTTTGTGGAGATAACCATAAAAGGGAGAGCTTGATGAAAGCTTGCAGGTGCTGCAGTATATAGAGTACTGGACTTGGGGTCAAAAAGATCTGAATTCAAATTCTGCCTCAGACTATCTGTGTGATCTCAGTCAAGTTGGTTGACCTTTCTCAATTTCAGTTTCTACATCTATGAGATAGAACTAATTGTAGTTACCTCACAGGGTTGTTATGAGAATAAAATGAAGTATTATGTTATTTGTACACATATATACAAATATGTACATAAACTGTTATATAAATCATTATATTATATATGTTATACATATACATGAATCACATGTATATTATATATACATATATTATGTTGTTTATACACGTACATATTAGAGATATACATATGTAAAGGAGATATACATATGTAGAATACTTTGAAAACATTTAAGTACTATATGGATTTTAATGGTTTAAAGGTTTTGTTTTATCTGATAGAAGTCATCCTTAAATAGAAATTAGGACACAGAGAAAAAAAACCAAACACATTGAGCCAGCCTCTGTTTCCACCTTTCTGCCAGGTCACAGATATCAGCTGTGGTTTTGGCCTTTACTTATCATCACATAGCATTCTGGCATCCTTCCCCATCCCCAGAATATGAGAAGAATGAGAAGGTTACTTCGAAGGTCATCTGTCTGACAAGCTATCGCTGGGACAATGACAAGAATCTTCAATTTCATCTGTAGAACAGCACAAGGCAACAGGGGAAAACACACAGTGAGAAGCCTTGAGAAGTGAAAATGTGTGTATAAACCCCAAAGGTAAGAGCAGAATAGGCACTCAACAGCAAGGATTTCTCTTTAAAAAGAATAGGTCATGGATTACATTCAACTATAATAAATCCAATATTCCTCTTTGTGCTGCATAATTAAGTTGCCAGAATTCAAAAGGTAGAGAAACCCTTTATATATTTCCTCCAATATTTTGTTCTGGGACCCAGCAGGTCTTTGGATTAAGAGCTGGCCCTGTTGCTAATTGGAAAACTTTTTCATACCCCAACAGTGCCATGGTGAGTCACTAGGAGGTCTTTTTCTGGCCTGGTAGACTCCCAGGGGAGCATGGATCATCCCTCCCTAACCTGTGGGAAACAGGAGTAGACATTCATGCAGAATGTCAGTCCATTTCAAGATGGAGAGAAAAAAATCCTTCCTCCTCTTATCCAACTCCGTCTTTTTCTCCTTCACCTCTGTTTTACTAACTTGCCTGCCCACTGTGGGTTTTCAACTATTTGGTCTTAGAGCCTCAGGTCAAAGAGCAGAGTTATAACTTATTAAAATAGAGTTTTCCACCTCTCCCTCCAACCTCAGTCCCAACTCAGAAGAATCAGGGAATGAGAAAGTCAAGGAATAATTTCATTTCAGACATATTGAGGTCTCCAGCTAGTTAAATGCTTGGGAGCTTTCGAAGTACTCACAGATACTTCAGAGAGTGAACTATGAACCAAAATTTGTCACAGCACCACTGCCTCCAATTTACCAAAGTACAGAAATGTCATTAGGACATTTCTACCCATTTAATGAATGAAATGTTCTTGTTTTGTCTCAGACCAAGTCCCCTAAGCAATTCTGTTGCCATTCAAACTTTCCTATAAAATACATTAAAAAATTGCCAGGACTTTGGTTCCTTGGAAATGATTATGTGTAAAAGTTCTTGGTACAGTTCCTGGAATGCTGTCGGTGCTATATTGATGTTTATTTCCTTCCCTTTATCTCCCCCCGATTAAGACATTTTCCCTTCTTGAATAGTAAGAGTGCTGTTTATTGACTCATTAATATGAGCCTACTTTTTGAGGAGTATCTGAAACATTCCCACTTAAGGCTTTAACTAACTTAAGTGTTGATTCCTGGCACATCATCATCCTGTGGTCTGTGTTTGGCAATAAACTTAAATGTTTTAGAAGGAGGATGAGAATTTCTTACTGTAATGGCACCTTTCATCTTTTGAGCTAAGTGTTAGGTGGAGTGGAAAGAAAAGAGAATTACGGTTCCATTTAGTATCTATTTTTCTCAGGTTCAACAACTCTAGTGTGACAAAAGTTAATGCTTTGTCATATGTTTCTTTATTTAAAGGTGTGGATTCTCAGGAAGGTGTAGCCAGTTTCCATTGGTTAGTTTGAAACCATACAATCATATAGATTATCTTTGAGCGGTGGATAGGACACTTGCCAAAGTGCTTAATGTCATTTACCTTCAATCTGACAGTTCTGCTGCATCATAGAACATAGTAAATGAAACAGAAATTGGACCCAGGTGTCCTAACTAAGAATGGTGGTTTAGAATTCTAGTTTAGAAGTTTAGAAGATGAGAACCTTGCTACACACTGATCTGTTTTAAAGTTAAAAGGTTAGTATTCGTTTTTCCTTTTTCTTAAATATCTGGATGGATTTGTGGGGACTTCCTTGGGTGGACTTACCTCACTCTTTCTTCTCCACTCCCTCCCCACCACAGCTTTTGGTTTAGGTTAGAATTTACATAGCCAAAGTGCCATAAAGGAGCTACCCATTCCTATGTTGAAAATTCCATTTTTTTCCCCTGGTGGTTGGGACCGGAAGGGAAAGTACTGAAAGTTTCAGCAGAGAACCCTGATGTCACCTCATATGATTGCCAGTTCTCAGTAGGTTTGAGAGGTTTGGATAAACACCAGTTCATGCACTCAGGGAATCCAAAATCAGAACCTCTCAATGTAGGTCTCTACCCTTCAACCCCTCCCACGTCAGCTCTTTGAATAAATCTTTGAGATAGAGGATTCCTTTATAACAGGAAGCGTGTATATTGTTAACTCATAGAATTTTATCTAAACTAATGCCTCCTGAGAAATTTTATGGATATATTCTGGAGATTTGTTCTTATGTATTAGGAAAGGCAGTGTGGTATAGTGGATAAATTTTTGGATTTGGAGTCAAAAAGGCTTCTGTTTCAATCTGTGTCTGATACTTAATACTATACGACCACGAGCAAGTAATTTAACATCTCTGAGTTTCAATTTCTTTTTCTGCAAAATCAGGATAATACCTGTGGTCCTGTAATGCCACAATAGCACATTTGTGAGGTTCAAATCAGATGATTTATATAAAACATTTTGTAAATGGTACCAGTCTTGAAATAAGCAGAGGTGGCAGAATGTGAATTAAGCTTGTCTGAAAAAAATAAAAGACTTTTAAAGACCAGCACTCCATTTTTAAAATCTCAATCTCTCTGTCTCTGTGTCTCTCTCTCCTCAAGTTGCCTTGCCTGCTCCCTTCACATGTTACGATAACTAGGCTAGTAGATGGACCAAATGCCAACTTTGGAAACAGGAAACTAATCCCACTGACCACTTGAGGGTAGTAGTGTGTTATCTTGCCATCAAGGCTGAACCCATTTCTTTCCCAATCCATTGTGTGCAATTTGAGGACCTTAGAAAATCTTTAGTGAACTATGGGTAAAGACATCACCAGAGCTCAGACTGTGACCTTTTCTCCACTCAAATCCCTGATCTGAGTTGCCTGTGAAAATAGAGTACTATTATTGTCCACTCATGAGGTTCTGATTGTTGGATCATTTGAAAAAAAATAGGAGAAATATCATAAGAAATTAATTTGCACTAATGGTTTTAGTTACCCTCTGAAATGAAAGGTTAGAAACTAGTCTATTACTAAAACTGGGGACTATACATCTACTTCCTGGTTTGCTCTGTTTCTTTTGAAAACATTGAGAAGTTTAACATGTTTATAGTTTTCATTTGCCAGATAGAAACCTAAGTTATAATGTGAGAGTGCAATGATCTTTAACTATCCACCCAAACTTTACATTTTCCTCTTCCTTGGTTCCTTCTAAGCAGCATAGGAATGGTGGAAGAAGAAATCAATCAATAAACACTTGGGAAGTACTTCCTATAGGAAAGGCAGCATGCCAATGAGCAGAAACCTGACCCCGGAGTCAAAGAGAGCTGGGTTCAAGTTTTGCCTCTGCTGTTTGACCCTGAGCAAATTACATAACTTCTCAATGCCACTCTCTAAGATTTTAGTGCGCCGAATGATGATTGACCTACACTGAAGAAAGAAGCTGGTCAGGAACTCATCCATGAAAGAAATAAAGCATCTGAGAAAAATATGCTTGGTACTATGTAAAATGCTAGGAATACAGAGGCAAATACGAGATGGACCTTGCTCACAAGAAGCTTACATTCAATTGGAAGGATACATATCCATCTCTTAATAAATACTGGATACTATTAAGAGCTGATTTTTTTTAGGGGGATTGGTGGGTGACTAACAACTGTGGGAATCAGGAAAAACCTCTTGACGAAGTTAATGCTTAACTTTGAATCTAATTTTTCCAAAAGATGGCAGTGAAACATTCCAGATTTGGAGACAGCCTATGTAAAGCCACTTAAATGGGAGATGGAATGCCAAGTATGGGGGGGTGGGATAGCAATGAGGTCAGTTTGTCTGGAGCAGAGTTCTTGGCAGGGAGTAATGTGCCATCAATGTGGAAAAGTAGACCAAAGCTAAGTTTCTAAAGGTCTTCCGTGCCAACTTATATTTGCCTAGAGACAGGGTCAAACCTATGCTTTAGGAATATCACTTTGGCAGTTGTTTGGAAGGGAGATGCCTGATGCAGCAAAAGCAATTCAGGAGGTTAATGTGATAATCCAGGAGAGAGATGATGAGGGATTGATCAAGGGAAATGGTAGTAGGAGTAGAAAAAAGGAAGATGGGAGATATGGAAAAGGTTGCATCTGTAAGTCTTGGCAATTGTTGAATGAGAATGATGAAAAATAAGATTGGCTAATATGAATGATAGAATGGGGCAAGTCAAAATGCAAATGTATAATTTTATAAATGTAAAGATGTGAAGTAAAAGAACTAATCCTATCTGCAACATGACTAATAGATGCAAGTTTGGTTTTCACAATACTTGATCAAAGTTTAACTACATTTTCCATAAATTGTGGATGTGAAAGTATTGCTAAAATCTTATTTCTTAATATTGTTTTTCATTTCTTGTAAAATTATCATAAAATATCTGAGTATAAAATGACTAAGTACCAACACATGAACCTTTGATGAACAAATTGAATACTAAATGATAGATGTTTATAAAATAAAAGAAAATTGGCAAACTCATGTATTGAGCTAAAGTGTTTATTTCTCTTCCCAAAAACATTTTCATTGAATAAAAAAATTGCCTTGACTAGAACCACATATTTTTATTTCTAAATAAATTTTTATTTCTTTTTTCATTTTTCTTTCTTCTCTATAATTTCTCCCATTATTCCTCTACGTCCTGCTTCCAGAAAGCCATCTCATATAACAAATAGTATTTTTAAAAAATATAAAACAAAGAAAAACAAGAAGAGGAAAAAAAATCAGGATAATTGATGAATACATAGAAAAATCTGAAAATATGCAGTTTTGGACCTGCTACCTTTGCAAAGAAATAACATAGGAATCTCTTCTCATAACTTTTCTTTTAAACCCTCTTCTTTTTTCTTTATAACCTTGTAACACTTTCTAAAAAGTTAAAAAATTTTTCCAGTTACATGTGAAAACAATTTTTCACATTCATTTTTTAAAGTTTTGAGCTCCAAAATTCTCTCCTGCCCTCTTGCCTTTATCCCTCCCTCCTTGAGAAGGCAAGCAATTTGATATAGGTTATACACTTTAGTCATGCAAAGCATATTTCCATATTAGTCAATGTTGTGAAAGAAAACACAGACAAAAAAATCCAAGAAAAATAATGAAAAGTGCTCCAATTTGCATTGACTTCATCAGTTCTTTCTCAGCAGATGTAAAGCACATTTCATCATGTCCTTCACAATTGTCTTAGATCATTGTATTGCTGAGAGCTAAGTCATTCACAGCTGATCATTGTACTATATTACTGTTACTGTGTTCTGCTCATTTCACTTTGTATCATATGTCTTTCCAAGTTCTTCTGAGAGCATATTGTTAGTCATTTCTTAGAACACAATAATACTCCATCATAATCATATATCAAAATTTATTCGTGTCCCCCAATGTCCCCTCAAAGTCCAGTTCTTTACCACCATGAAAATAGCTACTATAAATATTTTTGCACATATAGATCCCTTCCTTTTTTAAAAGCCTTTCTGGGATATAGACCTAGTAGTGGTATTGCTGGGTCAAAGGTTATGCATGGTTTTATAACCTTTTAGGCATAGTTCCAAATTGCTCTCCAGAATGGTTGGATCAGCTCACAACTCCACCAGCAATGCTTTAGTGTCTCAATTTTCCCACAGCCCTTTCAACATTTGGCATTTTCATTTTCTATCATATTAAGCAATCTGATAGGTGTGAGGTGGTACCTAAGAATTTTTTTCATTTGCATTTCTCTAACCAATAGTGATTTAGAGCATTTTTATATGACTATAGATAGCTTTGATTTTTTCATATGAAAACTGCCTGATCATAATCCTTTGACTATTTATCACCTGGAGAATGACTTGTATTCATATAAATTTAACTCAGCTCTCTATATCTTTGAGAAGTAAGGCTTTTATCAGAGAAACTTGCTATAATGTTTTTACAGTTATTATTACTATGTAATTCCCTCCATCCTATTCCCCTTCCCCCCACCTATTTTATCCCTTTCTCTCTCCCTTCTCAAAAGTGTTTTGGTTCTGATCACTGTCTCCCTCAATATGCTCTCCCTTTTACCAGCCCCTCCCTACCATTCACTTGGACCCTTCCCTTCCTATTTTCCTGTAGGATAAGATAAATGTCTATACTCAACGGAGTATGTATGTTACTCCCTCTGAGCCCATTCTGATGAGATTAAGGTTCAAGTGCTGTCTGCTACCTCATCTGCCCTTTCACTGTAAAAGCTCTTTTGCATCTCTTTTATGTGAGATAATTTATCCCACTCTACTTCTCCCTTCGACCTTTTCCCAGTACATCCTTCTTTATCATCCCTTAAATTTTATTTTATTTTTTTAGGTTCCATTCCATCATAGTAAACTCACACCCTTGCTTAGATACTCCTTCTATTTGCTCTAATAATGATCAAGATCTTAGGAATTACAAGTCTCATCTTCCCATGTGGGAATATAAACAGTTTAACTTTATTGAATCCTTTATATGAGTTATATGATCCTTTTATGAGTTCTCTTTCCCATTTACCTTTTTATATTTCTCTTAAGTCTTATATTTGAAAGTCAAATTTTCTGTTCAGCTCTGGTCTTTTCAACAGAAATCTTTGAAGGTCCTCTATTTCATTGAATGCCCATTTTTCCCTTCTGAAGGATTATACTCAGTTTTGCTGGGTAGGTGATTCTCAGTTGTAATCCTAGCTCCCATGTGTATGTATATACACATATTTACATATTACATATAGTTTTTAAGGGTAATAAGGTGGTATAGAATAGAGTGTTGATAGACTCATCTCCCTGAATTCAAATCTGTCATTAAATACTTATTAGCTATGTGACCCTAGGCAAGTCAGTAACCCTGTTTGCCTCAGTTTCCTCATCTATAAAATAAGTAGGAGAAGAAAATGGCAAACTACTCTAGTGTCTTTGCCAAGAAAACACCAAATGGGGTCACAAAGATTTGGACACAAGTGAAAAAACTGAAAAACAATAACATAATTTTAAAATATTTTGGATACAAAACCCTTAGAGAAATAGGATACAAATCATTTTTTCCTAGTCAACATCTTTGCTCCTTAAATACTTAATTTTAAGTTTCATATAATCAAAGTTACACATTTTACATTCTATAATTGCCTCTATCTCTTGTTTGGTTAAGAATGCTTCTCTTAACCATTGCTATGATAGATAAATGCTCTGTTTATTTTATAATTTTTTAAATGTATGATCTTTAATATAAGGGTCATGTATCATTTTAGAATGTATTGTGGAATATGGTGTAGGTCTAAATAATTCCTGTTAGACTGATATTTGGAACTTTTGACAGCTATTTTCAAATAGAGAATTATTTCCTAAATAATTTACGTTTCCTGGTTAGCATAGTATTAAGTTATTGAGTTCTGTTGTTTCTTATTTTCCTTTGTGTGGTGTATTCCACTGATCTACCTCTCTATTTTTAATTAAAACTGGATGACTTTGATGACTACTTCATTACAATATAGTATGAAGGCTTTGTCCTACCTTTTTATTTTTCTTTATATTTCATATTGTATGTTTTTTCAAATGAATGTTATGATTTTATTTCTGTAAAGTTTCACTTTGATAGTTTGATTGATATAAGGTTAAAACTATAACTTAACTTTGATAGTGTTGTCATTTTCATTTTTTTGGCAGGACCTAACCATGAGCACTGAATTGTCCTTCAGTTTTTTTGTTACTGTTATTTCTTTTAGCAACACTTTCTAATTGAATCCACACTAGATTTTTATGCTTCGGTGGACTGATTCCCAGATATTTTATACTTTTTGTTATTTTTTTGAATGGAATTTTCTATTATTGCATTTTGGATTTTGTTATTATTTGATAGAAATGATCTTGATTTTTGAGTTTATTTTGTAGCCTACCTTGCTGAAACTATAATCTCAGTATCTTGGCTGATTCCTTAGGATTTTCCAAGTAAGACATCATCAAATGGAGATAATTTAATCTCCTTTCCACTTATGCTTATGCTTTTAATTTCTTTCTCTTGTCTTATTGATGGTGCCAGTCTTTCCAGAACTAAACAAAATAATGGTGGGGATAGCGGGCATCCTTGTTTACTCTTTCATTTATTGGAAAAGATCCTCATTTATCATCATTGTGTATAATTCTTGATTTTGGTTTTAGATAGATAATTTTTGTATTAAAAATGGTCCCTCTATGTTTATACTTTGTGAAGTTTTTGGCATAGATGAATATAGTACTTTGTCAAAACCTTTTTCCATATCAATTGAGACAGTAATGTGGTTCTGGATGTTTTGATTTTTAATATGATTATGTTGATTTCTTTACTAATGATGAACCATTCTTGTATCCCCAGTATACATCCAACTTGGATTTATAATACAAAATAATAAATATTTCTTGGATTTTATTTAAAATTCAAAACTGATATTCATTAATGATATGATTCTATTTTCCTGTGATTTATCCTAATGGCTAGCCTTGTAGTACTGAGTCTCTGAATTTAGCTCGTCTAGTTATCAGACAACACTCACATGAAAAACCTCCTATAAAAGGTGACAGTGACAGTAGCTTATCACTAGACAGAATTAAACTCAAAGCTTGGTAAGATTTCTCAGACCTTTTGTTTTACTGGCATGGTTTTTGAGATCCTTGGCTTATCCCAATGCTTTGAAGATCCTCATCCCAGTTTTCATTCTTGCAGATAATTTTCATCCACAGAGTTTGATTATTACCCTTCTGGAGTTCCACAAGTATGCATGAGGGGTCAAGGATGATTCTTTAATATCACCAACAATATCCATCCATATACCTCTCCCAAAGAAAGTCAGTTTCATCAACTAGCCTTAAGTAGCATTTAGAAAGAAGTATTTACTCAAATGCTATGGTAAGACCCGCCCCCCCACCAAGTGCATGATAGACTCTTTTACCAGTACACACAGAGAATAAGGGAAAGTGGGCTCAAGTTTAGAAAGTGCATGTGTCCAAGAGGTAACACACTTCCTAGTGGCTAGTCCTTTTTCCAGTTCATTGGATGCTCAAGAAATTCTTCTTAGGCACAGTACAGTCCTTTTACCAAGATCTTGTGGAGTCATGAGTATAGTCTGTCTGGTTGCCAGCAATACAGACAATGCCACAAGGGATCTGGGGATACCATTTAGGACACTGATGGAAAGAGGTGGAAGTTCAACATCCTTTGGACTCTGAAAATAAAAAGATTCTTCTATGGACAAAAAGAAAGAGAAAGGAGACATGTCTGAGGTCAGACTCCAGACTTCTTTCTCCTATAGGTTTCTTCTCAAAGGCTTCAGTGAGGACTCCACATGTTCCAATTTCTGGAATTCCTCTCTTTTCAATTCACTTGATAATTTATAGATTATCCCTGAGGTGTGGTTGAGTTTCCTTCCTCTATATAAACATTGTTTTGCAAAATGATTCTGTCATTCTAATTCAAGGATTTTTTTTCTTGTGCTTTCTAAGGTCTTTGATTGAGATAGGTTTTCAGTCAATTAAGTTATTAGAACTAAAAATAGAGTGGGAGAGTTTTGAATCATGAATGGTCACTTATTTTCCTTAAGGAATTAATGGTTAGTGGGAATAATTAGTCATGCAACAGGTGCAGCTACTTCAGTCACTAGGCCACACAGCCTTGTGGTTTATAAATCATGGGAATTTGCATGTTCTATTCTGTTCACCAAAGGTCTGCCTTATTGTCTCTCCATGTAACAAAAACATGTTACAAATGACAAAACCTAACTAATTACAGAATTGAATATAATAGTTTAAAGTACAAAGTACTAAGCAATAAAGTCATCTGCCTGGAAAATTTTAAGCAATTTTTATTTTACTCTAGGTTTTACTATTTACGTAACAGGGAATTGGAAGAGCAGAATTTCCTCAGGATTTAAATTGCTCATTGTTCCATAAATAGGACACATATTTTAGAAAATAGCTTTGTCTGTGATGTTTTAGTGATTACTTCTGGCTCCAAATATTAAAAAAAACCCAAACCTCTTCAAGCTTGATGTTACCAGTAAAATACCCTTGATAATCCTTTGAATTTTGTCTTTGTGGTTAATGGAAATTTTTTTTCCCATCACTGTTTTCAGTTAGTATGTTGCATTTATATTTTGCATGTGGGCAAAAACTTAATTCTGGCTTTGTAACAGAAGTGATGGAAACTTCCTACCTATTCTCTTTGGCTCTTAATCTCCATGAAGACCTAATGTAGGGGCAGCCTGCAGATGATCACAATTCACGTATGGCTTTCAGAGAGAAAGGGCTATGGTCATTAGATCTTTATCTGCCACATTGAAGTGTGTGACATATGTTAATAACTATATCTACTTCTTGATAATATATCTATTCCTGGGTTCTATACTACCTCCAATCTATCCTAGGTTGGTTTTATAAGGTCTTTCTCTGTTTTCATCCATTTCAGGATGACTTCTTTGCTAAAGTGATCTCTACCCATTCCAAACTCCTTCCAAGAAAATCAAGAATTTAAATGAATACATTAAATATTAGGGAAAAAAAACCTACTGGAGGAATTCTCTTTTTTCAAAAAACAACTATTTCCAGATTTCACTGCAAAACTTTTTAGCTGTAAAAGTGGGATAAGTAATTTACTCAGCTGAACCCCTACCTAAAGTAAGGCAGTTACCCCCTTTACCTCATGTACTCTCTGAACTTGATTCTATTTCCCCCAGGACTATGTGGATACTGTGGAAGAGTGTATCAAAGACTCTGTGGGTGTGTGTATGTGAGATGTTTTGTACTGGTAGTTACTATATCACCTTAACAAATACTTTTCTAAATGCTACTTTAAGTCTGACTGACTGACTGATTCTCATTTGATAATCTTGGGGGAAATAGAGGATGTAACCAATGAGACATGAGAATTACCCCTGACCCTTCAGGGCTACCTCTGTAGTCTTATGGGGAGGATGTAATCAAGTTCACCTGTTAGAAGGGGTGTGGGCGTGAAGATCCTCAGAGTCTTGCAGGGACTATTACATATCCGTTCATGACTATAAGTCAACATGTTAGTTTTAAAGAAACAGACCTTGAAATTACTTAGAAGCCTAGCTGTGAATCCATGAGAACAGACCACTTTTCTATGTGACTTTTAGCTCTTCAGGTTCATAGGCATGAATAGAACTTGGGCTGGGAGATCTATATACCCTGGGAGATCACTGCATTGGCCCTTCCCTTCCTCTTCCAAGGACAAAGGGTGTGTTGACAAGCTGTGCTCATGTTCTGTGCACTTCTATGTTTGGGATCTTTTAACTTTATAAATGGCAATGAATTGATCATTTAAAGTCTATGTACTCATTCTACATATAATAATAGTAATGATAACAATATTAAGCATTTATATGGTATTTACTATGTGCCAGGAACTATGATAAATGATTTACAGTTATCTCTTTTGATCCATACAACAACCTTGGAAAGGAGATGCTATTATTATCCCCATTTTACAGATAAGGAAACTGAGGCAAACAGAGGTTAAGTGACTTTTCCAGAATCAAACAACTTATCAGTGTCTGAGGCCACATTTGTACTCGGGTCTTCCTGGCTCCAGGTCTGGCACTCTATCTACTGTACCTGCTACTGCCTTTGGAATGATAGCATGAATGAGACTGTTGAGATAATGTTGGTAAAACCATTTTTATTTTGTCGAAGATGAAAAGATTTACTATGAACTGTTTGCTTTCAGGGCACTTCCTCATCCCAGGTTTCATGAACAAATGAAAGAATTGGATTGCTCCCTCCCAATACTCCCAACTATTCATTGACCAGTTATGGGGTCTTGCGCATAGTAAGGCATTGAATAAGTGCTGATGATATTTGTTAATCCAGAAAAAGCAATATTGCTTATAAATAGTGCACCTCACTCCAGAATTTGGAGGAGCATTCTCTAATTTTCAGTTTCAGAAGACTTGTCATCCTCATCCTTTGTGAAGGTTCCCAGCCTTCCATACCTCCATTTTCTATTAGCTGCTCTGCTTGACTTTGTCTTCACAGAACATGCCTCTTCACCAGGTGCCCCTGGTTCCCCAGCCCTCTTCAGCTTCATGTTGTGTGTTGTCTTTTCCATTTGATTCATTCTCCTTGAGGACAGGAACTATCTCTTTTTCTTTTTTGTATCCCCAGTCCTTAGCATTGTCCCTATCACATAGTAGGCACTTCATAAATATTTACTGAATTGAATCACTTCACCTTTTTTGCACTAATGAGGCATTCTAGGAGATCTTTAATGGAATTACTAGTTTCTATGAATATTCATGCCACTAATTAACCATTACTAATTAAATAGAGATTAAAGGCCAAATTGTGCTTGTCACTCAAAATGATGTTAAACATGCCAGTATATGATTCCTATTAAATTTAATTTGGTTGCAGATCTTTATACTCCTTGACTACTGACTTTTCCAGATGAAAAGTCAATGCATTATAATAATAATAATCTACCTTTAAGACTTATAAAGTGCTTCACCCACAATACACCTGTGCTAGGTAATGAAAATACTATTATTCAAATTTCACATTTGGGAAAGTGAAGCTTAATGTAGCTACTCTAATACTAGTGGTATTCAAATTTTTTTATTAAGTACCCCATCAGTAAAAAAATGTTATGAGCATATTTCCAAATTTATTTATACATAAATCCATTTATTTGTAAATTGTCTGCATGTACTTCTGTACTAATACATATTAACTCAGGTTACTGTGTGCCAGGTGCTGTATTAAATTTTAGGAATAGAAATATAAGTTAAAAAGAAACTATCCCTACTCTGAGGGAGCTTACGTTTGAATTGGGAAAGACAACATATAAAAAGTAACTGAAAAGATTAGGAAGGGGCAGGAGGATACCTGGATAGGGACATAGTAGAGAAGGAAGGCAGGAGAGTCTGGAGTAGAAGTCAGAGAAAAAGAAGGGAACCGGGCTGACTTAGGCCTTTTCTTAAAATAGATGTCCCAGGAAGAATCAACCAGTCAGAGGAAGGGACCACAAAGGAAGAGAGATCTTCCAGGATAAGAAGCCTCCTGGTAATGATAGAGAAAGAAATGAAGATGAAATAATATTTTAAAATAATTTTAATTTAATAAGTATATAGATATATTTATTCTTAAAGTAAAATAATTATTTTTAGCAAGTAATATACTTAAATATGCTTCATTATTTTTGAAACTTTTGGTTTTATACTTTGTGATACAGTGATTTGAAGTCTGGTGCTAAGTTCAGTTTATTTTGATATTTGGTTTTAATGGCTGTCATAGATGAAATATATTGTTGTATATATATTGTTGTCCTTCATTCTTGAGGAAGACCATGACATCAGGCAGGTGATGTCATGACATGGAAGTGAATTGGATCTAAGTGACAGAGGGCTGTGCAAGGTCACCAGTCTCACTTTTGTCTCCAGAGTCAGCTGGCTCTAGTAGGGAGATACAGGATGACTGGAGATGGCCATGGATGTAATGGTGGACCTTGGACTTCTTAAAGTAAGGTTTTTAACAGGTCTCAGTTTGACTGAGGTAACTCTCATTCAGTGATGAAGGCTAGGTGTCTGAATAAATGTTTTGGTTCTATCTTCCATGTGGAGAGTCTGTGGTTTTCATGATTCAGAATTGTGTAGCGATATTCATGGCTTCTATAGGGGTTGTGAATATTGAACTGATGCTACAGTAATACATGAGGCAGAGAATGGCCTCTTTTACTTGGTCAAAAAAAGAATCTGTGAGGGGAAGGACCCTCAGGATTTCTAGCCAAAACAGAAACATTTGATGTTTACATTTACTCTGAACCAATCACCAAATGGGGCTTGGCCTGGAACCTATTGTTGGCCATTCAATAAGAGCCAGAATGATTTGGGTTTAAGGTATGGTCCTTAAGAAAGAAATCTAGCTTGTAAACCCCAGGATATCTTGTGAGGTTTTAGAGATCATAATTTACATTCCTTTGGGCAGAACACCTGAAGGTAAAGGTATGATACCTTGTATAAACAGAAGGAAGGGAAAGGAGAAAGATAGATTAAAAGAGAGGGAGGGAGGAAGTAAGGAAGGAAGGAAGAAAGGAAGGAAGGAAGGAAGGAAGGAAGGAAGGAAGGAAGGAAGGAAGGGAGGAAGAAGGAAAAAAACAAGTTGTTTTGCCCAGCTGACCATTTCCAGTTGGGCCCTCCAGTGGGGCAGCTCCTACTACTATTCACAGAGGTTGTTGCTTGTCCTTTGTTCTTGAAGAGGACCATGACATTGGGGAGTTGATGCCATGACATGGATGTAAGTGAGGCGGGGCTGTGCAAAGTTACTAACCTGACTTTTTCCTTCAAAGCCCTCTGGGTCTCATCTGGCAAGATCAGAACAACTGGCCCATGGCTCTCTGGTGAAATGTATACCCTCAACAAATACATAGATTCAGTGGCAGAAGTATGTTGTGGACTCTACTTACTAAATCGTGATACTCATTTTTCAAAAATTTCTGCTAAAATTCATCTATTAAATTTCTATCTTCTCATTTTTCAGGAAGCAGGGGCATGGAGGTCTGGAGAGTAGATGTTCCAGGAGGGGACGAGGCAGCAGAAGTGTGAAATGGCAACATGTCCCCGGGTACACCTTGATTTTCCTGTTGATTGGTGGCCTTCTATTAAATAATAATATTTACAATATTTATATAGCACTTACTATGTGCCAGGCACTGTCCTAAGTATTTTACAGTTAATTCCTTATCATCCTCATAACAACCCTGGGAAATACAGAAGGGGAAACTGAGGCAAAGAAGGGTTAAGTGACTTGCCCAGGATCATACAGCTAGCAAGTGTCTGAGACTGAATTAGAGCTCCTGACTCCAGGCCAGACATTCTGTTCACTGTGTCACCTAGCTGCTTCCAAGATGTTTGATGAGTCTGGGTAAATCTTGGGCCCAGGCATGTAGGTTTTAGAGAATTCTTTGCCCAGCAACATAAGCTCCAAGCTCACTGGCAAGAGCTACTGTCTTTCATCTCTTGGTCGTTGCTGGTACTGGCTCCTTTGCTGCTACTGTGCCTGTTCCTCTTGGGCTGTCATTGTTTCAGTCCTTTCCTTTCTTATTCTTCTAGAGGTGGTTTTGGGAAAGAAGGGCAGGAAGGAATAGGGAGCCTGAGCCAAGGAAAGTTCAAATATGCTGATCCACTAACTGGAGAAGGTAGAAAGATGGAGAAGAGAAAGAAACTCAGTGTGGCACAATGGAAAGAATAGGTTTTGGCCAACAATAATAATTGCCGTTGTCTTTTTAAAACAATAATTTACTTATTCCAATTATATGTAAAATTTTTTTAAAAGTTTTGAGCTCTAAAACATCTTCCTCTCTCGCTCCCCTCTCCCCTTCTTGAGAAGGCAAACAATTTAACATAGGCCATACATGTTCCGTCATGCAAAGCATATTTCCATATTAGTCATGTTGTGAAAGAAAACACAGACTCCCCCACCCCAAACACCAAGAAAAATGAAGAACGTAAAAAAAGTATGCTTTGATCTGCATTCAGACTCCATCAGTTCTTTCTCTGGAGGTGGATACATTTTTCAAAAGTCCTTCAGAACTGTCTTGAATGATTGTGTTGCTGCAAATGTCACTCACAGTTCATCATTGTTCAATATTGCTGTCTCTGTGTACACTGTTCTCCTGGTTTGGCTCAGTTCACTTTTCAGCAGTTCATGTCTTTTTCTGAAAGCATTCTGCTCATCATTCCTCTTAGCACAATAGCATTCTATCACAATCTGATACATGAGAGGTGGTACCTCTGAGTTGCTGTAATGTGCATTTCTCTAATCAAGAATGATTTAAAACACTTTTTCATAAGACTATAGATAGCTTTGATTTCTTCATCTAAAAACTGCCTATTCATATCCTTTGACCATTTGTCAATTGGGGAATGACTTGTATTCTTATAAATTTGACTCAGTTCTCTATATCTTTGACAAATGAGGCCTTTATCAGAGAAATATGTTGTAAACTTATTTCTTTTCTCCTGTCTTCAGTTTTCTGCTTTCTTTCTAACCTTGGTTGCATTGGTTTTATTTGTGCAAAACCTTTTTAATTTTAATGTAATCAAAGCTCTATTTTGCATCCTGTAATGCTTTATTATCCCTTGTGTGTTCATAAATTCTTCTTTTGTCCATAGCTTTGACAGACAAATTATCCCTTGCTTCCCTAACTTACACATTCTTTATGTATTTTTTGTGTATAAATCATATACCCTTTTGACCTTATCTTGGTAGACAATATGAGATGTTGATCTATACCTAGCCAAACAGTTTTCAAGTTTCCCAGCAGTATTTTTTTAAATAGTGAATTCTTGTCTTTAAAGCTTGGATCCTTTTGTTTATCAGACACCAGATAATGTCCCTGGGCTTACTCACCTGGTACCAGGAAGGTGCCTTACCCTCAAAAGCCCAAGACCTCCTGGGAGTCTGGACCTGCTGGGCACTATGCTCCCTGGGTACATTCTCTTTCCCAGTGTGTTAGGTGGCAGCAGTCACATGTTTTCCTAGGGAAGTGGAGACATCGGAGTTGTCTCTCTCTCCCTGTCTATGGGTGAACACTTTCTGGGTCTTTGACAAACTGGTGCAGTAGGGGTACTAGTCCTCTCGAACACCCCATATACCCCTATTGTTCATCCACCTTTGGTGTCCACCTGTCCCCCAACTATCACTTGTGGCTCTAAGAAACTGTAACCTGAGCAGTGGAAACATCCTAGTAAAACCATCTTGACAGATGGCTAAACCTGGTTGAGGGTAATTAACAAGCCTCAAACCCATTGGTGAGTTAGGGTATGTCTACTTCAAGCATGTAAAGATTTCTCTGTGGAATAGGTGGATGAGAATTATTTGTTCTAGAGCTTGGTCATATTTTGCCAAGGTTATCCACTGCATCCCAGAACATCACAAATCCTCCTGACTTGTCTTGCACTGGACTTCAATGACTGGAAGAAAGAGTGAGGACGATGACTTTGCACAACTGCTTCATTTGAATCTGATTCACCAGCAAGTCAAGACAGCACACCATGATGTCATTGGTCTTCTTCAAGATGAACTATGAAGTTCTAAAGATGAACAATGAAGATTATATGGTCATTTACTAGCATGTATTGTGTACCTAATCTATTTCACTGATCCACCACTCTATTTCATAGCCAGTATCAGATTGTTTTGATGATTACTATTGTGTAATACAGTCTCAGGAAAGTCTTTTGCAATTGTGTTCATATAGTTTCTGAGTTACCTTGGCAAGTAGAGTCCCAAGTATTTTAAATTGTCTGCAATTATTTTTAAATGGAATTTCTCTTTCTGTTCCTTCCTGCTTTACTTTGTTGGTAATATAGAGAAATGCTGATGATTGTGTGGGTTATTATGTATCCTGCAACTTTTCTAAAGTTATTAACTGGTTTTTTAGGTGATTCTCTAGGATCCTCCCAGTATACCATTATATTATCTGCAAAGAGTGATAGTTTTGTTCCCTTATCGCTAATTCTAATTCATTTTCTTGTCTTATTTCTATAGCTAGCATTTCTAGTACAATATTGAATAGTAGTGGTGATAATAGGTTTCCTCGCTTCACCCCTACTCTTATTGGAAAGGCTTCTAGCTTATCCCCATTGTAGATCATGCCTGATGGTTTTAGAGAAATATCACATCATTTTAAAGTAAGCTCCATTTATTCCTATACTCTATTGGAATGAATTTTACTTTAAAGCTTTTTCTGGATCTATTGAGATAATCATATGATTTCTGTTAATTTTTTTATTTATTTGATCAATTATATTGGTAGTTTTCCTAATATTGAATCAGCTTTTCATTCTTGGTACAAATCCCACCTGGTCATGGTATATGATCTTTGTGATATATTGCTAAAATCTCCTTGCTTATTTGACATTTTTGCATCAATATTAATTAGGAGAAAAGGTCTATGGTTTCCCTCTCTGTTTTTTTTTTCTTGCTGATTTAGGTATCAGCACCACATTTGTGTCATAAAAGGAACTTGGTAAGACTTCTTTGCCTATTTTCACAAATAGTTTATATAGTATTGGAATTTATTGTTTTCTAAATGTTTGGCAAAGTTCACTTGTAAATCCTCTGGTTCTGGTGATTTCTTATTCAGGAACTCATTGATGATTTGTCTAATGCCATTGTCTCTTAACTCTCATTCTACTCTATACTCACTAGTAGCTTCTCCTTTTTCATGTTCTTTTCATTCTTTTCTCATTAACTTCCACATTTTTATCACCCTTAGTCAATATAGTGAGGAAAGGAAAACAAAGTAATGAAGGAAAAGACAGAATTAACATTTATGGGGATCCTTCTTGGAGCAGACCATTTCAGAGATATTAAAGAAATAGAGGACTGAGAGTAAGTCCTATAAAATACCATTCCCTACTATCAAGGATCTTATAATTTTATGGAGATAAGCATGTACAAAGAATATATAGAGACTAAATAGATAAAACACAGTAATTAAAAATTGATGTAATACCACTGGGCAATGTATATTGAAAGATGAAGCAATACTACAATGAATGGAGTGCTTGAAGGAAGTGTGGTGAGATTAATTGAGGATATCTTGGGTGTTTAAAACTTAGAACAAAGTCGTGAAGTAAGGAAGGAATGAGTTTACTATATGTTTGTGAGAATGAGGGGAGTAAGTTCTGTATGGATACATTACAGATATAAAAAGTTACATCATAGACAAATTAGAGGAGCAAGAAAGACATTAGCCTTCAGATTTAGGGATAGAGAAAGAGTTCATAACTAAACAAATAAAAGAGAAAATTATATGAAGCACAATGGACAGTTTTGATGATATAAAACTATTTTTTCACAAACAAATCTAATGAAAAATTAGAAGGGAAAGTTCTTTGTAAAAAATATCTCTGATAAAGGTCTTATTTGCAAAATATGTGATGAATTGATTCAAATATATGAGTAAGAGGCATTTCCTGAGAAATGGTTTAAGGAAATCTTATCTATCAACAATTTTATGACACATGTTGTGAATCACTAAAAATTAAAAGAAATTCGAATTAAAGCAATTTCAAGATTCTACCTCATAGAATATCAGAATGGCAAAGATAGCAAAAGATTGACAATTTTTTGAAGAACTGAGGGAAAACAGGCTAGTGCAATGTGAATTTGATCTAGCCATTCTAGAAAAGAATTTGGAACTATCCTCAGAAAATTAACAGACTATATATACCTTCTGACTCAGCTTTACCAATACTAGATCCCAATAGTCCCAAAGAAATCAAAGTAAGGGGAGACAAAATTTATATGTACAAAAATAATTATGACAGTTCTTTTCATGGTAGCCAAAAATTGGAAAGTAAAGGATTGTCTTTTTCTTTTTTTAAGTTAAATTTATTTATTTTTAGTTTTAAAAATTCATTTCAACAAGATTTTGAGTTTCAAATTTTCTCCTCCCCTCCACATCAAAACAACATGCATTCTGATACCCCTTACCCCTATCTGCCCTGCCTTCTATCACACCCCTCCCTTCCCTTATCCCCATCTCCTCTATTTGCCTGTAGAGCAAGATAGATTTCTGCACCCCATTACCTGTATATCTTATTTACTAGTTGCATGTAAAAACAATTTTTAACATGCATTTTTAAATCTTTGAGTTCCAATTTCTCTCTCTTCCTCCCTCCCCACCCATCCAATTCAATACAGGTTATACATGTGTAGTTATGCAAAAGACTTCCATAAAAGTCATGTTGTGAAAGACTAACTATATTTCCCTCCATCATATGCTGCCCTCCATTTATTCTATTCTCTCTTTTGACCTTGTCCTTCCCCAAAAGTGTTTACTTCTAATTACTCCCTCCTCCTATTTGGCCTCCCTTCTATCATTCCCCCACACCCAATTTATCCCCTTCTCCCCTACTTTCCTGTACTGACAGATAGATTTTCATACCAAATTGAGTATGCATGTTATTCCCTCCTTAAGCCAAATATGTTGAGAGTAAACTTCCCTTTTCCCTTCCATTGAAAAAGCTTTCCCTTGCCTCTTTTTTGAGAGATAATTTGATTTCTCCCTTTCTCCTCCCAATATATTTCTCTCTCACCCCTTTATTTTACTTTTTTAGATATCATTCCTTCCTATTCAACTCACCCTGTGCCCTCTGTCTATATGTATATAATCCCTGCAACAACCCAATACTGAGAAAAGTCTCAAGAGTTACAAATATTATCTTTCCATGTAGGAATGTAAAGAGTTCAGCTTTAGTAAGTCCCTTATGATTTCTCTTTTCTGTTTACTTTTTTATGCTTCTCTTGATTCTTGTGTCTGAAAGTCAAATTTTCTATTCAGCTCTGGTCTTTTCATCAAGAATGTTTGAAAATCCTCTATTTCATTGAATGACCATTTTTTTCCCCTGAAGTATTATACTCAGTTTTGCTGAGTAGGTGATTCTCGGTTTTAATCCCAGTTCCTTCGACTTCTGGAATATCCTATTCCAAGCTCCCTGAATGTAGAAACTGCTAGATCTTGTGTTATCCTGATTGTATTTCCACAATACTCAAATTTTCTGGCTTTCTAGCTGCTTGTGATATTTTCATCTTGATCTGGGAACTCTGCAATTTGTCTACAATATTCTTAGGAGTTTTTCTTTTTTGGATCTTTTTAGGAGGTGATTGGTGGATTTTTTCAGTATTTATTTTGTCCTCTGGTTCTAGAATATCAGGGCAGTTTTTTTTGATAATTTCATGAAAGATGATGTCTAGGCTCTTTTATTGATCATGACTTTCAGATGGTCTCATAATTTTTAAATTGTCTCTCCTGGATCTATTTTCCAGGTTAGTTGTTTTTTCTATGAGATATTTCACATTGTCTACTATTTTTTTCATTCCTTTGGTTTTGTTTCATAATTTCTTGATTTTATAAAGTCATTAGCTTCCACCAGCTCCATTCTAACTTTTAAGGAATTATTTTCTTCAGTGAACTTTTGGATCTCCTTTTTCATCTGACCAATTCTGTTTTTTTAGGTCAGTCTTCTCCTCATTGGCTTTTTGGATCTCTTTTGCCATTTGAGTTAGTCTATTTTTAAAGGTGTTATTTTATTCAGCATTTTTTTCGGTCTCCTTTAGCAAGCAGTTGACTCATTTTTCATAATTTTCTTGTATCACTCTCATTTCTCTTCTCAATTTTTGCTCTGCTTCTTTTACTTGATTTTCAAAATCCTTTTTGAGCTCTTCCATGGCCTGAGACCAATTCATATTTTTCTTGGAGGCTTTTGATGAGGGAGTTTTGACTTTGTTTTCTTCTGTTTGCATGCTTTGGTCTTTCTTGTCACCGTAGTAAGATTGTATAGTCTGATTCTTTTTCTGGTTTTTGCTCATTTCCCTAGCCATTTACTTGACTTTTGAGCTCTTTGTCAAGGTAGTTCTCTGCTTCCAGTGAGGATGGGGGGGGTGTGTGCTGTCAGCTGCTCAATTCCCCTACAATCTGTAAGCCTGGAGCTCCAGAAACAGTGACTGCAGCTGCCCCTGCTGCTGCTGTGGCTGCTGTGGGTTCCTCTGATTCCTCTCCCTTCTGCTGTCCTCGGACTGGGGCTGAAGGACTCCACTCTCCCATACTGGTCCAACAGGCTTTTTCCACTGACCTTCCAATTTGTCTTAGGCATTTTGGGGTCCTGAAGTCTGGAAGCTGACACAGATGTGAGAGATTCAGTCTCCTCAAGACCTGCTCAGGTCCTGCCTATGCCACCATGGCCCATGCTAGACTGTGCTCTGCTCCCAGCATGGTGCCATAAACACTTCTTGGCAACATTCCAGGTTGTCTTGAGCTGGAGATTTGCTTCACTCTGTCATTCTGTGGGCTCTGCAGCTCCAGAATTTGTTTAGAGCCATTTTTTACAGGTTTTTGGCTGGGCCTGGGGGCAGCGCTCTAGAAAGTGCATGCTATTCCTCTGCCATCTTGGCTCCACTCCCCAGGACTATCTTTTTCTTTGGGAATAGCTGAACAAACTGTGGTATATGAATATAATGAAATATTATTAGGCCACAGGAAATTATGAAATAGATAATTTCAGACAAAACTAAGAAGACCTTTATGAATTGATGCAGAACAAATTTAGTAAAAGTAGAACAATTTATACAGTTATAATGTCATAGAGAAAACAATTTTGAAAAACTTCAGAACTCTAATTAAAGCAATGATAAACCATAAGCCCAAAGGAATTAAAATGAAATAATATATCACTCCACCACTCACCTTCAAACAAACTTAACATGGAGAAAGTTACATATTTTTGAACATGGTTAACATGGGAACTGGACTATACAAACATGTATTGTTTCAGTTGTTCAGCTGTTTGCAGTCATGTCCAACTCTTTGTGACCCTATTTGGGGCTTTCTTGCAGAGATATGGGAGTGGTTTGCTATTTTCCTCTCCAGATCATTTCACGGATGAGAAAATGGAGGCAAACAGGATTAAGTGACTTGCCCAGGGTCACACAGCTAATAAGTAAGTGTCTAAGGTCAGATTTGGCCTCAGGAATCCAAGTTCAAGTCCTCATAGGTATTTGTTACTAGACTCTGAAAAACCAAAACATCTCAGTGCCCAGGCAACTTTCTAAGATTATAAATTGCAGAACAATTGTCAATTTGATCTGCATTAATAGAAAGAGTTTCCTTAACAGAAAATTATACTCTTATTAGGAGACCTCCTATTCTGATGAAACAACAGCTTCTTTATATAAAATATAGTTACAGATAAAGGTAGAAAGATCTATATCTAAGTGTATCTTGCATTTATATTAGGTTTTAAAGTTTGTAAGGAGCTTTATATGTAATATTACATTTTACGACTCTGTCAAGTAGGTAGTATAATGACTATATTATTATCCCCATTTTATAAATAAGAAAACTAAGACTCAGAGAGAGTTAGATCCAGTACTCAGTTCCAGGCCTTCTAAGCTCTACCTAACTGCTTTTTCCGTGGCATTTCTGATTTCTGGAGCCAAGGTCAACCATAATAGCAATAGGAACCAAGCTCAGATTGTCAATAAGAAAGAGCACAGTACAGATAACTCAGGTTGCAAATACAGACTTACTTAGAGTTTGTAGAAAATTAACTTTTTCCCTTTGGGGTGGTCTGGTGGTGATTTCTATAGTGGAACATCAGAACCATGCAGTAGAACTTGGCATAATGTAGGTATGACTTTCATTTCAAGGACCAAAGGAGTAGCAAAGGCATGTTTTCTTGCAATAGTTTTAACTATGAGCCATAGTCCCAGAGGGAGGCATACATAGAAGGATTCCCATGGACCTTCCTATTTTGTTCTTTCCTCTGCTCCATATTGCCCACCCACTCAAGGCCCTCAATACCTGTTGATCCTGGCCTGACAACATCATACTTTTTAAGCTGGCAAATAGTTAAAAAAAGTCATGGTTTAAAGGAATAGTAGTATTCTTTGGAATCCTGCTACATGCAAAGCTGGAAGAGTAACTTTGGTCAGGAAAAGAATTATTTCATCTTCTCTGCCTTTCTACCCCTCAGGTATCTGTTGTTTCATATTTACTTCACAGTTACTATGCGTCTACTTGGATTTTGGGTCCTCTTAAATGGGGCCTTGGGAGCTTGATGTAATAGAGGATTCTACTGTCCCCTATAGGATAGTTGAGGTTTGTCTCACTGTGAAATCCTAGCAGCCAATGAATCTGCCCCCCTGATACAAATTCTGCATGCTTCTAAGGACTGATTGATGACATCTCCTTATATAGTAGGAGTGAGATGACTCCTTTTGAAAATAGAATTAAAACTTTCCCTTTTTAGGAGCAAGCTCTACTTTGGCAACATAATCAGCCCCAAGCACATTAGTTCTTGTGGTCAAAACATTAACAGGGTGCTTTGTTAACAAAATGTTCAGGTCATGACAAGGCCAACACATGAACTGTAAGACATTTTATGAGCTAAATGTTTCCAAATAGTGCTCCAAGTAGAAAGCACTGAAAGTAAAACTTAATCCTGTAAACAGGGAGCTGCTGGGCAAAGGTAGGATTTGTTGTGGGCTAGCAGAGGTGGCAGGGGCTAATGAATGGGTGTGTTTGAACAAATTCACTTGAGGAGCCCAGAGGCTTCCCATTCTGTACACCTTGGGTAATGTTTCATAAACAATGGTGACCACTTATGTATAGAGTGAGTAGTGAAGCCAAGATCAGAGAAAATCAGAACCTAAAATTTCGAATTTATTGCAGTATTTATTAGCAATGTGCAGATGAAACAAAGAGCCCTTGTGCTCCTTGCTCTAGAAACTCATCTCTAAGACAGACGCCTGTACCTGACATTTTTCACAAAAGTCTACTTCCTTTTATTTTGTTTCTTTTTTGCACTTCTGAAAACATACTATTTCAATTTGTACTATGAAAGTATCATCGGATGTTAGAGCTGAAAGAGTCCTTTGACATTTAGACCAATTTCCTTAATTTAAATACTACTTGACTGAGATATAAAGGTTGAGTGAAATGACCAAGGCCGTAATAGTTCCTAAACAGAAGAAGAGGGATTAGATGTTATAGTCTCCTGGGTCTCAGTCCCAGTCCCAGGTGTCATCATCTAGGAATGATATTTATCATATTGGATGCTCTGTTCTAAGCATTAGGGATATGAAGACATAGCTTAACTCCCTTATATTATAGATGAAGAAACTGAGTCACAAAATGCTAAATGATTTGTCTAGCATCACAGAGCCTCAAATGGGATCTGAGCTGATTTATTCCTGGCTCCAGATCCAGGATGTGATCTACTAAACAGCCCGACTTCCCCATCCTCCCTCTGTCGGAGGCCAGCCTCTGGGGAGGACAGAGCCTGGAGTCAATCACACTGAGTATTCCTATTTCTAACTGACATTTCTACATAGGTGAAATCTGGAATGAACAGCACAAGCATTAAGAATTCAATTCCACAGACTTTTTATTAGGTGCCTACCATGGGTAGGGCTGTTCTAGGTGCCTGAGATACAAGGAATTAAAAAAATTTAGAATTTAAGAACAGGTAAGAATCAGAAGGAGAAGCCACAATAAAGGGCTAGTAAGCCTGAAGGACATTTCTAGAAAGGCCTTAAGAGGGAAGAAGGCCATTGTTTGGTAGTCATGCCTACATTATGTGTGTGTGTGCATGTATGTATTAATCATACACACAGTGTACATGTATACTTATATATTTTGATATACAACATATATAGATATCTGCATATACGCATATTTATATATATAGTATATATATGTGTGTATATATATATGTATATATATATATACATATATATATATGTATATATATATATATATATATATACGACCTAAATGAAGGCAACAGGGCAACAACATTTGCCTGCTGATTTTCTATGATCAGCTCACTTCTTCAGATCAATACTTCTTTCTTCCGCCTGCTCTAGCCCTGAGTCATTATGTAACTCAGACAATTTGGTCTCCATGACAATGTGGTTAAGTCGTTTCAATTGTGTCTGACTCTTTGTGACCACATTTGGGGTTTTCATGGCAAAGATACTGAGTCATGTCCTTCTCCAAGTCATTTTATAGATAAGGAACTGAGGCAAACAGGGTTAAGTGACTTGCCCAGAATCACACAGTTAGTAAGTATCTGAGGCCAGATTTGAATTCAGGAAGATGAGTCTTCCTGATTCCAAGTCCAGTATTCTATCCACTTCACCACCTAACTGCCCCATTGCAACACTCAATCCTAAAGTCAGGGGTGTCTGGAGGTTGTCTTCATTTATTGTCCCCTGTTGATGACTTTGAGCCAGTTGGATGACTAAGAGGATAGAATACTGGACCTGGTGTTAAGGAAGACCTGAGTTCAAATCAGTTCTTAGACACTTACTAGCTGTGTGACTCTGGACAAATCACTTAAGCTCTATTTGACTTAATCAACTAGAGAAGGAAATAGCAAAGCACTTCAGTATCTTTGCCAAGAAAACCCCATGGATAGCATTGGTATGATATGGTCTACAGAGTCACAAAGAGTCAGGTATGACTGAACGACCAAACAACAAAACTGGTGACTTGAGTCAGTTGATAGTCTCAGTTCTCCTTCCTCAGAAGCTTTTTGGGTACTCATTATCTATACCATTCATTTGGTACCTATGCTGCCTGATGCTGTGAAATACTTTTAATATGTGTCTTATTTATTTGAACTCTGATGAATAAGAATGGTATTAGTTAAAAGACTTGGGTTAGATAGTACTAATAGAAGTAGTAATAGAAGGAAAAATAGTATAATGATTTTGCCTTTTCTATCTCTAGATGACTGTAAACTTGGATCTAAAGCATACATGAAAATCCAAATCTTATTTAGAAAAAACCAAATATCTTGATCTTACTTTCCATAGCCTTAGTATCTTTACCTAACTTGGTTGAGGGATTATCTTTTTTAATATCCAGAAGTCTTACATGTACTTTGATATAATTTTAGTATATCTTTCCAATGGGTTTTTAGCAAGATACTAGATTTTTCTTTTATATTTACTGACCCAAAACAAGTGCTGGATTGGATACTTTGAATGTATTTTTTCTTGTTTTCTTCATCTTTGATCACTGTGGTTTCTTCCACAAAGCCAGAAAAAGACAGAAGGAGAATATAAATAAGACTTTTCAATACTCTGATTATTTTGGAAAGAAATAGTTGGGGTGATATTTGTTTTCATTAGAAAACTCTGTTAGGAATGGGTCACAGCAGTGGGAGGGAGCTTCTTAACTTAGAAGTAATAAGACATAAAGTAAATCTTGAAGAGAGCCACATTTTATTTTAAAGGTAGATTATAAACACTTCATGGTGATAGTCTGAAAAATTGTTGAAACATCAAAAAATCCAATTCCATTCAATAAACATTTATTAAGTAACTACTCACAGCAATATGGTAGATGTTAGGGATATAAAGATGAATAAGAAATAATTTCTCTCCTCAAGGAGATTGTATGGGAAATGATAGGCATACACATATGATTATGGAACAAATTAGGAGGTGTTAAACACATAGAAAAATTGCATGTGAAGTGTTCAAGTGAGCTAAGGAAAAGAAAGGAAAGAGTCATGGATTTATGGTAAAAAAAAAACAAAAAAACAAAAAACTTGGGTCTGACTTCCTGTTCTGCAACTTATTGTCTGTGTAGCTAGGGGATAAGTTTTTTAATTTAACAAAAAAATTAAATTCAATAAAAGATTTTATTAAATGTCTATTATAGGCAAAGTACCATTCAGGATACTCCATTTCCTCATCTATAAAATGAGATAGGATTGGATAATCTTTAAAGTTCCTTTCAACTCAAAATATTATGCCCTTTGGTCTATCTTTTTGGCTGAAGGCAAGGCTATATGGAGGGAGGCGCACTCAAACTAGACTCTTAAAGGATGGATGGAGACAAGAGATTTGGAGTTGGGAAAAGAGAAAATGTGTTCAGTGGAAAGTTGTGAAAAAGGCACAAGAAAGGATGGGAAGAGGAGGGGCTGGAATTCCAATTTAAGATGTCTTCACCTTAAAAAAATAGGAGTATCTTTTGTATTTATAATAATTTCCAAATATATCCTTCCCTCTTTCTCTCCCAAGAGAGATTACTCTGAAAACAAAAGAGAAAGAACAAAAATAGTTTAACAAAACTAACCAACACATCAGTTAAGTCTCATCTCACAATACATAAACCATGTTCCATTTCCATAATCCCTGTACTTTGCCAAGAAAAGAGGGAAGTAAAATTTTTCATCTTTTCTTTGGAGACAAGCACAGTCATTTTATTTATATAGTATTACATTTATTTACATTGTTGCAGCCACTGTATTTATTATTTTCCTGGTTCTGCTTATTTAATTTTGCATCTATTCATGTTTTCACATACTTCTCTGAATTCTTAATTTTTCTATAAGTACAATAATATTCTCTTGTACCCATGTGCCAAAATTTGTTTAGCATTCCGTAACTGGTAGGCATCTACACTGTTTCTAGTTCTTTATTGCTACAAAAAATTGCTGCTATGAATATTTTGGCATGTATGACAGCTTTCCATCTTAGAACTTTCTGGAGGCATATATCTAGTAGTGGCATCTCTGGTCTCTCGTAGCATAATTCTAAATTGCTTTTCAGAATGGTTGGACCAGTTCATAGATCCAGTAGCATTGTATGTTCATGCCTTTCATCCACTGAGAAGTTTTTTCTCTCCCTGACTGTGTAATATAGATGTGTGGATACTCTTGTCAAATATAAACACAGCTGACTCAATGTGTGGCATGAATCGATGTCTGATCTTTGATGTGGGTCCATGCCTTCTCCAAGGAAGATGACAAATTATACCTTTGTGGAGGGGAGGAAGAAATCAATGTTAGCACTACCAATAGTCTAATGGGGTAGGGGGAGGAAGGATTCCTTTCCGTTCTCTTATCTCCAAGAATGTTATTAGGCTAGTTTTATATTTATTTACCACACATTAAATATCTGTAGTCTATGGGTGCCTGCTGCAAAGGCTTTCAAAGAAAAAAAGCTTATTCTCTGATTGCTCTCAAGGGTAGAGTCACATTTAGCTTATTTCTGCTAGCTTAACTCCCTTCCACCAAATGTTGGTAATACAAAAGGCAATCATGAATAGTTAATAAACTCATAACAGTAATAAACTCATAAACAGTAAGCAATAAACAGAAATAGGGGAAGTTGTACAAAATGGAATAAAGAAACAAGTAAATAAGAATAAATGAATTGGTTGATTGAGAACAAGATAAGGTCTCAGCTCAACCAAGACATATGACGATCTTATTGACTGGCCGGGTTTAGATCCTAGGACTCACGGGACATGCCTGTTACTCTGGTGAGAGTGACATTCTTTCATTCAAATTTGTGTTGGTTTCCCTAGTTCCCTCTTTTGAGGAGTATCTGCTTCCCCCACAACCCCTGCCCCAACCCCAGTTTTTAGTGAATGTCATCAGCTCAGATGTCTCTCAGTCACTCAAGTATCTCTCTCCATGTTTGCTTCAAATGGCATGCAAGTTATATGACTATCCTTCAGGGCATTGCCCACCTTGAATATTACAAATATTTTCATCTGTTGTTACCTCTGCCAATTTGCTTCTTTTGATGCAAAATCTTAGTGTTGTTTTGATATCCATTTCTCCTATTATTAGTGATGTGGATAATCTTATTATTAGTGATAAGGTGATGGTGTGGTTTCATAATTTGTTGTGGTGGAACCATCTCAAAGAATTCAGAGTCAGATCACTTCTAATCCAAGTATAGGTATTTATTGAGATTGATGCTTCTTATGAAGCAGGCTAAGTTTCAAGAGGAACCAGCAACTTCAGAGAAAGCAAGATAGATTTTTATATAGTAAAGATGTAATTACATAACAGAAATTATGAATATTAAAAAGTCAGGAGGAGTTTGTTAAGGGATTAGGTAATAGGGGAGGGGTCCCAGCCACAGTGGTACTCTGCATGTGATTACTCACAATGAATGCATGCAGAAAAACCCATGTAGGGGATATGTATATACAATAATGATATTATAATGAGCCTTTCTATGTCACAAGTTGACCTAAAGGACGGATTTTGCTATTACTGTTCAGACGCCTATTTAGGGAAAGTCCCTTCTTTGTTGTTGCCATTGTTATGCAGTGAATTTCAGTATTCAAATCATGTATACATTTTGAGTTTTTTGTGGCATTTGACATAAGGTATTTACATCTTATTATTCCTTATTAATATAATTAATATTCCTTATTAATACCATATTATTATTATAATATGTTATATATTATACACCTTATTTCTGCCAAACTACTTTCAGTTTTCCCAATAGTTCTTGTCAAATGAGGAATTCTTTTATTTTTAATTTGTATTCTTAAATTTGTTGAACATTGGGTTATTGAATTAAATTGTTTCTGATTCTTCCTTATCTTATTTACTGATCTATTTATTTCTATTTTATAACAATAAAAAGCTTTGATGATTACTGCTTTATCATATAATTTGAGTATTGGAAGTACCATTCTTCTTTCATTTCAACTTTTTTCATAATTTTCCTGGATATTTTATAAATTTTGTTCCTCCAAATGAATCTTGTTATGTTGTCTAGCTCTACAATGAGTTGTCTTTGATGGTATGATTGGTAAAACACTAAATCTTACAATTTAATTTTTATCACATTGGTATGACTGTTGTTGTTCATTTTAGGAGAAGATCAATGACAATCTGAGGCTAAGATAGTGCATGATGGATGACGTCTTGACTTGCATGTGTAGTAGTTTTAAATGAGGCAGATTGATCAAAGAAATCAGTCTCACTCTTTCATCCAGAGCCATTAAGTCCAGTGGGAGTTATAAAGGCCAAGATGACTGAGGATGGCTGGGGAGGCAGTGAATGATCTTAACATTTTTGCTGCCTGACCAAGCTCTAAGTGCTCCACAGTCCCAGCTTCATCTGTCTTTATGACCACTGCTAGTCCTTCCCAAACACGCCATACACTCCAATGTGGCACACCCATAAGTAATGAACTAGTTTTTTTTGGCAGATTCTCTTGGGTTTTCTAGGTAAACTATTACACCATCGCCACCCTCTTGTTTATGCCTTTGATTTCCTTCTCTTATCTTACTGTTCTTTCTAGAATTTCTAAAATTTCTTTAACCTACTTTTAAGTGGGAAGGAAACCTCAAACATCATAAACTTTTTCTTATTTTAACCTTATAGACTCTCCTGAAAGAGATTCTTCCTATCCTGAAAGACTAGATCATGAAAAAAGACTGAAACAGATACATTATGAAGATAATTTGATGGGCCATGAAAGGGATGATGAAAGTAGGAACCAGGATGGTGGCAAAAGAGAGGAAAAGGAGGTTAAGAATTTGAGAGATATTGTATTAGTATGGGCAAGAGAGAAAGAGAACTTGAAGTTACTGTTGAGGTTTTGAGTCTGGATGACTGGGTAAATGTCATAGCCATTGATAGGAACAGAAGACATAGACTAGGATCAACCAGGTTTGGGGACAAAGAAGAATTTGATTTTGGACAGGTTGAGTTCAAGGTATTGGTAGTACACACAGATACTACCAGGTAAATGGAAATCAACCAGTTAAAAACATTTATTAAACACTTTCTATGTGCCTGACATTGTGCTAGGTAACAGAGGAACAAATGTAGAAATGAAATAGTCACTAAGCTAAAAGAAACTTTCATTCAATTGTCAAAGACAACAAATATACCTATGAATATCTACCAAATACATGCAAAATAAATACTAAGTCATCTATGCAAAGTCTAATATGAAATTTCTATGTGATTCTTCCTAAGAAATATATTTTGGTAGTAAAATTGAGTATGAAGTATTATGTGGTTCATATTGCCATAAGCTATTTTGAAGGCCAATTAAAAAGTAGAGATTTACATGTAAAATGTCCATATGATCCAAGTGGAGACTTCAATGTGGTCTTGAAATTTCACTGGTATCTTACAGTGTTTTCCTATGTCCACTTTATGTAAAATTTTCCCATTAAGCTTTAAAGGCAAGATTTGAACCCATGGAATTCCCGATGCTGAGTCCAAAGCTATCTTCTGTGGCAGGCTATTCCTGCAGAAGCCATCTGAAAAGAGGATAAAAAGATGGTTGGTCAGTGGCATAGTAAAGTATAACTCCTATGATCACATTCCTTTTAGATACCTGATACCTTAAATGAGAAAGTTTGGAGATTTGGATTACATAATTGAACAAAGGAGGTCCTCTAATAGGTCAAGGTAATCAAACCATGGGGATTTTTTTTATAGTTACTTGGCTACTAGCCCCAAATGAGAGTTTACTTCCCTTTAAAGTGTTACTATCCCTGCTTTTGGCACTGGATTTTATAGTGTGTTGTTTTCTTCACTTCCCTTGCTTTAGGGTTACAGTTTCGGATAAATTTCCTCATATATTTCTCTATAAAAACCAGTTCCAGGCTGCTCTGTGATTACTTCCCTAAATACCATGAAATTGTAATAATGTACCCTTAGGATACATCCTCCACCCTTGTAGCTGGAGTGATGTCAGCTTTGCCTATGGCACAATGAGAAGCCTAACTCCTCCCCGTCACTATGGCTTAGCACTATCTCTGATCTGCTACCTTGTCCTGAGTTGCTGGTCATTTCATCTGTGTTCAGTGCGGTCTGAAAGGTGAGGCAAGAGAATATTCGGAGTTCTCTCAGAGCCTGCATCAGAGATGAGTGCCACTAATAGATTTGGCAAACTATACTAACAATTTCTTTGGTAGCTGGGTGGTGCAGTGGGTAGAGGACTGGGCCTGAAGTCAAGAAGACATCTTCCTGGGTTCAAATCTGGCCTCAGACACTTACTAGATGTGTGTCCCTGGGGAAGTTACTTAACCTTTTTTGGCCTCAGTTTCCTCATCTGTAAAATAAGCTGGAGAAGGAAATGGTAAACCATATCTTTGCCAAGAAAACCCCAAATGGGGTCATGAAGAGTTGGACATGATTGGACAATAACTAAAGCAGCAATCCTGCAAATGAGATTTACTTCTCTCCCTTTGCCTCTGAATGCACGCTAGACTTTGTATGATTTGCAGTATTTCAGTATTTCACCAATATTTGGCCTAAGTGGATTTCAGGAGTTGTATCCTCTCAAGTTTGAAAGAAAAAGGAGAATGAAGTCCATGGATCCTAGTGAGGAGAGGGATAGTTGGATGGTTTCCAATTATTTATTTTACTCAAACAATTTCCAGGCTTAAATTTTTCTTCCTGGATTCTATTTTTCCTTTTCCTTCGGTGGGTGTCCTCACTATTACCTATATTTATTACTGACTGAGGTGATAGAATACGCTTTTCAAATTTGAAAATGACACGAAACTGAAAGCACTCACATTTACGTTGAATAAGTCAGAATCCTAAAAGCCCTCAACAGGTTAGAATGATGGGCCAAAATTAATGAGATGAACATGAATAGAGATTAATGTAAATTTATACACTTGGATTCAAAAAATAAACTTTACAAGTATAGGGTAGGGGACCCATGGATATATGTGAAAAAATATAGAGCTTTTAATTGACTCTAACATCACTATTAGTCAACTGTATTGCCATAGTCTCCCCCAAATCCAATGCTTTTCTAGGTGAAAATTCTACTATTTTCTGCCCTAGATTACATCTGGAGTACTTTAGTATGTTTTGGTCAGCGTATTTGAGGAAAGACATAGACTAACTGAAGTGTGTTTAGAAGGGAATGGTCAGAATGATGAGAGGACTAGAGATCATGCCAGATGAGGTTCATTGAAAGAAGCTGTGGAAGCCTAGGGTGGAGTAGACTTCTAGAAGGTCTTGGTAATCATCTTCAAGTATCTCTAAGACTATAATATGGAAGTTAGATTATATATATTCTGCTTGGCCCCAGAAGGTAGAACCAGGAGCAATGGTGGAAGAGTCCAGTTTTATGTCAGGGAAAATTAATCGTCAGAGGAAAACCCAGAGCAGTGGGCTTCCTTGAAAGATAGTGGGTTTCCCATCACTGGATATTATCAAGATTGGATGGAGATTGGATGACCAATTGTTGGGGATGTCATTTGAGGGGATTCTTGTTCAGCTACAGGTTGAATGACATGGTCTCTGCAATACCATCCTACTCTGAGAATCTGTGATTTTTGTGATATTGCCCAGTGTGTTATTTCTATCATTACTGAGTCATTTGTCTCTCCTTGTGATTTTATGTTTTCTAGCCTTCTTACCCTCAATTTATGAGCCATTATTTCTTTTATAGGCTATGATTGGTATAATTGGAGGGAATGCCCACACTGATGAGAACAAAGGTGAAATGAAGCATCATTTTTGACTCTCACTACCTGAGTCACTTTTGGCATGTCCCTTAGCTTTCCTGGGCTTCTCTTTCCTCATCTATAAAATAGCAGTTGAGATTAGACAGTATATGAGGTTTTTTTTAGTTCTGGGTTTATGATGCTATCCTCTGGTTTATACCTAGTCATTGCTTTCAGTCATTGCAAATCAAACAATCAGCAGCATATAGGTCAAATGGGAAAATTAAAATTCAAAAAAAGACTCCTCTCCTTTCTCCATAGTCCATAGGTCTGAGGTTGTGGAATAAGTAGGATCAGTATAGGGAACATCAACTGTTGGGCTCTCGTTAATTTCCAACATTCTATAAATCAAATTTTTCCTGCAGCACTGTAGCTTAGATATTGGGGCTGAGGAATGTCTTCTTTGGGGTCAGTTTTGTGATGTGGAAAAGAGATCTGGCATGCCAAAAATAATTACAAATTTAGTCATGTATAAGTTAAGGGAAAGTAAGTTAGAGAATATAAATTACATGTAGCGACAACTCACTCTGGGAATGCTTACAATGTAAATTGCTTTGGGAACAATCTTTTTACTAGCCTGTAACACTTTGTTTACAAAGGAACATGTAAGCAATACATACTTAAATGCTTGTAGTATTTATTACAATATGTAAGCCTTTAGATGGAAGAAACTAAGTCCGTTGATTTACTTTCCTTGTGCACCCCACAAATTCATTTTGACTTGGCAAATATTTCATAGTTGTTTGTGACCCATATAAACTCTCAGAATCCTTATCCCTACTCATACTCTCGTAGATGACTCAGGAGTCTTGGAACAAGGTTACACTTACCTGTCAGAGTTCTAGGGATGCCACTGAGGAACTCTAATTCCTACCTTTAATTCTGAGGTGATTTACTAATGCCATTGGCTCAAGCATTCACCAATGTGCTTATCCTTAAGATTATAAATTAAGCATAAATTTAGTTAGTCATCCTTAAATATTTTTTTATCTCAGACTTTATTAAGGCAGTACAATAAGAAAGTTGATTACAGAATATCCCCCTAAAATTCTATGACACATTGAATGCAGGAGAAAGCGGACAAACTTAGAAAGCACATGTGGCAGAGGGGTAACTAACGCTCCTCACTGTTGGGAGTACTTTTTCTACATTTGTGGGGTGCTCAAGATGTTCTCCTTGGGGATTGTGTAGCTTCTTTGCTAGGCTTCTTGTGGAACCCTAAATCTGCATCTAGTTTTGTCCAACACAGATACATGAGCTGACCCAGGGATCAAAAGGATGATGGGGAGTTCGCCATTCTATGGATTCTTTGAAACTCACAAAAGCCTTCTCCAGCCCAGAGCTGGTGGGGAGACCCCTGACAGAAGTTAATTACTCTCCTTCTCTAGGTGATTCCTTCTCAGGGACTCACTAGCTCGTTTCTAAAATAACTCTATTTCTGGTTCTGACTAGTTTTATACTTTATAGATGACTTCTAAGGTGCGACCAATTTTTCTCAGACACAATGGAACACAATTCTTGTGCAAAGTCTATCCAGTTTGCAGTTTTCCCACTTAGTCTAAAGCATATGATTGATTGAGCATCTTATCACTTGATCGACGTAGTCATCCCACACTTTACATACTTATATGCCCTCCTCACTGAAGGGAAGTTCCTTTATGATAGGGACTGAATTGATTTTGTTTTTGTATCTTCTCTGTTTAGCATAGGTACTGGGATATTTTCATTATTTAGTTATTCAGTTATGTTTAGTTATTCAGTTATTCGTGACCCTGTATAGGGTTTTCTTGGCAAAGATACTTGAATGGCTTGCCATTTCCTTCTCCAGCAGATTAAGGCAAACAGAGATTGAGTCACTTTCCCAGGGTCACACAGGTAGAAAATGTCTGAGGTCAAATTTGAATTCAGTTCTTCCTGACTCCAGGCCTTGTGCTCTATTCACTGAATCATCTACCTGCCTCTTATTGGGATATAACAGATACTTAATAAATACTCTTGAGTGATTGATTGCTCTCTTATACTTCCGGTGTTTGATGGAGAATACTTAATAGTGAAAAAGAACAGAATTTTCATGATTTGAAAAAAGATTATTTGGCCAACTGACAACTTATTTCATTTTTTTAGTTTTGCCAGTTTACCTAAACCCTCAACATGGCCAATACTTAATGGCATAATGGATAGAATTCTGGATTTAGAGTCAAAAAGACCTGAGTTCTAATCTTGCTTCAGACCCTAGGAAAGTTGTTTATCTTCTTTCAGCCTTGGTTCCTTCATCTGCAAAATGAGTATAAAAATAGCACCTACCACACAGAGTGGTGGTGGGGATCAAATGAGATAATATATGTAAAATACTATGTATCTTTAAAGTACAATATGAATATCATTCATTATTGTTATTCATCATCATCATCATAGCTATACTATTTAAATGACAGGGCGTAGGTTGTAGGTTTACTGAATTAGGAAATTAACATGGTTCCTTATCTTTATTTATTATAAAAATAAAATTTTATTAAAAAAGCTATACACAATTTTTGAAAGACTATTCAGTCTAATACCCTACTGTATTGAATTCAGAGCTTAGTTTATTGTCCATCTATGGTCAGTCCCCATCCATATAGGTATTAGTGGCCCAACTCCTTGGCAGCCTGTTCAACTGCATATCATAGCCTTAGAAATAGAAGGGACTGGAGTATTCATCTAGTTACTAGGTTCGAGTCCAACCCCCTCATTTCCCAGCTGAAGAAACTGAGGCCCCAAGAAGTCAAGTGACTTGTCTGAAAGTCATACAGATAAGTGACAAGAGTCAGGATTTAGACATAGGCCCTTTGACTCTAAGCACTTTGTAAACTTTAAAGCAGGAAAGACTTAGGAATAATTTAAATTGTGACCCATTCTTATCTGCCTCTGAAGTTCTAGTTAAGACCTTGTGTGAAGGTAGAGGAATAGACTAGCAGCAGTAGTTCTTAACCAGTGGGCATCTTGATGTGACTTGATAATTATTGTGTCATAACATGGATAATGCTGGACTTTTAGTTAGACAGATCTGAGTTCGAATCTTACCTCTGACCATAGGAATTATAACTTAATGTTTCCTTACCTCATTTTCTTCAAATGCCGGGTCAGAGAACCCCGGGTTCAAATGCTGGCTCTTCCACTTAGTAACTGTGTGATTGTGGGGAACCTCTTTGGTCTTCCGTTTCCCCTGCAAAACGAGGGGGGGTCAAACTGGATACTTCTTAGAACATTTCTGGCTCTAACTCTATGATTCAATTAAATTCAACAGGTTTTATTTTCTGTTGTTGTTGAGCACCTATTACATTTCAAACATTCTGCTAAGTATTAGGCAATCAAAGACAAAAGTGTGGTAGTTCCTGCCCTCAATGAGCTTACATTCTCCTGAAGAAAACCACTAGCGCACAGATAAATATATTTAAAATATTCAGAGTGAATGTAAAGTATTTTTTTTTTGTGGGGTGGGGGATGTGGGGAAAGGGGAAACCCTAACAACTTGGGAGATCAGAAAAGGCTATGGTCCCTATGAAAATGGGGTTAAGAAGAAAGATCCCTGAGACTTATCTCACAGGGTTGCTGCCAGGATCAAATGAGATGACACATATAAAATTCTTTTCAAACTTTAAAATGTTCTGTCATTGTCAGTGGTTATTATTAACATGACCATGAGCACGCAAACCAATCTTGGACGCATAGACCATCTGCAGGGATACAAACAATATCTCTCTTCCTAATTGTCCTCCTAGATTAGAGAAACATTATCAGGGAATGGTCATATACAGAAAAGGGAAAGGGTTCAGGGACCCAGAAGAAGCATAATAATAGATAGCATTTATATATATACATATTATATAGCATAGATAATAATAATAGATAGCATATATATATTTTATATATATTCAAGGTTTTCAAGGTTCTTCACAAATATTATCTTCTCTTATCCTCACAGCTACCTATTATTATCCTCATCTTAAAGATGAAAAAACTGAGGCAGATAGAAATCAAATGACTTGCTCAGGGTTACACAGCTAATAAGTACCTGAGGTCAGATTCCAATTTAGGTGTTTCTGACTCCAGGTCCAGCACTCTATCCAGTGTACCAAGGAGCAGTGAGAATCATCAAGGTCATGTTTAGTTCATTAGATGTGAGCTCCTTGAGGGCAGTAACTGTCTTTTGACTCTGTTTCTCTATATCTTAAAACAGTACCTGATACATAGTAGATGCTTAAGAGATGTTTATTGATTGACTGCAGCTAGAGTCCTTCTCTCTTTTCTCTTCTAGAATTGTAAGTTAGTCTAAGGATCAGTGGGAGAAATGTTCTTTGCTCCCACCTGCTTAACATCCTGACATATCGTCACTACCCCTGTAATGGAAGCACTGGTAATGTCCTTTTCTGTCCTTGCAGGCGTGTCTATTCCCCCTCCCCTTATCCTGCTTTCCACATTTTGTTAATATCACTTTTGTGGTGAATCAGATTATTTAGGCTACGAACAACCAAAACCATAGCTTCTGTGAAAAGCACTCCTCTGCTTAGTTGTATTTTCACTAGGGAGAAGAGATTTCCTAGTGAATCCTTTCTGGATTTAAAGCTGATTAATGGAGAGGAAAACAAATGAGACTCAAATAAAACAAGTAAGAGCTCATTTTGTTTGTCTTTGTGATTGCCCCATAAGAATGATCACAGCATAGATGTGGATTTTGGCCCATAAAGTTCCTGAGCTGCATATTGAAAATACAGTTTGTGGTATCTATGTGGATTATTTATTATTTTATCAGCAGTTTGATCAATGCAATATTTAATGTTCCATTCAATCCCACAAGAGTATCATTATATCCCTCTGGTTTTAGTTCCTTATTTTTACTGCATCTTGTTAAACAGTCCTCCCCAGGATCATAGATTTAGAGCTGGAAGAGAAGCCAGCCTAGTTCAACTCCTTAATTGTATAGATGAGGAAATTGAGGTCTAGTGAGGTTTTCATGAGCTGGCTAAAGTCATGCAGGTAAGGAAGTGGCAGAACAGCTGACTTTTGACCCACTTCTTTGACTTGAGATCTAGCTTTCTTTCCACTGTACCACTCTGACTTTGTCTTCCTCACCTTTCCATAAGCAAAGGTAGTCAGGTGCTACAGTTCAGGATCATTAGGGTTGGGAGTGGTATCCTCAGGATGCCATGTCATTCATGATCTTGACTCTCCCTTATTATCATCTTCAAGTTTCCCCAGGAGGTTGGACAAGTTCAAAAAAGCTTTCCAACTGCCCTTCAGCTCACTTAAGGCGAAAACCCACAAAAACTAGCAGGAAAAGGAAGACTTCCCCTACTCTCCTTCTGTCCCCTTTGCTGCTCCCAAGATATAAAGGCTTCTAACAGTCTAAGGAAAGGGCCTCTCATAACAAGTATACCCTTTCTCATCAGGTGAGAAGAAATAATAAAAGCTCTTTTATCAGTCAACTTGATCTGGAGAGAGGAAGGACAAAGGCAGCCTTTGAAACAGCTTAATAAGGAAAGATGGACTTGGTGGGAACATTTTAAACATAGCTTACATTCTATCCTTAACCTTTCAGGACACAGTCTTTGCCCTTCTGTCATTTACTGCCAGCTTTTCATAGAAGGGCCTGACTGGTTGTGAGCAAGCACTACAATGTTCCAGGAACATGGTGGAGACAAAACTGATGCCTAATTCTGGGATGATGCTCCTTAGCTGGCTGGCTGGTTGTGTCAGGAAAATAGGAACCCTGAGTAAAAAATAGATTTTGAAAAAATGTACTTTTTATACAAGAGATTCCCCTCCCCCAAAATGCCACCACTGCAATAAACAGGAACTCTGGATCTGTGTATAATTGTGAGTTATTATTAAGAAATCTTTCTTGCTTCGAGATCATAGCAATTTGTTGGCTTCTTAAACATTGAGAGACAGTTTGGTTTCCTTTCCTTTTCTCCTTTTTCTTCTTATTTGCTAGAATTCAGGTAAATCTCCTTATAATTACGTACCTGAACCTGATCCTAATCCCAGAAAGATGAAGGCTGAATTCTTTCTGTCTACCAAGTTTATTCTTTCTTTCCATAAGGGAAGGCTGCAAATCCCAAAGCAAAGCATGAATAAACACAAACTAGGAGGGATTAGATGGTACTATTTAGTTAATCACAGTTTACACAACCCCCCTCTTACTTTGCCTGAAAGTCTTCCATAGACATTCAGCAAATGTAATTTGGAAATGAAATGGGAGGATTTTCTCCACTTTGGATGAAATAGCCATTCACCTTCACAAACCTTCTCTCCTTGCACACTATGGGATTAATGTCTGGGGTGATGAGATCTCCAGTTTTAACACTTCTGATTATTGTCAAGAGGAACAGGAGAATTATAGTGTTTCTCTTCAATTCTTGGCCAGCACAGTCTCCAAGAATCTTGACATGTAATTAAAACTACCAAGAAAGGAGCTGCCTCACTCAGTAATTTACAAGTTTATGTTCTCAGATCCAATGGACAAATACAATGATGCTCTTAGAATGGAGACCAAATTACAGTCAGCTCTAATGAGAAACGAATAACATTCTCTCCAAAAGCCTAAGGAGTTTTTATTGACCTCCGTGAGGTGTTTTGTATGCTGACTGGGATGAAAATGGGAAGGAAAGGTTCCCTTAACTGAAGTGGGCATAAAACCAAGAGAGGACTTAACAAGGAAGTGCTTCCAAGATGTTTTAACAATTATGTGATGTAATGAGCACCTGTTTTATAGTAGAGCCACCATGGAAGAAATGTTCATATCTATATGTGAGGTTGTGGTCATTCAATTCTGACTTGAGGGGATAGCAGCTTTAGGAGTTTTCTTGCAATTCATTGGTCTGTAGATATGCAGGCTAACTTCTGCAGGTTTGCATTTTGTTCCATAGTGACTCCCTGCATAGAGATTTCATTTGCTTTGGTCAAAGATCAGATCACACCCAAATGTGCACATGGTCAGTTCTCCCAAACTAGAACAATTTGAGAATGCTTTCAGAGTCCAAGTATGTTGGATTCTCCTGTTCTCTTGCTGTCAGTCTCCATAGCTAGTGTTATAGTTCACATAGCTTAGTTTGACATGGAACAGAACTTAACTGCAGTGAAAACAGTGACTGTCATGGGTGAATGCTATTATGGGAAGCTAATCTGAAGTGGACTAAAGAGAAACTAGATCTTGTGTGGGGGAGAGGAGAAAGAAAGCCAGAATGTGTGGCCAAGAAGTTTAACACCATGTTTCTCACTTTTGAATTTACCTTCTCACTGTAGTATACCTGTCTATGTACCGGGAAGGCCAGCTGGAAGACTTCTTTGGAGGCAAAAATTGGAATGAAAAATGCTACATTTCAGCAGTTGAGGTTTACTGCGCAGTCATGCGTGAAGTGCTAAGGGAAACACATTAGTAATAGTAGGTTTGAGTTTTCAGGTTTCCATCCTGGAGAAATAAACTTACAAACCACAGCTGACTATTGGCCTTGCCTTTTTTTTAAACAAAAAATTAACCTGATTTTCTCAACTAGTTCTGGTTCATTCTAGTTAACAGCAGATTCTAGATAATGACCATTCATGTGCTTGCTTAAAGGAAGAAGTAGGTGGTTCATAGAGACTGAATTAAAATTTTGCCTCATTAATTGTTAGTTCGGAGTAAAATTAAAGCCCACTAAAATCCTAAGCAGGTCTCTTGTCCTTATTATATTTCATGAAAACTATTGGCTTCAATAATTGCTGATACATTTGTCCAGGCACCATCTTGTAGCAGCAACTTTAGACCACCCAAACTGATGTTCTTTCGTGGTGTGGCTACAACCAAAGCCACCCCAAGAGCTCTAGGGGACTTTTGTGGGTAGCCAAGGTGTATTTACTGGCTGATAAAGCAAGGAGCTAGTAAAATCTTCTATCATTGCTCTTCATGAAATGCATTTTCAATTGTATTGAAATTGTATTGAAATTGTATTGAAAAATAGCATTTTTAAGCTCCTACTATGAGCTAGGTGCTATGTGAGGCAGTGGGGGCCCAGAACCAAAAATGAAACAGTCCCTGCTCTCAGTGACTTGATTCTGAGATAATATACATCCATACACTCAGACATACACATATGTGTATATATGAGAGAAATGATTACTTTGCTATTATACTAACCAATTATTAAATTAGGATTGAGGTTTTTTCTTTCCATTTCCTCATTCAGGGACCAGCCCTTGCAGTTCATGCAGTCAGTCTCTGAAGGACATTGCTGATAGATGAGATCACTCAAATCCTCTGGGTACATACTCTGAAGTCTTAGGCAGAACCCCACACAACTAGAAGACCTTACAAAGAGAATCTAATCTAGGTGAATTCTTGCCTTTAAGAAGCAAATCTATGCTCTTGCATCTCCCCATTAGAGGTTAGGCAAACCCAGCCTGTGAAGGAGAAAACCAGCTAGGGTGACCTGGGTACAGATCTATTCCTTTGCACATATTGCCAGAGGTAGCTGAGTCTTATGATCAAGTCACAGAGGAGCTGAAAACTTTTCACTTACCTCCTCATTAATATGACCCCTCCCTCATGAATTATTCACCAATCAGGATTGATTTCACTTGTCAGGGGTACCTTCTTTTCCACAGGTATTTAAGAATTCAGGGATCTCCATGATGTGTGTGTGTGTGTGTGTGTGTGTGTGTGTGTGTGTGTGTATGTGAGAGAGAGAGAGAGAGAGAGAGAGAGAACACATGCACTGATGATCAATTAATTATTTGTTAACCTAATTAATAAAGTGATTATTACCCAGAAACTGTCTCTTGGGATTTTCATTTATCACATATATATATATATATTATATATACACACACATATAGATAGATATGCTGAAGAAGTAACAAGGTAATTTTTTTTAAGGTGGATTAGTAACAGGAGGAAAGGTGAGGAAAGGTCTCATTTGGACTAAGCTGGAAAGGGAACTAGGGATTCTAAGAGGTTGAAAAGAGGAGGGAATGCATTCAAGTCAAGTGACAACCTCTTCAAAGGCAGGTAGATTGGAAATAGAATGTTAAATATGAGAAAATAAGTAGGAAGAAAGGAAGGTAGTAAACATTTACGAAGCTCTTGCTATGTGTCTTACTATGTTAAATACAGAAGACACAAATAAAATAGGAGTCCTGACCTCAAGGAGTTTATAGTCTAATGAGGAAAGGGAAAAAAGAAATGGAAGCTGGAAAATCTGGGAGGCTGGGGGGGGGGTTGAGGGATTTGGGTTGGAGGTGAAAATGCCTGTACTGAGGGCATAGCTTTGAAGGAAGTCAGGAACATGGTTGGGGAGGCCATGTAGATTGGTTTAGGCCTCTTCATAAAATGGAGGCCATAAAAGAAACCCAACAATGACAGAAGTATGTTATAAGGGACATTCCAGGTTGAGAAGGTTGCAGGAGTCACTGGATCTTCCAGTGCGAGGATGTCCCAGGAAATGAAGGAAGTTCCAAGATGAGACACAGCGGAAGTATAGTTTTAAAGAGTCAAGAACAGAGCCTGGAGTGGAAGGAAAGGGAAAGGAGGCCAATTTGGCTGTGCCATAAAACGTATGAATGATAATAATAAATAAAAGTCTGGGAAAATCGGATGGAACCAGATTGTGAAAGGCTTCAAATGTCAACCAGAAGAGTTTGAATTTTATCCAAAATTAACAGGGAACAGTAGAGTTCACTGAGCAAGTTTATTGGTCATACCTCTGCTTTAGAAATAAATATTTTGGCATCTGTGTAGAGGATGGATTGGAGAGGTGATAGACTTGAGTAATCAACTGTTTTGCACAGAAGAATATAAGGCATAATATGTAGCAATATAGAACAATTGTTTTAGTTGATAAAATATGAATCATCTTACAAGCTAATTTCTCTTACTAAAATCTATGTCTCATATAAGACATTCTACAATATGGAACTGGAAAAAGATTTCAGTGATGTCTCCTTAGAGAGTTATATTCATGTTTAAATAAGCAATGTTTATTCCTTTTTGAGACCTCCCACAGGACTATGTTTATACCCTTGTAGGAACTTAATATATCTTATAATTTCTTAACATCAGGTTACCCCCAGATGGAATGGGCACCCTCAGGGTATCATGAATTTCCCAACACTGGAAATCTTTGAATGGAGGCTGGATAGTTCTCCTTGTCAAAAATGCTGTAAATGAGCTTATTATTTGGGCAGTGGTTAGGTACATACTCCTTCCAACTCTAAGTTTGTGCTTACTTGAATTCCAAATGTCCCTCCCTTATTTTCTGACCTTCTGTCCAATGTGCATTTCCTCCACTTTTCTCCACTCTACCCTTTCTTCCCATCCCTTACAAATTCCTTGTCTCACCATGTATTTTCTCTTTCTTTAAGTGACTTAGTGGACCTGGAATTAGAAAGACTGAATTAAAATACTGCTTCATACTTGTTAGGTATGTGACCCTGGATAAGTCAGCTTAATCTCTCTTTGTCCCAGTTTCCTTATCTATACAACGGGGATAATTATAATATCTATTTTCCAGAGTTGTGAGGAGAAAATGAGGTAGTATTTGTAAGTGCTTTGAAAACTTTAAAGTACTATATAAATGCTATTATAATTTTCATCATCATTATTAATTATTTATATCAACTACCTCCTTCTTTACAATTAAACAGTTTCTCAATTCAATTCAATGCAAACCAAGTAATATTTTTAAAATTCATGACTATTCAAGTTACAGTGTTAGGCACTGAGGATACAAAGATAGTAGGTAACTGATGTACTCCAGTCTCAAGAGTTTTCTCTCTAATAGGATCCATATGATCTGTATACAAATAATTTTGATGCCATGTCGAATGTATTAAGCATAAAGGAAAGATCCAGAGAAAGGGCTCTAAGATAATTGATGAAGGAATGATTGGCTCAATATGAATCAGCAGTGTGGTATGATAGCCATAAAAACTAATGCAGTCTTTGGCTACATTAAAAGAAGCATAGTTTCCAGAAATAAGGAGGTGATAGTAATTCTGTACACTGCTCTGTTCAAACCACTTATCTGGTGTACTGCTCAGCTCTATACTTTCTTATTCTCTTGAGTCCCTTGCCTGCTTATCCTTGATTGTACTCTGCCAAGCCTTAGCATTAAATTACTCCCACTACCTGCTGCCTTCACTCCTACATACATGCTATTGAATGAAGCTAGAGAAAATCATGAAACCATGCCAACTGAGTCCACTTCATATTTATGTTATTTATGTTATAACCTCAACTGAACCCTCATTGCAACAATACAATCCTTTTACATCTCCCTATCCCACTCTCCACAGTGGCTCTTCTAAACCTTTCCATCCTTCTGCAAACCTCTCTTGGCTCCCCCTCCCCTTTCCTTTTGTAGCTGAGAACCTTGCCTCAGAATTGAAATTGTTCACTAAGTGTTCCCTCTTCTCCTTTCCTCCTCATCTGAAATTACCCAGATGTCTTATGCCACTATCTCCTCCTTCTTTCCTGTGTCATAAGAAGAGGTAGCCCTTCTCCTCACCAAGACAATACCCTTTACATGCACAAGTGATCCTATTCCATTCTGTCTTCTGTAGTGGAAAGTGCCTTCTATCATCCCCACTCTTTCAATTATCTTCAATTGACTGCTTTCCTACTACTTACAAACATAGCCGTGTCTTTCCCATTCTCAAAAGACTCTCCCATTCATCCATTTTCACTAGCTATTGACCAGTATCTCTACTGCCTTTTGAAGGTAAACTCCTTGAGAAGGCCTTCTACAATAGGTTCTTTCACTTCCTTTCCTCTCACTCTTAACTTTCTACAACCTGGCTTCTGACCTCATTATTCAAACGAAACTACTTTTCCTAGAGTTACTAAGGATTTCTTAGTTACCAAATCTAATGGCCTTTTCTTAATCCTCTTTCTTCTGAAACTCTCTGAGGCCTTTGACACTGTCAATCACAATCACCGTGCTCTCCTTAAACCCTTTCCCAATCCCTCTTCATTCTAGTGCCTCCCTTCTCTAAATATTTCCTATTTATACTGTATATAGCTCATTTGTACCTATGTTTACTTATTGCCTCCCCAGTTAGATTGTGAACTCCTTGAGGACAGGGTACTGTCTTTAGCCTCTTTTTTGTATCCCTAGTGCTCAGCACAGTGCCTGCTGCACATAAACAAACACTTAAATGTTTATTGATTGGCCCACTGGATATGATATTCTCTTCTTTCTAGGTTTTCAGGACACTATTTTCTCCTGGTCTTCTTCCTACCTATGTGACTGCTCCTTCTCAGTCTTCTTTGTTGGATCATTATTTAGGTTACTTCTGCTATCCTTGGGTAAATTCACAGGGCTCTGCCCTAGACCTTTTTTCTTCTCCCTCTATACTATTTCATTTTGTGATTTCATCAGCTTTCATAGATTCAATCATCATCTCTATGTCAATGTTTCTCAGCTCTACTTATCCTGTCCTGACCTCTTGTCAGACCTCCAGTCTTGTATGTGCAACTGCATATTTAGCATCTCAAACTAGTGTTCTCTAGACATCTTACATAAGATGTCCCAAACTAAATTCATTTTCTTTTCCCCACAACATTCCTCCTTCTAAAATTTCCAATTACTTTTGAATATACCACCATCGTCCAAGCCTAGATGACTTGCACCCCAAATGTCAGACTTTACTCCTCACTATCTGTCACCTCACATATCCAATGTGTTATCAAATCCTGTTGAGTTTATGTCTTAAAATATCTCTTATATATGCCTCCTTCTGTGCTCTGATACTGCTACTATTATTACTGCAACTGTTACATCTCATGCCTCAACTGTTGCAGTAACTTACTTGTATGTCACAAATCTACCCCCATTCCAGTCCATTTTCCACTCAATTGTCAAAGTGATTTTCTAAAGTGCATGATTGACCACATCACTTTCCCCATCCCACTACCTACTTGGTAAATTCCAGTGACTCCCTATCATCTCTCAGATCAAGTACAAAATCCTCTATTTATCATTAAACTCCCTCTTCCCCCACTTCTAGTTTTCCTAAACTTTATACTTCACTCTCCCTATCTCCCCTTATATTCTATGATTGGGGATGCTGGCCTCTTTCTGTTCCTTGAATGAGAAACTCTATCACACATCTCTGGGAATTTTCACTGGCTGTTTCTCATGCTTGGGATACTTTCTCTCCTCATCTCTGCCTCTTAGCTTCTCTGACTTCCTTTTAGTCCCAGCTAAAATCCCACTTTGTACAGGAAGCATTTCCTAATTCCCCTTAATTATAGTCTCTTCCTTCTGTTGATTATTTCTGATTTTTCCTATATGTAGCTTGTTTGTACATAGTTTTTTCATGTTGTCTTCCCCATTAGACTGTGAGTTTCTTAAGAATGAGATCTATCTTTGTATGCCAGTTCTTAGAGTAGTGCCTAGCACAAAGTAGAAGCTTAATGAATGTTTATTGACTGACTGATAGAGGAGAACAAGAATGAGAAAGGGCTTCAAGTCTATGTTATAGTAGGACTAGTTGATGGAATTGGGAATTTTTCACCTAAAAGAAAGGAGATTAATGAAAGAGAAAATGTGATACCTGTGTCATGTGAAAGAGGGACTAGAATTTTTATATTTGGATCCAAAGAGTAGAACCAGGAGCAATAGAAAGAAGTTCAAAAATAGAAATTTAAGTTTGATGTAAGGGAAAATTCTCTTACAATTAGAACTGTCCAAAAGTGCAATGGGTTATCTCTGGAGGTAATAGGCTCTCCCTCATTGTGAGACTTTGAGAATGGACTGGTCAATTACTTTTCTGTTATGTCACAGTGGAATTCTTTTTTGAGGATTGGTTAGATTAAGGGCAGTTAGGTGGTACAGTGTATAGAGTTCTGAGGTCAGGAGGACTTGAGTTCAAATCCAGCTTTAGACACTTACTAATTTGTGTGACCTTGGGCAAGTCACATAATCCTGATTGCCTCCCCAAAATAAAAAATAAAAAGAAGAGAATTGGCTAGATTAGATAACTAATAAATTTCCTTCCAGCTCTAAAATTCTGTGATTCTATGAAATGATATCTACCACATATTGAATGCATGGAGATTCCTGTGACTTCTCTCCAGCATCCTGCCCTGTGAATTACTGAAGGGCAAATGGGGCACTGAGTGTGAATTAAAAGACCTGTCAAATCTATTTTATATACCAATTTTATTAATGGTTAGAAAGGTAGGTAATGAAATAATAAAGATCTATCTCCGCAGTTTCATAGACCTACCTAGGTTCTTGACTCAGAGTCAAGAAGACCTATCTAGATTTGCATCCTGCCTCATGTTCATGTTCTCTGAGACTATGGAAAAGTTAATTAATCTCTATCTACCTCAATCTACTCCTCCACATTCATCTGCTAAATTCTATATGGCTTACAATCTGTGTCACAGAACCTTCCTGTATTTCATATTGTATTTCTACTTTATATTTCTGATATGACTCATTTTCAATAATGTCAGTTTATTCAGCTTTGTAAACTTCCAGAATAATTAGGTTCTTTAGAATTCAATCTATCATAAAGGATTTTATCATATTTACCATTGACATGACCTCCGGTACTACCCATTTGTAGCAACCGTAACTCTAGTGTAGCCAAGAGACCAGGAAATACCAATTCCTGTGGAAAACCAACAAAGAAAAAAAGAGAATCAAAGTATATCAAATTTATCTGATGTCAAATTTTCATGAGGTCTTGATTTCCTTTAGTTCTATGTCAGTTTATTTAGCTTGATCTGTGCACAAATGTCAGGGCTTAATTTTGTCTTGTATATTTTAAACTAAGAGGCAGTGAAATTCGACTTCTGATATACATTGACTGTGTGCTAGTGGGCAAGTTACTTAGCTTCCAAGTAGGTCAGGCAATTCTGTAGGACAACTGACAGCAATTGCTGACCTAAACTGAAATATGAAGTTTCCTCTGTTGTTTACTACCTATGTAATTTTAGGCATTACTTAATTTCTCTAGTCCCCAGTTTCTTCAGATCAAAGAGTATGCAGAGATTAATAGTTTCTTGGGCATACTTCCACATTGCTTTCCAGAATGGTTGAACTGGTTCACAGTACCACCAGCAGTACATTAGTGTACCTATTTTCCCACATCCCCTGCAGCATTTGTCATTTTCCCTTTTTGTCATTTTGTCAAACTGATTGGTATGCAGTTGTAACTCAGAGTTGTTTTAACTTACATTTCTCTATTACTGATTTGGAGAATTTTTTTTTTTCATGAAGCTATCAATAGCTTGGATTTCTTCTGCTAAAAATTTCCTATTCATATCCTTTGACCATTAATCAATTAGTGAAAGGCTCTTATTCTTGTAAATTTGAATCAGTTCCCTATATATCTTAGAAATGGGATCATTATCAGAGAAACTTGCTGTAAAGATTTTTTTCCTAGTTTTTTGCTTTCATCTAATTTTAACTGTTGGTTTTGTTTTTGCAATACCTTTTAAATTTCATGTAATGAAAATTATTCATTTTATTTGCTTTATATTAATTGTTTCATCATGAACTCTCCCCATCTATAAATCTCATAGATGATTTCCTCCATGTTCCAAATAATTTGCTTATAAGGTCACTTTTATATCTAAATAATGTCTTTTTTAAGCTTATCTGGGCATGTGACCTGGCCTTTTTATCAGGAATGCTTGAAAGTTCTCTATTTCATTAAAGATTCATCTTTTTTCCCCATAGGAATATATTTGTTTCCCTAGGCAGATTATTTTTGGTTGCAATCCTAGAGGTTTTGCTTTTGGAATATCAGTTTTCCAGCACTCCAGTGTATAGTGGTACCTATGAAGTTTTATATGATCCTAAAGTTCCATAGTACTTAGATCCATTCTTTCTGACTGCTTTTAGTACTTTTTCATTTACCTGGTTACTCTGGATTTTGGAATATAATATTCCTAGAAATTTTCATTTGGGGTTTCCTTTCATGATGTGACCAGTAGATTCTTGTAATGGCAAGTAAAATTAGGATCTTTTGCTGTTTTTGTTTTAGTATAATCAGTGCCTAATTGAATCTCGCTTTTATTAATCAAGAGTCTTTACTAGGAGTAAAGTACAGAAACAAGAGCTTCTTTAACTAGAAACAGTATATGTATTTGTATTGTTATGTGATTAAAGATCTTCTCCACTCATTAAGGGGAGTTTGATTAGGGAAGATTTGAAGGAACACCTTCAGCTTTTGTTAAAGAAGCAGTGGTTCTCAAGGGTTGGGATGTCCTCTGGCCCTAATAAAGGTATAAATACTCTGAGGGTGAGGTTTTACTTTGGGCCTTAGTTTTTGGTAAGAAGGTTTGAGTGCCAGATGAGGATTCTGGGAAGCTGCTAAGGAGGGAAGCCCCCCCCCAACCCCCCCCCCCCCCCCCAGTTTGAGAACACAGATGTCGTGCTTCCCTCTGTCGTGTTTCCCTCTCTGGTAATTACGGTAGGGCAGAGGAAGCCTTGTTTGTTGATCTTTTGATTTCTTTGTATTTTCTTTGAAATTCAGGGTGTTGAGTTCCCTGAACTAACTGAATGATATATGTACTTGGTTAAAGTAATGATACATATGTTTGATTAAAGTGATTGTTAACCCCTTGAAAGTTGCTTTCTTTTTATGAATGCAAATCCAAGAACCTGTAATAGCAGGCCCCGCTGTGTATGTTGGGGTGCTTACTGATAAAATTCTTTGGATTTCTACTTTGTTCTCTGGTTCTAAGATATCTGAGCAGTTTTCTTTTATAATTTCTTGAAATATGATGCTCACCAGCTTTTTTTGTTTGTTTGTTTGCAGGTTTCAAGTGGTTTAGTGACTCAAATGATTTTTTCTTAGTTTATTTTCAGATCAGTTGTTTTTCCTATAAGAGATTTCACATTTTCTTCTATTTTTGTCTTTTGACATTTTAAAAATTATTTCTTGATGTCTCATAAAGGCATTAGTTTCCATTTGTCCAATTCTAATTTTCAAGAAGTTATTTTCTTCAATAAGATTTAGATTTTTTCTTTGCCAAACATTCTTTTTTCCTCTTTTTTTGCATAACTCTCATTACATTCTTCATTTTTTCCCTCGACCAATCTCATGGTTAATTTTTTTTCCACTCTTAAAAAAACTCTAACTCTTGTAGGAATTCTTATTGGGCTTGTGCCCAATCTGTATTTTTCTCTGAGAATTTGATTATAGATATTTTCACGTCATTGTCTTTTTCTGTGTTTATATTCCCTTTTACCATAATAGTTTGTTGTGGTCAAATTCTTTCCCTCCCTCATTCTTCCAGCCTACTTCTTGACTTTGATTTCATGATAGTACTGGCCTTAGAAAGCTTCTGAAGGGGAATATCTGGTCTTTTTATGTCTTTTTGTTGCTTTCATAGTTCAATCTGCTTGGTCTACAAGTTTTCAGTGTTTCCAAAATTGTGTGATCTGAGAAGGGGTCTATTCACTGCCTTCCTGGTCTGGGCTCTGCAAACTCCTGATCTAGGTTTGGGTCTTTTATCTTGTATAAAATGAGTTCCAGTAGACTGATGCTGTACTCATTCACTATTAGACCATTGGGAGTTTCTACAGATTCAGAATGACTGAACTGCTGTTTCCCCTTCCTGGATTATTCCACTGCAGACTTACATGGCATCCACTCCGTCCCTGGTACTAGTTCAGAGATCCCTTGAGATTGCTGTCCTGTGCTTCCTGTTTTTGTGCTCTGTCTCAGCACCCTTTCTATCCCTGAGTGCTAGAATGTTTTCTGTTGCCACTACCAATGTGAGATCTTGGAAAGTCCCTACCTCAAAGTCTCTTGACATCTCTATATCCCTCCATAAGCTGCCCTGGGCTTGACAAATGACTCACTATGACTTTCCTTGGCTTTTTTCCTCATAATGTGAGCTGACACATTATGGAGGTGTCCTGGATAAAATGGCAAAAATGTTTTCTCTTCCTCCTGCATCTTGATTCCACCCCTTGGATGGTTTTATGTTATCCTGTTTTCTTTCACCTCCAGTTCTCCCACCGATACACTAAAATGAATGCCTCCATTGTGAGCATGTAGATTGCAGCATTAGAGAGGCAGATTTTCTTAAAAGGAGAAAGTGAAATAGATCTCCTAGCGAATAAACATTTTTTCTTAAAGATGTACATACTCAGAGTTTATAGTCCTGAGTACGAAGACTTCTCTCTGGTAGAGGTTCTTCCTTGCAAATTCTCTCTTGAAACGCTGTTGTAGGGGAGTTCTCTGGTTGTCCACTGCTCATCAATGTAGCTGAAGAGAAAAATGAGGCATCCTTTTCTCTCTCCTTTCATAGCTCTCTGTCTGTCTGCATCTGTCTGTTTCTCTGAGTTTGTATCTCTCCATTTCTGTCTCTCTCTTCTTGCCACACCTCATAATTCTGTAGCCATAAGTTCTGTTTCCTTGGTGTTATCAAAGCATCTTTATGCAACCCTCCAATCTTTCACTCTCCCCTTCATTCATTCTTTTTCCTTTTGGTTGCAATAATTGCCTCTCCCTTGACTTATTCAGTTTCTCATCTAACCACACATATGCTTTGGAAATAGATACACTCTATTTTACCCAGCAATTCTACAAGAGAAGGGACCAAAGAAAGGGAATGGGTTACTATTTTAGCACTTGCTCTTTATGCATATAACTACAAAAAATGAGCGCTATGAATTATGTGAACTCTGTGGAACATTTCTGTTCTCTTGGTATAAAACTCTTCAGTGTGCTTACATCTTTTTTACTCAATCTTTGGATTAAGTTTGATCATGGTACTGACCTCTTATTTTTGATTTGGACATGGTCTTCTCCCTCCATCAGATTACTAACATTATATTTCTGGAAAACTTTACTGCCTCTCTTGGCACAAAAAAAGTTATATACTTCTGACCTCTTCCAACATAGAAACTTTTCGGTCACAGACTTTCCTAGTCATGAGGAAACCTTTTGATCTGGAGTTTTTCCAGCCAGTGCAATGGAAAACTTTCATCCCCAGTCCATAGCAGGTTTCATTACTAGAATTCTCCTATAGCAGGGCTTAGGACAGTACCACTAATTTCCTATAAATCATGATATTGAACTATGTTTTTCCAGATGCCAGGGAAAATATCACAAGTGTAATGTCTTTAACTACATTAAGAGGTTAGAAGATTGTACACAAAAGGTGTTTTGAAATATTGTGATCACACATGTATCAGAGGTCTCCCTCTGGGAGAAACATGATGGGGTCAAGCACCCTTTGGGGGAATTCTTTAGTTCACCGATGTCACTTAAATAATCTAGGCACTTCCTAATGTCATCACCAAGTACATCATTAGCACAAATAACTCACAAACTTAAAGAATGAAAACTTGACAGTGAAAACAAATAGAACCCATCTTTGAATGTCTTCTATGGAGAATTTCCCATCTTTTCCTATCATATCCTTTGTATCACTACTTTTGCAGTTTTCCTTAGCTCCTTGTGGATGAAGACCAAACTCTCTCAAACTTTGTGAATTCATCTCAGTCCATGTTCTATGTGGAATTCTTGTCTGCCTCTCCCACCATTTTCGCCAGTATTGTCCCAGTCTTGTCTAGTCAATGTGACTAAAGGCAACTCCTTTGAAAGACAAATTTTCTTTTCTCTCTGGACAATCACTTGGTGATCTATTCTTGCCTTCTGCTCCTCACCCTATCCAACTCTAACAACATGCCAACAAAGGATGCCATTCTGGGGTTTTACCCCTGTGCTACAGATCTGGTACTCTCTTGCTTCATGGAAGAGACAGAGTCATGAAAACCTAGGGAGAAGAGGGTATAAAGGAGCAGAGGGTGATTGTCAGTGTTAAACACTACAGAGAGGCCAAGAAGGAGGAAGACTGAGAAAGGCCATTGTACTTGGCAATTAAATTATCATTAGTAACTTTGGAGAGAGAATTTTTGAGTCAATGATAGGTTGAAGGTCAAATTGTAGAGTCAAGGAGAGTGTGAGAAGATGTGGAGCCCCCTGTCGTAGATGGTCCACTCAAGGGGTTTAGCCATAAAAGTCCAGAGAGATAAGAGGAAATAGTTAGTGGAGATGGATGGATAGAATGAAGATTTTTTTTTATTTTTTTGAGGATAGGGAAAACATGGGCATATTTGTAGACGGTAAGGAAGCAGCTGGTAGACAGGGAGAAATTGAAGACAAGTGTAGATGATAGAGGAAGCAATGTGCTAGAGAAGACAAAAGAAAGTAATGATACTGAAATATAATTACTAAAATATTTTAAAAACATAAGAATTTCATGGTTCTCAGCTTAAGAGCTCCTTTAATGACTGAAGCATCATCTAAATTTGGGTTCCCCAAGAGAAATTACAAAGGCAATCCAGGGTAGCCATTTTGACTTTCAATTATTATGGAAAACTTTTTTCACAAACAGCAGGCATAGAAAAAGTATAGTTTATTCTAGCTGGAAAGTAGTGACAGGATTTTCTTTGGCTGTTTCCCCTCCCCCTCATCATCACGTGCATCTTCATTACTTTCAGTCTCTTCAGCTATAATCATTTTTACTTGGGCTTCCTTTGAACCTTCTCCAGAAGCTGTCACAGATGTAGAATGCATCAGCTCAGATGCTCCTGAGTAAAGGTGTGAGAGAACTGGTGAAGCCCCCTTCTGTGAACCACATGGTCTGCCAGTTTGCCAACTGATCTGGGGCCAGATTTTAATTCTCTGAATTTCTACCATGGAACTCTGCTGTTGTTGCTATAGAAGGGAACTGCTAATAAGAGAAGATCCACAGAATGATGGGAATTAGATTTTTCTTCCTCTTGACTAACTAAAACTATTAAGAGGGATAGAGCCTTTTTTGTGTGACATGAGTTAGAAGGCAGGAATCAGGATGGAAGCTAATAAAATGTGTGTGTGTGTGTGTGTGTGTGTGTGTTCTTTCCTTAATAGCTTTTGATAGTGGCAGCCAATTACAACCTAATTTGACAGACTGGCAAAGGGCCCAAAACTTAGTTATAGCTGCCAAATTTCAGTGCTATGGTTGTACACAGAGGGGAGATGCAGCTCTTTGTTTTTACCTAAAAAATTTCAATGTATTTGAACAATACTAATGTGGTGATACAGGATACTATATATTTAAAGATCCAGCACCAGTTAAAACGCATACATCATGGAAACTGGGGATTTAGTTAGCGGTCATGTAGATGTGACAATTCACAATTACTTGTTGGCTGTGACACTTTTGTCAATTGGCTCTTATGAAGAGAAGTGACAGGCTTTTTGGATAGCCAGCTGGATTTGTTAAAACTTGATGTAATACCATTCTATTCAGGGCTTTGTTTCTTACACTGCCTATTAATTTCTGAGTGGAATGGGATTGGAAAAGCTTGGCCAAAAGAAAAAGTGAGAGAATAATCACTCAATTCTCTTAAGCATTTCATATGGCACTATATTTCAACTTTAGAGTACACAGACATCAATGTATAAGAATTCTATTAGATTTTAAGACTTTTCATACACTGGTCCTATGAGGTTAGGTAGCCTTATTAAGTATTATCATTCTGATTTGACAGATGAAGAAATGAGAGGGTAAGTGCCTAGTTAGTTCCTAGTTAGTCAACAAGAATTATTAAGCAACTAATCAGTATAGGTGTTAAGTGCTGGAAATACACCCCGCCCCCCAAAAAAAGGGCAAAACAGGCCCTTTTCTCAAGAAACTCACAGTCTTATGGGGGAGACAATATGAAAACAACTATGTACAAACAAGCTAAATATAGGATAAAGGGGAAATTATAAACGGAGGGAAGTCTCTAGAATTAAGGGAGATTAGTCGAGGCTTCCTGTAGACGATGAAATTTTAGCTGGGACTTTAAGGAAGTCAGGAGTCAAAGAAGAGGGAGAGAGAATTATAGGCATAAGGAAGTTAGTGAAAATGTCTGGAGTCTGGAGATGGACTGAGGAGCAAAGAGGCCAGTGGCACTAGAACTAAGAGTATGTGGAGAGGAGTAAGGTGTACGAAGACTGAAAAGGCAGGAGACGGCCAAGTTTGTGAAGAGATTAGTGATTTAAATTTGGTATAGATCCTAAAAGTTAGGACACATTTCTAGAGTGACACTAGCAAAATGAGACCTGATTTTCCTAAAAAACTGTGTGATTTTTGTTTTGAGGGAGTGACAGTGGGCATATGGTAATGATGTACAGCAAACTGTCCACTGGATATTTCTTTAAGTGGCAACCTATCTCTATAACTATGAATGTGACTATGTGCAGGGCAATGAGTGTTTCCTAAATAAATAATTTAAACTTTATATTATTTCAGGAAAGAACTACTCTCTTCTAAGAAATTAGGTTTAAAATGAAGCTATATGCTGTATCAAAGATCTTTACTTCCCTTCTGGTCTTAATATCATTCTGAAAGGTGAGTAAGAAAGAAGTATTGAATGCTGGCAAATACTAGAAGCTTGCAGAAGACAAGTAGCGGAGAATACCCTTCTATTTCTTCCTCTCTTCCCCTTTCTCCTTCCACTCAGATAGCTAATAGTTGGATGGAATGATGGACCTCTAGTCAGGAAGATCGAAATTCAAACACTGTCTTCTTAGCTACATGACCCTGGGGAAGTCACTTATCTTCTCTTTGCCTCAGTTCCTCAACTGATGGGGATAATAATAACACCTACTTCTTAGGGTTATTGTGAGGATGAAAAGAGATAATATTTGTAAAAAAAAAGGCTTAGTATAGTGCCTTACCCATATTGGCACTATATGAATGCATATTCTCTCCCTTGCTTTCCCCTCACAGTATAATATATTCATATTCAAAGACATACCTGCCAGTGCTGATTGCTACTTGAGGATACAGAAATGGGTGAAAATAAAATTTCTCAATGGACCAAACTGCACATACTCTTGATTAGTTGATTCAACAAATGTTTATTAAATGCTTAGTGTGTGTTAGACACTATTAGGAGCTTGATTAAGATAAAACAGGGAACAGTCCTTGCCCTCGAAGAGTTTACCTTCTTATCCAGGAAAGCTATACAGTTGTTTTATTTTTACTTCTAAAATTTCTGACTGTGAGCTTCAGACATCATTTACATGGAGACATATAGTAACATACATTAAGAGACGGGTCCTTAGTTACTTTCTGTGGTCATGAGGGAGTAGAGATCCTCCTGGAGAAGGACCAGAGCTCAGATCAGGAGGATGGTGATGGGAATTCTCCCTTGATTACTCCATTTTAGAAGCACCAAAAACCTGCAGGTCTCCAGATCTAGCCACAGAAGCTTGGACTATCCTACTCTTTCCCTTCAATTCATATTATTATAGTTCTTAAAGGTTTGCAAAATACTTTACATACATTATCTCATTTAATCCTCAAAATAGCCCTGGGAGATAGGTACAGATGGAGAAACTGAGGCACATGGAGGTTAAGTCACTTGGCTAGAATCATGGAGCTAGAACGTGTATCTAAGACAGTATTTGAACTCAGGTCTATCCATGTGCCACTTAGCTGCCTACGTACCAGTGTTTGGTTTTATTTAGAACTTTGTCGATTAGGTTTCTGGTTTGCCTGAATTATCTCCCAAAGTGGCACAAATTTCTTAACTGCTGTGTAACCAGGCTAGTTTGTCTGTCTCAGTTGTTTACTGATAGCATTCAGTTGTGTTACCTTAAATCAGTCAGTCAATCAATATTTACTGAGGGCTAACTATGTGCCAGGCACTATTCTAACGGCCAGAGATACAAAAAGAGACAAATGATAGTTCCTTCCCTCAAGGAGCTTATCGCTAATAGGGGAGGCAACATGCAAACAAATATGAACAAACCAAGTCATATCCAGGATAAGTAGGAAATAATCAACAGAGGGAAGGCAGTAGAATTAAGAAGGGTTGGGGAAAGCTTCCTATAGAAGGTGGGATTTTAGCTGGGAGTAAAAGGAAACCAGAGAGGTCAGTAGTTGGAATAGAGGAGAGAGAGTGTTCCAGGCATGGGAGACAGCCAGAGAAAATGCCCAGAGTTGAGAGATGGGATGTCTTGCCTAATGTCCTTTTGTAGTATAACTTCTTCATGCCTATTCATTGCCCTTCCACTAAGATACCCTCCACACAAGTTCCCAAAACAACTGCTGAAAAATCTTACCCTGACATGAATTTATGATGAAATACCACTGTGGAAAGGGTGCTGGCTTTAAAGTCAAAGGAAATGAGTTCAGATTTTGCCTCTGTTATTTATTTCTTGTGTGATTTGGGAGTGACAATTTTTTTAATTTCTTGGGGCCTCAGTTTCCTCATATTTAAAAAAGAGAGAATAGGGCTAGCCTCTGAGGTCTCTTCTAATTCTAAATCTATGATTCTAAAGCTGTTTCTTCCCCTCATTTTGGGTGATCATATGTTATCATTGAAGGCTAATTACATTTCATAGGTGAGACTAATTAAATTGTTTAAGTGACTGAATCCTATGTCAATCAGTAAATTCTCCAGAGTTTGTAGCCACTAATATACTGCTCCATTACGTTTTCAGCTTAGTGCAGAGCTTCGAGCTTCTAAAGAACACACTGGCCTTTTGGACTGAGTTTTCTACTTTCTTGTCAATCATGGCATAATTGGAAAGTGTGTTCCCACAAGCAGGAAAATTCAGTGATAGTTTTTAGCTATGTATCATGATGTTGAATTGTTTGTACATAAACTCTCTTTGGAACAGTGAAGCAAACATATACATATGCACACATACATGTATACTATTATCCTCATTTGAAATGACATTTGTATGTCACTTCAACATTTGCAAAAATTTTTACATAACTTTTTCATTTGATGCTATAATATAAAACTTTGTTGTTCAGTTGTGTCTGACTCTTTTACCCTATTTGGGGTTTTCTTGGCAAAGATACTGGAATTATTTTTCCATTTCTTTTTCCAGTTTATTTTATAGATGAGGAAAGAGAGCAAACAGGGTTAAGTGACTTACTGAGTGTTAAGTGTCTGAGGCTGGATTTGAACTCAGGTCTTCCCTACTCCAGGCCCTGCACTCTAGCCACTGTGCTACCTAGAGGCCTTATAGGATACTACACATATTTTTATTTCCATTTTAAAGTGAATCAACAAAAGCTCAGATAAATGGTATGGCTTACCTAGGGTCAATTAGTCAAAAACCAGATTTGAACTCAGGCCTTCATAGGATCATAGATTTAGAGGTATGAGGGAGTTTGGAAATCATTCCACAGAGCTTAAAACCTTCATTTTTCCAGATGAGTAACTGAGGCATTGAGAGGTTAATTGACTTGCCTAGTATCACACAGCTAGTAATTATCTGAGGAGGGATTTGGATTCAGGTATTCCTTGTTCTAGTGCTCCTCCACTATATCACACTGCTTCTTTTTACTATTCCCCACTGTCTTAATGGTTTATTAATAAAGCTTTAGAATGCATATTGGGTACTTTAATGTTCCCAAAAGATTCATGAGTAGGCAATAGAGCAGAACTGATGGCCTGAAGTCTATGACCTGAACTTATACATTTTTCACTTATACTCTCATTGGCAGGACAGTAGAAATCTTAACCTTGATGGTTAATATGATTTAGGATGAATTCCTATGGTGTCATTAAATTCTAGATGGAACTGAAGTGGAGTTAGTGGTTTTGGGCTTAGCATCCAAGCCATACTTTTTAAAATTTATCAAACCCATCTTCCTGAGTAAGTTCATTAGATTTGCCTATCTATCTATCCATCTGTCTATCCATCCATCCGTCATCTATCTATCTATCTATCTATCTATCTATCTATCTATCTATCTATCTATCTATCTATCTATCTATCTATCATCCATTGGATAAAAATAACACCACCCATGATAAGGCAGACCGATAGGATCATAGCTATAGAGTTGAAACCATCTAGATCATCCTACCCCTATTTTATATGTGAGGAAACTGAAGCCCAGAGAGGTTTAATGATTTGCTTAAGATTATCAAGAGTAATAAATTACAGAGATGGGATTTAATTCTAGGTCATGGAACTCCAAATCAGGTATACTTTCCATCATGCCATACTTTCTTTTGGAGTTAAAAAGAACCTCAGAAGTCACCTGGCCCCAGCCTATGCACACACACACACACACACACACACACATACACACATACACACACATACCTACATACATACAAACCCTATTTAAAGATCTATAGAGATGGTAATCCACTATCTGTGCCTCTTCCTTTTTTGAAAAGACCTTTTTCTTTATCTAGAACAAATACTCCTTTGACCCAAGTAAGGGTAAGTATGGGTCCCCAGTTACTTCAAACAAGCTTCTCATAGAATGATTTCAAATTCTGTCAACAGCTTTGATATTGCCCTTGCAAGAGTCCTTGGGCTCACTGGATCAGTGTGGTACACAGAATGGGACATAGGAGTCCAGATGTGGTGTAATTAGGGTGGAGTTCAGAACATCATCTCCCTGATGTCTATTAACAGAGCTCAATATAGCCTTGACTTTTCATATTTATGTTTGTGGTCCAGTAAAACTCCCAGGTCCCTTTCAAATGATTTGTTGTCAAATCTTTCGGGACTGAGATTACAGAGAAAAAATAAGGCATTAAAACAGGAACTTAAAACTTTATCAATAACTACTTAAAACCTTACTAAAATCAATAAAAGGAACTTACAATCAATAAAAATCTTCCACAGTTAAGCCTTTTGATATTGGTAAAACTCTCAAGGTATGACCAGATTTATTATTTGTGAGATCCCAGAGTCATATCACATACTTGTATAACCTATGGCCAAGGGCCCCTAAAGTCTATGGAAACATGTAGACTTGGTCTGATTCTGCAGATTGCCCTCCAAAGAGGATGTTTTCTCTTTGGTTTGTTATGCTCCCCCTTACCTGCTTACTGGATTTTAATAAAGCTTAGGCATAGTGAAATAAAGTTTATGAATAGTTCATGTCTAAATTTCTTCCAAAGTGGGTGACATGGTCAACAATTCCCATATACTCCCTCAGCGTATAATATGGGTATTAGGTACAGAAAGCCTTGGTTTTACCTAGACAGAAAATGAATATGACTCAGGATTCCCAGAAGTCCATGAATAGACTCAGAAATACTTAATGCACTGAACCTAATTAAGCTGTCCCTAGCAGATAAGCACACTCTGGAGGCTACCGAACAAGCATTCTCTCTAAATCTTGGAACCTTGCTGTCTGAGTAATTCAAAGTAATAATTAGTATGGTTGGCACGATCCTGATCTCCTTTCCCCAGGACCACTCCATAGCATTAATCCATCATTGTATCTGGCTGGTATATTAATATTTGAACCTGGGAACTCTGGAACTCGGTATTATTCACAAAACATCTCTCAAATCTGGGAAATTTCGTTTTCTGGATCTTACTTTACAGGCCATGTGCAACCATATGCCTACCTCTGCCATGTTTCTGCAGGAATTTTACTAATGTCCTGGATGCTTGAGCTGGGAAAGCCCATGCTCAGGAACTCTAGACTTTGACCTGTGCTCTGAAAAGCAAAAAGAAAGACAGAAGTCATCAAAAACTTAAGCTTTAGAAAATTTAGCTTCCCTGGGGAATTACTTGTAGCTGACTATATGTTTCTCTTGCATGTCACCATGAATTTCTCCAGAGAAAGAAAGGGAGAAATCATCTCTCCTTCCTTCCCTATATAAAGAGGCAATAATGTTTCACTGATCTGGTCTGGGAGTCCAAAGGAGAAAAGGACAAAAATCTGTAACCTACTTAATATTATAGGTCATTGGGGTAGGGCGGATGATTTTTCTTACAAGAGTCTATTTCCCTCACTTCCATTCAGCAGTCATCCTGGAGAAAGTCTCAGTCATCGAGAACCAATCAAAGGAATTCCTTGTGTCCCTCTCAGTAAGGTGGTAGTGTACATGTCTGTCTCCATAGGAGGTACTGGTACTTCAGGTTCTACTAGGCAAAGGTTCACATTTTATAATCTCATCAGATTTATTAGGGAGCTCATCAACTTCATTAAGATCTTCCCTGTTCAACCCTCCTTGTATTTTTTTCTAATTGCTGAATAGTTTAGAGATTATTTTTTGTTTTGGTTGGATCTGACACTCTGTAAAGTGTGTATCCACTCTGCTCCATTGAGATCTAAAGCTGCCTCTCCATTAGAGAAGCATATGATTCAAAAGGTCCCTGATGAGGCATTTACTAGCAATGGATCTTTGGGGACTTCTCACCTCTTTGAAAATGATAACACCAGGACCATCTTTAAAATCATATGGCAATTTGTATAGGAAAAATGTTTGTATAACAGTGATTTTTTCTTCTCCTTTGTTTTTATTTCTTCTTTTCTCATCTGTAAAAAAAGCTCATTATGAATTTTTTTGAAGATAAAAGGAAGTATCAAATTCAAGTAAAAATTTCTTACAATGATCATCTTTTATGCATGATTTTTCCAACACTGCCCTAAATCAACTTTATTCTTAGTTATTTTCTAAATGCATAGAAATGTGGGTGTGTCAACTGGGGCTGCAAATTATATTTCATGAACAATTGAATGGCCAATAAAGAATGACTGGGATCATTGAGCTTTTCTAAAATTAAATGCTTAGCATTACTAATGTTTTTTACTGCATATATGGCTAGCTAGAGTTGGAAGGGAAAGGGAAACATATTTGGGTGTATTAGTGTTAATTGTATTATGACCTTTACTAATACGTCTGATTTTAAATTGACTCTGGTTTTCATTGGTGAATTAAAATATGCAGCAGAAAGTACCCTTGTCAAAATATAGAATTTCAGACCAGAAACCAGATAAAGTGTTGAACTTTGACCTCAGTCATTTAAGAACATGATTTGTTGGGTATCCAATAAACATTTTGTAAACACTCACTTTTCACCAAAATAGTCAAGTTACCTGCTAACATCTTCCCTCCTGATGGCAGATTAACTGTTCTTGCTTTTCCTTCTTTGATAGTAAATAGAGTTGAATTATAACCATTCCAAAGAGTCAAATGTACCACAAATGGAGTTCGTTGCCTAATATAGTAGTCAGACTGTTATAGTTATGGTAAAACATTCTCTGTGACAGATTTTCATCACTAGAGAATGCAAAAATAGCCCCAATAAAATTTCTTAAAATAAAATAGAGGAAGTGGCATGTGTGAGTGTATGTATACACATGTGTATGTATGTTAGAGCAGCGTGTATGTATATATATTTTAAGACTGAGAACTTTATTTTAAAATAGACATTATTTATGAACCCAGTCACAAGACTGGTGATTTATTTCCTTTTTGTATTTATTCTTGGGAAGATGCCATTCTAACTAGAAAAAAAATGCACTGAAACAGCTATGCAAGAAAGGCTTATCCAGGCTCCAAAGTTTGCTTCATGGAATAAATAAAAGGACACCATAAAAAATACCTTTTGAGTTGGAGAGGCCGGAGAGTAGAGTTAGCTACTGGAATGCAACTAAGACAGACAGCAGAATTGCTCCTGCCAAGGAACTCTTTTAGGGCCTCTGGGACTCTAGGTATTCGGGGGATAAATTGAATTTTTAGCTTAACAAAGGAGACTCCTACTAAAATCAACCAACTGTAAGTGTGAATATATTATTGAATAAAGTCTAATACTTTTTGAGTACCTACTATGTGTGAGGCACTTTTGGAGTACTCATAAAGTAAGACTCAAATCACTTCCTCTGGGAATGGGGGGTGGGGAACATGAACAGGAATAACTCCAATTTCAAAAGGGCATGGCAAATAACTGAGATAAAGTAATATGAGTGTACAAAGGAGAGAGAGCTCCAATGCAACTCAATTGAACAATTATTGAGTGCCTACTATGTGCCAGATAATGTTAGGGGCTGGAAACAGCAACAAAAATGAAACTGTCTCTGCCCTAAATAGACTTATTTCTAAGAAATCACTTTTGTCTGGAGTAATGGGTACAGTTTTATGGAGGAAGTAGAATTGGAGCAAGGGCTTAAAGAATGAATAAGTTTTCAAAAGCAGACCTAGTTGGGACATAGGAGGATTTTAGGCGTAGGGAAGCATAAGAGCAGATGTACAAAAGAAGAACAAGGTAGAATGAATTCCTGCAATTGGTAAGAATACCTATAGGCCTAGAATATTACATGCGTTGACGAGATGTAGCTGACCATCAGTGAGCTGTAATTGATCTTAATGATTTTAAATTGGCTGTGGTTTGAAGACAGGAGAATGATTATTGGTTATTTATTACCAAAATAAGATTACATCAAGCAAGCTATTTTCATTTTTCCCCCAGAAATTTTTTTTAAAGCAAAAAAAGACTATGGAAAGGAATGTTTCTAAGCTGGTCTTTTGCAAGGTTTCATTTCCCTACATTCCCGGGAGTCTGAATTTAAACATAACCACATATCATTTACAGCAAACAGTGACTTAGCTAAGGAATATGCATTAAAAACCAATGGATTCCTATAGATCTTTAAGAAAAACTTAATAGAAGCAGTATTCTCCTCCCTACTACAATTAAAAAAAATCAACTTCCATTCTTCTAAATTAATATTACCTAAACTTAGGAGATGTTTCCAATGTGTCCCAGGGGATTTCTCACCACAAATGTCTTGCTAGCACTGTGACCTCAAGGTTCTCACCTCCTCCTACTTTCCAGCAAAAAAAAAAAAAGGTCTTTCCACTTGGGCAGGTTTACTGACCGGCATGAATTCTCTTTCTTTACAATACTTCTTTTGAAATTGAACCAGACTCTGAAAAGTCCCCTTGGAAATGAGAACATTTCCTGCCAAGTGCTTCATGGGGAATGTGGAATGCGTTTGCAACTGACACCAAGGTTGTATGTCCTGTTGTAAAGATACAGAAAAAAAAAATCTATTAAAAAAAGAGAGCAGGGGAGGGGTGAGAGGTGGAAGGAAAGGGCAGTGAGTTTCGCCATGTGCTATTTCTCTCTAGATACATGTTTTTTAAAAGTCACTTATGGTCTTCTGGTCAATCTGTATTTAATATGGTCCTTGTGCTGTTCCCAAGACAGAGAATGGGGCAGATCCATTCCCCACACACTAAAGATCCAGCAAGACACATGTGAGGGGTTGGGCTAAACTGATGCATTTCAAAAATATCATTGTGTCCCCAAACAATGCATGTGTCTGGCAGGATTTTACAGAACACACAGGATCCTAAGCACAATCTCAATCATATTAAACCAACTGTGATCTGAAGATAGAGGGTTGCTCATTAGATTCCTAAGTAGCTTAATATCAGGACCAGATTGAACAAAATGGCTCTAGTCTTTGCCAGCGCAAACACAATGAAAAGAACTCATGTCAATAAAAGTTTTTGAGATGGGCCCATAGAAGGAGACACTTATGGATAATTATAAACATTTTGCCCTGTGGTGGCTGTCCACTATCAGAAGGAGTCCAAACTTGATAAGGCCTACCTCTTTAGGAGTCATTAATTTCCCTGAAAATTTAAACAGCTGTCACTTGTGATACTCTTCAGGTGTACATGTGGGAAAGATTAGCTTGTGTTTATAAGCCAATCTGTTCATTAAGTGCCTGCCCATGTGAAGCCTCCCCCGCTCGGCTGTGAGTCAGGCCTGCAAATCTCCCACAGATAATTGGAGGCAGCCATGAATTACGCGAATGAGCTGTCGACAACAAGGATTTTGTGGCCTTATTAATATCAGCTGGGCAGAGTACAACATTTTTAATGATTTCTAATAAACCAAAGCGTGCACACGGAGGTTCACAGGCACTTTGGTACTTCCAGTTGGGGTTGGTGAGGTCGGGACAGGTTTGGATTTCCTGTTAGGCTCCACAGCTGTCTCTTTTCTCATTGGCATTTGGTAAAGGACTTTTTGGCTTCGGAGGGGAAGCAGAATATGTGGGTTTCAAAAGCAATTATTTATCTACTTCCATTAAAAAAGAGGGCATCATTTATCAAATCTTTGATTGGGGGTGATGGACAATTACTAGGACTTCTCCCTCAAGTCTGAGCTGAAACAATGTTAATTCAACCTGGTTGGCAAGCTGCTCAAACTTTGCTGTCTCCCCCGCACCCCCCATTCTATCTACTAGAGACCTTAAGCTTAGCTCTTCTACCGACACACTTATTTCTGCTTTTTTCTGGACAACATTTTCTTGGCTGAAGAGGGTGGGACTCCTGGTAGAGCCTGTCAACACTTTGTCCTTATGGATAGGATGGATAGCAAGGAGATGCTCAACCTTAGCCAGCAAGAAAAAAAGACTGGTGTAGCAGAAGTAGCACAGGCTCTCAAGGCAGAAATGCTGGGTCCAGAGGCTCAGATCTCACCTTCGACACATATTACTTGTGTGATCTTAGGTAAGTCGCTTAATCCTGGTCCTCATCTCCTCATCTGTAAAGTGAAGGGATGGGACTTAGATAGATGGCCTCTGAAGTCACATTAAGCTCTAAATCGAAGATCCTAAAGTAATCAAAATCAACACAGTGGAAGAAAGCAAGTTTCTTTCAGAAGTTTCTACAGAAGTGTATCTAAATGGAAGTCCTTGAGATGATGTCACTATCATGGACCTCATGGGTGCAGTGGATAGAAAGCCAGACCTGAAGTTGCATTTTCTCTAGTTCAAATCTGGTGACACTGGGCAAGTCACTTGACCCTGTTTGTCTCAGTTTCCTCATCTGTAAAATGAACTGAAGGAGGAAATGGCAAATCACTTTAGTATTGCTGCCAAGAAAATCCCAAATGGGGTCACAAAGAGTTGGATATGACTGAAAGGGACTAGACAACACATTTGTTGCTACGTGGTATTTATTATTAATAGTACAGTAATGAAGTATTTTTAATAGTATAATATTTGTAGCATAGTATTGGTGTAGTGTTTATGTATTATCAATAATTACATAATATCATATACTCATAACAATACTATAGTATTTAAGTGTTATTAATATCCATGAAAGTAATAATACCTCAAAGGTAATGTTTGCATCTTCATGAAAATCTGCCTGACAATCATTTTCTTCTAACTTTTGACCCCATCCATTCATCCATTAATAAGTATTTATTAAGAGCATTCTAAGTGCTATATCAGCTATATCAGGCACCAGAGACACAATGATACTTGGAATACAAAAGTGAGATACTCTCTGACCTTAAGGAGTTTACACTGTAGCTGGGAGAGACAATATATAAATACATAGGCTGCAACAAAATAGATTCAGGATAATTGTTTTTTGGAATGGGGAAGGTACCAGCTACCGGGAATCAGGAAAAGCTTCATGTATAAAGTGAGCTGAGCCCATCTCTTGTCAAAGTTTATCACTCCCATAGTTTTTTATTCATTCTATCAAATGTATTTACAACATTGTATCCAATGGATCTACACATTTTTAAAAAGTTTGTGCAGTTATATATTTGTGCCAATATTATTTCTCTTAGATATTAAGGATCAGGAAGAATGGCTGTCCTCTATTGCAAATGATGCACCACCCTCTCACTTTGCCCACTAATTGGCAAAATTCAGTGGGGACAAGGTTATGGATATATAGGCAAAAAATCCTTACGTGTTATTAGTGGATCGATAGTCAGATGAGAATTTTTATTGAGCTTTAACATCTCCCAGAGCATACATAGTCAGCATTCCATGTTTTCTTGGCAGAGAGAGGGTTTATTTATGATTCATATCCTCACAGTATATTACTGAAATCAACGTCTTCCCTGAGATTTTCCCTATATGCTCTCTCATTGGCTTCTCTAGAAATGGAACAATGGGAAATAATTGGCTAGTTTATGGGAAACTGTATATTGAGGGCATATTGTAATGACGTAAGGGGTGATCTATCTCACTGCTATTCCATTGCCATAACATTATTCATCTTGGCCCAACTAGGTGAATCCATCTTTAGACATCTACAGACTCTCCTTCCCTACACTGCTCCACTGAAATCTATGGACATTCATATTCATCAGATAACAATGCTTTTAGCAATACTTCTTTTAGAACTTTGATTAATGTTCTAAAATGGGAGTTTTTAACTTGTGGTCCTCAAATCCAGTAAGGAGTCTATGGGTAGACTTTAGAGGATCAGTGAATTTAGATGGGAAAACTCATCTTTATTTCCATATAGTTTTGTTTCTTTTGTTACCTTATGTATTTTATTTTATGCATTTAAAAGTATTATTCTGAGATGGAACCCATAGGATTCACCAGAATGGCAAAAAGGTCCATGAGAGAAAGAATTAGGAACTCCTGCTGTAAGGATAATGTTGTCATAGTTTTAAGTTTATTATCATTTGTGTTAATGCTGTATGGATTATAACTTTATTTTGCTTCATTACAGTCATGTGAGGGGTCCAGGGATTTTGCATCAGACACATGCAAGGTAGACAATGTTGTGTTGTATAGAATATAGAGCTGTGATGTGAATCTTTTCCCTTCCTACTGTAGGAAATATATATTTGCTAACTGAATTGACTCAGATGCATCCTGGTGCTTTTACCTTATTTTCTCCTTTTCTGCTCTTGCTCTTCCTCTTCCTAAAGGTGGCACATTGGTTGCATTTTCTGGACCTGAGTCAATCCTTTCCTTCACTGTTCAGCTTTATTGTGGACTAAGTCTAAAACTGCAAAACAGATGCTGGGCTCAGAGAGGGTGGATGGCTGTAGAGGACTTGGCTTTACCTTTGCAGCATGCTTAGTTGAAAAATCACTGTCATTCCTAGGTTCAAGTCCCAGCTCCATCATTTACTTGCTGTGTTAACTGGACAAGTCATTAAAGTTGTCTAAGTTTCAGTTATCTCATCTGTATAGTGGAGATGATAATACTTGCGCTACCTGTCTCACAGAGGAGTTCTGAGGATTGAATAAGATAACGTATATAAAGTTTTCTCAAACTTAACCCTCTATAAAAACGTAAGCAGTTATGGTCTAACATCCAGTCAGTAGAGGAAAAACCAGACTCTGGATGCCTAGGAGTTTCTTTACAATAGAAAGGACTGGCAATCATTTGAGAGTGGGGGACTCTACTGACTTTCTGTGAGAAGATAAATGTTTTGTAATTAGTTCTCATCTTGACAGGTAGAAGTAGGTTTTATAGGGTAAATATTCTGGATTTGCACCTTTATGTCCATCAGGACAGGAGAAAAGAGAAATATTTGTTTATGTTGAGTTTTGAGGACCTACAGTATGTTCAGGTTAGCATATAACATATGAACCAAGACATGGTTCATGGCTTCCAGGAATATCTAAGATGTTCTGGTTTCTCCTTCAACAATGGCGGGCTCTGTGACCATCGCTAGGGACCCAGCAGCTTTGTTGGTCCTTCAGTTCGCCTTCTTTTTCCAATGGGCAACATGCAAAAAATCTCCAAGATTTAATCACCATGCAGCTCTAATTCAAGTGCAACATGGTTTTTAGAGAGGGTTTATCTCTTGGAGGTCTGGAGGAAAAATATCCTAGGGAACTCAGGCTGTTAAGTAAGATTGTTCCACTATGACTAAAAAATGAAAAATTTGGTGAGTCAATAGGTTGTTATGTCTAGTCCTGACAGAATCAGCCAACCTTCTTGCTGTTATGTGTTTGTCTTGTCAAACTTCAGTGACAGGGACTTTGTGTCCCCTAAGGTAAGAGCAAGAAGAACCAAAGGGCCAGGCCTGGGGAAAAGCCCTTCAGTAAGGTAAGGTATTTTTCTCTTCCCAGTGTTTCTGAACTTGGTGTGGTATTCTGAAGCAGAGAAAATCAGAGTAAGAAAAGAGCTAAATAGAAAACCATGAAGCTTTGAGTAAAAGCTACCAAACAAGTCACCTTTTATGTGAGCTGCCTTTTTCTTGGAAACCTTCTAATATTTCCTGTAAGTAATCATAATTCAAAGGGTCAAGTTTTGTGGGACTGGCAAAAATCCCCATTGAATCTGTTTAATTTTTTCCTTTTCCAGTTTTTTTCTTTGGATTCTCTTTTGCTGACCTTTATTGCTTCACAAAGTTTATACCGTTCTCCTCTTCCTCATGATAGCTTTATCTATTTGACTACACCCCATCCTTCCTCACCAATTGTGAGCTCATGTTCCACCCATTTTTTTGATCTGCATATTAATTTTCTTTCCTTCTTTCCTCCCTTCTCCCTCCTCCCCACCCCTCAATGATATCATTTGTTTTTATTTATCTCTGTCTTTTTTTTTTTTAACTCCTAGAAGATCTTCTTTCCTCCAGGGTTAGACCAACATAACAGGCAGAATAGTGTGTTTTAAGGGATTGCTAAAAGGCCTGAGTATTCCTCATTTCTCTTTGCTCTGGTCTTTTGTAATGTCAGAAATTTCCATTATACATGATATTGTTGTGGATTAGGGCATTGTCTTTTCAAAGACTTTATCAAAATGCAAATACATATATCCCTTCTTTCATACTTAAAGGCATGCAAGGGTGCAAATACGTCTGAGGGATTTCTTTCACTTTTTTCTCTGGGAAACTTGAGAAAAGTTAATCATGTTACCCTCATCACCTTATTATATTGAAATGGAGTCCCTACTTGTAAGTATGCAATTCACAAAAATGACAGCCTGTTTTATTAAAATAAGAAAAGCAAAATAGAAATACTTGAATGATTAATTATTAATCCTGACGGTCTATGCAAATAACTAGAGTCATTTAGCAATTCCAAATATCAGGGCTTTTTGAGGTCTCCCATAAATTTTCTATTCCTCTGTTCTTATTCTGCTTATTATGTTGGGCATCAGTGACTCTTTTATTCTTATCACTCTAATGAAAAGTGTAGAAAGGAAAATAGGAGAGGGTGTAGTCTAGACTACACCCTCTCCTATTTTCCTTTCTACACTTTTCTTTATGTATTGGTCTATGGCTCCATAGGTTAATGAGTAGGAACCTAATGGATTATTTTGTCAGATAAGCTGTCATTCCTCAGAGAACAGGACCCCAAGGGTCCTGTTAAAAGGAGGGCGAGGTGAGGAATAATCCATACTTGTAAAGACAGTCAATTCAAGAAGACAAATTTACTAGTCTATGGATTCATTTTAATTTTCATATAATTAATTTATTATGCATTATAATAGAACTGACAAATACTTGTTTCATGAAGTCATTTTCTCTGTGTAGCAATGTAATTTAAAATGTTTCAAGGTATAACTCGTCCTCCTCCTATTATGTCACCAGTAATAATAGCTAGGTACAGTGGATAGTCAGGAAAAACTGAGTCCAAATTCAGACTCATTTACTAGTTGTGTGAGCCCAGGCAAGTCATTTAACCCCCTTCTCAATTTTCTGTACTGTAAAATAGGCAGCTCTCTACTGGAGTTGTGGGGATCAGATGAGATGATATTTAATGGAGCACTTAGCATCGTGCTGGACACATGGTAGTTATAATATGTAGCATAGTATAATATAATTTAGTGTAACATAGTATGTTCTTTGGCCTTCATTTTTGAAGAGGATCACTAGCATTATGGTGATGCTTGACTTACACATGAATCGGATTTAAGTGAGGCAGTCTCACTCTCTTTTCCATAGTCTTCAAAGTCCAGTCGACAAGACAAAAGTCAGGATGACTGGTAATGACCCAGGACACAACGGATGACCTTGGTGTCTTTAATGTCTAGCCAAAGCACTCCTCACTGCCTGTTTCAGTCACCTTCATGGTTGTTGGAACAAATTGGTCTCATCTGTCCATTCCATAGAGTGAAGCCTTCACAAGTTGGGGCAGACATAACTCACTGATGGGTTTAAAGCTGGTAGATTACCTATACCTGGTTAGACCTATCTGCTGAGATGATTTAATGGGGTCTGGGTGCTATGTATACTACAGCTTCTTAGAGTCATGGTGAGAGTTGGGTAACAAGTGAAAACCAAAGGTAGATGAAGAGTCCTGAAAAAGGCATGACAAGCCCTCAAAGCAGAAGTGCTAGTCATCCCTGAACACCTCATATACCCCATAATATAATATGATGACATAAACATTCTATATGTACAACTATCTATCTCGCATATGTATCTATGTAGCATATAGACTGACATATATTTGATTCTCTTTCTATATGTGTGTATGTATGTACATGTAGATATATGTGTATATTATATGTAGCTATAGTTCTATCTATAAATCTATATATACTTTTACACAAATGTGTGTATATATGTATACATATACATAGAGAACACACATATAAAACATATATGTAGCATGCATATTTATATAGAATATATAGAGCCTACTAATGTGCCAGATACTGTGCTAAGTGCTTTACAAATATTATCTCATTGGATCCTCACAATTACTCTGGGAGGTATGTGCTATTATTATCCCATTCTACTTTTGAGGAAACTGAAGAAGACAGAGGTCAAGAGACTGGCCCAAGGTTGCATTATCAATATAATCAATAATGCCCATTTTTTCTTTCATGCTTATTTTGAACACCCATGAAGCTCACAGGAGATAAATGTGGCTCACAAACATTAGTCTGGCTACTGTTGGTTCAGGGCAAGGAAAGGCTACCCAGACAATGAATGACCAAATGGGGCACTAGATTTGGAGGTCATGAATTATCTATGGAACAATAAGATGGCACTAGATGTTTGTATTTGAGCAAATGTGTATGTGTGTGTGTGTGTGTGTGTGTGTGTGTGTGTGTGCATGCTGAAATAGAAAATGGATGAGGAACATGGGAATTAAGTGGGTTTCAAAGATATTTTATCCTCAACATGTATACTTTGTCACCATGTGTGTTGTATACCTGTGACAAATGCTATAAATGCCTGTGCAATGTAGGCTTTCTTATTTTGCTTAGCACTAACTCACTTATACTAACTGAATAGAATAAAGTTCATTTTGAAGTTTACTCCAAGGAGACATACAGATTCTTAGGAGTGAAGGGGACCTGAGAAACCATGTAGTTCAAGTCCCCATTTTACAGATAATTATCAATAAAAGCTTTGAGCTTTGGCCCAGCCCACAGCCTGAGTCACCTGAATCCAGTGGTGGGAGGAGCTTAGCAAAAGGGTGGAGCAGAAAGAGCAGAGCTGAGAGAGAGAGCAGGCAGGACAGAGGAGCTAGCTTGAGTGAGAGAGGGAGTGACCTTGCCTAAGGAAGCTTGTTTGTGGGGAGGCCTAATGGAGGGAAGGCTTGGGGATGGCAGTGCTTCCTTTACTGGTAACCTGTACAAACTTAGTTGTTACCATGGTGGAACTGGTTTTCTAGTATCTGAATAAATATTTTGGTTTTGTCTTTGAGGAAGAGAGTTTATATTTTATGAATTTACCCTGGAAATGCACATGCATATCCATAGTGGCTGTTACGGGTATTGCATTGGCACTATAGTAGGGGATTGGGCAATAGTGTAATCTGTCACGTGCACCTGCACCGTTGGAAAGCACAGGCACAGCCCATGATGACTCCATTGCTGCCTTGCAACACTGGTCATTCTATTTTAGTGATAACACCAATAATGAAACACAGAACTATACCTTTGATAAGGACATCATGAAGACCATAATTCTTCTTAGGGGGTGCACTTCCCCACCTGTGATGCTATTAGAGCATCAGGTGCAATGAAGCATGATCTAGCCCTATCTAAAGTAGGTTTGCTTTCCAGTGAATACATTCAATTGCTTTGCTTGACTTAACATTAAATACATAGAGTAGCCTACCCAAATAGTCAACTCTTTTGCCCATTCCTTACCTCTCCAACTTTCTCTCTCTGTAGCTGTCATACCCTCTTCTGGGATTTTTTTCCACAGGGGCTGACAAACAGCCTCCCTACTTGCTGCTCCCATGAGCCATTTGCCCTGGGGCATATTCCAAACTGGACACACTGTATCTGTTCCGAGATGGTTGGGGAGTGATCAACAGTGATGTTGGCTTGTGATTGATTGCATTGAGTGTCACTGCTGTGCCCAATAGTAAATTCAGTCATGACCTTATCAAATTGTAAGGCATACTATTGTTTTAACACCTTTTTTTAGGAAGCAGCAGATGATGAAAGTGGCAGAAAAAAGTGTTTTCAAATAAAGGAAGAAATTCTGATTAATTACGAAATCATGTAAATATTGCCACTGGTGAGGATGAACATTTTAATACCTAATATGAATAGAAAAAGTATTTTGTTTTGATATAAACTGATTTGATATAAAATAGATGTATGAAGAAATAAAGCATTCAGATAGGATTTGGAAAGTTTTGGAAAGAAAATGATCAATAGTGTATAAGTGAGGGCTCAGAACTCATTGTAATCCGTGTGGAATGATGCTCTTGCTTGTGTGAGAATGACTTAATGTTATAAAGAGACAGAGAATGATTTTTATTTATTTTTTAAAAATAGAGAAATGTGAGTATAAGAAACATTTTCAAGGGCACTAAAGAGGTAAAAATCCTTGCTGGACATTTTGGGGCTAAGGTATGATGAGTTCCTCTCCTAACTTGCATATCTCAAAAAAGAATTGTCCTTAAGTTCTTCAGTAATGTCTGATTCTTTATGACCCCATGGACCTTACTGTCCATGTTAAATGACTTGCCCAGGGTCACACAGCTAGTATATGTCTGAGACTGTATATGAATTCTGGTCTTCCTGACTCCAGGCCTAGTGCTCTATCCACTGAGTTACATAACTAAGGTAAAACTAGAAAATGGAAAACTCTATAAATATTTGGAGACTGAGGTATGATTAAAATGGGACTGTCAATTTGATAGGGGAAATGTGGGGAATTTTGATTTCTTAAGTAAAAGGCATATCACTGAGAATCAGGAAGCTCTCATTTAAGGGGATGAGGCATTAAGCAAGAGAGTAGCAAGAAGCAGAAGAATTTTAGAAACAAGGAGGACCTGAAAGCTAGTCCTTTGGAGCTCTGAAACACTCTGTTTAGAAAAAACACTTCAGCTGAGAGATTCCTGATTGGTTGGAGAGAGAGCTAATTTCATTGACCTAAAGTTCCAATGGCTCTTTCTCTTTAGAGTCACTTAGTGTTGGTTAAAGGAAAAGCGCTTCCTAAGAGCTCGTTGCTCTCCGCTGCTGGTTGGTTGGTGATTATCCTTCGTTCTTGAAGACCAAAATGATATCACCATGATAAAGTGAAGTTTTAATGTGTCCGACTGTGGCTGATCAGACCAACGTGAGCTTGGAATGCTCTACCACAGCTGGGGTACAGATAGTCCATGTGAACATTTGGGGTGGATACTCCAAATTTACCCATCCTACGTTTACTTTGTGCTGTCTCAATTCTGCTTTGCTCATAGGGCATAACACCCTTTCTGATATGTTTGCCAGTTTCTGATGTCTTTGCCAGTGTCTCCCATGATGCGCAATTAAATCCAAAGTTCTTGAGAGAGACCTTGAGAGTGTTGTTGTATCACTTCTGAACACCATGTGATCACTTGCCCCAGATGAGTTCTCCATAAAATAATCTTTCTGGCAAGCACACATTTTGTATTTGAACAATGTGGCTAGCCCATTGGAGTTGTGCCCTCTGAAGCATAGTTTATGTGCTTGGCAGTTCAGCTGGAGCAAGGATTTCAGTGTCTGGAAACTTATCCTGCCAGGTGATCCTCAGAATCTTCCTAAGGCAGTTCAAATGGAAGTGATTCAGTTTACTGGCAAGGCACGAGTAGACTGTCAAATATTTCACAAGCATATAACAATGAGGTCAGCACAATGGCTCTGTAGACCTTCAGTTTGGAAGTCAGTCTAATACCTCTTCTCTCCCAAACTTTTCTTCAGAGCCTCCCAAACACTGAGCTAGCTCTGGCAATGCATGCATCGACCTCATTGTCAATGTATACATCCCTGGAAAGTACACTGCCAAGATAAGTGAACTTACCCACAGCATTCAAAACTTTTTCATTTGTTGTAATTGATGGTTCCACGTATGGATGGTGTGGTGGTGGCTGATGGAGCACCTGTGTTCTCTGGCTTAAGAGGGAAAAAGCAAAAGGATGTTTTGTCTGTGATATCTTGAGGAGCTAGCTTAAAGAATGAATGAACCTGAGATATATCACCCTGAACTTTGCTCTGATTGGACAGTACAGCATCCAAGAGAGTGAAAAACTGGCTGGCTTATTCTGTACAATCAACTTTCGGCTCTAGAGCTAGCCAGTTTGAGGAGTTTTGCAGTACTTCTGATTAATGAAAACTGTTACATCAGTAGCCTTCTAAATGCCCCTTTGAGAGTGATGGTTAATTGAAAGAACCTATTATAAAGACTATTTTGAATAGGGAAGAGAAGAGGATTTCCCTAGATGAAGCAAATAAAGAAGACTGGCAATAATCAACTGTCAAATAGTAAGCAGAGCAGTCTCAGGGGGTGCAGATGTTCCCAAATGAATTAACATTGAAGCTTTCAAGTTTAGAGTTATGAGTTACTAAAAGCACATGGGTATTTCCATGCTTGATTCCTGTAAGTGTGTGCTCCCTTTTCATCATGCCGACTGGGTGCCAATTTGAACACCCAGGAATCCCTAATCTCTTAAACTCAAACTCCCAGTTTACTTCAGCCACATACAAGCATGATCATATGTTATGAAACATTACCCAGCCCATTTCTCCCCGCCAACAATTTGCCCCAGATTTCCGAATTCCTAGTTATGGCCCTGAATACCAAAAATGGTGGTTTCTGCTTTAGAATCATCTTTCTTTTGTCATGTGAGTAGGCTATTAGTACTTGGGAGGTCCATTTACTTTAACCAGTCCAGATCAGCTAGGCAGAGCAGCTGTTTCATTTTTGGCCTGAGTTTTTGGATTTGTCTGTATGCATTTGATTGGTTACAAATTTGCTTGATAATTGAGGAACTCTCTTCTTTGCTTTGGCTGTTCAGTGTTTTGTTTTGTTTTCTTTTCTTTTAAGAAGTTAAAAGTATTCTTAGAACAATGGGTGGAGATGTTAGGGTACAAATTACATAAGTATAAGTAAGTTACAGTGACATGGTTTGACCCCATCAAAAACATTTATGAGCTATTTCCAGCTAGGTTTTAGTCACACTGGAACAAGTATTAACATAGACCTCAAAGATTTTTTCAAAAAATAATTTTTTACTCCACTGCCTTAGGTAGTGACTTTTGACCTGAGACAGCACATCTCTCAGTGCACTCAACCAGTTACTACTGGGAAGCAAATTTTCTCACATGGTAGGTTGTTTAATAAATGTCCATATTAACCCCAAGAGATCTAAAATGTTTTAAAGGCAAGAGGCAGTGTACGATTGTGGAAAATACACTGAACTAGAGTTAGGAGACATGGTTTCTTTGTCCTGGCTGTGCAACTAACTAGCCATTTAACTTTGAACAAGGTTCATCTCTCTAGACCTCAGTTTCCTCCTCTTCAAAATTAGGAGTTTGAATAGAATGAACTTAGAGGTCCCTTTCAACTCTAACATTCTATAATTCTGTGTTACGTGGCAAGTTAGGGTGGACTGAATCATCTAGCCCTCTTAAAAGTAGGTTTGTTTCCCAATGAATATTTCAATTGTCTTGTTTGGTCTAATGTTAAATGTCTCAAGTGATAGGACCTCTACCACTTCAACTTGTGTATCATTTTCTATTCTGTGGTTCCACAGCTTGCCCTCTTAGAGTGTTTGACTTGATTTTTATACTTTGACTCATTTATCCCTCAGCATCTATCTTGTACTCAGCTTATTCAGGTAATTATTTAATTTCACTGCAAGACAATTCACTCTACCTATTTCTAAGGCCATGTAGATATGAAGTTTTGTTCTGTACCCCTCATGAATCAGCTGTATTTGATCTTTCATTACGATGCTTACTTTATATTTTTCCCATTTTCTGGAGTGTTTTTGAGATATGAACACAATTGGCTCTCAGTTATCCAGATGTATTTCCCAGTCATCTTTTTAAAATTTGACTGGGTAAACCCCTAATCTTTAAAAGATTATTTGTATATTAAGAAGAGAATTGAAATTAATGACTAGAAAAATTTGAGTCTGTGTGTAAATTTGGGACTATAGTTCACTTATCTGAATTATTTATGATTCTCTCAAGAACTGGTTATAGATGCATAAATTTATAAGCATACACTCCCATTCTCTTTATAGACACATGTTAAAAAACAAAACAAAACAAAAAAAAACTATACAATACTTTATATGAATAGAACATCTCTGAGGACTTTTTTTTTTTTTGCCATTTAGGCAAATGATTCCAAACCCTTCTCATACTATATGTTTAGCAGTTGATCTCATCTTGGACTTAAGGAAGAGGTCATCACCATTACGTTAAAGCTTAGGTAGGTTCATGAGGACAGTCTCTGAAGCAGTCAGGTCTGATACTTTTGAAGTGTGGTTGCTATCTGCTTAATAGGATACCTGAGTGATTGAAGTCTGTGCCCAAGTCAGAACCAGAGCTGTGACTGGTGACATCAGGAGGCTACAAACTACTTTCCTGAGGATCGGACAGTAGTGCTGAGCAGACCTTTTGAAGGATCACAAGGCACATTTTTCCACTGTACATACATCTCCAGAAAACAGGGTGGTGGAAGGACTCTCTTTCTTTGGGAACTTTTTTTTTTTGTAAAAATTGGCTAAAGTCTGTCTGCAAGATCAAAAGTTATTAAGGTTGAAACACTCAGACTGGAAAAGGGATTTTTTTATAAGCTTTCTTTCCATAGGAAACCAGGCTTAAAAAAAGAGTAATTTAAAACCAAAACAAAGGCCAGACTGGCAAAGATACACATACTCACTTAGGGACAGATGGATTAAATCTGCACTTGTATTGGGAGCCAATTAGGTAAGTGAAAACTTCTGCTTTAAAGTGTTTTGGGGAAAAAAAGTTGATATAGCAGAAGGTTGATTATAGTAACTGAAATTAGAGATAGAATTAGTGTGATGCTTTGTAATTTGAAGCTAGGGTAGTCCTTTGTTTCTCCTCCTCCTCCTCTTCTTCTTCCTTCTCTTTCCTCCTTTTTTGTCTCCTCCTCCCTCTTTCTTTGCTTCCTCCTATTTCTTCTTGTTTCTCCTCCTCTCCCTCCAAATATGATATAATTCCTTGGCTGTAAGAGGATTGAATATAATCAAATTAGAAAAATTCGAGGATGTTAGTTGATAAAGAAAAAGAATTAAAATTTAATGATGAGATTGAGATTGCATTGGAAAAATAGTTCATTGTGTGGGAATCAAGTAATGAAATGATGAATTATTTAGATACTGTACATAATTTTGGCACTTTGTATAATTTAGATACAATTACAGAATGCAATATTTGATGAATTATCTGAAGAAGAAACCAATTCTTCGAAAAAAATTTTTGGGGGAGTAAGTGAGCAAGATTCACTTTTTTGATTAGGAGCCTGATACACAACAGAGATGTTCTCATCCTGCACAAAATTGTTTGCCTCAAGTATCCTCAGACATACCTGTTCTATAACCATAAAATCTAGAAAATTCATTTCTTCTCCCCAGAATTGTGAATGAAACCATCTCTTCCAAAGGCATTTATGTTTTAGTAGGGCATCAAGAAACTTAACACAACTTAATGAATAAATCTCTAGATAGGAAACTTTAGACATCATTAAGCAGGTAGAAGACCTGTTTGGACAAAGATTCCCTGGATATAACTCTCTAAGAGATAGTTCCATTGTAGAACAAAATTCCTTAATTTAGAGTGCTTTCCTAAAGAAGATTTTTAAGGAATATTGATAAAATTTTGATAAAATTGAAAGCCTACTGGGCTCTCATGAAGAAAAGTTTTCATGAAACCCAACTGAAAATTAAAAAAGGAAATCATTCAAATAATTAACAAAAAAAGAAGAGCTGGTGTGTCTCATCTTTACTGTTTTCAACATTTGTTCTATGATGATTGGATCTGGTTTCTATATAAATTTTGCAAGATAAGGCACATAGGGTAACCTGAATAAATATTAAAAGTGATGATGAGGACTGGATGAAAAGACACTTTCAATGTGAAATTACAAGACCTGAGTTCAAGTCCCAGGTCTGATGCATAATCCTTGTATGACCATGGAGAAGTCACTCTATATTCTGTACTTCAGTTTTCTCATATGTAAAATTAGGAGGTTGGACCAGAGGATTTCTAATGTCCCTACTGGTTTTAACAACCTCTGAGTCTCTAATAATGAAGCCCACAATGATACTTCTTTAACTTCCATCTGACTAGAAAGAAAATAGAAAGATATACATGTCCAAATGTATATGTTTCTTATCTCTTGGTTGAATATTTCCAAGCACTGTACATTAGAAGTTGCCCTTTGTGTCAGGTTGTAGAACAATAAATAAAAATAGAGTTTTCTCCTACATATTTCTGATAACTTTAAATTTTTCATAATTAAAAAAATTTAAAAACATTGATTTTATTTTCAGCTTAAGAAACAAAAGTATTTTCATAATGCATAAAATAAAAAAGATGACTGTATGTGAAACTGCAAATCTACCATGTAGGACTTGCTGTTCCATCCAAATACACAACAAAGTTATCATGTAAACTTCCTCCTTTTTTCTCCCAAGAAACCAAAGTTTCTGGGTCCTAAGTCTAGTTGATAGTCACTCAAAAACAATTTCTCAAAAGATAAACAACTGTCTGACACTGACATTAATATTAGTTTTTAGGGTTTCTCTTTGTCTCTCTTTTTTCACTGCCTTGAAAAAAATCAGGGTTCTGATTATTTTGGCCAGCAGACTTAAATTGTTATGGTGATTTATGAGTCTGATGATTGCTTTTCCAAAGTTATCTCTGAGATGTTACATATTTTTATACTCTGAAACTCTCTGAAGATCACATTGTACCTGTTCTTTACCCTAGAAGTTTTGCGGTTGTCTCAGGCCAAAAGCAGTAACATTCTGACCTGACGCTTGGTTTATGGTTACATCTGGCTTAAGGTTGTTTCCTTTGCTCTAGATCAATGATTCGCAATTGTGCTTTTGCAGCATCCCTGGGATTTTTCCAACTAGACCAAGAGGCGTTGTGAAGTTATAAACAGCAAAAGTAAATTTGTTTTAGTATGCTTTAACTACAAAAAATGCTGTATACCACCTTGAGGGAAGGGAGTTTCATGAAATAAAACAAAAGGTGTCACAGCCACAGTTTGGTGACCACTACTTGGACAAATTATTCAATTGTAGAAGTTACTGAGCACCTGTTGGGTGCATGTCACTGTGACTGGCAGTCAAGTAAAAGCATTTATCAAGTGCTTACTATGTGCCAGGCAATGTTTTAAATGTTGGAGAAACAAAAGAAAGGGAAAAAAAACCCAAAGGATGGCCATTATTATTATGCAAACAGTTTATAAGAATTCATTTACCAAAGAAAGTTCTATTCAGTCACTTAAAAAAATCTTGTCTGTTCAGGTTTAGGAACTATACTAATGAAAATCTTTAAACATATTCATAGAGTAAAACTGGAATCTTAAAGATAAACTGAGTCCAACTTCATCTTGAAACTGAGGCCCTGGGAGATGACCTGGCTCATTAACATACCTAATAACTAATAAATGGTGTATCACTTCAGTTTAATAAAAGACAATTGTTTTGGGTGTTATCTGTGACAGAAGTGAAATGTAGATACATGAATAAGATTTGGTTATCTTCTGATGCAAACACGTTCCTGACAAGGTTATGTAATGACTGCTGTGTATCCAATGAACCAGTTGAAGCAGATTTAAGAGAAAATGCCATGAATAATGTTTGTTTTAAAGAGGTCTCAGAGCTGCGCTAAAGTGTCTGAATACTTTCAATAAAAATAGAATGGTTTGGACATCAGTGACAGCAGAAACATATTGTTTGAGAGAAATGTTTAAAAAATTCATGTTTATGATCACAGAAATCGGAATGAGAGTATTGAATCTAAGAATTGCAAGGGACCTGTGAGGGCTTCTGGTTGAAGCTATGCCTTGACAAGAATCTCCACACTAATGTACCCTGTGAGTGATTATTTAACCTTTATTTAATTATCCTTAGTGAAAACGAACCCAGTACCTCCTGAGGCAGCCCATCCCACTTTTGGCTGGCTTTAGTTGTCAGGGAGATTTTTCTGACATGCAGCTTACACTGGAGTCTTTGCAACTTCTACTTATTTTTCCTTGTGCTGCCTTCTGAAGCCAAGCTGAATAAATTTATTCTCTCTTTCACAAGGGGATCCATCAAACAACTTGAAGATAGTTATCGAATCCCTCCTAAGTCTTATCCTGTCTAGGCTACACTTCCTTAGGTCCTTTAATTCATCTTCACACATCAAGATTTTGAGGTTCTTCACCATCTTGGTTACCTCCCTCTGACTATTTCTTAACTTTTTAATGCCTTCTCTAAAATGTGATGCTCAGAGTCCAGTTGGGCTCTCTCATAAGGGTAGAATATAGAAGAACTGCCCACCTTCCTGCTCTTGGACACCATACCATCTGTTACACATCCTAATACACATTAGCTTTTGTAGCTCCCAAATCATACTGCCACATCATCATGTAGTCTGCTGGATGGTAGAGTGGACAGAGTACAGAACGCAGAGTCATGAAGTTGGAATCCTGTCTCTCCCTACCTGTGTGATCCTGGGCAGGTCACTTAACCTCAATTTCCTTATTGTAAATTGGGGCCAAAAATGTCTATATCTATCTATCTATCTATCTATCTATCTATCTATCTATCTATCTATCTATCATAATATGTATATATTTCTGGGCATCTAGAGATATACATACAAATAGGCACATATGGATAATACATGTTAATTATATGTGTTATATGTAATATATACATATACACACATATGGACACGTGTATAAAATACATTTTCCAAGAAAACTTTCATGATTGTGGGATAGAATACAATTCTCAGATTAATATGACCATTTACAGCTGCTATACTGATTACATTTAAGAATGAAAGAAAGAAACTACTACTGAATAACTCTCTGAGCTGTGGTTATAGTATACAGTCTGGGACTTATCAACAACTTAGGCACTATTATGCCAATGTGATATTCACAGTGCCTACCGCAGCCATGAATATTCTAGCATGGCTCTGAATTGTGAAATACAACAGACTCTCCACACAGAAAACGGAACCAAAACATTTATTCAGACACCAGAAAGCCAAATCCATCATAGTAACAAAAATTGATACACAGTAACAATGTCCAGGACAACACCATCCCCAAGCCTTCCCCCGCTAGGCTTCCCACAAACCAGCTCCATTAAATAAAATCACAAGCAAGATCTTTCGCTCACCCCAGCCAGGAGCCTGCCTGCATCCTTCCTGCTCAAGACTCACTTCCTCTCTGCTCTGCTTTAGCTCCACCTCTTCCTGTTCCACTCCTTCAGCAAACTCCTCCCACCACAGGCTCTGTGTGACTCAGACTCATGTAACTCAGACTTCCATGTGACCCAGGCAGGTCACATGGGGCTATTAATGAATATGAAAGATTTCCACACTTAAATTACCATCATAGGCCCCTGTGGTTTCCCTCCCCCAAAGCCCATTGCCATTGCATTGGAATCCTTCTCTCTTTATATTGTACCAAGTTGATTTTCCAAATCTATAGCTTTGAATACATTATATTCTGGTGAAAAACTGCCAATGGCTCCTAATTACTTACCATATGAAATCCAAACCAATCCATAAGCATTTTGCAGCAGCTGCTCTATGACAGGTCCTCTACCTGATGCTTGGGATACAATGCAATGAATTAATGCATGTCCTCCTTCAAGGAGCTATATTCTAATGAGGAAGACTAGTAGATATGATAATAATAGTGATAATAATAACAATAGCTGGCATTTACATAGCATTTTAAATTATGTGAAGCACTTGACAAGTATCTAATTTTATCCCCACAACAATTCTAATGGGAGATGCTATTATTATCCCCATTTTATAGAGGAAACTGAGGCAGAAGGAAGTTGAATGAGTGACCAGAGTCACAGTGAGACAAATGTAAGAATATAGAGAATAAATATTTAAAAAATATACAAAGTATTACACATTATAAATTATGTATGAAGTAAGAAAATGATTCCTTTAATAACTGATTCTTGATGACTTATTGGGAAGAAATAATTCTAGTTGATTCCTTAAATATATATATAATATATAATAATATAATGTGATATACATATATGTATATTATAATGTATACATATATGTATAATATGATATACATATATGTATACACACATACATTATATACATATATATATATATAAAACTTTTGGTTGATTCCTTGTTTAAAAATGTGTGTATGTATGTATATGTATATATGTATAAAACCTTTGCAGGGGTAATATTCTTGGAAAACAGCCTGAAAGTAAAAAATGTGAATGTTGACACATTGAACCTTTGAGAAATAGGGAGTGAATTCTGGACATGGGGAACAGACAGTGCAAGACATAGGGAACAGTGTGTTATAAGTAGTGAACAGAGAGAAGAAATATTTGACTGGATCATAGAATCTGGAAAGATTGGTTGGGGCCAGGTTTTGAAGGGCTTTAAAAGCTAGACAGAGTAATTTATATTTGATTATAGAAGTAATAGGGAGTTGATTAAATAGGGGAATGACATGGACAGCTCTGCACTCAAAGAAAACAACTTGAGTAGCTTTACACAGGATGTTGGTTGGTTGCTGTCCTTTGTACTGAAAGAAGACCAAAATGGCATCACTATGTCAGGGTCAATGAATAGTGTGTCCAACTGTGGTTAATCAGACCAATATGAGCTTGAAGGCTTTAGCACAGGTTGGGCACAAAAAAGTTCATATGAATGTTTGAGTTGGGGATCTAAATGTCTCTAAATCTATCTGATCATCTTATTATTTCATAAGCCTTATCTCACCCATACATGTAGCTTAACAGATGAGTCCTTGTATGATGAAACCCCCTCAATAAATTCAGAATAAAACAAGCATGCAAAAGTATTAACTATCCACATTTCTTTCTTCCAGTGGGAGTAGGATAAGGGTACAGTTGTTTTCCAAAAAAGAGACTTTTGTTTATGGCTATGGGACAGCTAGGTGGTACAATGGATAGAGCACCTGGCCTAGAGTCAGGAAGACTCATCCTCCTGAGTTCAAATCTGATCTTATACACTTAGTAGATGTGTGACCCTGGGCAAGTCACTTAACTGTTTGCCTCAATTTCCTCATCTGTAAAATAAGCTGGAGAAGGAAATGGCAAACCACTTGAATATCTGCCAGAAAATACCAAACCAAAACAAAAAGAAAAACCCAGATGGGGTCCTGAAGAGTCAGATATGACTGAATGATTAAAGAACAAATATTTGTAGCTATATCCAAGGGTCTTCTAGTGAAATGAGTTTAGCCTTACTGTCCTTTCTATCTTTTGTATCTCTGACCACACCATTCTTTCCACCATTCTTTCCTTCCCTTCATATTATCTGTTGTTATTCTTTAAGGCTCAGATCTTCTGCTACTTCCTCTGCGAAGGCTTCTCTGATCTATCCCGCTAAGACGGAATTAAATTGAATTCAACTCGACAACATTGTTACACCTTTATATAAACAATACCTTATGCAGGATAGTTACTATGTGTGGTGCACTGTGCTAAACTACTGCCCTAGCAGATGTCTACGTACAATAGATAATCCAAATATTAGTCTGTACATGAAAAATTATTCTCAAGGAGTTTCTTTTTTCGTGGTTCTAATACACACAGTTGTTTTCTTAATCACTACTAGAGTATAAACTAGGTCTACCAAGTAAGTATCAATGTTGTAGTAGCTGGGATAGACATGCTCCCTTCCTGCATTCCTCCCCCACCACGATTATCCTCTAAAAATAAGTGAGCAATTCATAATTAATGTGAGTAGACAGTCAAAATGGTTCACTCATAGTAATAACTCTCAGGGCACAGTGCCTGGCACAGAGTAAGTGCTATATAAATGTTAATTTTATTATAATTAATTCAGAAAAATAGAGGAACTTACATAAATTGATTAAAAGTGAAACGAGCAGAATGAGAAAAAAATTATCAGCAATGACAAACATAAATGGAAAGAATAACCAATAATTGAAACTGAATATTGTCTAATTACAGTCTAATACTGTCTAAATAATAACCAATCTTAGCTCCATTGAAGAAATGAGAAAAGTGCACCCTTCCCTTTATTGAAGAGGTGGGGGACTCCAGGTGAGGAATATTGCAAGTATTTTTAGACTTGATGTATTAGTTAATTTTTCTGATTTTTTTCCTCTTTTTGCTATTATGTATGGAGGGATACATTCAGAAATGAAGGTAATGTAAGAACAAAAAATTTTAAAATTAAAATAAAATACTAAATAATGAAAATGATAATAACTATGATTTATGCAGCACTTAATGTGTGTCTGGTACTGTGCTAGGCACTATGCAATTATAATCTCATATGATTCTCATAACTCTGGGATGCAGGTGATATTATTATCATCCTCATTTTACAGATGAGGAAACTGAGGCAAGAAGGGGTTAAATGATTTGCCCAGGGTCACACGGCTAGTATGTGGTTTTGAATTCAGGTCTTTCTGAGTCAAGGCTTAGCATTTGATCCACTGCCCTATCTTGCTGAAACTTTTCTGCCCTGAAGTTTTCTGGAGAAACTGGAAGAGATTTGGGGATAGAGACTTAAGTGGCAACTTTAGTCCGGAAAAATCTTTTTAGGTGAAGATGAAAGTCAATGATAGCATTTAGGACTGAAAAAAATACTATAGTCAGTATTTTAGGGTTCCCACAGGGATTTTTCTTTCTTTTTAAAAAAATAATTCTAAATATAACTGCCTTGTGGTTTTGTTACGTGGACAAGATTCACGACAATGGATTAAAAATTATAATAGAAAATAATGTTACAACTAATAATAAAACAAAATAACAAAATAATCCTAAATCAAATTGAGAATGTCCTCAAGGTAAAAAGTGTCATTGCGAAGCACCTTATTAATCATTTGATGCGCATAGATTATATCAAGTTATTTGGTTCCTTAAAAGACACATTAAACAGCATCTCTATCTAATGTAATCTTCTAACAATATCAACATGTCATTTACACTCAATAAGCATAAAATTCTTAGTGTGGCCAAGGAAAGATAGATACTGAAGGCTTTGGTCTTGAATCCAGAGGATAGAATGAACCAATAAATGAAGACTATATTTATAAATATCTTAATCTCTAGGCAGGACTCATAGGGCACACTTAGTTGGCAAGAAGAAAGCTGTGACTGTATACTTTAACAAATATACTGGCATTCTAAATCAGAGCTCAGTAAAAGGAACACACTAAAATCAATAAATACTTTCACAATATCAGTCTTAATATATATTTTTGGAAATATAGAATTGATCATAAGAGGCCTGAATAGTACACTAATAAAAACTTGTATAATATTAAAGAAACACAAGGCCCAACTATGTCAGCTTTAGAAATGTTATTTCTATTTTTTTATAAAGGAGAAGATTGGTAAATATCAGAACACATGATAAACAGGTTAAAATTTATAGAAATAATTGCAAACAAAGAGATGTTACTTTATTAAACCATAGTGAAAGCTGACAAGTCCATTGGATATATCACAGTTAAACAAAAGTGATTCACCACTATGAAAGAGATAATATCCAAGAATGAATTCAAAGGATCTTTTATGGATGACATGAACTCAACCAACACTATCTCAACCAGAAAGTGTCCATCAAATGGTAGATTCATGCTACTTTATTTATTTATAAAATCAGTAGAATTTATGACAACAATTCAGGACCAGGTAGTTGCTACCCAAAAAATGCTGAGAGATTATCCTTAAGGAGCCCAGACTTATTGATCAATGCTGCAAGGCAATAGTAGAAACTGTAACAAATTACCACAGATTGTAAACATTTAGCATTTGCCAAATACCTAATAAGATCTGACCTGTTGGCTAGAATTATACACCAGAAACCAATGTTTTGTTTTTTGTTTTTACAAACTAACAGATAATAGACCCTATACTACCTACAAATACAAATTTTAAAATATTCTTGAAGATTTAACTAGCAAATTGTCTGCTTTCATACCATTAGAATAGAGAGAACTATTGCTCATAATTGCTTACACGCAGCATTGCTCTCTATAAGAATTTAAGGACAACATTTTTTAACAGATGTCATCATAACAAATTCTCATAATCTCTAAGCTTTGTAGAACAAAAGCCTTTTGACACACATAGCAGAAGTAATCAGAATCATGTGGTTACGGGATGGATTATTTCTAGTTTCCTGTTTGATATTGGAGTTTTCTGAAGATACTTTCACTTAAAAATATTAAAACTTAAAAAAATTAAGAGAAATATATTTTTCTTCTAACCTCCAAACCCACTGAAAAAAGAAGAAAAATGTTTATCAAATATGCGTAGTCAAGCAAAACAAACTCTCATTGACTATATTCAAAAGTGATCTATCTATCTATATATTTAATTTTACAACTTGAATCCATCATTGGAATTACGAATGGATATTGTGTTGGTCATAGTGCTTAGAGAGTTGTGTGTTTTTGCAGTATAGTTCTTACTGTATAACTTGTTCTCATGGTTCTGTTTATTTCATTCTCCATCAACTTAAGTTTTCAAAAAATTATTAAAATAATATTCATGTTGTAATAGAGATTGTTCTTCTGATTCTGATCACTTCACTTTTCATTATTCCATATGTTTTTCTCTGATCTCTTTGAAATTATGTTTCCTTACTCCTTACAGTAAAATAGTATTCTATTACATACCTCTCACAACTTAGTCATTCCCCAATTGATAGGTATTCCTTTAGTTTCCAGTTTTTGGTGTTGGTTTTTGCCATTACAAAAATGTCTGCTAGAAATATTTTTGTACCTAAAGATCTTTTTGTATTTGAAGCCTTTTTTTTCTCTAATCTCTTTTGGGTAGAGGCCTAGCAGAAGTTTAGCTAGTTAGAACTCATGAACTGTTGAGTAACTTTTATGTATATCCCAAATTGCTTTATTGAATTGTATCCATTTGTAGGTCCACCAACAGTGCATCAGTGTGACTATTTTCTCATAGCCCTTTCAACATGTCTTTTTTTTTTTTTTGCCATCTTTTCTAATTTGAATGTGAGAGAACTTTTCATGTTTTCTAATTATTGGTGATTTGGGGCATTGCAAGAAATCTCTCTGTCTATCTATCTATTTGTCTACCACCTATTTATCTCTAGAGATGGCTTGGATTTGTTCCCTTGAGAATTACTTGTTCATATTCTTAATCAGTTCATTGTATATCTTAGAAATGGAACTTTTAATTAGAGAAACTGGATGTAAATATTTTTTTCCCAGTTGATTTCTTACTTTTAATCTCAACTTTATAAGATTTATTTGTCAAAAAACTTTTAAATTTTACATAATCAAAACTATTAATTTCATTTTCTGTTATCCTCTCTGTCTCTTGTTTGGTCATGAACTTTTTTCTTCCATCCATAGATTTGATAGACAATTTCTCTCATTTTTCTAATTAATTTATTATATAACTTTTTACATCTAGATCACATATTCATTTCAAGCTTATCTTGGTACGAGATGTGGGCTGTTGGTCTAAATCTGGTTTCTTTCATACTTCTGTCCAATTTTTGAGGAAGTTTTTTACCTCAGTGAGCCCACAGAAGATAAACTTCTAGATTAATATTTTTATTCATTTATAAAAAGCCATTATTTTCTCTGTTTGTGAAATAATCCTTAGAACAGTAACCATAAAAATAATAGAAGGAAAGACTTGTGTACCTATGTATTCCATTAAGGGATGATCAGAATGAGATAATAACAGAGTTACAAAAGCATTAGTAGCAGCAATAATGAGACATAACATGGTACAGTGGACAGAGAACCAGTCTTAGAGTTAAGAAGACCTGGGATGAAGTCTCATCTCTGACATATAGTGACTGATGATCCTGATCAATTCATTTAACCTCCAAGTGACTCAAAGTGACCCAGACTTTAAGACTCTATGTTGCAAAACAATTTTTAATCAACAATGGAAAAGGGAGTTTCCTCACTGAATACCCTATATCAATGCAATTAAAATTCAGCAAAAAACCACACAGAAATAGTAGTCTTAGGATTGTTTTGCAATTTGTAGTTTCTGATATACTTTGACATACTTAATTCCATTTATTTTATGTGTTTTGGAGGAAAACAGCGAGACTGGTTATCTGCTTCTCCCTTTACTAATATTCACTATCCATTGATTTTTGCATTTTCTCCTTTTAGACCAAAGCCACATGACTATTCATTTCCCTCTACCCCCAGAATATATCTTTAGCAAGTGAATAATTCTTATAAATTCAGAGGGCTCAACTGAAGTGAATATTATAGGTAAATGTAATATTTTATGGGAGTAAAATTGGTCAAATTAATCAGACACTTCAAATTCTTATTACTACTACTTAGGATTTCTAGATTGATCTTTAACTTCTGGGTTTTCAACTCTTGTGAATTCTACCTGAGTCCCTACTCAGTTCTTCAGAGATGAGTATTTCCCTCCATAGTTCTTTAACTCTTTTTTCCTTTCCTACATTCTTCAACTAGGATTGGATAGTAGAAGGGGATCAAAGGGTTCCTTCTTCCCTGAATAGTTTTCACTCTGCTCTGAAGCTTTGGATCTATGTTCTACTTGTAGATTGATAACAAGTTATAGCAGTCCAGATACCTTCATGAACTCAATGTCACAGAATGGAAAAAGGCAATGAGAAGATACCCCATGAAGTGTTTGGGTGTCAAGCTTTGTAGATGAATCACAAGTGGCCCTAAAAGAAAAGTCTGAGTAAAGATTGAGGGTGGGAATAGAGAGGAATGGGCAAGCGAAAGTGACCCATATGTGTTGTGTTACCTATCTGGAAAAAAAAAAAACAAACCTTCTACATCTATTAAGTTCTAGGATCCAAGTAACCTCCTCCAAATTGGGATAGCAGTGAGAAATAATATTTTTAGTATTTATACATACATACATACATATATTCCTTTTAATGAGCTTTCATGTTAGGGATTCAACTTATAATGGGGAGTGGCTTATATTTGGACCAGTTTGGAATTATATACAGCCCTATGACAACTGAATCTTGTTTATCAAGAATAACTTGTTCCATTTCTACAACAGTTCAAAGTTGTGAATTAAAATAAGGATGTGATCCTGGGCCAATAAGCTATTTCTGGTCAGTCTCAAGGAATGACTTAAGTGTCTTGGCTCAAACCTTTTCTCAAAAGAACTGAACACAATAGTTTCCACAGTATAACCTGTAAAATGTTTCATTGGGCAAGTCTGGTTCTGCCATTAAAGAATCTGCCACTTATGCCCAAATGCACAAGTAAAAAACATTTGTCAACATCTTGTCAGCAAAGCCTATATAAATACATTTAATAGAAATACCAGGTGTTTTGTCCTATCTTATAGAAGGTGATATACATGTAGGCTCATTATAGCTTGCCCAATCCATTTTTAATACTCAGAAATTCAGAGAAACATCATGCCAATCTAAGAATTGGTGAAGTCTCAAACATTAGACCTTCAAAATCAGATAATATCTACCATCATGCAAAAAAATGATAACTGGGGCACTTTGAAATCTAGCATGCTACCATAGCTAGTATGTTAAAATAATTTCTTTAGGTCTTTTAAACTAAATCATTTTTCTCTTAAAGTATAGCAGGTCATTAGAAAATATAGATCATATTCATCACACTAAAGTAGTCAATATATAGTCCTCATAATCTTGCCAGACAGACATGCTTCCTTTAAAATGAACAGTGCAGGTAAGAATCCTCTGAAATGTCTTTTTGGAAAGTTTTTAGCATTTCTGGTCACTTAAAAATATTGTGATTGCCTTTCTTTATATTAAATGAGTATTTACCAGTCAAGGCCCCAAGATATCAGGTGAAGTAGATGGTTCAAGTAACTGGTTAGTTAATGTAGAGTTATCATTTAGGTAATTAAGATATACATAGTGCAGGTATTGTCCAAATTAGGTAGCTAATGGCTTCTATCTTCTTGTCTTCCTCTATAGGGACTAGTCATTGATAATCTAGGTATTACACACAACAGAATACATGGATCCAATCTGAAAGAGACAAAGCAAACATACAATGGGTATATTTGGCAGGGGAAGAGGGGGCAGTGAGCTTATCAAGATCAAGGGCAAATGGAATTGTACAATTATTAAGTGAATTTGAAACCATCCGTTAATACATTATTTTGACATCAGAGAAATCACAGGACTAGTACCATATGATACATACCATTTATAAGTGAACGTAAGTACTTTTCTCTGCCCTGGAACTATAATCAAGCCTCTTACTCCCATGTAGCCACAAGGGCTATCACCCATTATGTCCCTGAAATGTGATTCTGGCTTCTGCTGTCCTGTGGCCACAAATGCTAGTGATTCTGCCTTCCTTGGGCCTGAGACCAGTGCTCCCTTATGACCAACCACAAGCATTCTTCTTTGCCCTGGAACTGTGACCAGTGCCCCTGTTCCCTTGAAATCACAAGTACAAAAATGCTGATGTTCTTCACCTGGGGCTGTGGTATGGAACAGTGTATGGGTAATGCAATAGGGATTTGCACCCAATGCCAGTAAAGGTTTCACTGATCTCTTTCTGACCAACTGTCCATCCCCCTTACCTTCTGTGGACTAAGAGCCCCCAAAGCTGCTTTGACATTTGATGTAGACACCTCCAATGCCTGCTGCTGGCTTACGGAGGTGGGGCCTGTACTATCTTGCATTTCAAGTTCAACCACCACCCCAGCAAGATGCACCTTTCCTGCTAACCTGCTAAGTTATCTTGGGCTGGAAAATTGTCTCATCTGAATTTTTGTTGGTTCTTTTGCTTCAGAATTTGATTTGAGACATTACTTTAAAGTTGTTTGGAGGAGAATTCTGGTGAATTCATGGAGGTTCTGCCTTTAATCTGCCATCTTGACTCCACCAAGACAGTCCCTTAAGTCAAGGGAATACAGGATTACAACATGTACATACATGCATACATACACATTTTTATGTTTATTGATCTAGGAAGTCATTGGCATTGTGAGTGTGAGATCACCAATAGGGTGATCCATTGGCATGCCCTTTTCAGAGGTTATGGTATTTGATTATAGGTCTTAGAGCAAGAGATAGAAAGGAGGAAGACAACATGCAGGATGAAGATGCTGACACATGGTTCCAAACATTTAAAAAAGAGTAACTTTATAACTCCCAGGCATGATACCTCCTAAATGATCAAATGAATAAGTGAATGAAATATTAGGTTAAAAGTCTCTTGTTCTCTGCATCATCAAGAAATACGTGCTATAGTATTTTGTTTGTGTGCTATAGTATTTCATTTATGTGCTATAGTATTTTGTTTATCCCCATAATTAATGATGAGAAGGGATGCGATGGTATTCACTTATAAATGGTATGTATCATATGGTACTAGTCCTGTGATTTCTCTGATGCAAAGAAGAATGCTTGTGGTTGGTCATAAGGGAGCACTGGTCTCAGGCCCAAGGAAGGCAGGATCACTAGCATTTGTGGCCACAGGACAGCAGAAGCCAGAATCACATTTCAGGGACATAATGGGTGATAGCCCTTGTGGCTACATGGGAGTAAGAGTCTTGATTACAGTTCCAGGGCAGAGAAAATACTTATGTTCACTTATAAACCACAGTACAGATTGAGAGAGTAGTGACCACACCTCTCCTTAGATCATACCACTTTTGAAGAACTGAGAGCTTATACATCCCCAGAACTAGCTCTGAAAAGAGCAGCACTAAAAACTTTGAGAATTAAGATAGTAGTCCCTTTAATCCAGGGTCACAGCCTAATTTTAACATAAAGTTAAAAGTCAAGAAATAAGCTGAAAAATGAGCAAACAGTAAATGAAGAACCTGACTGTAGATGGTTAATGTGGTAGCGTGGAAGATCAAGGCATAAACTCAGAAGAAGACAATGAAATAAAAAAAACTATATGTTAAGCCTTAAAGAAAGATGTATTCGACACAAACCCAACTCACAGCAAGGTAAAAGAAGTACAAAAATACTGTTAAAAATAATATCTTAAAAAGAAGAATTGGTCAAATGGAAAAGGTGGTAAAAAGGCTTAATGAAGAAAATAATGCCTTAAAAATTATAATTGGGCAAGTGGATGCTAATGACTCCATTAGATGTTAAAAAAAAATAAAACCAAATCAAAGAATGGAAAAAATTTAGAAGAAAATGTGAAATATTTGAAAAATAAATGACCTGGACAATAGATTGAGGAGAAATAATTTGAGAATTAGTGGACCACCTGAAAGCCATGACAAAAAAAGAGCCTAGACATCTCATTTAAAAAAAATCATCAGGAAAAACTGACCTAGTATGCTAGAACCAGAAGATGAAATAGAAACGGAAAGAATCCACTGATCATCTCCTGAAAAAAATCCTAAAATGAAAATTCCTAGGAATATTGTAGTCAAATTCCAGAGCTCCCAGGTCAAGGAAAAAATATTGCAAGCAGCCAGAAACAATTCAAATATTGTAAAGCTGCAATCAGGATCACATAAAATTTAGCAGCTTCTACATGAAAGGGTGTGAGGGCTTGGAATATGATATACTGGAAGGCAAAGGAGCTAGGATTACAACCAAAAATCACATACCAAGCAAAATCAAGTACAATCCTCCAGGAGAAAAATGGGTATGTAATGAAATGGAGTACTTTCAAGCATACTTGAAGAAAAGACCAGAGCTGAATAAAAACAAAACAAAACTGACTTTCAAATACAAAACTCAACAGAAACATAAAAAGGTAAATATGAAGAGAAAGCATAAAGGATTCAACAAGGTTAAAATGTTTACATTCTTATATGGAAAGATGATACTTGTAACTCCTAAGAGCTTTTTTGTTATTATGGAAGTTAGAAGGAGTATACATAGTGTGTGGCACAGGTATGAGTTGATCAGTTTTCCCTTGCCAAAAATACATAAATCTAACAAAAAATAAAGAAGAAATGTTAAGGAGTTTAATAGAATTTTCGAAAAATTAGATATGATAGAACTCTGGAGAAAATTGAATGGGAATGTGCTTATCATTATCACAAAAATTGACCATATGAAAACCACACAACCAAACATGGAAAAGCAGAAATATCCTTTTCAGTCCATAATGAAATAAAAATTATATTTAATAAAGTACCATGGATACATAGATTAAAAATGAATTTTAAACTAAATAATCTAATCTTAAAAAATGTGTGTGTCAAAGAACAAATCATAGAAACAAGTAATTTCATTAAAAATGACACTGAAACAACATACCAAAATTTGTAGGATGCAGCCAAATCAGTACTGAGGGGGAAATTTATCTCTTTAAACACTAACATTAATAAAATAGAGAAAGAATAAATAAGTGATGTGGGCATGCAATTAAAAAAATGAAACAAGAACAAATAAAAAAAATCTTCAATGAAACCCCAAATTGGAAATCTTGAAAATCAAAGGAGAAGCTAATGAAATTGAAAGTAAGAAAACCATTAAAGTCAAAAATAAAGCTAGGAAGTGGTTTTATTAAAAAAATTGTATAAAATGGATAAATAATTGATTTGACCATAAAAAGAAAAAAAACTCTAGTGTTTTGTTTTTTTTTGTTTTTTTGTTTTTTGCTCACCTCTCTCTTTGAAGACCCAAAATCATCAAGCACCATGCAGGGCAGAGGAATCACTCTTCTCCTGTGTGAGTGTGAGGTCAGCTTGTTGACTTGGTTCTGGTAGGCTGAGGCATACGGAATGAGACACCCATTCACTATATGATCTGGGACAAAGTTCTTGCCTTTCTCTGGGCCTGAGAAAATTGCTAGTATTAAAAATAAAAAGGGTGAATTCACCTCCAATGAAAATGAAGTTAAAGCAATTATTAGGAGCTATTTTGCCCAATTATATGCCAATATATCTAATAATCTAATTAAAATGGATAAGTATTTACAAAAATATGAATTGCTCAGATTAACAGAAGAGGAGATAGAATTCTTAAATAATCCTATCTTAGAAAAAGAAATTGAACAAGGCATCAATGAGCTACCTAAGGAAAAAATCCCTAGAGCTACATGGATTCACAAATGAATTCTACCAAACATTTAGAGACCAATTAATTCCAATATTATATAGATAATTGGATGCAGTACTTTGGAACATGGAATTTGCCTGTTTGATCTATGGATAAGGGAAGAATTTTTGACCAAACAAGAGAAAGAGAGAACATTATGAAATGTAAAATGGATGGTTTTTATTACATTAAATTGAAAAACTTTTGCACAAAGTCAATACAACCAACATTAGAAGGGAAGCAGAAAGCTGGGAAACAATTTTTATGGCCAGTGTCTCTGATAAAGCCTCATTTCTAAATACATAGGGAAATGAGTTGAATTTATAAGAATACAAATCATCCCCTAATTGATAAATGGTCAAAGGATAGAAAAAGGCCATTTTCAGATGAAGAAATTAAAGCTGTCTATAGTCATCTGAAAAAAATGTTCTAAATCACTATTGCTTAGGGAAATGCAAATCAAAACAACTTTGAGGTACCACATCACACCTGTCAGACTAGCTAACATGACCAAACAGGAAAATAATAAATGTTGGAGATGTGGGAAAACTGGAACATTAATGCATTGTTGGTGAAGTTGTGAACTGATCCAATCATTTTGGAGAGCAATTTAGAACTATGCCAAAGGGCTATAAAAATGTGCGTACCCTTTACCATTTCTAGATTTGTATCCCAAAGAGGTCATACAAATGGAAAAAGGACCCACATGTACAAAAATATGTATAGCAGCTTTTTTTTTGGTGCCAAAGAATTGAATGGAGGGGATGCCCATCAATTGGGGAATGGCTGAGCAAGTTGTATATGAATGTAATGGAATACTATTGTGCTATAAGAAATGATGATCAGGTGGACGTCAGAAAAATCCTGAAAAGTCTTATATGAACTTATGTGAATGATGCTGAGTGAAATGAGCAGAACTAGGAGAACACTATACACAGTAACAGTAACATTGTGGGATGACTAACTTTGATAGACTTAGCTCTTCTGAGCAATGCAAGGATATAAGACAATTCCAAAAGATTCATGATGGAAAATGCTATCCACATCCAGAGAAAGAACTATGGAGTTGAATGCAGATGGAAGCATACTGTGTACTTTCTTTTTTGTTTTGATCCTTCTCTCTTGTGATTCCTCTCATTGGTCCTAATTCTTCTTTACAACATGATTAATGTGAAAATCTATTTAATATAAATGTATATGTAGAGACTATATCAAATGGTATGCTGTCTTGGGAGTGGGGTAGGATAGGAGGGAGAGAAAATTCAAAACTCTAAATCTTATGGAAGTGAATGCCAAAAACTAAAAATAAATAAATAAATAAATAAATAAATAAGCAAGCAAGTAAATAAATAAATAAATAAATAAATGAACAAACAAATAAATAAATGAATACACACACACACACACACAAAATATATAAATATATATAAAGGCATAGATTCTGGCCAATTTGGTTAGACCAACATGTGTTTTGAGTAGTGAGTATAAGTTAAAGGGCTCTATAAATGCATTTAATAGCTATAGAACTACTCACAATAAATTTTATGATAATACAAAAAATAGAGAAAAAAAGAAATTTGCATGTTTTTTTTGTTGTATATTTGAGTTTTTGTTGCGTATTTGAAAGGGATAGCAAGTTGTACATAGCGAATTTGCAGTTTCATATAAAATCATCTTTTGCAGTTTCATATAAAATCATCTTTTTATTGTACTGTTATGGAAATGCTTGTTTTATCCATTAATTAAAAATAAAGTTTAAAAATATAGGAAAAAATTAAATAAAAAGCTAACAAAAAAGAAATAGAGTGATGGATCAGCAAAATATATTAAGTACACAAGATACAGCAGTAAATGACCATAGTAATCTAGTATTTGACAAATCCAAAGGTTCAAGCTTTTGGGACAAGTACTCACTGGCAAAGGTTGCTGGGAAAATGGAAACTAGTTTGGCAGAAACCAAATATAAACCAGTATCTCACACTATACACCAGGATAAAGTCAAAATGGGTACATAATTTAGATATAAAGAGTGATATCATAAGTAAATTAGGGGAGCATGGAATATTTTACCTCTCAGATCTATGAATAAGAGGAGAATTGATGAGCAAACAAGAGATAGAGAGCACTACAGGATCTGAAATGGATAATTTTGATTAAATTAAATTAAAAGTTTCCCTCCCCCACAAACAAAACCAATGCAGCCAAGATTAGAAAGAAGGAAGAAAACTGGGAAAATTTTACAACAATTTTCGGTGATAAAGGCCTAATTTATCAGATATATAAAGAACTGAGTCAAATTTATAAGACTATAAGCCATCCTCCACTTGACAAATGGTCAAAAGATAAGAACATGCAATTTTTAGCTGAAGAAATCAAAGTTTCTATAGTTATATGAAAAAATGCTCAAAATCACTTGTGATTAGAGAAATGCAAGCTAAAACAGCTCTGAGGTTACTACTTTAAACCTGTCACATTGGCAAATATGAAAGAAGAGAAAAATGATAAATATTGGAAGGGATGTGGAAAAGTTGGGGTACTATTGTACTGTTGGTGGAGTTATGAAGTGTTCCAGCCATTCTGGAGAGCAATTTAGAACTACGTCTAAAGGGTTATCAACCTTTTTGACCCGGAAAATAGGACTACTAGGTCTATATCCCAAAGATATTTTTCTTCAAAAAAGGAAAGAACCTATATGTGCAAAAATATTTCTATCATCTCTTTTTGTGGTGGCAAAGAATTGGAAGTTGAGGGGATGCCCATAAATTGGGGAATGGCTGAACAAGTTTAAAAAGTTTAAAAAGCAGAACAAGTTAGGTTATACAATTGTGATAAAATACTATTGTGCTGTAAGAAGTGATGAGCAGGCTGCTTTCAGAAAAACCTAGAAAGACTTACATGAAATGATGTAAAGTGAAGTGAGAAGAAACAGGAGAACATTGTACACAGTAACAGCAATACTGTATGATGATCAACTGTGAGTGACTTAGCTATTCTTTGCAATATAAAAATTAAAGACAATTCTGAAGGACTTATGACAAAAAATTCTGTCCCTTTCCAGAGAAAAAGTTGATTGGATTTGAATGCAAATCACATTAAATTTCTTTATTTTTCTTGCTTTATTTTTTTCTTTTGCAACATGAATAATATGGAAATATGTTTTGTATGACTGCACATGCATAATCTACCTCAAATTGTTTGCCTTCTCAAGATGGAGAAGGAGACGGAGGGAATTTGCAACTCAAAATTTGTAAAAATTAATGTTAAAAGTTGTTTTACATGTAATTTGAAAAAGATTCTGAAAAGATCTTGACAGGGTAAAACTTTGGAATGAATCTAATAAGACAAATTTTAACAGGATTAAATGTGAAATTAATTTTTTCAATCTAAGTGTAAGATTTTACAAGAATGAGGTGTAGAGAGAGCATTGCCTACACAGTAATTTATTTGAAAACAAACAGATTTATGGGTTTTAGCAGATAGCAAACTCAATACGAATAAAGAATAAAAAATTCAAGTGCAATGATCATCTCTATTGAGACATGTAGAGTTCAAGAATAAGGAAGTTTTTGTTTCATTGGACCTTATACTGGTCAGTGCCATAATTTAGGAAGGGAATTGATAAACGGGAAAGTACCTAGAAAAGAGCAAGCAACATGGAGAAGGGCCTCAAGATCTTGCTATGTAATGGCTGGTGTCCCTGCCTCAAGTCTCTCTACTTCCTAACCCCATCCATCCTTCCATAATGATATCCCTGAAGCACATATCTGACTGTGTCATTTCTCCCATTCAAATAAATTCCACTAGCTAACAGTTGACTGTAGTCCCAGGAACAGATCCAAACACTTTTGTCTGGTACTTAAAATTTTTTTCAATTTGTCTCCAACATAACTTTAAGGTTTATTATACAATATATTACTCTCCTTATCACACTTTGTGATTTAGCCAAAATTGCCTACTTTATACTTTTCATTTTTATCTCTCATCTCAAAATCTTTACCCAGTCTACCTTCTAGGTCTTCTTTCTCTGCTTTGAATTTCTTTCTCACAATTAAAGCTATACAGCCATATGAAAAAATGCTCTAAATCACGATTCATTAGAGAAATGCAAATCAAAACAACTCTGAGGTACCACATCTCACTTATCAGACTGGCTAACATGACAAAAGAGGAAAATTATAAATACTGGAGAAGATGTGGGAGAGTTGGAACACTAATTCATTGTTGATGGAACTGTGAGCTGATCCAACCATTCTGGAGAACAATTTGGAACTATGCTCAAAGGGCTACAAAAAATGTACATACCCTTTGACCCAGCAATATCGCTTCTAGAATGCATCCCAAAGAAATCATAAAAATGGGAAAGGGTCCCACGTGTACAAAAATGTTTATAGCAGCTCTCTTTGTGGTGGCCAAGAAGTGGAAATTGAGGGCATAACCATCAATTGGGGAATGGCTGAACAAGTGGTGGTATATGAATGTAATGAAATACTTTTGTGCTATAAGAAATGGTGAACAAGAAGATTTCAGAGAGGCCCGGAAGGACCTATATGAACTGATGCTGAGTGAAAGGAGCAGAACCAGGAGAACTTTGTACACAGTAACAACCACAGTATGTGAGGAATTTTCATGGTAGACTTAGCCATTCACAGTAATGCAAGGACCTAAAACATTCCCAAAGGACTCTTGAGGCAAAATGTCAGAGAAAGAACTATGGAATTGGATTACAGAATGAAGTAGGCTATTTTCTCTTGTGATAAGTTTTGTTTTATTTGAGTTTTTCTCATGGTTTCCTCATTCATTTTAATTCTTCTATGCAACATGGCTAATGTGAAAAAAGAGAATTTCTTCCTCACTTCTAATTTCTAGAATCACAGTTCCTTCAAAGCCTCACTCAAATGTACTGTCAACTTGATTTTTACCCCTAGCTATTGGTATATAGCCTTTTTTTTCTAGTGATTTGCTCCCTTGCATTTGCTTAGTTTTGTGTGTGTTTTCTCCTGTCACGGCAGAGCTCTGTTTTTACCTGTCTGTTTTTTATGCTTCTGTCTTGCCATTTTACTAGTCTACTTTCCAACCTCCTCCGCCCCCAATAATACCTTTCCTTGTTCCTTACTTCTGTTATTCGTCAGAATTTCTTATTTGTTATGTATCTCAGCTTGCTCATACCTATCACATATCTTTCCATTGCCCTCTGTGATATTAATTTCTAATTCTTTGGAGATCGTGTTCCAGAACTCACAGATATATAATAATACCTATAGAATATTGGTAATAAAAACATGGGCCTTCATTTCTGGGAGAAGTTCAAGGTTATAAATGGAGTTTTGAACTTTCCTGAAGTTAATCCAGACTGCTCCCACTCTTTGTTTAATTCTGAGCCCAAATCATTGTCTATTCACATAATCTGTCCCTACTATGTACTGTACATACCGGTGACCAAAACCATGGGTTGTCCATATAACTTTGGGCAGAGAATTTTCTTCATCAACTTTGTTTTTCTTATGTGGATGTTTAAGCCAAACTCTTTTGGGCTGGTCATGTGGTGAGGATGATACATGAATAACCTGTATATTCTCTTGGTATCATTATAATGCCATAAAAAGGGAGGAGACCCCTTCCATTGTGTATGAATCCCATAGGATGGGCCAGCATAACTGGCTGTTGAGCTACATTATTGGAGAGAACATCTAAGTTAATGAGATCACAGATCCACTAGAGTACTTGGAGAATATTTTGAATTTCCCTATATGTGGCAATGTTCCTGTGACAGAAGATTCTTGAGGGAAGGAATTGACTTTATCTTTTTATATATAATGACTAGGACAATGTATTCCTCACAGTGGAACATTAATGAATGTTTGCTGGTTAGATTGATTATAAGAAATTTCTTAGAGGAAATTTTGTTTTAGCAACCAAATAAAATGTCTTATTTCCACTAGCAGCAGCATGTCACAACTGTTGATTTAATCTGGTGAAGGAAGACCCTAAATAGTTGCAGCTGTGCCTCATCTGCACAACTTAGCAATTGATGAAATGCCCTGTTCGGTACTATATTTGATAGACTATTGGATAAAGTCTGACTTTGCTTGCGTTTTTTTGTCCTTCCCTCCTACCTCACATAAAAATACATTATATAGCAAGTCCTACATATCTACATATCTGTAGTGGCTATAGCTGTTGAACTCCTCAAAAGCAAAAGCCCAATCCCTCTGATGAAAATGCTTTACATTTGTAGAGAACATTTTATTTTTCCTTCTCAAATAGTCTTTCATTATGATCTTATGAAGCATTGATGAATATAATCCTACAAGGAGTACAAGGAGTATTAAAAAAATAACTATGGAATTCTATTACATAAAATTTATTTTTAGAAGTTTGATATGGAAGCTTTGAATTTTAATTATAATGTTCCTGGGATTTTTTGTTTTGTATTTCCTTTCAGAAGAAAGTCCATATATTCTTTACAAGTTCACTTCGCCCTTTGCTTCTAATAGATTTGGATAGTTTTCACTTTTGACTTCTTCAAATATAGAGTACAAGTCTTTCGGTTTTTTTTAAAAATCATGATTTCCAAGATACCCAATGGTTTTAAAAATTATCTTTGCCGACATATTTTCCAGGTCAGTTAAAAAAATCAAGTATATTTTCTCCTGTTTTTAATCTTTTGATTTTATTTTAATATTTTTTTCTATGTCATGGAGTCACACATTTCTCTTTGATCTGTTCTCATTTTCAGTGTCTCATGTTCATGGAGATTGTTTCAGCTTTGGTACTCAGCACTTCCTCTGTACCTTCAGTTATCTCTTACCTCTGATTGGAAGGCTAGAGGGTGATCAAAAAACTCCTCCCAAAGCTTCTTCATTTATAGAGGGCTCAGATTTTCAGCTGTCTTCATTTCCCATCAGTTGCTCCATTTGACTTCACCTCCATGAAAATCATGATCTTATACTAGGTATCCTCTGGTGATACATACTTTTCAGCTTCCTTTTGTGTATTATTTTACTCCTTTAGATTATAAGCTCTTTGCTGGTAAGGATTGTCTTTCTTTTTCTTATTTGTAAGACTGGAACTTAACACAATGCCTAGCACATAGTAGGTACTTAATAAATGTTTACTGACTACTTAAGTCATACTATTTCTTTTCTGAACTTTTTCTTCTAATTCTTTCCATTAGAGGTTTTCTTTTTTTCAAATCTCATTTCATTTCTTCTAGGTATTTATGTATTCCTTATGAATAATACGTTTTTCTCCCTTTGAGTCTCTTCTTGCAGTTGTGATAGAATTGCTTTCTCTTTCTAGATTGTATTTTTGGACATCTCTATATCAGCAATTAAATAAAATACTGATTGATATCTTCTTTATTCATTTCTTCAACTTTAGTTTCTGAATTGTAGAGGTCAGCCCAGGAACTTAAAAGATCAAAAAGGGTTGGCTACCCCACTCAAAAACAGCAGTCAGTTGAGCCTAATCCTAGGACAAAGTCACAATTCAAAGTCCACAATTGGACTCCCAAGGAATGAAATAAAATAATTATTTTTTCATAAACAATACTTTATTATATAATGGCATTTTAATATCATAAAGTTGTCACATGTTTATCAATTTATCCAATACATATTTTTCCCACTAATATTGTGGTTTTTTGAAACATTTCAATACATTTCCTCACCTCATCCCCAATGGTTTTCAAAAGACCAGATCTGTAACACATCCAAACAGAAACAGAGAAAGTCTCACTGAGGACAAACATGGACAAATACAGACACAGAATGCTATAGAAAGACAGCCACCTAAAAGAGAAAGCACCTCATTTTTAAATTTTTAAAAAATAAGTTTTATTGATGTTTTCTCTTTCTTATACCACAACAATTTCCCATTTATGCCTCCTCTATCCCCTGCTAAGAGTCAGTCTATAAGACAAATAGTATTTTTTTTGGAGAGGAAAAGAAGTCAGTACAACTGATACATTGAAAACATCCAAAAAACATGAATAAGGTGTTAAACCTGTGGACCTCCCACTTCCATAAAGTGGTAGTAGGCTGTCTTCTCATGTCTCTTCATTTGAGTCCAATTTGATCTTTATCAGTTGGTTAAATTTACTTTGTTTTTTTGGTGTGTTGTTTGTTTTTTTTTGTTTTCCATTTACACTGCTATAGTCACTGTGCATTTTGTTTCCTTGGCTCTGTTTATTTCACAGTTCATCACTTTATCAGCATCTTTCTATGCCTCTATGTATTCATCACACACATCATGTCTTATAACACAGTAATATTCCATTACATTCACATCGGATGATTTGTTTAGCCATCCCCAATTTATGGGCAATCTACTTTATTCTGATTCTGCTATCACAAAAAAAGTGCTGCTATAAATATTTTGTAGTATATGGGAACTTTTTTCTTATCAATGACATTTTTCAGGTATAAGCTCAATGATGCAATCTCAAGTACAAAAAGTATTGACATTTTAGTCATTTTATTTGCAGATTTCGAAACTACTCTCCAAAAGGGATGGTACCATTTTACAGCTCTACCAGCAATATAATAATGTGCCTATCTTTACACGGTTCCTCCAACACTGATTGTTATTCTGGGGGGACAATTTTTGTCAGTTGTCAGGGAGAGAGGTGAAATCTCAGGGCCGTTTCGATTTGCATCTCTCTTATTAGTGACTTGGAGCACTTTTACATGTTGTTGTGACTATTTTGCAGATCTTTTGAGAAGTCTGTTCATATCCTTTGACCATACATTTTATTGGAGGAGTGGCTATTAGTCTTTTATATTATTTAATCGTTTATGTACCTCTGATAACAAACCTTTATGAGAGAAATTTGATACAAGGTTTTGTTTTTTAAATTATCTATCATTTCCTTTCTTAGATGCATTAATGTTGTCTGTGCAGAAACTTTTAAGTTTCAAGTTCTTTTTCCTGCTGTAGATACGGTATTATGTTCCTTCAGTTACTTTAATCTTTTTTTAAAGGCAGCTTTGTTGTTATTGGCTCTCTTCTCCTCATCCCTGTCTCCTCTTTTCATTTGATATTCCCCCTTCCACATCTCAAGCTAGTCCTATTCCTTAGTTTTTAGATTTCACATTTTTGGGGCCCCTTCCCAAAATGAATTTCTCTCGCTCTTCATTATCCATCTTCCCCTGTTTATATTTCCTGATTCCTGGCTCCAACAATTATCTGATCTCTCTCTTTTCTCTGTATTGTTCATGCAAGCAAAACTTCTAAGTTATCCATTCTAGGCTTTCCCCTGTAGGCACTTTCTGCCACTACCTTGTAGGGGTTGCACCAAGGCTTCCCCCTTTTTTATCGTGCCTCACTTTTAGAACAATGCCAATTTATTGCAGATGTTAGAGAGGAACCCGTTCATGGTAGGGCTCATCCCCAACCATGTCCCTGATTATGCAGTCCACCGCTGATTTATATGCTTTCTTGTTGACTTTATTTTCCTGTATCTGCCCGGAAATGCAATGTATCCTGTGTCAATGCTCTCCCTATTCTTTCAGGTTCTTTCTGCCTTCTAGGAATTCCAACTCTCCACCTCGCAGGACAAAATAACTTTTTAGGCAACACAATCTCCAGACTTCATACAGTTTGAGGTTCTCTTCTCCCTTAACTGGCAACTTCTCTTTACCCATAGGAGCATTCATTAGTGGAACTCCCTCTCATTTCTAAAATAAGGTCTTCCTTTCTCCTCTTCCCCTTCAATCTTTCTTCCTTCCTCATGCACTTCCTCATAGACTCTTCTGTTTCTCTATCCCTTGACTCCACCCTGGCACATCATTCACTCCTTTCTATCCCCCTGTTGACGTTCATCTTCCCTCCTACATTTTAATATTGTCCTTCGAAAGAAGCATTCACCTGTAGGCAGGGTGTTACCAGGTTCTGTCCATGATACTTCTTGTCTGACTTTTCACTGTTATGTCTATCAGATTTTTACTTTTACCTCAACTCCTTGTGTACATTTAGAAAGAAAACTCTTACTGGTCTTTCTCTTGTCATTCTATAGTTGCCTGCTACATTTATTCGTTTCTGCATTTCTGTTGTTTAAGAAACAAATAATCTCTTCATTTCTGACTTTCTGTCTAAAAGTCTTTCAAACTCTTCTTCATATTATTGAAACACACATTTTGACCATGTAACCAACCTCAGATTTGTAGGATAGCTCACAGTAGCCCATTGCTCTTCAGAACACATTATTCCATTAACTTTTTTTTCTAGTGGGTACAAATTAGCCTTGCATTATTTGAATGTCCTTTCCTTTGTATTTGATGATCTTTCTCTTGATGGCTTATAGAATTTGTTTCTGAATTGAATTGTTGAATTTAACCACTATGTATTTTGGACTTTGCAGTCTTGGTTTTTTTTTTTCCTAGAGGCAATCTGTAATTTTTTTCAATTGAATGTCAGTTTCTATGTTTAGAAATCCTGAGAAGTTCTATCATTTTATTCATCATGGTGTTAAGGTTTTTTTTTTGTCCTGTTTCATTCTTCACGGAGACCTATGATCCTTAGGTTGTCTCTGTGAATTCGTTTCTGAGTTTCGTATGTTTTGCTTTCAGTATGAGCATATTATCTTTTAATGTTACTGTTTTTTGCTTCTCTTCTAGGTTGTCCTTCACTACTGTTTTGTTTTGTTTTTGCATTCCCAATGTTTCATCTTTTGTCTCTTTTTTGGGACTTCCCTTATTGCAGATTTGAGGTTTTTTTTCATTCATTATTTTTGCCATTACCTTCTTCCTTTATAGCTTCAAGAAACTTCCTTGAATTCATTTAAGTTGATACTATCAGTCCACTTATTTTTTTCTTGCTTTCTTTTGGGACCTTGAAATTGGCTAGGATTTTTAAATGAAACTATTGGGTCATTCACATCTCCCTTTCTAATGTTATATGTAATTCTTTTCTTTTAAGAAGATAATGCTGTGACTATGTTTTTCTTATTTGAAAGACTTTTTTCAGACTCCACATTAAATTTATGTGAATTTTGAGCTATATCTATAATATATTTCCTTGTTTCCATGTCACCTCTAATCTTCCTTTGTTCCTCGATGAAAAAAAGCTATATTTCATACTTGGATTCCTTAATTCAGAACAATTCTGCAATTAAAATGCATACTTACATTTATATCTTAATATATTGTACTATCTTTTAAACCAGATCACATTATTTCATATTTTTACTGTTTCATCCTTGACTTTAGCCTTTGCTAATCTCTTTTTAGCAGTGCTAGTCTCTTCTCTTCTGGTACAGTTTACAAAATTAATCCTAAGCCTTTTTGATATGAAGTTCACATTAAATTCCTAATTTCTTTAGAAGTAAATTACTACAAATATATCCCTTAAATTCATCCCAGTTGAATAATCAGGATCTCTACCACATAATCATGTGCTGGGCAGTCACTATCCTTTGCAAAGCAGATCCCCAAAAGTAGTGTTGGGTGTATTAGAGACAATTAGTGGTCTACTGTTTTCTGCCATATCTCTCTATGCTGAAGATAATAATTAGGTACTTTCAATTCTAAAGATTTTAAAGTTTATTATGCTAACTGATATTTAGACCTAGTAAATAATAAATGCTTCCCTATCTGCCAAATGTCTTTGTCTAGAACAAATCTCATTAAAAGTGCCTTTGAATCAAAAATTTCAGCAAAGGAAGAGAATTAGCAAATGCGCATGCTGTGTAAGATCCAAATATGTTCAGAGGATAGAAAGTGAATTGGTGGCAATATTCTCTTCCAATCATAGAAGTTAATAAAGGGCAAATTTTGAAAGCTTCAGATTGGACAAGCAGTCAAAGGCTTGGCCGCTGATCTTGAAACTTATCTGAACTATCTGATCCTCTCTAGTCTTTAAAACTGGGCTGGCGATCTCATGAGAACAGTTTCATTTGTGGTATTTGAGTATGTTTGGTTCCAGCTGGAATCCAAAAGTGCAGAGACGTACAAATTTGAAGAATAAATGGAGAAGACATCTGAACTCCCTCAGACCTCAGAAAAGGTTTGGGTTGAGTTGAAGGCAAAGGTTAAGGAGTAATGATGACTCCTATTTTATCTGAACTAGATTGAACCACCACCACCCCCCTTTTAAAACCTACTTACATCTTCCAAATGGGACATTTTCAATATTATTTTGGTTTTTAGTTGGGATTGTTGCAAAATATTCCTTTAACCCAATGAAACTTTGCTCTATGCTACTAACAGCTACTTTGAAATGACATAGCACGCATTTCTGGTCATTAACAAATGCCTAGGTATGAATTTTTGTCAGATGACCAAGTAGTGACCTTCAAACTAAGTAGAATATCATAAATTGTGGTCCACTGTGAGCAAGACTATATAGAAAATTTGACTCAAATGTGAATAGTTTATTATAATTAATTGTAAATGATATAAGGTTATTTTAAAAAAACATCCCTTATAAGTAGAAAAAATCGTCTTGCCTCACAGATGTATTTTATAGCAATTTATTTAGAAGTACATGATTTACAGCTGAGGAATATACATTAACATTATATTATACTTATACTTTAAAAAACTTGCTTCTTTGACTTGGAAAAGGGGAGGTTTATAGGATGGATATCAAGGACACATGACCAAAAGCTCAAGAATGAACTTCTGAAGTAATTGTTCTCAATTCTGAAAAGAATGCTTATAAGCATCTTTTACAACCTCACTGTTGGCATCTTTTACAACCTCACTGCATTTCCTTACCCTCTCCCCCAACTCAGTTTTCAACCTCTTGTGATCAGCTTTTCCAACAAAAACTCTTTCCAAGGTATCTAAGGGCCTCCTTTTTGAACAAATTATTTTTCAGCCTATTTGGCATTTTTTTTAGCATTTGAAACTTTTCCGTATGAACTCTTTCCCTTTTCTCCACATTTGATTTGACTTTTGTAGTTGGTTTATGTTAAACTGTACTTTCATTGCTCTGCTCTGGCTCTGATCATTTCTCCTCTGTCTTGTTCCTTGGTCCTTCACCATTCTTCCATACCTTAAGCATGGAGTCTTTTGCCTGAAGGTCTAAAGATTTTGGCTTCTTTCCCCCTCAAATTTGGTGATATCATGCACTCCTATGGCTTCAATCACAAGTTCGGTGCAGATGGTTGCCAAATTTATACTCTACCCCAATCTCTTCCAGGAATGCTACTTATTCCTGCATCACATATATGTCTGTTTATACATATTGGTTTTCCCTTTAGATTGCAAATTCCTTGAGCACAAAGATTACTTTTGCTTTTTCTTGTTAACCCTAGCACAGTGCCTAGAACAAAATAAATATTTAATCCATGTTTATTTCTTGATAGTCTTGCATTTCCAGTTTTATGTTGTATATCACACAAAGTGATGGAATTTGTCACCAAAAGGGTTCTCTGGGGACATGTAGTCTAACTCATATTTTTTTTTTACAATTTACCCAGTGACTGTGCATCTAGACTTTGACCAAAGAACTCCAGTGAGGGATACTTCATTGAGCATAGCACATTCTGTTTTTAGTTAGATATAGCTAGTATATAATTCTGTGTTTCTATAAACATCAGGAAGTATTTCTTCTACCTCTATACCTCTTTTATTTGTCACAATTCTGTCCACACCCCAAACACCCTAATTCAGGCCTTCATTATCACTAATTTATCACTAATATCACTTAATTATCACATCATTTTGTAACTGGTTTCCCTGACTCTAGCTCTGAGTTCCCCTCTCTAATTCCTGTTCCACATAGCTGCCAAATTGATATTCCCAAAACAACGTTTGACTGTGTTATTCCCCTGTTAGCTTATTCTATGATAAAATATGAACTCTTCTATTTGATATTTGAAGTCCCTCATAATCTGGCTCTAAACTATCTTTCCCTCCCTCACACATTTTTCCAGCCAAAAAGGACTTCTTATGGTCCCTACTACAAAATATTCTGTTTATCTGCTCTGTATATTTGTATAATTTTTGAATTCTTTCTCTCTTCACTTCTGTTTCTTAAACAAAGAGCGGCATGATCTTTGAAAGGATCAGCTGTGTCTCCTCATTCCTCTTAGTACTCCATCTCCTAAAATTACTTCACATTTATTTTACATGTCTTATATATTTATTGCATGTATTATATGTTATTGTGTACATGTTTTTACCTCTGAAGTAGAATGTAAACTCCTGGAGGGTAGGGACTATTTTATTCTTTTTTTCCCCTTAACATTGTCAGCACCTAGTACAATGATGAACATATAGTAAGTACTTAATAAATGCTTGCTGAATAGAAGTAAATAAAACTAAAATTTACCTCTTTGGGGCAGATAGATATCTCAGTAGATAGAATGATGGTCCTGGAGTCAAAAAAACTCATCTTCCTGAGTTCAGACTTGGTCTCAGATATGAGTGATGTGACCCTGGGCAAGTCCCTTAATCCTATTTACCTCAGTTTCTTCTTCTGTAAAATAAGCTGGAGAAGGAAATGGGAAACCACTTCATTTTTTTTGCCAAGAAAACCCCAAGTGAGGTCACAAAGAGCCAGATATGACTGAGAATGACTGAACAGCAATTTTATGTTATGTTTGTTATTCTGATCATTGTGTAAATTTTCTGCTTTTGGTCAGTTCAATCAGAGTAATTTCATACAAATTTTTCCAAATTTCTCTCAGTCCATTATATCTATCATCTCTTATAGAATAATGCTAATCCATTACATTCATATTTCATAGTTTTTCCAATTTCCAATTGATAGGTTACAGGCACTTGCTTTATTTTCAGATCTTTGCTACAACAAAATGCTGCGATAAAAATTTTAATACAGAGGTCCCTCTGCTTTTTACTTCTTTGGACATACGCAATGGCTCTTCGGTAAATGTTTAATAACTGGCTAATTTGCATTATCAACATGAAAACAATCACTTTATTAAGTCTAGCCAATCAACAAAACAGTAAATCAAGACCTGATTTGTATGTAGTGTTTGCTGATTTCTAAAGAATAAATGCTCACACTGAAAATTTAACAATTTGTTCTCCTGATATATAAGCTGATTCTAGTATGTCCTTATATGCCCATTAGTGGTATCACAGGGTTGTAGACTTTTGCGATATAGGTCCAAATTGTTTTCCAATGTGCTTGGGCCAATTCATAGTTTTACCAACAGTGTACCTTTCTTCCTGTCTTCTTTACAGCAGTTGTTATTTTCCTGGCATACAGTAGTCTCTTAATAAATGAATTTTGATCAAATGAGTAGTTAATGTATCTCTAATCTCCTGAATTCCACTCCTTCATTAACAGCCACATATTGGACCCCTCCAGTTGCATTTCCCACAGACATCTCAAATTCAACATGGTCCTAAATCAAATTCATATCTTCTCCTGTGTACCTTCCCCTTTCTCTTCATGCCCACATTTCTCTTGAGGTAGATACCATCCTTCTAGACACTCTGGTTTACAACCTCAATCCAATCTAAAGACAGATATTGTCAAATTATGCATTTATGCATCTACTGAAATCTTTCCCCTTCTCTCTCCTCAGCACTACCCTAATTCAGGTCCTTATTACCTCTAATTTGGACTATTACAGGACCCTGCTAATTGTTTCACCTACATGTAGTCTTTTTCACTTTTCCAATCCATCTTCTGCAGAACTACCTAACCAATATTCCTAAAGCAGGAGTCTGGCCATATCCCTTTCCTGTTTAAAATGTTCCAGTGATAAAGCACTCAAGATGGAAGAGTACAAGCTAGGACCTAGCTGAAGTTTTCTAACCTTCCCCTGTAAACAACTTTAAAATAATGCCTCAAATTAAATTTTGGAATGGCAGAACCAACAAAAAGTCAGAAGGAGACAATTTTCTAGCCTAAAACAACTTGGGAGGTCGACGGGAGAAGTCTGTAATACAGGGGTGGGTGTAGGCCTAGAGCACAGTAGGAGCAGCAGCAGCAACTTTGGGAGATCTCAGCTCAGAGATGGTAAAGGAGTCAGAGAACTGAACAGAAAGATTACAGGGGACTCTTTGCTGGTACTGGGTGTAACTGGTGTTGATTGGCAACTCCATTTCCCATAAGCAGTTCTGGGTTGCAGTTCCTGGGTAGAAAGAAGAGCATGTGATTGATCACAGGGGAGCAAGGGACCTGGTCACAGTTCCAGGGCCAAGAGGAGCACTAGTTACTAAAAGAGCAGGGGAATGGATGAACACCAAGAGTGCAGATCAAGCGACCATATCTCTTGTAGGATAACACCACTTTAGAATTATCAAAAGTTTGTAGGCCTCCAGAACAAGCTCTGAAAACAACAGCACAAAGAAGCCTGAAGTTTGGCACACCGTCTCCCCACAACATAGTAACCAAAGTCCTACTTGTTAAAGTTAAAAGTCCAGAAATAGCCTGTTAAAAAGGAATAGAAAATAAAAAAAATATCTTCACCAGAAAAGCTAGCTGGGAAGATTAAGATATCAGTTTAGAATAAGACAACAATGTGAAAATAGCTATAAGCAAAGCCTTGAAGAAAAATGCTAATTGGATGCAAGGTCAGCAAGAATTCTTGGAAAAATTAAAGAAAGAGATAAAAGTGGGAGAGGAAAAATTGAGAAAAGAAATGAAAGTGATGCAAGGACATTATCAAAAGAGAATAAACAGCTTGTAAAAGAGGGACAAAAAATAGTGAAGAAAATACCTTAACAACAGAATTAGTTGAATGGTAAAAGAGGCACAAAAATTCACTGAAGAAAATCGTTTTTGTTGTTGCTCAGGCATGTCTGACTCTTTGTGACTCCTTTGGAGGTTTTCTTAGCAAAGATGCTGGAGTGGTTTGCTATTTCTTTCTCCAGCTCATTTTATAGATGAGGAGTTGAGGCAGACAGGGTTAGGTGATATGCCTGAGGTCACACAGCTAGTAAGGCTCTGAGGTCAGATTTGAACTTAGGAATATGAGTCTTCCTTACTCCAGAGTGGACACTCTATTCACAGAAAAGAGGCACAAAAATTCATTGAAGAAAAGAACTGAAAAAGCAGAAGTGGCCAAATGAAAAAAGAGGCACAAAAACTTATTGATGAAATAATTCCTTAAATATTAGAATTGGGTAAGTGGAAGATAATAACTCTATGAGACTTCAAGAAACAGTGAATCAAAGTCAAAAGAATAAAAATGTAAAAAAGAAAATGTGAAATATTTTGTTGGAAAAACAACTGATCATAGATTGAGGAGAGATAATTTAAGAATTATTAGATTACCTAAATGCCATGACAAAAAAAAAGCCTAGCTGTCATATTTCAAGAAATTATAAGGGAAAACTGATATCTTAGATCCAGAGGATAAAATAGAAATTTAAAAAATCTATTACCTCCTTAAAGGGGTCCCCAAAGAAAACTCCTAGAAATATTATAACCAAATTCCAGAGCTCCTAGGTCAAGGAAAAAATATTGCCAGCAGCCAGAAAGAAACAATTAATATATTGTGGAACCACAGTCAGAGTCACACAAGGTTTGGTAACTTCTACGTTAAAAGAACGGAGGGTTTGGAATATGATATTCCAACAAGCAAAGGAACTAGTACTATAACTGAAAATAAGCTGTCCAGCAAAACTGAGTATAATCCTTTGGGGAAAAATAAATATTTAATGAAATAGAATACTTCCAAGCATTCCTGATGAAAAGATCAGAATTGAATAGAAAACTTAATATTCAAATGGAAGACTCAAGAGAAACACAAAAAGTTCAGCATGAGATAATGATCATAAGGGACTCAATAAAATTAAAGTATTTTATATTCCTGTATGGAAAAATGACATATGTAACTTCTAAGAACTTTATTAGGGCACTGAGAATGAGTATGCAAAGAAAGAGGGAATGAATGTGAGTCATTTATGCTGGGATGATCTCCCCCAAGAGTAGGAGGGAGAAAGAAGGTTGCACTGGGAGAAAGGGGAGGGGAGAAGTGGAATGGCAAAAATTTCCCATGCAAAGAGGTATGCAAGAGCTTTTATAGCAGAGGCAAAAATAGGGTGGGTGGTGGGCAATACTGGAACCTCATGTTCATCTGAATTTGTTTAAAGGGGGAATTACACACACACACACACACGCACACACACACACACGCACACTTAGTTGGGTATGGAAGCCTATCTTTCCTAGTAGGGAAATATGAAGGGAAAAGGAGAAGAGATATGGTGGGGATGGGGGAAGATGCTCAAAAAGAGAGCAAGTTCAAGGAGTTAGTAGTCAGAAATAATACAGACTTTTGAGGAGGGACAGGATGAAAAGAGAGAGTGAAAAATAAACAGAAGAAAATAGGATGAAGAGAAATACACAGTAATAATAATGATGAAGGTGGATGGGGTAAGCTAACTCATAGAATGGAAGTGGATAGCGAATGAATTAGAAACTAGAATCCAAAAATATGTTGTTTACAAGAGATACAATTGAAGTAGAAAGAAACACAGAATTAAAATATAGGACTAGAGCAGGATCTATTATGCTTCAGATGAAGTAAAGAAGGCATGATCTTAGACAAAGGAAAAGCAAAAATGGACATAATTAAAAGGAATGTTTAAGGTACATTTTACTGAAAGGTACCATAGACAATGAAATGATATTTTAAAAATTACAGCAAATTTCTCTGAAAAAACCCTTATTTTTAAGTGCCATTCCCTAGTTGATAAATGGTCAAGGGATATGAACAGGTAGTTTTCAAAAGAAGAAATCATATGAAAAATGCAATAATCTCTATTGATTAGAAAAGATAAATTAAAACAACTCTGATGTACCACCTTACACTTATCAGAAATGACAAATGCTGGAGGGGATGAAAGAAAATAGACACATTAACAATGAATTGTTGATGGAGCAGTAAATTGAATCAAGCACTCTGGACAATAATCTGGAACTGTGCCCAAAGGATTGTAATGAGAGTTGAAGATCTTCCCAGCCCATTAAGAGAAGTTTAGTTAGGGAAGTCTTGGTTTGTAGGAAGGCCCACACCTTTCATTAATTGTTAATGAGGTACTGGGTCACAAGGGTCATGATACCCTCCAGCTCTGAAAAGTGTATATATTCTCTGAGGCAAGGTTTTGCTTTGGGGGCTTCTTTGGAAGAAGGTTCCTGTGTCTGATGAGAGTTTGGGTAGCTGTGCCTGCCCCACCTCCTTTGAAAACTCAGATGTTGGTGCTTCTCTCTCTGGTAACTATGTGTGTATGTAATGGTCAGACAGTTGGATCTGTCTATTGATCTATGATACATGTATTGATTATGGTCAGACAATAAGTAGTTCTGTGTTTTTTGTTTTTTTAGTTTCTCTGCTTATATTTTCTCTGTTGGTATAAGTGATTAAAGAAGATTGTTGACCCTTCAAAAGTTGCTTTCCTTTTAGAACAGCAGATCTAAGAACTTAGGTTAGCAGGTCATCCTTGATGTGTCAGGGTGTTTGCTGCTACAAGGGTATAAAATTCATATTCATTTGCTACAAGGTACTACAAGATCTGTACCCAAAAGATATCAAAGAAAAAGGAGAAGGATCTATATGTACCAAAATATTTATAGCAGCTCTTTTTGTGGTGGCAAAAAATTGGAAATTGAGGAGATACCCATCAGTTGGGGAATGGCTGAACACATTGTGGCATATGATTGTGATTGAGTACTATTGTACTATAAGAAATGATGAAGATGGGTTAGTTTCAGAAAAACATGGCAAGATCTACATGAACTGATACAAAGTGAAGTGAGAAGGAACAAGATGTCAAAGATCATTGTGCACAGTAACAGCATTGTTGGAATGATGACCAACTGTGAAAAACTTGGCTGCTCTGATCAATACAATGATCCAAGACAATTTTGAAAGACTCATGATGAAAAAATGCTATCCACATCCCGAGAGAAAACTGAGTGAAAATTCAAGTATCATTTTCTTTTTTTTGTTGTTGCTGCAATATGTCTAATGTGGAAATACATTTTGCATGATTTCACATGTATAATTGATATCATATTGTCTGCCTTCTTAGTGGGTGGGGAAGGTGTGGGAGGGAGAAAATCTGGAACTTAAAATTTTAAAATAAAAGAGAACTAGAAATAAATAAATAATGAATTAAGAGGAGAGAGAGAGAGGGAGAGAGAGACAGAGACAGAGAGAGAGAGACAGAGAGACAGAGAGAGACAGACAGAGAGACAAAAAGGCAGGCAGACAGAGAGGGGATGTTCCAGTGATCCATTAATTATATGAACTTAGAAAAGTGACTTAACCTCTTGGTGTTTTAGACAATTCTCTAAGACTTTAAGTTGCAGAATACTTGCTAATCTGCATTTGTACAAGACATCTCCTTATTATGAACTCCCTACATACATCAAATCAACATTTCTGGACATTTTCCCCCAATTCTTTCCCTACTTAAAAGTGTGCTAATTTTTGGGTAATGCTGTGTCGTTGGGTAATGGTTCCCTTACTGACTAAACTGACCTTAAAATTCAAATGAAGATAAGTGCTGAGGGTATATTTTGAATAGACAGGCAGTATAATTTCATCCAGTTTTCACTTCACGAGATATAATAAGGATAGAATACAATCAGTATATATGTTTGTATGGAAACACTTTCAAAAAGTGAAAAGTGCTATGTAAGGAAGTCTTGTTATGAATGATAGCTATTGTCACTAGAAACTGATTATTACATGCCTTCTGCAATTCAAGCTCTTTATTTTTTGTGGGTAAAAGATGGTATATAAGTATTGCTTTCATTTTATTGAACTTCCAGCTCAAGTATATGCTTGGACATAAATAGTGCTTAGGAAAATGTCACAGTGCATATTATCAGAAACTTGACTGTAACCCTTTCCATTAAAGTGTTCTGGAGTTTAGGCAAGGGTGTGCTGGAGCCAGTCCAAACCATCTAGAGAAAGCTGACTGCTAAATTTTCAGTGTGAGCATTTACACCTTGGAAATCGGCAAACACTTGATTTATTGTTTTTTATACTTAAGAAAGTGATGGATAAAATGTTAATAATTGGGATTAAACTTAAAAGTATGTTTAATAGCACAGGTCCAAGTTTTGGGTTATAGGATTTGGGAATTGAATGGGACCTTACAGGTCATCTACTCCAGTCCCTTCATTTTACATAGGAGGTGAGCTTCAGAAAGGAGAGACTTGCCCAAAGGACAAGGAGCCCAAACTTAACTGTACCTAAGGGCCTCCTAGAGGGAGAAAGCACTTTTGACAACTAGAAGCTACAATTTTTATTTTTTATCAAAGGGAAGTGATAAGAATTCTCTTAAAATAACCTGGTGGAGCAGCCTTTTCTTCATAATTGCCAGGGTGATTTCAAGGTGGCTTGTTTTCACTGAATAGAATAAGAAGAGAAATGTTGGTTTACACACTGTTCCCCATAAGAAAAATGACCCTTCTCTCTTTTGCTCCCCCAGGATGATTAAGGGTTTCCTGACTGGCTTTAGGCCATCAGCCCTGATTTTTTTCCCCCTTCTTCATGGGTTTAGAGCCTGTCTTTTCACAGATAATCTCTTATTTTGAAAGATCTTTCTAGCTCTGGTACATTGAAAGGGTGGTTTATTACATGTGTTGACTCTACAAAAAATTTTTTTTCTATAAATGATGTTTCTATTGTTGGCATGCCACCATAATATCATTTATATTCCTTAAACTAAATAGGTGCAGATTGTTTCAAGCATGCCCAAGCTTCTTCTTCTTCTTCTTCTTCTTCTTCTTCTTCTCTCTCTGTCTCTCTCCCTGTCTCTCTCTGTCTCTCTGTCTCTGTCTCTGTCTGTCTGTCTGTCTCTCTTTCATAACACAGTAGTCTTCTCCCCTCACCCTCCCACCACAGAGGATAGTGAAGAGAAGGGGAAAACATCATGGCTGAGAACCAATGACTCCATCTCTGCACGGTGTTTCCAGTGTATGGGTGATTTTTAACCAACCTGACATAAATCAAACTATGCAGAGCCTGAAATGCTGATGGCTATGCAGTGAGATGGCTGGATAGTGTTACACTTCCCTCATTAGGAGGTACTGGAATTAAGCTGGGGAGTTGAACTTTTAGCTGAATTAAAATAACAAGTGTGGGAGAAAAGAAGAGGAGGCTGGAGAAAGGGAGTTGACCTCATAATAACAAAACCTTTACAGGCATGTGATATTGAGTCTCTTGAACTTCATCCTTTGAGGTAGTTTATCAGCAAGCCAAGCTGAATCAAACAGCAAAGAATTTAGTCTATGTGTGTACCATGGTTTAAATCTTCCAGAACAGATATTCACCTTTATTCTTTCTCTCCTCTGTTTCAGCCCCTTGCAATGCACTACATCCCCTAAGTCCCATCAAAAATCAAGTTTATGGTATGCTATAAAGATAGTTCAATATATAGAAATCTATTTCATTATTAACATTTTTTCCCTTCAGGAACGTTTTATTAAAAACAAAATAATAGCTGAGCTTAAAGGCACAAATTGCATAAACTTAGGAATCCAGTGATTAGTCTCAATTCCACTGATCACAGTCTAAATTTTAAATAATTTAGGTGTATGACTCCTAACTGCATTGAAACTGTTTAAATAATTGAGATTTATTTAAGACAATACTTCTATTGCAACACTGTTTTACAAGAAAAAATGTCACAACCATTCACAATCACAGCATTGATTTCCTCTCTTCTCTGTTCGTCTCTACTCTTCCTCTGCTCTCTTCCTCTGTTCTTTTCTTGCTCTCCTCTCTTTTCTTCCTCTCCTCTCAGTTCCTTTCCTTCAGTTTCTTTTCGACAAAGTTCCCGCTGAGTAACCTGATGAGAACTTGCTCTGCCCCGCAGACAACCCATACTTTTAATGATCACTGTGTTCTTACCTGTATGGACACTCACAAAAAGTTCATTAAAAAATTTAAAAATTGGTGGTCCACTTAAGGTGTTTTCAACTGTATTTTACTGATGTACTGAAAGTGTAGGATCAAGAATTTGAAGTTGGAAGGGACCTTAAAGTCCACTCATTTTTACAGATGAGTTAACTGAGGCCCAGAGGAGTTAGGTTTACACAGTTAAATGGGCAATCAGTCAGTGAACATTTATTGTAGTTTTTCAGTGGTGTCCAGCTCTTCGTGATGCTGTTTGGGAATTACATGGCAGAGATGCTGGAATGTTTTGCCATTTCCTTCTCTAACTCATTTTATAGATGAGGAAACTAAGGCAACATAGTTAAGTGACTTGGCCAGGGTCACACATCTAGTATGTGTCTGAAGCCAGATTTGAACTCAGGAAGAAGAGTCTTCCTGACTGCAGATCTGGTGCTCTATCCACTGCACCACCTAGCTGTCAAACATTTATTAAGCACCACTATATGCCAGGCACTTTGTTAAGCACTGTATGTGTATATATATATTAAAAAAAGAAAAAAAGCAAAAAATCTTCGCTTCCAAATTGTGTTTCCACTCCCCAGTCTGTCTCATTTTATTTGCCTCCATAGTGTATGTAGTAAGGTGATTTGGTCAAGGTTGGAAACTTCAGTCAACATGCTACATTGACAGACAGTTATGAATTCTATACTTGGAAATAACCTCTTCAAACTTTTATATGGCACTTTAAGATCTGCAAAACTCTTTACATTTGTAATCTCATTTGATCTACATGGTAACTCTGTGAGGTAGGTGCTATTATTATTTCCATTTTATATATGAGGAAACTGAGACAGGCAGAGGTTAAATGGCTTGTTCAGAGTCATACAGCTAGTAACTCTGAGACTAGTTTTGAACTCAGTCTTCTTAATACTTTCTCCCCTTTACCACCTAGCTATCTAGAGATATTAACACTAGAATACAAAGTTGACATCAAAGCTAATACTGAGAATTGATGAGATAAGACCAGTGATTGGACTATAGCTCAGGTTCAAAAGGAACTTATAAGTAAAAGAAAAGGTAAAGGAGGAACTGAGGTGTAGTCTACATTAAAATCATATATATGTATAAAATATTTCCCCCTTCCAATTCCTGGATTTCCAAATACATATAATTTATAATAGGTTATAGATAATATATTACACAAAATACATATAATATATAAATACTTAAAATTATATAATATTATATAATGAATATACATAGATTTCCAAATATATACATATACATATCTATATCTATCTATAAATATGTATATATTTGGAAATCCAGGAATTGGAAGGGGGAATGTATTGGACAGGGGTTTACCAGTTAATGAACACTTATTAAATACTTTCTGTGTGTTAGGTACTGTGCTGGTAGAGCGTAAGAAGATTGGAAAGGCATGAAAGGAATAGGTTGTGAAGGATTTTAAAAGCCAAACTATTTCCTATTTGATTATGGAGGTAATAGTGAGCCAACGCAATTTATGGCTTGGGGCTAAGATCACTTTGGTAGATAAGTCAGAGGACTGACTGGAATGTAGAGAGTCTTGAGACAAAGAGGCCAAAAATCATGCTATTGGAATAATCATGGCATGAGGTGATGTGGGGACAGTTGTGCACATGGAAAGAGGAAGATGTATCTTATTAGCCCAACATGATCTTTTAAATAGATGTTGAAAAGTATATATAATTGTATACAAAAGCTTAGACTCTCCCAGATGGAGAAACTACCAGAAGAGAGAACTTATATGTAGCTCCACGATTCTAGTAAGTCAGAGCTTGAAATCTTCTGATGTTCTCTAACTCAAGGTTCAGCCTTCATTCTACTAGATGGATACAAACTTTGCAAGCAGCATTAAAATCCATTTCTCTATCATCTTTCTTAGAAGACTGGAAAGCATTAGGGTTTATCAGAAGGAGCATTAGCTTGGGAGTCAGAGGACCTGGGCTCAAATATTACCTCTGATTTGAGAGGTGTAAATTTGGGCAAATTTGGGTAAATCTCCTAATCTGTAAAATAGAAGGTGTTAGACAAGATAAATGGTCTTTGCAGGTCCCCTCTAGCTCTGGCTCTATGATCTTTCCTCTGTCGTCTCTACCAAAACACTGGAGAGAAGTATGACACAGTAAGAAGAGTGCTGCATTAAGAACTGGAAGACTGAAGTTCAGTCCCAGCTCTGGTGATGAGTAACCTTGGGAAAATCACTAAAACTGTGTGGGCCTTAATTTACTCATCCACAAAATGTGTTAAGTAACTTCTTAGTTCCGTCCTGCTTCCTCAGCTATGGTCCTGGAGGGCAGGAGATGAACAGTTGTTCTCTGTCTTATCTGCTTTAAACAAATTTAGGTTTACTTTTAGTTTTGGTGACCAGAGCCTTCTAGTTTGGCCTATACATTTGAGCTGGACTTGGACAAGGAGAGATGACGGTGCTTAGCTCCTATTTCCTCTTGGTTACCTAAGATCTAGAATCCAAATACAACATGCAAACTTATTTCTGAGGCCTGCTTTATCCAGTCCAAGTGGACATTCCCCAAAATGGTGAAAAACTCCATATCTACACCTCCCCTATTCCACACCAACACATAAAGAACATTTTTAGACAATGTGTGTGGCCTGGTCTTAATATTTTTCTGGAGCTCACATTCAATGCTGATTCTATACATTAATTGTCACACCTTGGATTTTCTTTGGTGGTCTTCCTCATGAGTAATGGCTAAGTATGACCCTGCTTTACTTATGAGAAATGAGAAAGTTATAGCAGGGGGTGGTCTATAGCTTCAGGAAAGTTTTACTTTTGTTAACATTGATTTTCTTTTCCAATCCCAAATATCACACTTCTATTCATAAACAAAAGTTTTAGTAGTCATATGTTTTCAATGGGCAATGGAATCTTCAACAAGCATGATTAGATACTTTCCGTTCAGCTGCAGTAATTGAAGGAGTTAGGCCAGTGATGAAACTGGTTTTGTTTGAAAATCAGTTGCCCTTTGCCAAAATGCTTTAATTTTCACTCATTATGGATTCTTATGCTAACCAATAGCTGTGTCACTGAGCCCAGCAGACGTGCTGCTTTCCGATTAATTTTTCACTTGAAACACATGAGAATTCGCCTTCCTGCATTCCAATATGTATTTCCCTAGGCATAACTGGATGAAAATGAATTAAACTAAAACCTAATGGTTTTCTTTCTTTATTTTTGGCTTGAAATGTTCTCAAGGCTTTGAGGAATATAAATTCAGGCTGCAATTATAGCCAAAATATATAGCTCTTTAAACATGTGTTAGGTTGCAGAATTAGATAATGATTATATGATGCATATTGTTTGGTCTACTGATTTCATTTAATTGCATAAAATTCAGATAATTATTAATGCAAATGTTTTTCTTTAATAATGATTTATTTACCCAAATCATCAGTCTTCCTTATTTACGTTTTAAGCTTTTTAGTAATTACAAAGTAAAAATTTTAAATTGTGAACCAGTGCTCCTCTCTTTCAAGTGGAAAAGTATTATAAATTTCAAGTTTCATTGGGCTTTTGTGCTTTCATTCTTACAAAGGTGGGGTGATGAGCATAATAAAATTAACAATGTTGAATCTGGCAAAGGTCCCTAACGTTGCTGAAGTAGGGAAAGGGATAAATTATACTCTGGTTTTGTTTATTCCCTGTCGCCTCTGGCTTGGATGGAACAAAACACACCCATTTACAGTTTTGACACTAGGTTATTTCTCCCAAATTTCTCATCCAGAACAAGTATCAAATAAACTAAAACCAAATAAATTATCTTGTAATATCAATTGCAAGTCATGCCAAGTCTTTCTTTGACACAGAACTATGTATGACCTTTCCTGCTGTTTATAACTATGTACGGTATGTGTATGTTGGATTCCAAAAGTTGCAGGGCTGTGCTGATTGTTCAACATTATTGAATGTCTAGTGGAATGTTTTAACCCAAGAGAGTCCAAATATTTCACATAGTATGTAGGGAATTTTTGAAATTTAGAGTGTGTAATCTGCTTAAACATTGGATCAGAGATCCACAGACTGAAGGGACCTCAGAGACCACCTAGTGATATCCTTTAAATTTTATAGATTAGGAAACTGAGGTCCTGGAAATTCCTTCCTGAAGGTCATCCAGGTTGTAAGAATCAGAAGTGGGATTTGAACCCAGGTCCTCTGACTCTACTGGCACTTTTTGTTTACCCCAATTTACTCTTAGGTGAAATACTTCTAAAGCAGTGATTCTCAACTTTTTTTTATATACCATGTACCTCTTTACAAGTCTGGTGAAGTCTGTATGGATCCCTTCTCAAACTGTTTTCAAATGTATAATATAAAATAAGATTTCAAAATGAACCAATTGTATTGAAATAACTTTATCTAAATATATTTAAAAAATCATGGACCCTAGGTTAAGAACTATTTTAGTGAGGTGCCTTCTAGAACTTAAGAAAGGCCAAATTCAGAACGTAGTTAATCTGTGCACATTTCTCAACGACTTTGGTTCTTTAGAAGCAATAGACGGTGTTTTGTAGCAACCATTTTAAGCTTGAGTCCACTATCCCCAGAGGAGGTTCTATTTCCCAGTTTGAGGGAACATTTCTGTACTTCTGTTCTCATTATGCATTCTCAGTACATTTGTAAAAACTAATTGATATCAACTGACTAATCAATATAGGGATAGAATACATTGGATGTTGGCTCATGAGCAAAAGAGTGTTTGAAATAACTCTGAAGTGTTACCCCTGAAATCCTTCGGGGTGCAGTAGTTGGCTGTCCTCTGGTAATCTGATCTTGTGAGTTGTGAGATCAAGCCTATAAGAAGGTTACTACATAGTTATTAAAAAAAAAGAAAATATTGCATTTGAATTTAGACAAGTTAATGTTTAAGTTATAAAGAAAACAGATTTTAGTAGAGTGTATTAGAGTGCACCATTTCCTGTGTATTAAATATTGTATCTTCAAATAGAATGTAAGCATTTAAGAACAGATATTTCTTTTAACTCCTCTAAGGTTCTATGTATCACTGGGGCACCAAGTTAAGTGCTTGAAAAAAGTCTTGTTGAGTATGGAGTTTACATATGATCAAAAAGTAGGGGACTATACATGCTAACATGGATTTAAAGCTGGAAAGGATATTAGAGGTTATCTAGTTCAACTCGCTTTTACAGATAAGGAAAATGAGGCGTAGAGAAGTTACCTAATTTGTCTAAGGTCACACAGGTATGTGGTTGAGTTAGGATTTGAACTCAGCTCTTCAGACTCCAAATTTAACATGTTTTCTACATTGCCATGTTGTCTCATCCTGTTGTACAGTGTATATTTTTGTTTCTACTAGTATCCCTTAAAATGGAAAAGGGAGTCTTTTTGTGCTGCCATTCAATGATGGTTATTTCAAACACACACACATTTCTTCAGACTCCAGATTATTTGCTGAGATCATTAACCATGATATGTTTGTGGCAGATAACTGAATGTCTTACAAAGAGTCAAAGGTGGTTGTGGTTCAGTGATGGGTGAAGTTGCTTCTTTATCCTTAGTCAGTATATAGTAATTTCAGTGAGGAGAATGACTTTAGGATCCGTTTGAATGATAGTTAATATAAACACTCAAGATTGCTGTCATTATTAAAAAAATATTTTTTTAAAATACAGCAGTACCAAAAAGTTGGAACTTTGCCTCTTGGAACCATCACACAGCATATAGCTCTAAGCTGTCTCCTACAGAAGGTCTTTCCTAATTCTCCCAGATACTAGAGCTTCCTCTCCCTCAAACTACTGTGCATTTATTTTGTGCATATTTGCTGCTTATATCTCTGTTCATATTGATTTCCACTTCCCTTTTCTCCCATCTCTTCTAGTAGAATATATGCTCTTTGAGGTCAGGTACTACTTGTATCTTGCCTTTATATCACCATGGCCTTGTAAAATAGAAGGGTCTTTAAAAATGCTTGCTGAATTAAATCATATGTTTTTCATGGAACATTTGTTGGGCTTCTTACTCTTTTCACCAGTAAACCACTGACTATTTTTTCTTCTTATGGCTAATAAATGGTAAGGTTTTGGCAAACAGCATGGCCTAATGAAAAGATGGGTTTGAGTCAGAACATCTACAGAATTGGTATAGTATCAAGAGATCTGGCTTTGGATTCAGAGAAGTGGGTGTAACTCCCACTTCCAACACTTTCTACCTGTGTGACCTCAGGCATGTGACTTAACTTCCTCTAAACTTCAGTTTCTTCCTTTGCAAAATGGAGTTGGATTAAATGTCTTCTGAAGTCCCCTTGAACTAGGATTCTATAGCCTACCGTTGAATCTTTGGCTCTAACACTAGCCAGGACAGATCAATTCTCTTATCAGACCTTTAATTTTTTCAGCTTTAAAATGGGAATGATATCTTCACTGATTAAACCACAGGATTTCTGTGAGGAAAGCACTTTGAAATCTTAAAGTCTCATATAAATATGAGTTCCTATTTTTTTTTAACATAAGTCACTATTTTAGGTGGGAAGGGCTCGATATGAGTGAGATAATTTAATCCTTTCTATCTACCTACTTGAACTTATATTTGATCTTCTTGAGATTGTAATCACAGATTAAAATCAGTCAGAGAATATAAAAATATTATTTCCCCAAGATGAGGATCCTCCTAGAGTGAGCCAAAGAATTTGAAGAATCTGGTCAGACGTAAGTCTACAAATGTACCACAAAGTTCCAAGAGCTAAAAAAATGAATACAAAAGTAGTCACTGTCTAGGATAAAGCACACATGAAATTCTTAATGAAAATTGTAGTTTTTGAAATAGAACAAATTAATGCCACAACTATGTACAAGTTTTTGTAATAATCAAAATAAAAAAGGAAAATAATATACTTCAGCCTTACTAAATAAAATATTTTTTAATTGAAAATTCTTTTTTTTTTTTTTGCTGGGAACCTAGCAATTGTCAACAACTAAACATTTAATTCAAAGAAGAACAAGAAAAAATCTTGTCTGAGAAACTGTGAATTTCAGTTACATACAATTTATGTCCTGAGAAGTACACATGTGACATACATACATAGACAAATACATATATACAAATGGTGAATTTCAGTTATGTGCAATTTGCCTTAAGTACGTACATGTGTAACACACACACACACACACACACATACACACATAGGCAGCTGGATGGCACAGTGGACAGAGTGCTGGGTCTAGAGTCAGGAAGAACCTTCCTGAGTTCAAATCTGACCTCAGATAATTACTAGTTGGGTGATCCTGGGCAAGTCACTTACTCCTGTTTGCTTTAATTCTTCATCATTCTGAGTTCAAGAAAGAAATGGCAAACTGCTCTAGTATCTTTGCCAAAAAATTCCAAATGGGGTCACAAGGAGTCAGACATGACTGAACATACAATATATACACACGATTCAACAAAACAACATAGTAACAAAAGTACTCTATCTGTTGATATCACCTCAGTACTCTTTGTTTTGTGCATTAATTTTTAATTGATGGTTTTTATTTTATCTATAACTACTCTAGAACTTACCACCTCTTGCTCTCCAACCTTAGCAGAAGCCTTCCCTTGTAACAAATATATCCATATATATATATATGTTTGTACATATATATGTATATATACATACACATATCTATATCTATCTAATCCAGAAAAAACAAAGCAACATATTATGTCTGAGAACGCATAACTCACTCTGTCTCTAGTTCATTATTTGTCTGTCAAGAGGTAGAAGGTATGTTTCATTATTTAACAATAATGTAAATGATATATTTTTGCCTTGCATTTTTACACACTTGATAATTTGCTATGTTATAAAATTATATGAAGCTAAGATATAATAAATACTCCAGTTCAAATTACCTCATTTTATGGGTTAGAAAATGAGAGTTAAAACCATCTGTATCATGGGTAAATGACCGACACTCAAACAGTCTCTATTTTTATTCAGGACCCACAGGATGAAAAAATTCTAGATAAATTCAAATATCTTAGAGACAACTATCTACTTAGAGATTTTGCTAATTCAATAAAATACACTTATTGAATATTGCTTCTAAGGAGTCATAAAACACATTGCCTTTATATATAATGTCTCATCAAAACCTTCTATGATTGTAAGAGATACCTACTTGTTGAAGAACAATTATTCATCTTTTCTAGATTAAAAATTCATGAAGCTCTGGCCTGATTGAGGAAAGTAAAAACAGTTGATGTAAAGCGAATAAGGGTCATAAATCCTTTGATTTACTTCTTTTCCCTCTCTCTTTAGGAATAAGTAATGTTGAAGTAGTTCATGAATTTTGGAAGGCTTGAAGGATTTTTAAAAATGTTAGAATAGGAAAATGACCTTGAGTGATTTTTTTGCTTTTTAATATCACTGATTTGTATGAATTTTTTATAATTAATTATTTTTAGTTTTGAACATTCACTTCCATAACATTTAGAGCTTTCAATTTCTCTCCTTCTTTTCCTCCCCTCTCCCCAAGAAAGTGTTTAATCTGACATAGGTTTTATATATATATATATATATATGTATATATATACATATATATATAGTCATATTAAACATTTTTTCACATTAGTCGTGATGTAAAGAAGAATTAGAACTAATGGGAGGAACCACAAGAAAGAACAACAAAAGAAAAGGAGAGCAAATAGTATGTTTCCATCTGCATTCAAACTCCAAAGTTCTTTCTCTGGATGTGGATAGCATTTTCCATCATGAGTCTTTGGAAACTGTCTTAGATCCTTGCATTGCTGAGAACTAAGTCTATCAAAGTCAGTCATCTCACAAAATGGCTGGTGGTGTGTATAATATTCTCCTGGCTCAGCTAATTTCACTCAGCATCAGTTTATATAAGTCTTTCCAGGTTTTTCTGAAGCCTACCTGCTCATCATTTCTTATAGCACAATAGTATTTCATTATATTCATATACCACAACTTGTTCAGTCATTGCCCAATTATTGGGTATCCTCTCAATTTCTAATTTTTTTTTGCCACCACAAAAAGCTGCTATAAATATTTTTGTACATGTGTATAATCTCTTTGTGATATAGACCTAGAAGTGGTATTGCTGAGTCAAATGGTATGCACAGTTTTATAGCCCATTTGGGGTAGTTCCAAATGACTGGATCAGTTCACAGGTCCACCAACAATTCATTAGTTTTCCAATTTTCCCAGTCTTCTCCAACATTTATCATTTTCCTCCTTTGTCGTATTAGCCAATATCAACAGGTATAATGTGGTACTTGAGAGTTGTTTTGATTGTATTTCTCTGATCAGTGATTTAGAACATTTTTTATGTGACTATAGATAGCTTTAATTTCTTCATCTGAAAACTGTTTATATCCTTTGACCATTAATCATTTGGGGAATGACTTGTATTTTTATAAATTTTACTCAGTTCTCTATATATCAGAGATACTGGCCATAAAAATTGTTTCCCAGTTTTTTACTTGTCTTCTAATCTTGGTTTCATTGGCTTTGTTTGTGCAAAAACTTTTCAGTTTAATGTAATCAAAATCATCCATTTTTTCATTTCATAATGTTCTCTATTTCTTGTTTGATCAAAAATTCTTCCCTTCTCCATAGATCTGACAGGTAAACTATTCCTTGCTCTCTTACTTTGCTTATGGTATCAGCCTTCATATCTCAATAATGCATTTATTTTGACTTTATTTTGGTATATAGTGTAAGATGTTGCTCTATCCCCATCCCTATGCCTATGCCTAAACTATCCTTAGTTTCTGTCACTATTTTCCAGTTTTCCCAGAAAGTTTTGCTAAATAGTGAGTTCTTATCCCAGAAGCAGGAGTCTGGATTTATCAAATTGTAGATTACTATAGTCAATGACTATTATGTCTTACATTCCTAAACTATTCCACTTGTCTACCACTCTATTTCTTAACCAGTACCAAGTAGTTTGGATGATTGCTTCTTTACGATACAATTTAAGATCTGGTATAGCTAGATCACCTTCCTTTACATTTCTTTTCATTAATTCACTTGATATTCTGGACCTTTTATTCTTCCAGATGAATTTTGATATTACTTTTTTTCTAGCTCTATAAAATAAATTTTTGGTAGTTTGATTGGTATGGTACTAAGTAAATTAGTTTAGGTAGAATTGTCATTTTTATTATACTAGCTCAGCCTACCCATGAGCAACTGATATTTTCCAGTTATTCAGATCTGTACTTATGTGAAAAGGGTTTTGTAATTGTATTCATATAGTTTCTGGATTTGTCTTCGTAGGTAGACTCCCAAATATTTTATAATGTGTACAGATCCTTTAAATGGTATTTCTCTTCTTATCGCTTGCTGTTAGAAATATCAATAATTTATTTGGGCTTATTTTATATCTTGAAACTTTGCTAAATTTGTTTATTTCAAGTGTTTTTTTTTTACTTGATTCCCTAGGATTCCCTAAGGATACCATCATATTATCTTCAAAGAGTGATAGCTTTGTTTCTCCTTTGCCCATTCTAATTCTTTCAATTTCTTTTGTTTCTCTTACTGCTAAAGCTAACATTTATAGTCCAATATTGAATAACAGTGGTGACAATGGAAATCCTTGTCTCACCCCTGATCTTACTGGAAATGCTTCTAGCTTCTCCCCATTACATATAATGCTTGCTGATGGTTTTAGATAGATGCTACCTATTATTTTTAGGAAGACTCCATTTATTCCTATTCTCTCCAGTGTTTTTAATAGGAATGGGTACTGTATTTTGTCAAATGTTTTTTCTACATCTATTGAGATAATCATGATTTCTATGTCAATAATGATGATAGTTTTCTTAATATTGAACCAACCATGAATCCTTGGTATGAATCCTACCTGGTCGTAGTGTATTTTCTTCAAGAGAAGTTGCTGTAATCTCTTTGCTGATGTTTTATTTAAAATTTTTGCAGCTATATTCATGAAGGAAATTGGTCTATGATTTTCTTTCTCTGTTTTGGTTCTTTCTGGTTTAGGTATCAGCACCATATTTGTATCATAAAAAGAATTTGGCAGGACTCCCTTCTTCATCAATTTTTCCCAGTACTTTTTATAGTACTGGAATTAACTGTTCTTTAAATGTTTAATAGAATTCACTTATAAATTCATCTGGCCCTGGAGACTTTTTCTTAGGGAGTTCACTGATGACTTGTTCAATTTATTTTTCTGAAATAGGGTCATTTAAATATTTTATTTCCTCTTTTATTAATCTGAGCAATTTATATTTTTGTAAATATTCATACATTTTACTCAGATTATCAAATTCATTGGCAGAGAGTTGGGCAAAATAGCTTCTTCTAACCACCCTAATAATGAAAAAGTTCTTAGGAGTTACAAGTATCTTCCTATGTTAAATGGTTCAACTGTATTGAATCCCTTATGATTTTTCTTTCTGGTTTACCTTTTCATGTTTTTCTTGAGTCTTGTATTTGAAAGCCAAATTTCTACTCTGCTCTGATCTTTTGATCAGGAATGCTTGAAAGTTTTTTATTTCATTGAATATCCATTTTTCCTCTGAAGGACTGTACTCAGTTTTACTGGGTAGATGATTCTTGGTTGTTATCCTAGATCCTTTGTCCTCAGGTATATAATATTTTAAGCCCTCTGATCCTTTAAAGTAGAAGTTTCTGAATCTCGTGTTTTCCTGATTGTGGCTCCATGGTATGTGAGTTGTTTCATTCTGTCTGCTTACAATATTTTCTCCTCAGTCTGGGATTTCAGGAAATTTGGCTATAATATTCCTGGCAACTTTCTTTTTGGAATCTTTTTCAGGAGATTATAGGTGGATTCTTTCAATTTCTGTTTTACCTTCTGGTTCTGGAATATCAGGACAGTTTTCCTTGACAGTTTCTTGAAAGATGATATTTAGACTCCTTTTTTGATCATGGCTTTCAGGTAGTCCAATAATTCTTAAATTATCTCTTCATAATCTATTTTCCAGGTCCACTGTTTTTCCAATGAATTATTTCACATTTTCTTTTGTCATTCTTTTGATTTTGTTTGATTACTTCTTGATGTCTCATAAAGTCATTAGCTTCCACTTGAACAATTCTAATTTTTAAGGAATTATTTTCCTCATTGAGCTTTTGTACTTCTTTTTCCATTTGAACTTTTTAAGGAATTTTTTTCTAGCGTACATCTTTCTGATGTGGCCAATTTCGCTTTCTAAGGGATCCTTCTCTTCATTGGATTTTATGCCTCTTTTACCATTTGACCTATTTGTTTTTTTAAGGTGTTAGTTTCTTCAGGTTTGTGTGTGCGCACGTGTGTGTGTGTGTGTGTGTGTGTATGTGTGCTTCCTTTACCAAGCTATTAACTTTTTTTCATGATTTTCTTGCATCACTGTCATTTCCCAATTTTTCTTCTACTCGTCTTATTTGATTTTTGAAATTCTTTTGGAACCCTTCCAGGAATTTATTTTTGTGCCTGAGACATTTTTCTTTGAGGCTTTCAGTATAGCAGTTTTGACTTTGCTATCTTCTTCTAAGTTTGTATTTTGATCTTCCTTGTTACCACAGTAACTTTCCATGATCTGGATCTTTTTTTGTTGTTTGCTCATTTTCCCAGCCTATTTCTTGACTTTTAATATTATATTAAAGTTTGGCTCTACTCCCAGGGTGAAGAGGGTACTCTTCAAAGATTTAGGTTTTTGTGCATCTAGTTCTAGTGGTCATTAGGCTTTCAGTTCTTCCAGTGTAGTATGATCTAAGGAGAGGTGTGTTTATTGCTCTTCTGTTCTGTGAGTGATCACAAGATTTTTTTTCTACCCTGGTACTGTGACCAGGGTCCCTCCCCTTCTGAGGCCACAAGCTCTGATATGCTAGCACTTTTCCTTGCCCTGGGACTGCCACCCTGTATTGCAACCTGGCTCTGTGTATGGGCTATACAATAGAATCCTTCATCCAGTGCCAGCAAAGGGACACAAATAACTTCCTTCTGATCAGTTGTATGACCCTCTTACCACCTGTAGACTGAGACCTCCAGAAAAAAGCTGCTGCTGCTGTTGATTCAGTTGCCACCAAGTCCTGCTCTTAGTTTGCTGAGCTATAGCCTATTTTGGTGCAACCTGAACTCCACTCTTACTCTGGTGCAATAGATCTTTCCTGTTGACTTTCTAAGTTGTCTTGGGCTGGAAAATTGTCTTGCTTCATCCTTTTGTGGGTACTGTCATTCCAGAATTTGTGTTGAGGCATTATTTAAAATTGTTTGGAGGGAAATTTGGGATAACTAAGATGTGACCCTGCCTTTTCTCCATTATCTTGGCTCTTTTGATGAGAAGAGATGCACAGGAAAGTCATTTCAGGGAGGAATAGTATTTTGATCACAAACTGAGGCATAAATGAACATTTTTTTATTATGACAATAAAAAGAAACATTTAACTACCCATACACTGTATTATCCAGTCCTTTCAAATTGGGAACACTATAATGATTCCAAAGTGACTTAAAGAAATGGTTAGCAGGGTGGACAAAGTGCTGAACTTGAAGTCAACTCCTGGTTTCAAATCCTGGCTCTGATATATTAATTGTGAAGCATTAAGTCCAGATGATAATCTGAATCGGTATAATTTATTTATGTACTAACAAAATCATAGATCTTTGATGAATTAATATACTGGAATGACTTGGAACTCTCAGAGATCTGTCATCAGTACTTTATTTATTTATTTTTATCTTTGTGCTGGAGTATACTTTGTAATATATAATTTTTCAGGCTTACTTGCTCCCATTCCAATTCTCTGGAATTTGTGAAGCCACTCTGGTATGCTGACAATAGGTAAAATGTAATTAACATTTTTTTGAAGCCCTTTACAAACTACTTATTGCCTTTTTCTTCAGGCTGATTGTACATTCCCCTTTACATTTTCCATATTTCTGCCACATTGACCTGCTTATTATTCTCTGTACACAAGATTGCATCTCCTACAGGCACATAGAAGACAGTAATAAATGCTTATTGAAAGAATGAATGTTGAAGAGCTTTCAGTGGCTATTATAAATCTTTGTCTCCTAGGCAAGAATTCCTAGGCTTTGAATTAAATCACTGTTGGAATTTATGATAGTGTGCTTTTCATGAAATTCTCTGAAAAAGGGTCAGCACCAAGAACACTTGAACATAGGTGGATATTAGCTATGATGTTCCCTGTTCTTTTTGTGTTCTCCACTTTTGTTGTGTCTCTTGTTCCACTGGAATCTGCCTGCTAGGTATGAAGAGATATAAAGCTCTCCTCTCTTTTCTACTCAAACTCTGAAAAAGCTTGCTTCCTCTACTGCATCTCCTCTCACTCCTAAACCTTTTGCAAAATGGTTTCTAACTTCATCATTCAACTTAAACTGCTCTCTCTAAAGTTATCAATAATTGACAATTTTAATTATCTTTCATGTACAAAGCCTTTCATGTTTTGCTCAGGAAACCATTGCCAAGTCAGTACTATAACTGATTCTGAAAGAGTATACCAATAAACTCACCAGCGGCTCTATTTACTATCCCTATGACTTACCAGTTGTAAACACCTTTCTTTTTCCTTGCCATCCCTCCATTATATGTGCTGTCTGAGCTTATTAGAGTGTAAGCTCTTTAAGGACAGGGATTGTTTTGTTTTTGAATTTATATTTCTAGTACTAAGCATAATTCTTGACACATGGCAAATGCTTAATAAAGGCTTTCATTTAATCATTCAGAATGTTATATTCCATTTTCCCCTTGGGTTTCTTGTAACCACAGTGTGTGTGTGTGTGTGTGTGTGTGTGTGTGTGTGTGTGTGTATTATTCTATTCTCCTTGGCTCTTTTTTCCCCTTGTTACCTGAAAAATGTATTCTTTATTGTTATAGTTCTAAAATTTGACTAAAATTTATCTTGGGGAGTTAAAATTGGGGTTTCCTTCTGGCAACGTCCTATGGATTTTTCTGACTTCCCTGTTCCAGGACCTCTGTATCCAATTATTTCTGGGCAATATTCAATAGGACTTCATGAAATATGGTTCATATTTTCTTTTTTATGATGTTTTTCTGGAAGATCTATAATGCTTAGATTATCTCTTTACATATTGTCTTTAATTTAGTATTGTTTGAGGAGGCTGTCATGTGTTCTTATATTCTTGTAGGATTAAAAATAATTTTTCCAGTACTTTTCCTTTTGCCTTTGTATTTTTGCTTTCCAATTCTGTTACTCTCTTTTTAGAGAGTTTAATGTTATGGAAATTATGCCTCTACTTCATCTTAAATTTTCTTTCTTTTTTTGTGTATCTCAGACTTTTCAATTTTTTTCTCCATAGCGCTCATTTCTGTTCAGATTCTTTTCTCTACCACTTTCATTTCATTTATAAAATAATTTTAATTATTTTCAAAATTCTTGTTTTATTTCTTTTAGGGATTCTAACTGAACATGTACCAAAGCTGTGTTTTTCTTTGAGATTTTGTTCATAGATGTTTCAGAGTAATTTTCTTCTTTCAGTTTTTTGTCTTAGGCATCACTGTCACCCTAACAGATTTTTATGGTGAGATTCTTTTTTGTTTACTCATTCTTCCAGTATTGCTTTCCAACTTTTGAATTTGCATTAGAGGCTGGATCTGCACATTTCTGGAGGGAATGTTTAGCACACACTTGTTCCTGAGGATATGATTTATTAAGATGAAATCAATAATAAAAGTAGGTAATTATTTATAATATTTTGACCGTGCAAACAACTCAGTGTAATGGCAGATGATTTTCTTCATTTGTGAAGTTGAACACAATTCTATTTCTTGGGGTACCAAATGAAGTCTCTTCTCAAAAATCCTCTTCATATGATAAAAGTGAAGATAGAATCATCAGAAAAGTTCTCTCCATCTCTTTTCTCTTAAGTCTTCTCTCTAGGCATGACACCTTCTTCCCCAAACTCGATTCTTATTAATTCCATATATCAAAATTAAAAAAGTCTACACACTTTCTCCCTTATGCCATAGGTTGAAATATTTCATAATAATTCTTCTTTTTCAACAGAAACTTCTAATTGTCTTTTCTACAACATTCCATTATAGAATTCCATTTGGATTTTAAAGGTACAGTAATAGTAATCCATAATCTCTGTGAGAGAGCTTAGTGTAACAGGTTTTATATCACTTTACAATGTAATCTGATGTCTGGAAATGTTATTTATTTTTCCTTCATTTCTTACTTTCTTTGGCGGTTAACCAATGTAAGTTAAAAAATATAATAACCATGTGATGCCTGAGAATCATGAACTAGGTTGGTTTTATTATTTAGTTTTTTTCTCTGGTTTTCTCTGGTTATATATTTTCTCTTGCCTTTCTTTGAAGTATTTTTTTGTTGACTAACTCATTCACTTCTTATTTCTCTTAAAGGGACAGCATAAATATCTCCCTTTTGCTGAATATCTGTTTTTTCTATTGAATTAAAAAAAAAGATTAGCTGTGCAAAACATATTTTCTAATCTTCTTTTTCTTAAAGGAATATTACATCCAAATCTTCTTTTATTTCTCACAAACAAGGTGCTATTCTAGGCTATTTGAATTGATTTTCTTTCATAGAAAAATATGTTTCTCTTGACTGTTTTTAATATTTTGCTTGAATTGAAAATTATGTAGTTTAATAACTATACACAAGGTGATTTAAGGTTAAGTTTCTGTTGTTGATTTGTGTGTTCTATCTATCAATACTTTACCTAGTGCTTCTGATATTTATGGAAAATATCATTGCATTACTTATTAAGTATGGTAGTTAGCTTTTCATTTCATCATGCCCTTCTGAAACACCTAAAAATCTGAAAGTAGCCTACAATTCTCTCCTCCTCCAGACCAGTTTCCTTCATTTATAAGAGCTCATGTGTTCTGTGAATTCTGCTGTCCTTTGATTCTGTTTCACCACATTTTCCTTGAAATATGTGCTTTTGTGTTCCACGTCTATTATTCTTTTTGTTTTGTCAGATTCTAATTGCGTTTGTCAGATTATCCATTGCGTTTTCTAAATTGTGTATTCTCTCATTTGTCTTACTGGTTTCTTCTTTGAGAATTCTGATTTCCTTCATAACCTTAGGCCTAACTTCAATTCTCATTCTTTCTTTTAATTTTCTCATTTCTTTTTTTGAAACATTCATGAATATCTTGCTATTTTCCGAATATTTCTTCAGGAATTCCTTGTCCATTTCTTTTTCGTTGGGATCTTACAGGTGACTTTTATCAGTATATATATTTTTTTCATTGTGTTATAACCTTTTCTGGTTTCCCTTTTCATATTACCCTCTTCATTTTACTCCAGTCAGGTTTTCCTTCTTGGGACCATGGCTTTTCCCTAATGAGTCTCTGTCTATCTTTATGCTATATGCCATTTCCTTTCTGATTATTTCATTAGGTGCCATATTATTTGACTCCTCCCCCAGCTATTGACTCAGTATGTGTGTGTGTATGTGTGTGTTACACACACATACACACATATATTAGATGACCATAGAACTGTATTGGTATTGAGAACTGAGGCTATGCAGCTCTCTTTCTTGTTGTGCAGAAACTCCGTGGTAAGGGATGGCCACAAATGGGTTTATGTGGCCTCTTCTTTTGAAATGACTGCATTTCTGGATCTCCTTATCCTATACTTCTTTTTACACTCTCTTGATAAAGACTAAGGTTGTAAATATTTTTTCAGTGAGTTTTATAAACAAACATCACCTAAGGTAACAAATAATATTTACTTCTAAGAAATATAAAATATAGCATGTAAAAATTGTTTGAGTTGCAAACTTAAAAGTCCAGTTTTCTTAAAGTGGGTAACTATAACAGCAATAAGACAACATCTCTGGTTGAAACATTGGAAAAACTAGGTAAGCCAATCAATGCTTATTCTTCTAGACAAATGTAGTTTATGGTCTTTCAGTGCAGCTAGGTTGTGCAGCGGATAGAGCACCAGTGCAGAAGTCAGGAGGACCTGAGTTCAAATGTCACCTTAGACACTTGACACTCACTAGCTGTGTGACCTTGGGCAAGTCACTTAACCCCAATTGCCTCATCTTGGGTCATCTCCAGTCATCCTGATGAATATCTGGTCACTGGATTCAGATGGCTCGGAGGAGAAGTGAGGCTGGTGACCTGCATAGCCCTCACTCAAAACAAAGTCAAGTGCAAGTCATGTCATTATTTCTCTGATGGTATGGTCTTCTTCGGCAATGAAGGATGAACACACACACAGTTCATAGTCTTTCAGTATTTTCAATATTTTATGAATTGAGACTAGAGTTGATGGTTTCAGGTAGGTTATTATAGGAAATAAATCCCCTGTAGCTCACTATTAAAATGATTTTTCTTTATAGTGGTCCTTCTAGGGTTACGTAAAGCATGACCTTGATGTGTCCGTTAGTGATTCCAACCACAAAGCTAGCAATTGTTCCATGTGCCTGGGAACTCAATCTTTTTCTTCTTCACTTCTAAATTATTTAGAAAGAAGGTGACAATCTTACTGATGTCTATACTTAGTTTACATAAATAGAGGTACAGGCCTACAGCAAATACCAAATCTATTTTTATATTTACACATGTAGCAAAAGGAAAGCAAGGCAACCAGAAGGGATTATCTTCCTTTCTTTAATACTTTTCTTGGTCCTAACAAACCTAGGAACTTATCTTCATCAAGATGAAAAATTTAGCTTTTAGAGATGGCCTAGTTTCTGAGGGAAAAGAATATCCATATGATCTTTATTATGCTAAAAATTACCAAAGGCATGAATGTTATAGAAAGTTATGAAGGACTTTTAAGGTTTCATAAAATTGTGCATTTACATATAATACCTACTTCAGCTATGCTCTGTATAAGTAACTTTTATATTATAGTAGGTCTAGTATTACTTTTATTTTAGACTAAAAAAGGAAAGAAGAACCATTCTGGAACTTTTGTTTGAGTTGATTTAGCTTCACATCATTGGGACTTTGTACTATTTGGATGGTATTTAAAATGTTTACTCAATACTCACTTGAATAAGAAACCACACAGGGAATATGGTAACTTGATTGCCACAAGATTGAAATACACTATCACTCATTCAAATACTTTTGAAATGATAAGGTTTAAACTCAAAACTAAAATGATGCTGCTTTGGTGATGATTGATGATCCCATCAATCTATACATGATTATGAACATGCAAACACCCAAAGGATTCATGATTTCCTCAATATAGGAATGTGGGAGCTTGTGCCACCAATGTTGATTGCATCCCACTCAAGGCTTAGCAGATAAGATGTTTACGGAATCTAGAGATTGTATCTTTGGTTAGGGAAAGACACCTAACAAGTATCAGAGACATAATTTGAATCCAGGTCTTTTTGATTCCAAGTCCAGTATTCTATTCTCTATGTTGTACCATCTTTGATTTGGATACTAATATTACTTTGCATCTTCATATAACTTTACTTTTGTTTGTTTTTATGTTTACTTCTATTGCATGCTCTTTCCCTACTTTTGCCATTTGGATTGTTGTCTCTTTTTTTGAAATGAATTCAGAAGCTTTCTTTATGTGCTATGTTCTTGGACTTCACATGAAAGTAAAAGAGGGCGAAGATAATGATGTAGCATTGTTTGTAGTACCCTGTTTATAAGAACATATAGCAATCAATCCCTCAGAAGTACAGTTTCAATTTTGCCCTTGAAATATGAGATGGATGATGTTGCCAGAACATATTTATCTCTGCCAAACATCTCCTTAATTCTAAAGTCTGTGGACATCTTACGAAGCTTTACTTTGAATTTATTTTCAAGTTTAGTTTTATTTGAAAGAGATGAATACCTGATAAATGACAGTACTTATTACAATGACAGGAACATATTAGCTACAGTAACATGGCAGCAAAGTGGCTAGAAGTCAAGCATCAAAATTCCAGTAAGAATAGTAACTGTCATATTGTTTATTGCATAATTGAATAATGTATATCTTTCTGTTCCTAAGAAGCATGTTAGGATAAACTCCAAATCTGAATGTTGCTTTGATTATATATAGTAACAGGAGGCCTGGGTTTAGGGTGTGTAGAACACTTGATCTATCTTTGAACTTTTTGTGCCACCATATCGAGTTACCCAGCTACAGAAGCAACTCCATAATCAGATTCCACAAACTCCTTCAAGACCTTGCCTATATTCACTGACCAACAATCTGAAGGCTTGAAATTTAGAGATAACAAATTCATTGAATGTTACAAAACTTTGAGTTTTCAATAAGATCTCTTGATTCCTTAAATCAGCTATCCTTTGTGTGTTTCTTTTATTTTCATGACAAAATGCAACTTTTTCTTTAGCATCAATAATATACAACAAGGGGTAGAGACAATGTATACAGGTGTTCTCAATTTGGTACATCCATATTGGGATCCAGAGGCCCTGCCATGAAAAATGAAAGCAAGGACCTTTCTTCTCACTATTGGTAGGGACTTATCTAATGATTTTCTTCTGGTTAGATTGGCAACACAGCCCATCATTGTTTTACTTTTTAATTTATTTGCTATAGTCCTCAAAAGTCTCAGAAGTAAAGTTCTTTTTCTATATTTCCTTCTCAAATTTCTCTAAAAAAATTCTCTGTCATAGGTCCTATGGAATTCAGGATCTTAACTGATAACAAGACTTCTGTTAATCTTATGCACTGCACATAATTTAAAGCTCTTATATTAATCTTAGGATTTGTCTAAACATTTTTTGTTCTCTACAAAGAACATAATAGAAGAAAGAATAGATGCACTGTCTTCTTTGTCTGAAATAATTCAATCCAACAAGAATTTTAAAAACATTATGTGCCAGGAACTGAGGATATGAAGACAAAAATAAAAATCTTTGTCTCCTGAGAAATTTATATTCTATTGGTCATGGTGGTAATAGTGGTGGGGGTGTGGAGGTAACAGTCTGGGAGACAACAGATATGCAATTAATTAAATATGAATTATTTACAAATTAATTTCAGAGGTGAGAGCACTAACCACTGGTTTTGTGTAGAAAGTGGCATTTGAGCTGATCTTTGAAAGAAACCCAGGATATAGAGGTGAGAAGCAAGAGCATTCCAGGCATGAGGGCAATCTGTGCAAGGGCATGAGGGCAGGAAACTGAGTAAGCCATTTTGGCTGGAGTGTGGAGTGTATGAGAGAGAATAATGTGAAAACAATCTGGAAAAATCGATTCGAAGTTTATTGTAAATAAATGGCAGAAGTGTTTTTGTTTTTGTGTTCTTAGAGGTGATAGGTAAATATTGAAGTTTCTTGAGTAAGAGAGTGACATGATGATACCTATGACTTAGAAATATCAATGTTATATTCTGGAGAAGATCAATTAGAGAAGGAAGAGAGCTCTCACAAGGAAACTGGTTACTTCAGGGCTTAAATATATGCTAAAAAAAACAATAAACAAACAGAAAAAAAACCCAGCTTCAATACTGGAGTAAGGGCATCAGGGAGAGAGAGAAGCAAGAATATGACAATGACGTTTTTTGTTGGTACAATTTTTTAAATCAATTTTTATAACCCAAGAGGCATTATGACATAGTAGGTCGAAAGCTGACTTGGAAGTAAGGAAGATCCAGTTTCAAATTTCATCTTTGACATTGACTAGCTGTGTGACTCTGGGCAAATAACCTCTCAGTGCTGTAGGCAACTCTTCAATTCTGCATATTGCAGGAAAGGTGTATAACCAAAGGAAGCTTTCAAATCTGGGAGTTCCCCATACTAGTGAAATCACAGGTCCAGTCCCCATCCTTGTTCTGTCCTAACATTAAGTCTTCAGGATCCATTGTTAGGGGGAGAGACCTAAGAAGGGCCAATGATTTTCCCCATAGAAGTAGAAAAGTGATTTCATATAGATGAAGACAGCAAGCACCTATGATCTATTATCACTGGTAGTGTCTTCACCTGCTTAGCAGTCAGTAGTGGTGATATAAAGATGGACCCACTAGGGAATTAAAGTTTAAAACTAGAATTCTGTTTGTTTTGGTAAAGACATAGATATTCAGGCTCAGAAAGGACCTTTCATGGACACACTTAAGCCATTACAGAGAGAACTGGATGCCAGATACAGTTCTGGGAACTTGATTCATGGGATGGGCATTTTGAGATGGGAGTAGCAGAAGAGGGAGAGAAAGAGACAAAGAGAGACACAGGCACAGTCTCACACACACACACATACACACACACACACACACACAGAGAGAGACAGACAGACAGACAGATGGACAGACACACACAGCTAGAATAAGACTTGAGGCAAACAGCTTCTGAAGACAGTCAACCAGGGAGACCCCCAGAGTGTGAATGAGGAGGAATGGACTACAGAGTAGGCTTTCTGAGTCAGGAAATCTGGAATCATGGAAAATTCAGACTTAGAATGATAGGTGAAAGATATTTCTTCAGTAAAAATTTAAAAAATGAACTTTTTAAAAAGAAAATTATTTAGCCCCTAGTTTACTTTATTCCAGACTTACTCAGATCCTACATTCATGTTATACATTTTCTGTATCCTCACAACCTTAAAAATGAAGGTCACTATCTAGCATTGAATACTCTAGTGGTCAGACATTATGTGGATGATGGAATGTTGTAGCAATCAGGTCTTGGTAATCAGTTCCTGGGATTAGGCAGGCTGCCATGCTTGTAGCAGCTGCAACCTCCATATTCTCCACTGGGAAAGTTCTTAAATAACGAGCCAAAGTGATCTCGTCACTTAATGTGCACTTCAACTGAAAAATGATGATAAAGGTTGTGAAGAATAGCTAATAAAATTTCTTGAGTGGTCTAACTGAGTTAGAGCAAAGATCTGAGCTCCCAGCTCCATCACACTACTCCAAAACAGATTAGGAATTGAAAGCAAGCTTCCAGAGTGTGTATGCTTTGACAGTTGGCTCGCAATGTAATGAGAAACGATGACCATTATTTATCATTGAAAAATACTAGGTAGTTAGACTACTTCCAAGAAAAGTAGGTAGCTACGTGACATAGAGGGTTATAGCACCAGACTTGGTCAGAAAGATTAAGTTTGAACCTTAACTCAGACAATTTTTGGTGGGTGAGCCTGGGAAATTCACCTAACATCTATTTCAGCCTCAGGTTCCTCATCTATAAAATGGATATAACAATAGCATTCACATCACAGGATTAGTGGAAGGATAAAATGAGATTACATATACATGTTCACTGTAAACTTTAAGTTGCTACCTAAATTTTAGCTATTATTAAACTGAAAGACCACTGGGGTTCTTTGGCATTCCTGAATTAACAGGCAGTACATTGGAGAGGGAATGCTCAGCCTTCATGTCAAGAAGTTGAAGGGATATCAAGGCACAGTTTTGACCTTTTAGAAGATGCATTCCAGAGGAGAGACTTTTGTGTCACATGAGAAGACTTAAATGATACCTCTCAATAAGTACAAAGAAAATTATACTGTAAATAAAAGGAAATTGCCCCAAAAGGAAGCAAATTCCTGATCCCATTGTTATCTAATTGCTCAATCTTGGATCTAGAGGAAGATCTGCTTCTTAGCTCCCATTTGCATGACACTGAACACTAATGAAGTCACACAACTGTGCTCACTGCTTCCTCTACTAATTGTTATTTTATAATTTCAAATGGGCCCTCACTGCTATGTGGCAGTCTTTTTTTTTTAACTTCTTTGACTGACTTGCTATTATATTGTAGTTTAAGTAAGCTTTGAGACATTGTCATCCTTATTCATATTTCCACTAATGAACTGGGTCCCCAGAGCTTGGCTACAATCTCCTCCCTCATCTTCAGTTAATCCTGGGTCAGGGCTATTTTTGCCTAGTATTTTTCCAAAGATTAGAATAATGCATATTTCATGGTACTTCTTTGAATGGATTCACATGTGTTTCCAATGGTGTAGTGCAGATCATAACGAATTGTATTGATATCTCATCATGATAGATGATTCTTGTTGAATTCTCCACACAAGGGTTCTTAAAGTTTTTTTGGTGACATAGACTTCTTTTATAGTCTGGTGAAATCTTTGGACCCCACCTCAGAGTAACATTTTTAAATACATAAAATAAAATATATAGGATAAGAAAGGAAATAAACTATATTGAAATACAGTTAACAAAATATGTATTAAAAATTGCACAGACTTCAGGTTAAGAACTTTTGCCATAGAGATTCTATTAAACACATGGGAGGTCTTTTAGGTCCTTTAACCTTGCATGTATACCAGTGCAACACTTAGTCTCTCTAGGTATTATCCCTTGTTCTCATTATAAGAATCAGCCCACCTCCATTTCCGATCACATATTTCATTAATTATATTGTTTACACAACTCCTTGCATGTAAGTGACCATTGGAAACTAGTCATAGCCATGGTCAAAGGATACGAACAATTCCAAAAAAAGAATTTCAAATGAAACTAAGTTTTACCTCACCTAGTAAATTGGAAAAGATGACAAAAGATAGGAATAGTTAATGTCAGAAGGATTTTGTCAGTGCAGCTATGAATTAGTATAAACATTTTGAAAAGTGATTTAGAATTAAGCAAATAAAGTGACTAAAATGTCTCTACCCTTTGACCTAGAGATTCCTCTACTAGACACATATCCCAAGGCAGTCATTAAGAAGAAGAAAATCTCTATACTTACCAAAACATTTATAGCAGCACTTATTGTGGTTGTAAACAACTAGAAATAAAATTGATGCCCATTGATTGGGGATAGCTAAACAAATTGTGGAACATCAATGTAATGGAATATGTCTGTACCATAAGAAATGATGAATGTAATGAATATGGTGAAGCATAGAAAGACTTACAAGATCTGATGCAGAGTGCAGTAAATAGAGCCAGAGCCAAAAAAAACCCCAATATATACAATGGCTATAATGATTTAAGTGGAAAGAACAATTACCACATAATAAGAGTGAATATTTAAAAATTTCAAATAATAAGCAAGACTCCCCCAAAAGATATGATATCCCTACCTCACTCCTTTGCAGGGATGAGAGGTACATGTTTATAAAGCATTGCATATATCTTGAGAATTTTTCAATGTATTGATCAATTTTTTCTCCTTTTCTCTTTTTTCCCCTTCACAATATTTGTTCTATGGGATGGCTCTCTAGGAGCAGTGAGCAATACTGATAGACAAAAAAACCCCAAGATATCCACAAAATTATTTGAAAAAGAAAATATCACATCCAACTTATACCTACTATGTATCCAGTATGCTGGAGCCACCTCAGACCACCTTGGTTTGAGCCCTTTAACAAGAACCAATTGTTAAATTTTTATTGTGAGTGTGAACACTTCAGAAATTAGCAAACTTTACAAAACAAGACTTGTTTTATATAGTGATTTTGGCTCTGTAGACTTAAGCAAGTAATGGAGAAAGTTCTCCTTAAATTACTCAGAATTCTGATTCTTTGAAGAGAGTAGTATTTCATGTTTTGAATCTATATTACCTCCCCTAAAGAATACTCATGTTACAAGATGTTGAATCTTTTTATCTGGAATTGTTCACTGCTTTGACCAGCTATTAATCTAATCAATAACTCAATGATTACCTGAAGGGGAAATATCTTCACATTGTGACTAGGGCCAACTTTGGTTGAAAACATGATATTAAAGGGGCAATTAATTGTAATGGGAGTTAAAAATCTTCCCTGTCCGTTGATAGGCCTCAGATGGGGCTATTGAGGGAAGCTTGATGAAGGGGAGGCTTGTTTCCTGCGAAGGCCCACACCTTTTGCTGATTGCAAATGAGGCACTGAGTCAGGAGGGGTTGTGCCTTCTGGCTGTGAAAAGAATATATATACTCTGAGGGGAGGCTTTGCTTTGAGGCTTAGTTTTGGAAGGAGGTTTGTGTGCCAGATGAGACTGTGAGCCGCTAAGCAGCCCCCCGGTTTTGAAAACCCAGATGTTCATGCTTCCCTCTCTGGTGACTGTGTGTATGTAATGGTCAGACAAATAGAAGTCTATTTCTCTTCTCGTATTTTTCTATATTGGTTAATGATATATGTGTTTGATTAAAGGAGATTGTTAACCCCTCAAAAGTTGCCTTTGCTTTTATAAATGCAGACCTAAGAACCTATGATAGCAGGCCCCTTTTGCATGTCAGGGTGCTTACTAATGCATTAATACCCTCAGAAAGTGTTTGAATTTTTTTTATACAAAATTGGTATTAGATACAAAAATCCATCTTGTGACATAAATATTCTCTAGGGAAGGCACTATAGATGCAAATCTAAAGAGGAATAAAAATATACATGTAGGACTGGGCTGGTAAATGCTTATCAACAAGCACTTTGGGAAAAATAACGTACACAGGGCACACTTTTAAATTTAACCTGCATCATTAACATATGCATTCTTTAACTGTTTCCTGAATCCTTCTTTAGTAGAAAAGAAAAGCATTTTGCTTGGTTACTGAACCAAGACTGAAGGTACAAACAAAATGGCACTGACCGGTCAATTCAATCTCTGTCTCTTGGTGACTGAGGCAAGGACCTCCCAGGTGGTGAGAGAGATAGTTAATAGCCTACTCTCTCTACTCAAGTCAACCCAAAGCCATGAGTGCATGGCCTGGTTGTTTTCCTATATCAGTTATGATTCATTCTTTCCTCCTGTTATATAAAAGAGTATTCAAGATGGAACAGATGAAACTACAACCTTGTGAACTTTGAAAAATCAGGAAAGCCACTAGAGGTCCAGGAACTGGTGTCCATACCAGAAATTGCCAGTAGTTGGTGGGGGCCTTGCTTCCCCAGTAGATCAGAATATCAGCGAAGATTCTACATCTTGAGAAAACTGGAGTGAATCTACCCACTGGCTGGGCTAAATTCAGAAATAAATGTGGTGGGGACAAATGAATTGGAGCAACTACTTTAAATGTGAGCCCATTCTTTGTAGAGAAAGAGATAGTAGATAGAAGTGTGTGAGGGAGGAAATAAATGTGTTTGTAATTCTGTTCTTACTATATCTTCTCAGTAAATATCCCTTTGTAAAAGCTAGTTAGATGAGATTGAAGAGATAACTTGTTGAATTATTTGGGGATAGAGAATATACTGGGGTGGGGTTTGAGCACATTAGGAAAGTCCTATAACACCTCAAGGTTACCTCCTTAAATGATGAGGGAAGATGAAGATATAACTGACTTTTGGAGACTCAACTTGCTGGTGAGAATGGACAATGAAGGAAGGACCCTGCAGAGTCTCTAAAGGCTGCATATACTGACATATGTATGTTTCCTCTCTTGACAGATGTAAGTTTCTTGAGGATGGGGAGGTTTGCCACTTTTGTTTCTTTATGCTCAGTACCTAGCACAACTCCTGGTGCACAGCTGATACCTAAGTGTCTTTTTATTGATTAATTGATAGATAATCACATATGAAATAGCAGGATTTTCTCAAAATGAAATATTACCTCAGATGGTCAGTGAAGTCAAAGAGAACTAAAAATTTGGAAAACACATCCTCTATCAACTTACTTTTACTTCTGCTTATAATAATAGACTCTTTTCACTTCATCTTTATCTTCCCTATCTCAGCATCTGAGAATAGCACAGTGCGCAAAAGGGGAAGCGGGGAAATGGACACATGGGCTTCTGGAAGAAACAGTGCACAAAGCATTCCTGAATGACTCTCACCTGGGCAAATGCTAGCTGTGCTGAACTTTGAAGATTCAGAAGCAGCGGGGGCTGTAGAATCAAAGTGCTCCAGGTCTTATGATAGATTTCTGTTTCTCCCAAATATTGTTGGATCTTGCTGGGGGCAGTTCAGAAAGCCATTTGACATTGGAAACCCAGAAGTCTCACAAATTCCCTTAGAAAGCTTCAGCTGAATCAGTGAGGCTTAGTCATAAAGTATGACCCCCTTAAAGAAAGAAAACATGTTGAACTGGAATTGTTCTTATAACCATACTCAGCTGTAGAATGTTGGTTGGCCAACCCAAAAGAAACAGAACAGCTCGGTTGAATTTGCTGGAATTATGAAACTCCTGTTGGAAAGGAATTTATTTTTATGCCATTCCAACACAGGTGCATTAATCAAATAAGAGTAAACTTGCATACCTGTAATTATTGCAACTGAACCAATCAACTCTATGGATATGTATACATGTGTATACACACATAGTGATGAGAATAAATTACTATTTCCTTGCATATTTCCTAATATACATATGCTTAACTCATTTATGCAGTGCTTTCATAACCCAATATTCTGTTATTTCAATGCATACCTACTAGCACATTCCAGTAGAATATATAATATTTATTATGTTACACATTCAAAAAAACACATCTGCATGTACTTTAAGAATACTTTGGGGGTACTCTCCTCCCTGTGGTATAATGCTTTAAATATAACTTATGTTGGAAATCATTCAGGGATAGGATCATAACATATCCCATGATTTCATGCATTGCATGGCTGGCGTGGATCCCAGAGGAGCAGAGTGGACACTTTAGTATGGCTGTCGAAACAGGTTAAGATGAGTCTCATGAAAATGTTTTAACTTGGGAATTACACAGATAGTATACTGACCTTCATGTAAATGGTTGATCTTTTCTGGAGGGAGGGTTCACACTTATAATTTCATTGGTGTAGGGAGTACTGGTATGTAAACTTCCTCTAGACCTATTGGACACTTGATGATCACTTTTAATGCTGGAGAAATGTCTAAAGCTCTGAGAAGTTAAGTGACCTGTCCTTAAATAGTATGAATTAGAGGAAGGGTTTAAACCCATACTTTTCCAACTTTGAGCCTGGACATCTATTTACTATGCCATGCTGCCTCCAGCGCTAGTACAGAAAAATAGCATCTGGCATATCCTATTTCTTTATTCAATTATCCAGAGTTTAGCTTTGGTATAAATGACCCTGAACTAAAATAGGAGCAGGAGAATAAAAGAAACCTCTTAAGAATAACTGTTAAATAAGTTGCCTTAAATTATCTAGTGAATAATTTGGTTGGGGTAAGTATATTTTCACCCTTTTCTTCTGAATTCACATAAACTTAATAAAGGGAAGAACAAAAAGTGTGTGCTGGCCTGAATTTTACTATGTAATAACATTTGCATGGTACCACTTTTCTGTTTCTCACTTCATCAGAACTGTTTTTCATTTGGTTGGACCTCCTTAGCCATGATGGTGTTGGAAAAAAAGGCATCTGCAGTTGGACAACCATCTACTGAATACCATTCTGTTTCCATGTAACTATAATATATATCTCCTTGAGACGAAATGAGAAATGCTTACTGTTAATAAATAAGCAGTTTCTGCTGTTAGTACTGATGAAATGTCGATGGATAAATAAAGACCAGACCCTGAAAAGCTACATTTGATTAATTGCTTTCTCTGTGCCAAACCAAATGGACTCATAAAACAAGTGATAAAGCTGTGAATTGTGCACTTAGTTATAAATGCATTCAGTATGACTGTGGTTTCTAGCTGTAAACACAGATAGTATAGTGCCATGGGATTCAACCTTAATCTACTACAATGGAGAAAAATACAAATATGTAGACCCATGTACGTAAAATGCATATGTACCCAAGCTGCAGCATCTTGTAATCTGTTTGTCTTTGTTTCAGATGCCAAAAATCTGGTTGTGGTTCCACAGAATGTGGTTAACCTCTTCCCTCTTCCACTCCCTGCCTCGTAACCTGAATATCCAAATTAAAGCCATCTGATCAAATGACTCCAATACAAGGTGAATATCATAAGGGGTGTATGTATTTAGGGGTATGTTCCATGTGGTGGTGCCCATCTTCTCTCTTGTAAATGATCCTTGTATGCTATCACAGTTTAGAAATGGAGGACATTTACATAAAAAAGAAATATATTCCAGAGACAACTATTCATAAGCTAATATATAGTTAGTGCCTTAAGGTTTGTGAACTGTTTGACATGTTATCTCATTTGAGCCTTACAACATCCTTATGAGGTAGGTGTTATCATCTTCTCTTTTTACAAATGAGAAAAATGAGACTAAGAGAAATTAAATGATTTGTCTTGTGTTACACAGCTAGGAAGTATCGAGGCAAGATTTGAACTCAGGTCTTCCTGACACCAAGTCCAGCATTCAATCTTCTATGTCATCTATCTGACTACTATATGATATGAGCATATATGTGATAGGCACAATGCTTGCCATTGGAATATAATGATAAAAATGAAAAAAGTTCAACCCTCAAGGAACTTAATTCACATATATGTGTCATATTTGAACATCACCATTATTTGTGCTTCTCTCTAATGATAAAAGGATACATTTTTTAACCGTTTTTGAATAATTTGTGCAAACTTTTACCTTAGTTTGTTTCTCCAATGAGGTCATGAGGCCAGAGTTGATTTTAATAAAATGGAGCAGATTGTTGCTGTCAACCATTTCTCAACTAAATTTTGATCAAATTTAGCATTTCAACCTCACTGCAGGATCAAATAGATGAAGAAGTCAAACTAGAAAAGAGTAGAGACCAACTTAAATGCAAACAGCTTGGGTGAGATGGTAAAGATGGTAAGAAGGATGATGGAAAACATATGAAAGGTAAATGAATACATGTTTGTTTGATAATGAAGTTCAAAGTCTTTTCCAGTGTGACTATTCCTCTTTATAAGAAGAAAAAGTAAAATAAATAACATAAAAACATTCTACTTGGCTTATTTTTATTTTCCCCCTAATTTAACAAAAAAAGGATAACTAAATTTTATTTAACTACTATATATTTATAAGATTTTTATAAACTTATTCTTGTAAAGCAACTAATTAAAAATGAATACCTAAGTGAAGGAAATTAACACTTGGAAATCGATTGTGGAAGCCGTACAAATAACATGTTCACTGAGACACTTGAGTGGGTCAGAAAGATACCATGCATTTGCTGTAAAGATCTGAATTTTCACAGTGTCCCTCCCCTCCTCCATCTATCTTCATGTGACATTCTCACTTTTCTAATAATTGTTGCAATCAGTTACTAATCTACAAACAGAAACCCCAAACTTTTTAGTGCTTTTAAAGTTAGTAGGACCATTAGGATTGGAACACAAAATAAAATAAACAAAAATGACTTCATGTCTACTATGAACATAATACACAAAAATGTTCTCACACAGACTAAATGTCAGGTGAAATCAACAAGCATTTATTAGATGCCTATTACGCACCAGACATTTGCTGGGTATACTCTGTGGATGAAAAGAAAGTAAAAAAAATAGACTTTGCTCTTAAGCAGCTTTCAATCTAATGAGGGAGACAACATGAAAAGAACAAAACATATATCCCAAATAAAGTGGAAATAATCTCAGAGGGAAGGCATTAAGGGGAATCCTAGAATAATGCTTGCACACATTTAGGCATTTAATAAAAGCCGGGTGGGCTTTTATTAAATTGGGGGGGGGGAATTTGGCTGGGGAATCGGGACAGGTTTCTTATATAAGGTGGGGCTTTAGTTGAGACTAAAGAAAATGATGAAGGTCAAGAGATGAAGCTAAGGAAGGAAAGAACTCCAGGCATGGGAGTAGTCAGTGAAAATACCTGGAACCTGGAGATATGGAGTTTCTTGGGTAAAAGAACAGCAAGAATTCCAGTGTTGCTGGATCTTCAGGGAAGTGAAGCAAGCAAGATATAAGATGACTGAAAAGGCCAGGAGGTGTCAGTTATGAAGGACTTTAAAAGACAATAGATTTTGTATTTGATTCTAGAGGTAAAAGGGAGCCATTGAAGTTTATTGAGGGAGGTAAATAGTGACATGGTCTTTAGGATGGCGCTTCTGGAAGATTTCTTTAGCAATTGAGTTGAGGATGGACTGGTGTTGGGAGAAACTTGAGGAAAGTAGACCAGTCAGAACGTTATTGCAATATCCAGGCATGACATGATGAGGGCTTACCAGGGTGATAGCAATGTCAGAGGATAAAGGGGGCTATACAAGAGATGTTGCCAGTGGTAGGAACAACAGGATTTGGTAACAGATCGGATAAGGGGGAAGAGTGAGACTGAGTCAAGGACGTGAGAATAACACTTATGTTATGAGTCTGGGATTCTGGGAAGATGATGGTGCCTCGACAGTAACAGGAAAATCAGGAAGAGAGAGATATTGGGTGGAAAGGAAAATGAATAATAAAACTTTAATTCATAAGCAGATTTTGAGTTCTGGAAATAAATGTAATATTTATTGCAGTGGTGGTGGAGTTTCATAGTTGAAGGTAGAGTTGTTTGTTAGTACATAGCACTAGATGACTTCTGATATCCTTTCCACTCTAAAGCAATGAAGATTTATTTGTTAGTGGGTTTTATGTCCTTAGAGAAAAAAAAAATCACATCACCAGAAATTTTGCTGGATGTTGGGCTACTTCTTCAACTGAAATGTGTCGCAACTCCATCCAGCCTCTCGCTACCTGTCCTGCCTCTTCCCAGAATATCTCAGAGGTAAATTCTAATAATTTGACAGATGAAGCAACGAATGCAAAATGTTAGGAACACTTTTTAAATTGAACAATAAAAGATGATTCATGATGATGTTTGAGTCTAGGTCAGGTTATATAATGAAGTTAAATTGTCTAAAATCTAAGCTCCTATATTTAGGATATTGTATTTCTTAATCTTTATAATAAATCTAAGCTCCTATATTTAGGATATTATATTTCCTAAAAGATTAGGATTAAGATTAAGAAAAGATTAAGATTAAGAAAAAATGATTAAGAAAAAATGTTCTTTTTTCTTTTATGCACAACAAATTCTTCTAGTAGCTTAAGTGAATAGAACTATTCTAGATTCATAGATCTAAAGTTGGAAAAGACCTTAGACAATTATCAAATCTATCCCCTCCTTTTAGAGATAAGGAAACTGAGGCCCAAGTCCCTTGGACGAGGGACTTGTCTCAGGTCACATAGGAAATAAGTCTCAGACCATGTGATTTAAACCCAGGTCTTCTTACTTTAGAACCAGTGCTTTACTCTAGTTAGTGGTTAAGTAACAGGGATAGGCAAGAGATGATTGTTGTTCAGTAGTTTCATTTGGAGTTTTCTGGGCAAAGATACTGGAGGGGATTGCTATTTTTTTCTTTAGCTCATTTTTACAGATGAGGAAACTGAGGCAAAAAGGGTCAAGTGACTTGCTCAGGATTGCACAGCTAGTAACCATCTGAGGTCATATTTCAACTCAGGTCCTGCTGAATCCAGGCCTGACACTCTATCCATTGTGCCACCCAGAGATAGGATAGGAATCAGGGTAAGCCAAGTTCTTTGAGTCTGTTTACTCATCTGTAAAATGAAGGTGTTGTACTAGATGATCTCTATAATTCCTTTCAGTTCTACCATTCAGTGCTGCTGCAGTGTGGGATATTTTAAATTCTCCAAGGAAACAGTGATGTTTAATATCTATCAAATGCTTCATTAACTACTAGCATGAGGTAATTCACAATGTCAACTTTTGATCAAGCTGCATTCCTTTTAATGATATTAATAAGATCATTTTAGTCTTCTATTTTGACTTAAACTTTTTCTAAGTTATGTAGACTTCAAAGATTGAACTTTTTCGGTGGAAGTGGGAGATATTCTTTGGGCTTTCACAAAACAAAAAGGGTATTTCTTCTTTCATAAATTTTCCACAGACACTGGACACTTGTAATTGGTCAAAAACAGTCATCAAGACCTTCTGATTTTTCAGGACAGGCAGCCTGACTTCTCAGGTTCCAGAGGTTGCAAACTTACTTTGCAGAGAGATAGTTATATTGTCTATAAGTTTAATAAAGTCCAAACTCCACCCACTGCAGAAAGCATTATGTATAGTTAAAACCATTAAAGTCAACAAGAAGCAGGAAACTCTACTGGCTATCTTGACCCCACTTATCTTTATCTTTTCCAAATTCACTGGAAAGTTTATTAGAGAAGACTGAACATAGATAGCTATGATCATGTCTATCAGAACCTAGTCACCTTGTTTATGATAGATGATGACCTCTCCCTGTTTCTGCCCCATTCTCCTTACGTATTTTTGCATTTCTAACTCATTATAGCCCTTAATGTCTTTTCTGAACTGAGGAAGAATGGATTTTCTCCCTGGGAATCCATTTCTTTGTATTTCACTGTGTGGGGCTGGAGGGAACAGAAGCAGCTTCAGGGTAAGTCATGATCCTAAAGGGAGGAACCTGTGATTCTAACCATGTGCACATGAACATCTGTCTTGTTTCTTGCATGAAGTTTACAGATTTTTTGCCTTACATGTGTCTTCCATTAAAGGACACATCTCAGGAAGGGCAAAAAACTGTCACAGTCAATGCAGTCAGGAAAAGAGATACTGATATTTATTTCCTTTTTGTTTACTAGGTACTAATAATATGATTATTCTGTCTAGCTTCATCAATATTATAGCAGCCACTGAATTAGACTTTATTGACAGAGGTTTTTAAACATTTTAGTATCATAAGCTTCTATATTAAAAGTTGAAAATTCAGCAATCTGCAAGTTCAGAAAATAAAATGACCCTAGAATACAAATGAAGAATTCAATTTTTTTGGTTTTCCTTGAACTAGACTCCTTTAAGTGAAAACATTAAAGATTATTATAAATCAATTGCAAGAAGATCTTCTTGAGTGGGCTCACAATTAATTTGCTTAAACATGTGAAGTATTTGATTTTTAGGGTAATAATAGATTTATATAGTACCATGATGTGCCAGGTACTATGCTAAGTGCTTTACAAATATTATCTTATTTGATCCTTATAACAATCCTGGGAGGTGTTACTATTATCCCCTTGTAACAGTTGAGGAGACTGAGGCAAACAAAGTTAAAATGACTTGCCTAAAATCAAACAGTTGGTCAATGTCTGACGCCATATTTGAACTCCAGTTTTTCTAACGCCAGGGCTAGCGTTCTATCCAATGTGCCACCTGGCTACGTGTACTTTGCTTAAAGATCTGTAATGTTGAATATATTCTGTTCAATAGTTAGATGAAGCATTATTAAGCACCGTGCCCTGTGCTATGTGTGGAAGATACAAATACAAGCCAACAAAGTAGTGCCTGCTCTCATTTTAAAATCTATATTTTATAATCTAATTAAAAATGTCAACATAGATAGGGAAGCTGGAAAGGAGAGGGGAGTTATACTCCAAATGGTGCAGGGAAGTGGAACAGAGGCATAAGTCCTGGCAAGGTAATCGAAAGGTGATCAATTAAAGTTAAGGGACCAGTGAAGTGGAGTCCAGGATATCAGTGAGGGGGAGGTGATGTTAGGTAACAAGATGATAGATACAAATAATTCTGTCTAGGTCAGTTAGTCAATAAGTATTTATTAAGTACCTACTATGTACCAGGCATGGTGCTAAGTTTAGAAATTGATTAAGGGTAAGAAAAGAACTGAACTTAGAATTCTGTCTTCTGTCTTAACGTGCTGAATTTCTATTTTGCATGCTTAATGATTCTTCGTGTGCATATAGTCTCTTAGCTATGTCTCTTAGTTAACCTAATATCACAATAATTTCAATATCATGTGAATTCTTTGATTCACAAACTACCCAGTTCTGCATATGGTATAGACTAATAGAGAAAAATGAAACCACTAATTGGAACTTGCTAAATTTATTTTTATAGATTAAAAATGAAAAACAAAATGTAATTTAAATGTTTTAATTGGTTTTGGTCCCACAACTGTGCACCAGATGGTTTCTTTTCAAGTAGTTTACAATGTCTCTGCTGAATAACTGAATTACCAATGCAGCTGTGATGATTAACATTCACCTAAAACAGAACAACATGTCTGTTCTTTGTTTGCTAAGAGAGAACCTGCTTTGCAGGAGTCTGGCAAATGAGTGGTAACTCTCATTACTATTGATAGACTTAGAGTTGGATAGCTTAGAGAGTCACCTATTAGATTATGTTTTATAATCGACAGTTGCTTTTAAAAAAACAAGACTGATATGTCAAATACTTGGGCTGTATGACCTCTTGAAATCCTTTCCAGCTTAATGAAGAAGTGACACGATTAAGAATCAATGCTATGTAGGTAGCTAGACCTGACATCTAGTTCTAAGGTTCCTAACTATTTACTATTGGGAAGATTGCTGATCCTTGTGAGCCTTAGTTTAGTTTTCTGTAAAATGCAAACCATAATGCCACCCTGACTACATTGTAGTGTTGTTGTTATAATTAGATGAGTTATATGAAAGGTTTCTCTTCATTGGAAAATGCCATATATAAAGTTGATATTATCCTTATGATTGTCCCAGTAAATGCAAATGAAAAAGACTGTATTGATTTTTCTGTTTCCATTTTATTTTTAAATAGCTCAATATATTTTAGAATTAGTCACAATGGACCTTTGAAGTCATCTAGTCTAATCCTGTTTAAGACATATTATCCTGCTGTTAATAATGCTGTGAGGTCATCCAACTTCCACTTGAGAAATTCCAGGGATGGCGAACTCATATGGCAACCCATTTTATTTCTGGACAGCTCTAATGGTTGGGTAGTTCTTTTCTACAGTGGATAAAAACTATTTAGCTGTAGCTTCCAACCCCTGGGGCTAATGTAGAATAAATCAGTCCCTTTTCTACATGACAACTCTTCAAATATTTAAATAGTACATTCTGAAAGATTTGCCAAACATTTTTAGAAAATAGCTACTAATTTAAGCAAAAGTTTTATAATTGTAAAGTCTCTCCCTGACTATGGGAACTATTAGATACAAATTTCAGTTCACCTGAGGTCCGGCTAAGGAATTAAAAAAGTACAAAGTGATGCATTTGAAGGTGCTTTTTTTTTTAGGTGAAGAAAGTATCTTAGGATTGGGGGGAAATATGTCATAGGTATTCATGCTATTGGTATACAAATAAACTATGTATAATGTAGTAACTTTCCTGTTTCCTTCATTGTGGAAACAGAACAGAAGGATAGAGATACCAAGTTGGGATATGCTGATGGAATACGGGGGACAAACTCATAGTTTCCCATAATTCTCTGGTTTGCATAGCGGTTGCTATTTTATACTGAATAAAGGAGATAGTGTGGTGAAGTTATGCATTTCTTTGCCACAGGATCTCAATCCTTTTTCTGTTGTCAAAATACAAAGCCTCCGGTAGATTTACCTCGATCATGGTGTATGATAAGAACTAAGAAACCAAAATTTATTTCTGACCATAAGATGGAAAATTAAGTTCCAGTGGTAGACAACAGAAAGAAGTTAAATGTAGTTAAAAAGAAATGAAGTTGAGAGAGGAATTCAGAAAAGGAGCAGTAAACAGAAAATTCTTAGCAGAGTTTAAAAGGCAGACATGACCTCAAACTTAAATTAGTGCAGTTTGACTCCACAGACTGGAGAGAGTTTGATAGCTATTGACCAAAATGCTACCCCAGAACTGTAACTTTCCCTGCAAAGGAAATAATAAGCACACCCCCTCCAATAGGTAGAGGTCTGAGTTGCAGGGAACTCTGAAGATGGTACCTCTGCTGAGAACTAGACCTGGGATTGAAAGATTGTCTGATACAGTAGAAGGAAAGAGATGTATAGAGAACACCTACTCTATAGAAGGAAGATTTATTTTAACCATGACCATCCACAGTGAACGATGCCAGTTAACAAACACGTTAGTGAGAATTAGCTTCCCCAAGTGTTCCTTGGTTTTAATGAACAGCTGGTGTTGATGAACAGCTGGATTGGAGAATGGCATCTTAGAGCAAGTAGCAGAGAGCAATCCCTTTTGGTGAATAGTATAGACCAGCACTTGGTGGAGAATCAGGGGAAAGCAGTACCTCGGAGAAAGCAGGGGAAAGCACTTCAGGCAGGGAGCAGGTCTAACAGATATCAGCACAATGACACTAGTAGAAAGTATTTGAAACTTTTGGTTTTGGAGAACTGTTGCCCTCCAACGTGAGATAGAAGAGCAGGAGGAAGCTGTTTATTCTTCTCTTTTATTAGCAGTGGCCCCTTATAGTGGTAGAAAGCAGACACAGAACATTCAGCTGTATAGTTGAGTTGAATTGTAGACAAGAGAAGGCCCAGGGAGCCCAGAGAAGTGATATGTCCAGTAGATAAGCTGGACTCAAGGTAGAGCAACCTAAGGACAGTCAAAGAGAAAAGACATCGAGGCCCTGCAGTGCTTAAGGAGTTAACTGCGTTAACTGCATATGTTCTTTATATGTGTATGGCTCTATTACTATACTTGAAATATGTGCACTTATTTCCCTCTGACATTGTGTGTAATTGTTGAAGAGGGAGTTTTATGGGAGGAAAGTTTTGTTATCACTGTTCATACTATGCCATTTTGATAAATTCCTTGCTTTGAATCCATAATTTCAACACACTGACTTTTAAAGGTGAACTCAACAATGGAAAATAGGGGCTCAGAATTCCTTGCAGTTGGAGTGGTCATCCCCTCTAGAATGCAATCAGCTTGTGAAGGTTGGAAGAGAAGGTAGTTCAGGGTTGGGAGAGGGCAGAATATATATTTTGTATATTGTTATACGTATACACAATTTCTCCCTCTATAGAATGTAATGTCCTTGTCTTTGAATCACTAGCATTTAGCAGAACACCTGGCATATAGCAGGAACTTAAAAATGCTTCTTGACTGATTGATTTGGATGTCTTTAGATGACTTGTGGATAAAGTGAATGGATATTGATGGATTAAGAGAAAATAAAGCACAAAGGATGCACACATATTTTATAAATGGGACAATCCCTTCAATCAAGGAGTTCACATTCCAGTGGAGGCAACATATACACAGGATGAGTGGCTAAGGAGTGTTTTGGGTTTGAAAGTCATAGAGTTAATAGAAACATAGGGAAGTTGATCAATGTTCCTTTTCCAGGAGCAGTGGTTACTTTATTTGATTATGGCTCCAGAGTTAGAAAAGGGGGGAGGGAGGTAGAAGAGAGTGTAGGAGGGAGAGGAAAGTCAAGGCAAGAAGATTTCAGGTGTGCTATATGAAGCATATCTGCAGTTGACTATATACTGGACCATGTAATGTATTCACCAATAAGGATACCCCCCGCAATAGCATATACAGAACTATGTAGAAATTCCCCAGGTGGGTTCAGCAGATGACAAGATCCAAAGTCTGACAGATCCAAAAGAAACCAAGAGGAAAACAGATATTAAGAGAATTAAAAAAAGAAACATAAACTAAAACTAAGTCAGAAAATTAATGAACTGAGAACAAAGTTCTCAATTGCAATTCTAATTAATCAGCTGAGAATACAATTTCAAAATCCAGACAATTAATAAATTCCAAAAAGCACAAAGCAAGAAAGTTTGATAATTAGAGAAGAAATGGATAAAATAGAAGCTAAATGACTCTAGAAATTTTAAGTAAAATGACTTACTTTAAAAAAAAAATTAAAAACAATAAACTTTTTAGCTTATCAAACAGAAGAGAGAATAATCAAAATACCAAATAAAAATGAACAAAGTGAACTCATAACAAGGAATTAGGAAACAAAAATAATTCTAAGTATTATATTTTGATAAAACCTGAGAATTTAGAGAAAATTAGTAGTTACTTATGAGAACATGTAATATTTAAATTAAAAATCACAAATAGAAGTCTTAAACATTATTTTAGAAATTAAATTTTAAATGAAGTAACAAAGGGAAGAAAAATCTTGACTAGATAAATTTATAAGTGAATTCTGCCCAATGTTCTATTTTTGCTGAATGCTCTAAAAGCAATGAATACCTATGCTACAAAATTATTTTCAATGATTAAAAAAGGAAGCATTTTTTCTATAAATTCTTCCTTAGGAGAAATATGAGTTTCATAAAACCAGAGAGGAATGAAATAAAAAGTATATATCAATATTAGTAATGATATTGATATAAAAATTAAATAGAATTCTATCCAAAAAAAGACCACACTAATATGCACAAAATTTTGCTTTTCATGATGAAATTCTGTTTGTTCTAGAGATACAAGAATAGTTCGATGTTAGGGAAACAATGATCATAATCATATTAAAACAAAAATGACAAAATCATTATTATGTTGATTCAGCAAAAGTATTTGACAAAATATTGTAAAAACATTCTAACATCTCTAAAAATACAATACAGCCATAGATGGGCAATTTAAGTAACATAAAAGTATCTAAAATCAAAAGTTAGCATTATTGTTGTTAGATAAGCAGAAGTTTTCCCAGTAAATACAGGACAAAAGCAAGGATGCCTGTTTCACCCTCTTTTATTGGACCTATTTCTGGACAAAAAGAAATAAATAGAGTCAAATCTGAGATGAAATTATCAAGATTTGCAGAAGATATGGTTTACTTAATCCCATAAAACAGCAAAGAAACTCATTGTAATAATTAATAGCTTTAGTGAAATAACAATATACAAAAGAAATATATAGAAAAATGTAAGAATCTGTATAGTGTGTGGGATGGCTTGGATCCCTCCTAAATTAATTACTCAGAGGCCTCTCAGAGTGATGACAGAAAGTTTATTTATTTGATTCTCGAGAAGCGGGCAGTTCCTGCACCAGTTCACCTGGAGCAGGAAAAGCCAAAGAAGAAGCAATAATATATATAGACTCTAACGCAAGTCCCTCCCTCCCCACTGACCATTATCCTCCTTGGCTGAGAATAGGATCTTACATTCTAGATGCGAAATCTAGCCAATCCCTTTCAAAATGAAGACATCGAAGAATTATTTAAGTTTCATCCAATCATTGAGACCCTAATGTACTACACAGTTTTATATCCTTATATGGAATTATTCCACTCTAAAAATATTGTAACCTTGAGCCTCTCACCCTTACCTCACCCCTGGGAGAAGAATTACAGTCTGAGAAGTCTTCACTAAACCTATTCCACTCAATAGCAATCACAAAGACTAGGAGTAAATGATAGAAAAAATTCCATCCATAGTAACTACTAAGTGCATAAAGTATCAGTCTACTAAGACACTCTGAAAACTTGTATAAACGTTGTTCATAGTTAGATCATGCCAGTGTGCTAAAAATAATGATGCTATCCAAATTAATTTGTGGATTTATTTTGATATAAACTCCAAAGGGGCTATTTTTATGAAATGAGACAAAATAATAGTAAAGTTCATTTGGAGGAACAAAATGAATAGCTCTCAAGGGAAAAAAATGAAGAAAAGTAGGAATAAAGTAAGAATGAGACTTCTGGACTCCAAAATGTGTTATAAATCACTAATAATAAAAACTGTTTAGTGTGTCTTTACGAAAAAAAGACCAATGAAATAGATTAGATACACAAAGATCAGAAACAACTGAATTTCATAGGCTTGGTAAATCCCTAAACACAAGCTAACTGGGGAAGGTTCCCTATTTAACCAGAATGAATGAAAATGGGTAAAAAATGGGTTATTCCAACATTTTATTAGTCAATCAACAAGCAATTATGAAACACTATGTGTTAGGCACCGTGCTAATAGCTGGAAATATAAAGAAAAAGTAAAAATAGACCCTACCCTTTGGGGACTTTTTCGAATGGGGGGTAATAACAGTACATTAAATAGTCCTATACACGATACATATAGAATAGATGCAAGGTAAGCCCAGAACAGATGGTTCTAGCAACTTGAACTGTATACAGTAAATTTCAAATGTAATCTAAATATAAAATTTCACATCACAAAAATACTAGAGAAAAATGAAAAGAGGTATCTTTCACAGGATACCTTAACCAAAGGATAGCTAAATATATAAAAAATATAATTTTTATGACATAAAATTAAAAAGTTTTACATGAACAAAATTGAAGGAGCTAAGATAAAAAGAACTCAACTGGAAAAATATTTGCCTCAAATATTCCTGCTAATAGTCTAATATCCAAGATATATGAAAAACTAACACAAATATATAATACAAAGAGACATTTTAGGTCTCTCAATGTGTATTTTACATTCATAGTCCTACACTCAGATACCATCTCTGACAGAAGTAATGTAGCCTTGCTGAAGCAACAAGGCTCCCTGAGAAAGAGGCAGAGTTCATTTTGTGCTAGGCAAGTGAAACCTACCACCACTGTATGCTCTGAGACCCAGATGGAGATTTCCTAGGAGTCTTGGGAGAAGCAATATTGCACAGACTACCAATTGTGTTTCTAGGCAAGACCCTGTAGACATCATGTGAGGAAGCATAGCTTGTGGCGGCAAAGCTAGCCATCCACACAACCAACTGCCACTATGAAATAGGCAAGCCAGCCTACCTGAAGAAATAGGTACCCTGGTGGATAAACTGAAAGTCACATATGCCAGGCAGGAAAAACTGCCACCATCACCTTGACCTCTCATAAGAACTCAATGGATGCTGAACCAATGGATAGCACTTCATGGGATGCCCAGGATGCAGAACCAAAGGGCCTTGGAAGTAACAGTCCCCCTTCTAACCATTGGCCCTGCTCTTAGGCCAGGTCTCACAGCCATGACTGATGACACCAATCACTATGGAGAAGGGCCTCAATTTACTCAGTACCAGCACCACCAACTGCTGATCAAGTGACACTGATGAGCATGTTAAGCTCAAGAGTGATGGCATTCCCAGATCACTAGTCCTGCTTCCAGCCAACACCCTACAGCCATCATCTTATGAAGCAACTCCCTCTGCAAGGTTTAAAGATTCAGAAAAGAAAGTTCTTGCCACCATATCTTTTTGGCATGCTGAATGGTTAAATATCAAAAAATAAAGTGATTTTTATCTGTGGAAAAAGATTAAATATTATTTATTAATCTACTTTGGTGCTGCACACTGAGGACCATGAGATCTTTCCCTTTGACCTGCGGCTGAAAGCTCCTATATGTACTGTCTCTCAATGAAAGTGTTGGTTCTTTGAAAGCAGAGACTCTTTTTTAAAATTTGTATCCCCAGCCCTTAGCATAGCCCTTATTTTTTACTTCTTAAATTTATTTTTACATTCATTTTTAAAAAATTTGAGTTCCAAATTCTTTCCCTCCAGCCCCTCCCCCCCATATATTGAGAAGTCATGCAATACAATCTCAATTATACATGTGAAGACAAGCAAAACATATTTCCATAGTGGCCACAATGCAAAAAAAGGAAGAAAAATAAAGTGAAAATGAGAAGGTTTGATCTGCACTCCAAATTCATCAGTTCTTCCTCTGGAGGTGGATAGTATTTTTCATTATGGGTCCTTTGGAGCTGTCTTGGGTCATATTGATTAGGATAACTAAGTCTTTCACATATTGCTATTACTATATAATGCTATCCTGGTTCTGTTCACTTCACTTTAGCACAGTCCTTATTAAGATTATAGTAATCTCTTAATAAATGCTTTTTCATGCATGCATGCATGCATTCATTCATTCACCTATTCATTCCTTCTTAGATATGTCATCAAATAACATGAACAAACAGTTCTCAAAAAAAGATACAACTCCCAACCATATGAAAGCTTGCTCCAAATAACTAATGGCAAGATAAAATGAAAACTAAAGTAACTCTGAAATAAAATATAAATTTTATTTTATGGATGGCAAATTGGCAAACATGTCAAAAGATAGAAATAATTGGTCCTGGAGAAGACACAATAAGACAGGCATGCTAATATGCTACTAGGGGAACTGTGGAATGGTTCAACCATTCTGGAAAAAAATTGGAATTATGTGAGAAAAGTGACTAACTATACCTTCTGACCTGGACGTCCCTCTCCTAGGGATATACCAAAAAAGGCTAAAGAAAGAAAGTTCCTATATATACCAAAGTATTCATAGTAGAGCTTTTTATAATAACAATGAATGAATGAACTAGAAATAAAGTGGATGTTAATTGATTGGGTATTGTTGGAATACATTGTAGCATATAAATATAATAGGACATTATTTTCACTGTAAGATATGATTACAAAGAAGAGAAACAAAGGAAGGCTTTTCTGAACTTATGCAGAGTTAAGAACACAGAATCAAGAAAATTATACGCACAATGACTATAATAATGTAAATGAAAAAAACAGTAAAACAAAATTAAATATTTCACATTTTTAATGATCAATCTTAGACCTAGAGAAAAGCCAAGGAAATATTATCAAACTTCTTTCTTTAGAGAAATGGGAATTATATGCATAGAATATTGCAGACATTGTCAGCTATGGCTACTGCATAGTTGGCTATGCTTAAATATTTTTCTTTATTACAAGTGAAGATCTTCCCGGGATAAACGGGAAAGGGCTATCTATATCCAGATAATTCTATAAAATAGCATCCCAAACAGAGGGTGGCTTAGAGTGCTGTGCGCTCATTCAGGCTTTTCTGATTGGTTTCTCCCCCTCTAGTGAGTGATAAGTGTCAATTACTCATTTTCTGCTAGGAATCAGGAAGTTTCTAGAAACATGAGGTCCCAGAAAAGAAGACATGAATCAGAAGGGGGAAGGTATTTACAATAGAGTAGGCTGTCACCAGAAAATAAAGGGATCCCATGTCCCAGCAATTTTTTTTTTCTCACTAGTAAAACAGGACAAAGCAGGACATTAATACATTATCTTAGAGTTCCCTTTATACCTTGTTGACAACAGCGTCAGAAAAAACGTTCTCAGCACTGTGGGGCAAAGGGAACTTTATACCTTAGAGTCATAGGATCAAATAGTCATAGATTTAGAGCTGGAAGAGACCATAGAGATCATTAAGTTCAACCTCTCAGTTTCAGAGAGGAGAAAACTGAGGCATGAAAAGCTTAAGCAATTTGGTAGGAGCATATAGTAAGGATTTGAGGCAGGATTTGAACCCAGGTATTCCTGACTACAAGTCCTGCTCCTGTGACACACCATCAATGCTAGACCAAGGGGGTCATGACTGTCTTGTTTCCTTATTGTCCCACTACATGGTTTCCAGTATCTGTGATAATTTGTTTTACAAACAGCTGAACTGATGAATGACTGCAACAGTAAGACTTGAATTGTCAGGTACAAGAGCATTAGAGTACAACGTTGTAGGATGTAGGATATAAGCTTGTTTCACAATTTATGAGTGATTCCTTTTGTGAAAGAGGCAAAGTCAGATTAGGATTGTAACCCATGTGTTTTCACATTCTTATATTTTTTCTAATCTGTATTAAATTAGTAGAAAACTCAATTTTCAAATTTATTTATTTCATTAATAATAAAGGACTTATAAAGTAGAAAAACTTATCTCCAAAGGTCATCTGATCCCATTAATTATAATTATGTATTATTTTGAAAAACTATATAGGACATGTTCTTCTGGATGTCCACTGAAGTTATATATTATATACCTAAGGATATATTTTTCAACTCCTACTTGTCTCCCACTCCTGGCCCTTGTTTTAGGAGCTGAGGGAAAATAAAATGGGAGATGTCTTCTCTAAATTAATTCTACTTCATAGTGTGTGGGATAATACTAGCACTTTTCAGTAGGTGCAATATTAATAGGTAAGAGAAATCACTGGCAGCAGCATTTACTAAATTCTTCCTGAATGCAAAGCCCTCTGCTAACTGAACTAGGAAATAGAAGAATAGATATAAATAAGTTTTCCTGTTATTAGAACTCTACTGGATACATAGCTGAGAATTAAGCCTGCTCCGCTTCTGATTTACAACAGGAAAACAACATTAGACTTTTGTATCACAGTTATTCTTATTTGGAACTAGAGTCAAAGTGTCATCTTTATCTGCTAAAATTTCCCTTTTCAAATTTCACCTGTACACATCTTATCATGTAGACAAGAAACTTTAAAGCTGCAAGTTACCTTTAGTAACTGTCTAGAGCTGTTCATTTTCATCAGACTATATGTAACTATATGTAGATCCCAGAGATACAAAGACAAAAATGAAACAACTACATGGAAAAAGATGCTTATATTAGACTGGTGAGATATAACATAAAACAATATCTTTCAATGTTAGCTGAAGAAATATTGGAGAGGATACATGAGTTAAGCCTTGGGGAAAAAAAGACAAGCATACTGAGAGGAGGGTAGGGAGGGAGCATATTCCAGGAATGGGAGAATGACTTAAAAGAACATATAGAGTGGAGAAATGAAACCTTGCGTAAAAAGAACATCTAGTGATCCAGTTTGACTAGAATGCAGAATTCATGGAGGGGAAATAAGGCTGAAATAAGCCTTATGAAATATGGCTGAAAAGGTAGATCGACTGAGACTATAGAGGACTTTAAATGCCAGGCTAAAGAATTTGTATTTTTTCCTAAACATGATAGGGAGCCACTAGAGGTTTTTACATTGTCAGACATATGTGTTAGAAGACTTATATTGTCTGCCATAGAAAGGATAGGTAAGTAGAGAAGAGACTCGAAGCAAAGAAAACAATGAGGAAACTGTTTCAGTGGTTGAGGACAAAGGTGCTGAAGGTTTGAATAACATAGTAGTGAGTAGAGAGAAGGGAATGGATACAAGAGATGTTGTAGAGTTGAATTGGCAAGACTTGGAAACTACTTGGAATAAAGTATTTGAGAGAAGGGTCAAGTATGCTTGAGATTATATACTTAAGTGACTGGGAAGATGAAATTGCTTTCTACAGAAATTGGATAGTTTAGATAAGGGTCAGACTTAGGAAGGATAAGATAATTAGATCCATATTAAGTTTGAGAGGAATATAGGACATTCAATAAGAGCTGTCCAGTAAGATGTCTGGAAGGCATCAGTGATATAGGATTGAAGTTGATGAAAGAGATTTGAGCAGACAATTGGTTGCAGTAGTTTTTTTTTAGAGGTACTGGAAAATTATTCTCTGTCTTCTTACCTAATCTTAGCCAATATCTCATCAATCATCTTGTGCTGATTCTCCAGATTCCACTGTAAGTTGTGGGGAACGGCACTGACCATATTTTTTGCTGCGTGAAAGGAAGAATACAAGTTGAACTTGTCAGCTCCATCCCTCCTCCTCCTCCTCTTCTTCCTCTTCCTCCTGCTCCTCCAGTGTATCTAAGTGACTCCTTCAAATCTGCAGAAGTTTCAAGACAGTTTGCTTGGAGTGGTGGTGATGATGGTGGCAGCATTATGAAAGTAGCTGAAAAAACAAAAAAAAAAGTTGTCCAGTGATTATCCCAGCCTTAGAAAAACAGTGGGGAGTAGGGACTACTGAGAAGAATATATAATCCAAAACCTGAAGCAAGGAAAAAATAAAATAAAAGGTAACTTCTCTGAACCAACCCAGAATGAGAATTGGGACCATTTAATGAATGATAAGGATAGTAAACAAAATCTTAACAGCATCTGAGCAAACTGTATCAGCTGAATGGTAGGATGAAAATATGAAAAAAAATGAAAATAATACGATGTAATGATTTGTTCTGAGGCCCAGGGAGCCTCACAAAAGAGCAATAGCACTCTAGAAGAAGCATCAGCTGTATCAGTAGACGAGAGCTTCAGATGGAACAGACTGTTAAGACTTTTTAAGTTGCGTGTCCCTTCATATGGTCCTGAAGGAGGCATTTAGTAGTATTAGGCAGAGAACTGGAAGACCTTTGTCTTGCATTGCCATCAGCCACCATAGCAAAAAGTTCCCTTCTCTTTTCATAAGTATTGATATATAATTAAAATGTAAAGTAAAATTTCTCTGAAAACAGTAATATGTTATACTAATATAGCAACATAGAATGCCTGCTAGATTCAGGGTGAGTGGGTACAAACTTCTCCCTCTAAACAGGTCTCTAGCTTTGTACCCATATATGCAGACTGGGTTTAATCCTGTGAGAGTTTGAGTTCTAAAAAAACGAAACATGCTCGTTTTTTTTTTGTTTGGTTTTGTTTGTTTGTTTTTTGTTTTTTGCAAACTCTCTGGTTCTTTATACCTTACTCAGAGTTCCTGGGGAGAATCACTTAAAGCTTATTTTTGGCTCATCTCTTCAAAAGAGGGAAATGAAAGGTACTCAATACATGGCATAGGATAGCTATTTTTTTTCCACCCAAAAGAAACGCTTAATACAGGAAAGACTCTTAAATGCACATTGACAGATTTAAACAGAACACAATAATTCAGTAATTCCCAAATACTGGTTTGTGATCCTGCAGTGAGGGCCTGAGTATATAGATGTTCACCAAGGGACTATGAAATAACTGGATTGATTTTTATAAGGCACATGATCATGAGAGCTAGCATTTATATAGTGTTTTAAAGTTTGCAAAATATTTTAGATACATCTCATTTGATCCTTATAATCACCCTGTGAGGTAGATGCTATTATTAAACCTATTTTTACAGAGGAGAAACCAGAAACTGATAGAGGCTTGGTGACTTATTCACCCAGGGTTACTCAAAATATTAAAACTTGAAGCACTTATTGGGACTGTTGAATAGGCTTTTACCTTCATCTCATCTTTGTACTGTCCCAACAGCTCCATTAGAGCCCCATTTTTTTCTAGCACACTCCACCAGGAGTTGTGCTTATTCTCTTGGTATTTGTCCCCTCCAAGAAGCCTTGTAGTAAAGACAGATGAACACTGTAACTGGCAGTGGCTGAGAGATCTAGGAGCTCCCAATTTCTCAAACTTACAGGTTTGCATCTAGAAATGTTCATCTCAGAATCACCATGCTCAAATATTTACCTGTGTTCAGGCAAAGAAAAATAAAACAGAAGAGGTAACCAGGGTCTTGAGAAACCTGATTCAGGTTTATTTGGAGAGACACTTAAGGGATCACATACAAGGAACTGCCATTTCTTCTGCCTCTCCCATCTCTCCTATGACAGCCCAGAGAATATCCATAGCATACTTTACAAGGGAAGGAAGAGAGAGATCTGCAGAGAGTGGAGTGACTCACTCTTTCGTCTACATACTTGGCAGACTTTCCTGGATCAGTGGCTAATTCTCTCTGAAACAACTTTAATGCTGCTGTTTCACTCGAATCTTTTAAAAGGGATCTATAAGAAAGAATCTTTAGGTGGTAGGCAACTCCAAGGCATACTCCATGGGGCCAGAATAGAACAACAGGGTTCCTCTTATTATACCCATTACACTATAATATGCCATTTAAACTAAATGTTTATTATTTTTCAAAGTGACAATTAGTTAAAAGCAGATTTTAATAGGAAAATAGAGCAAACATAAGAGCACCAGTTATCTATATGGAGGGAATTCTATTAGTGAATGAGGGCTTTGCATGTGAACATTTTCTCCTCCCTAGTTTTGTCAACTGCTCATCCTGATTCCAATGAAAGAAAATAATGACAAGAATAACTATGTGGGAACATAATATGGAAACTATATAGATGTTGTGGATAGAGAGCCAGTATTGGAGTCAAGAAAGCCTGTAAGTGAGTAAGACTTTGTAAGTTACCTTACAAGTACCAGGGATGTGATTACGGACAGGTACTTTGACATATCATTGTCCAAGGTAACTCCCCAGAACCTTAGTTTTCTCACCTGTAAATGGAAGGGTTTGAACTGGATTTTTTTGCTGAGCTCCTTTCTAGCTCTAAATCTGTGTTCCTAGCTGTGTCAGTAGGGAGAATTTCCACATTGAGAGTTCTCTATTCAGATAAGATCACATGTCCTAGCCAAATATATAGAATTAAAAAATCTAAAATTGGAAGAGAACTTTGAGAAGTTCAGGTTGAAATTTATTTTTTTAAGGACTTTAAAAAGTTGCAGTAATATATTATGGAGACATCTTCATTTGATATAGGGAAATAATTACTTGTGGACTGATCTGTTATTTCTAAAACCCTTCTAAAATCTATGAACCTATGAGAAGATTTAAGAGTATTTTTCATTTTCTTCAGAGTCTAGTTTTATACTGAATTAATAACATCTAAATTAGTTGGCCAAATTTATTTTAGATTGTTTTGTACGGGATATTCATTAAAGCAAGATAAGAAAAGGTCTTTTCAAAGTCTGCACTCTTGTCTGGCTCAGCATGGACCACTCTGGATTCATGTGTTCAAAGTTTTGGGCAGATACAGAGGTAAGGATGTAGACCAGAGGATTCAACTTTCCTAGCTACCTGCCAGAGTATGGAATGCTACTATTAGATTTTCATTTTTCTCGTGTGTGTGTGTGTGTGTGTGTGTGTGTGTGTGTGTGTCCATGAATCCTCATTAAAATAAAATACTTGTGGGAAGAGTAACAAAATAAGCTATCAAAAATTTGGAAATTTACATCTGTAGAGAGGGACTCCAGTAAATAAGAACCTGGTCTTCCTAGCATCCTTTGAAGATGGGCATCCCACTGTCTACTCCCAGCTCCAAGTCAAATGACCTAAGTGAAAAGGAATTGAGCAAAGGGCAGATAAACTACAATGGGGGAGAAGGGATGAGAATCCTTAATATGTGCATTGAAATGCTTTTATTTGTTGATGACTATCAATGATAATATTACTTCATATAATAATACATACTATTATATATGATAATATATTACATTACCTATAATACATAATATAATTATATTAATATATAACATACATTATACATAAAAATACATATATAGTAATGATAATTCTACAATAAAAAGAAAATTAAAAGAAAGTGGAGTGGGGAAGTAAGATAAAAAATAAAAAAACAAAACTTCAGGAAGAAATAAACAGCAGAACATTTGCCCTCCTCTCCGCAGCTGTCAGAAGGCAAGGCGAAACCACAGGAGCGCATGCGCCCGCCTCCAGGCCCCGCCCCTGCCCGACTGCCTTAGTTAACGCCCAGCTTCCCGCGTGGGCGTGGTGTTGCGTCACTCCGGAGCGCCGCGGCGCGAGCCAAGGGCGGGGGATTCAAACGGTCTGAAGAAAGCTGGGCCCTCCTGACTGGCTCCGGGAGGCCTGACTCTGTGGGCTTCCCTGTTCATCCCCGATCCCAGTCGGCCGCCGCGTGCGGGGCTTTGGTGCCCGGGTAGGAGAAGGACGAAGAGAACATGGCGGCGGCCGCCCAGGTGTTGAAGCGCAAGGCTCCCCGCGGCTTCCTGAGGAGCCTCATCAAGCGACAGAAACCTCAGCTGAACCTCAAGTCTGGCGTCGACCTGTGGGTGAGTCGGGCTGAGACCGAAGCAGGCGGGTGGGAAAGGGGAAGGAAGGAGCTCCTCCCCCTCCCCCACTTGGCTCTTCCCTGATCCGAGCTGCTGCGCGGGCCTCCCCACCCCCTGACCGCGAAGCGAGGTCCCTCCCCCCAGGCCCGTGGCGGTCCGCGGGTCGGGGCTGGGCGCGGGGTGAGGAAGGGAGAGTCAGCTGGGAGGTGGTTCAGGCCCAGGAAAAGTCTGTGGGAAAGGAACAAGAACTTGTCCACCTTCCTATTTCCACAATCGTTTAAGAATGGTAACTCACATCCGTGTAACACTTTAAGGGATACAAAGTATTGAACTGACAACCACCCTGTGAGGTGGATGGTGCTGGTGGTATTGCTTCGTTTTGCCGGTGAAGGACTTTTGAGTCAGATGGGTTTTAGATTCGCTGGTTCGGACCTGGAAGAGACCTTAAGGTCATCTGACCTCCACCCCTTCTAAAGAGGAGGAAACTGACCTAAGTGACTTGGCCTGTGGCTGCACAGCCAGTAAGTGGTAGAGCTTGGTCTCAGGTTTTTTGCATCTGAAATCAGTGCTCTTTTTGCTACACCGAGGCAGAACCTATGATTATATTTACTTCATGTACTACCTATTGGGACAAACTCATGTAGTATTTTCTAAGACTTTCCCCCCCTTCTTATTTCCGCTTACTCCACAGTAGACACCCTTGTCTTCATTTGTGAATAACTTCATGGTTTTCCTCCAGAAATCTTTGCTTAAGTCTTAAATATTTTGTTGATTTATATACTTTTCACTTGTTTTCAATTTCATTAAGAAAGAAAATCTTGTAAAGATGCGTGTTTTTATTACTTGTTTTTGCACTTTAGTTTGGCTCCCCAGCCAACTTCACCTGGAATTCTGTACTGTACTCCCTTCCGTATGTACTACCTTCCAGCGACCAATTCACTTCTGATTTCCTCAATGAAACTTTACATCACATCAACAGGAGCTTACATATAGGTGCCTTTCTAGATTCTTTGAACTTCTGTATCTTTAACAATTTGTCTCATCTGTGTTAGTTAATCATGCACTTACTTGTTTTCACTTTTTGTCTTAAATTATAATCTCATTTCCTAACTAGATTGTAAATTCGTTGAGGGCAGAAATAGTATTCTGTATTGATGTACCAAATGCTGAGCACAAAGTGGACACAAATACTTGTGTATGACTTGACTTCTTGACTTCTATTCCCCAAAATTCTTGTTAAAGTAGGTAGTACTAACTCTTCTATTTTTAAGTTGGTCTTTTTTTTTTTTTTGCCTAGGGACAGTCCTAGGCAAATAGGTATATACATCTATTTAATCTAAATAAATCTTCTAACTCTCATGTACCTCCTTTAGGTATTTCATTTAGTACAGATGAATAATCTGTGATGATTTTTATGTTTAATGTAAGATTAAAAAATACTATTACAGTGAGTGGAAAAAGAAAGCCTGAACCCAGTATAACCTTTTGTGTCAAATAGAATAGCAAACTTAAGTGATGTGGTAGTGGTTATCTCTTATAAAACCTTTTGTTATTTAATGACTTATCATTTTAAGTAAGGTAAAGCATTGTTAGAAAAAGAATCAGAGAAAAATATACAAAGTTTTGAGTTTCAGGTCTGCAACTCTGCCTGCTGGACTTCAGGATGTCATAATAGTACTTGAAACCCACCACATCAGAGTTGAACATTTTTATCTTTTCTCTGATTTATTTTCCTCTTTTGACTTAATTTAGCTTCCTACATTTGAAATATTGGTGTTATTGCTGGTTCTTCTTTCTCCCTCTCATTTCACATTCATCCACTTAGTAGATCCTATAGATTCAACTTCTGAAACAATTTTCAAATCTCACCTATTCCCCTTCGTAATTTTGTTCCAACCTAACTTTCCAGATTTTTTTCATGTTATTTCCTTTCCCATAATGTTTGAATCATACTGGCGTATTTAATATTTTCCGAGTCAATGATCTCAACTTTTGCCTCCATAGATTATTCCCCATAACTTGAATGCATTCCCTCCTCACTTCTACCTCTTAGAATTCGTAGGTTACTTCAAGTCTTAAATGAGGTACATCCTTGTAGGAGAAATCTTTCCCAACACTCCTAATCGTTAAGAACTGTCTCTGTTTAAATTGTCTTTGTTATCTCCCCAGCAGGATGTAAGGTACTAGAGGACAGGATCTGTGTATCTCTTTTATGTGACACATAGTAAACTATAAATGGTTGTTGAATTGTACTAAATTATAAAAACCTTGAAAGGTAGGTAATACCTCTTGTAGTAGTATTTGTAAAAGTATTTGTAAATAGTACAAGTAAAAAGTACTTGTAAAAGTATTATTTTTCCAATTTTACAGATAAAGAAACTGAGACTAGAAGATTTAGTGACTTGACTTTAGTCACTTGGCCAATATATATCAGTTGGGACATGAACCCTGATCTACTATGCAAATACTGGATCTAACTTTCAGCTTTTTTATTGAAATAATATTTTATAATATTTGACTACTTTCATGTGAATAACTATTGAAGGGCTATTAAAAGAACTCTTTGACAGTTTCAGCCTGAAAGTGTAAGCCTAATAGAATAAGGTATGCATACATGAAATAGCTGGGTACTAATGCAAGGAAGTAGTGTATATTACTATTTTGCAAAAGGAGGGATGAAGGTAAGTGACATAGGAATTAAGAGAAGGGGTATGGAGGTGAGTGAGGAGACTGGTGGCTGTATTAATCAGAAGCAAATTTTCTCAATCAAATGGGGCTTGAACTTTTAAAAGTGGATACTGTCCTCTAGACACTGTGTACTAGACACTTGGGATCACAAAGAAAAGATTGTAACAGTTTCTCTTTGGGAGCTTGGAGACAAGGTATGCATATATGTATTGTACTATGGCAAAATGTATACAAAGCAGATATAGGGAAATTTTTAAAGGGGAAGGCTTTAGTATCTGGCTTCATGCATAAAGTGGCACTTGAACCAGATCTTGAAGGAAACAAGGAATTTCAAGTGGTAGAAAGAATTGAGACCATTCTGAGAATGGGGGACAGTCAAGGTAAAAGAAATAACTGCTGTGTTACAGGAGAATTGTGAAAGAAGAAGATAATAACAGGCTAGACTTAGGGATCAAATCTAAAAAATTTAATAGCAATAAATAAATATGTCCTAAAGTTTAAAAAAAAATAAACTGCAAATATAGCCTATGAGATAACTGGCTGAATAGTTGTTCAGTTGAAAAAACTGATTTCATCTGACTGCTGGATTAACAAAGTATAACTGAAAATGTTTGTATTAAAGAAGAGAAAAAAAATTCAAGTAGTAAGGGAGCATGACATAGCTTCAAATAATTTGAAGAGACATCGTTTTAGAAAGTTTATATATAATGGTATAGTTTGAGAGGGCAGAATTAAAACTTGGATCATTATTTGCCAGATGTTACATAGAAATTTATTCATTGAGTAACTAGTTGGACAAAATTTTAGTTAACTTTCAAAATTTTATTGGTGGTTAATAAGAAAAGTGAATCATCAAATATTCACAAAACCCATGCTTTTCCTTGATTCTTTTGTTTTCAGGGTGGCCCAGAAGAAAAAATAAAAAATAAAAACCCTTCAATTATTTTAGAAACCCATGATTTTAACTCTATACGTAATAGCCTAGCTAGTGCAGATCAATATGTATATGTAAAGGCAGTTTTTGTTACCGCTGTCTGAAAAATGAGGCTGTTAAGGTGGGATTTCTGAAATTCTCTCCCTCCCTACATTCTGTAATTTTTAATATTTTCATGAAGGTAATTATATTTTCCTGTAGAAACAATTTTATCATTGGAATTTGTATTCCTGATAAAGGGTTTTGTCTGCATTAAAATCATAGATATGCCTATCTCCTAAAAGATATAATTACAGACTATAAAGTATAAAACTTTAAAATTTATATTAAATTATATAAATTAAACTTTATATTGAAAACATTAAAAATGGGCATAAATATTCTGTGACAGTGATTTTACAAGGGATCCCAATGTACAAGAGTAGACATAAATAGAATTCTATCAGTTTAATAAAAATCTAATAAATTAGTTATACTTATTGACATTGAAAATTAGAAGGGCTTTGGGGAAATGTTCTAAGTGACACATATTTTTTTAAATGTCTCAAGAAGTTTGAATTAATACCTCAGATTTCATGGGAGCAAGCAGAATCATTCAAAATACCACTGAACTTGAATTTTCTATAGTGAAAATTGACTGATTTTTTCTTTAGTTGATAATAATAGAGATGTTTTTCCCATTGCGTGACTTTGGATAAGTCACTTGGTCTCTTTGTAATGGAGATAGTAATTCATGATCTACCTATTTGACAAGGGTGGTTCTGAACCTTAACTGGAGGTGGGCTACAGGAACACCATCACATGGAATTGTCACAAGGTGCTCCATCTAGTATATTAGATGGGGTGAAATATAGGAGAATATACAGAATTGATAGACAGAATCTGGTATTGTTTATCCTCAGTTTAGGGAAGCATATTAATGTGATAACGGTGAAGCTGAAGGTGAAGGGAATCTTGGGGGAAAAGAGTTCAATTTCAGAACCTTTTCCCCGTTGGCACTCTGAGCTTTTAGGGCTAGTTGTACATTTTGCCATAATGTTTGTTAGGAAATATTTACAAGTGTGAACTGCTAATAAGGCTATGCACCTATTTCCCCTTCTGTTCTTCCTCCTCAGTTTATTCAGGCAAATGATTGTTCATCTGACTAAAGCAGTGCCACTAGTAGTGTTAAATCTCTTTTTCTGATATTTTATTATGAGATTGTATTTTGTTGATATATTCTCTATTCTTAGGAAAGTATAAAAGAAAAGTCTTTGGAAAGTTGCTTTAAAAGTATCTTTTACATGTATAATTGTTTGTCCTGATTAGCCTACCGTGTTACCTAGACAAACAGAACTAAGTTTAGGTGTGAATTGTACTGACTTGTCATTTTGAGGCTGTTAAAGGTGAGAACTACATCTTCTAATGTAAGTAAGTTGTATAGACAACACATGTATTTAGGAGTAGCAGAATCTTGGTTTTTGAAGTAAATTTCTTTTTTCATTGACTAGGATTTTAAAAGTTTTTCTTACTATATGTGGCATATTAGCAATTTTTGATAAAGTTCTAGGGATTAATGACGGGAATTGAGAAAATCTTAAGAGAACGTTTCAAAGAGTTAAAGGAAGAAAGGACAAGTTGTTAAGAAATGTTGAAAACCATTAGGTGTCCTTTGGGTACAATGTGGGGTTAGTTTTAAAATATTTTGCCTTATATGTAAAGATAAATAACATTAAGGAAATATGACTTCTATATTCATAGACTTCTTTAAAAGACTTGGAGAAGTAAGGAAATGATTTAGATTCCTTTCTGTATTTTCACTTGCTGTCATTTCCCCACTATAGATACTACCAGAAGAAATAGGATTGGTTTCTTTGTCCTTTAGGTTCTCATCGCAATCTCCATTTATTTGAGGTAAATGAAGTGTTCTGTATATTGAAGAAGACTTTGAAAACAGAGTTTGCATATTTTCTATTACTCTTTCCCCCCTCAGTTGCTTGTCACATAGTCACAGGATACATGTTTATTAATCATGGGCAGTGTTAGTAAGTGAGTTTTTAATGATTTTAGCAGACTGGGATATTACTGTTTTCACATTGCTTTCCTTGCATATAAAATTTAAGTGTTTTATAAGAAGCTAGATATGACCCTAGGGATCTACCTGTTTATTTTACAAATGACAAAATTGAAGCCCAGAGAAGTTAAGGGACTTGCTCACGGCCACACGGAATAGTATGATAGGACCAGGAGGCCAACCTAGGTTCTCTGACTACATACAGATCTGGAGCTCTCTCCAATAGACTATGGATTTACTATCTTCTATGTTTGAAAACAATACTAGTACAATGGAAGGAACCCTAGACTAGAAGTCATGGATATGAACTCATATCCATGGATTAGATTCCTGGCCCTTACCCTGTGTAACCATGGGCGCATCACTTAACCTTTTTATATGTCAATCCCTTCTAACTCTAGACTCTGTCTTTATGACATTTGCTATTTTAAGAAATTTATAGATTTAAAGAAAAAATGAGTTCAAGAAAAGTTTAGATAAATTCATGAATGAGAGATCCCATATGAGTTAAGGAAAGTTACAGAAGTTCAAGGTACATCCTCAACGTTTGAGGAATGTAATAATAGATTTATTACCTTCAGATGAATAGGAGAAGCCCAAGAGCATGGGGAAATAGCAGTCTTGCCCCTGCTTCTGAGACTACTACCCAGCCCTTTCTTTCAGCTCCTCTTATTCATCATACAGGGGAGCAACTGTTGTGGAGATATATAGCCTGATAATGTCCTTGGCACATGCTATAACCCCTTCCTTCTTGGTACTGTCAAGTGATTCAACATCAGAAATGAAAATTTTTTTTATTAATGAGAGTTGCAGTTAAGATCATATGACTTGTAGCTGAAAACCTCCCATATATGTTTTCTCTCCCTATTTGAATGTGAGCTTTTTGAGAGCCCAGATTGTTCAATTTATATTGGTAGTGCTTGAAATAGTGCTTTGCATAGGTACTTAAATGAATGCTTTTTAATTCATTCTAACTATACTCATTCATAACTGTCTTGATGCTTAAAGTTCATCTTGGTTATATTTCAGTAACTGTTTATTTCGTTTTTGAATCTGATCCAGTTTCCTGCTTTATCCACTTTCATGGTGATCTTGCAAAATTGAGATATTTTTCTATCAAGACAGTAGCTGATTCAGCAGTTGATCAGAGGTTTCAGCCTCCCTCTGTTGCCTTGCTTCTAGAAAACAGAACAGTGGGATTGCCAGGAGCCAAGATGGCAGAGTAAGCAATAAGTTGCTCTCTCCCCTTCTGACCTTGAAAAATCCAGAAAATACTGCCCCAGGAAAAATCATAGAGCAATGGAAGCAGCAGAGAAATAGGGAATAACAGTTTTTTAACTCATTAGGCTAGGGGGATTTAAGGAGAAAAGGTCCCTTATGCTATGGCTGAAGGCAATCAGTACAGGATGGGAGGCATGGCAAGCCAGTGGCAAGCCTCACCTTAGCAAATCAGCAGGAGATCCTGAGCCCCAGGTTGGTGGAGTGGGCATGTGCCAACACCAGGACCCCTGTGTACTTTCAGACAGGGGAACCAGCAGACACCAGCCCATAGAATCACCACTTGCATGATAGGTGTCTTCCAGCAGCTGAACCTACCTGTGCTCTAGCACAACCCCAGGATAGAAGGCGACCTCCATTTGCCAGATCACTCCCACCCTCACACCTCAACCCGAGTGTTTCAGTGTAACCTGTGGGAAGTGCAGTGAAATGTAGCATCTGCATGTACCAGCAACCACCACCAGTTAAGCTGTAGCCTCTACAGCCTCCAGCCTCTAGAACCTGAGGCCCTAGTATGCAAAGGCAATAACCAGGCCCCTAGCCCACAACATAAGAATTGTGGCTCAGTGCCCTCTGTGCCCCAGAAGCAGAGATCCACTTTAAAAGTCAGGGAAAAGACAAACAGTGAGCAAGAAGCAACATAGAAAATCAAAGATTATAGATTCTTGTTTATGGGAACGGAAGATCAAAACACAAATTCAGAATAGGACAGCATTGTCATTATACCTACATCTGAAACGTCAAAGGGGAATGTGAATTGGTCTCAAGCCCAAAAAGCCTTCTTGGAAGAGCACAAGAAAGTTTTAAAGTCAAATTAGAGAGGTAGAAGAAAAATTGAACAATTCCTTTAAAAATACAGTTGACAAAATGGAAAAAAAAATTTACTGAAAAAACCAACTCCTTAAAAAATAGAATTGGCCAGGTGGAAAAGGAAGTACAAAAACTAACTGAAGAAAACAATTTGTTAAAAATTAGAATCAGGCAAGTGGAAGCTAATGACTCTATGAGTCATCAAGAGTTAGTTAAAGAAAATCAAAAGAATGAAAAGATAGAAGAAAATGTAAAATACTTCATTGGAAAAGCAACTGGTCTGGAAAGCAGATCCAAGAGAGATAATTTAAGAATTATGTTCTACCTGAGAACTATGATGAAAAAAAAGAGCCTGGACAGCATCTTTCAAGAAATCAAGGAAAACTGTCCTGAGATCCTTGAGCCAGAGAGTAAAATGGTCATCTGAAAAATCCACCAAAAGAAAGAGATCCCAAGTTTAAAATGCCAAGGAATATTGTAGTCAGATTCCTGAGTTATCAGGTCAAGGAGAAAATACTGTAAGCAAAAAAACCCGTTCAAATATCCTGAAAACTACAGTCAGGAAAATGCAGGACCTTGCAACTTCTGTGTTAAAAGATTCGAGGCCTCATCTGTCCTGAGCTCAGATGTGACCTGCTCTGCTTTCTATGGTCTCTTCCCTGCCCCAGTAGGTGGGAACCTTGAGGAAGAGGGAATGGCTCCTGTCCTGACAGCCAGGCCTGGAAAGGAACCTTTTGAGTCCCGTGGCAAGATAGACATCAGGAAGACTAGAGATAGCCCCTGCTGTTGATGGAGCTACAACTTGGACCAGCCCTTCTTGAAAGCAATTTGGAATAATGCTGAGAAAATTATTAAAATGTGTACATACCCTTTGGCCCAACAATACTACTACTAGGTGCAAAAAAAGGAATAACCCATATGTACAAAAATATTACTAGCAGCTCTTTTTCTGTTGGCAAAGAATTGGAAACTGAGAAGATTCCCATCATTTGTGGAATGGATGAACAGTTATAGTATACAAAGATGATAGAAAAATATTGTAATATAAGAAATCACATGAGGAACTTTTTCATAGAATCCAAGGAAGGCTGCAGAAGGAAATAAATAGAAGAGCAGGTGAAAAAACTATCCAAGACAATATTGTGAAAATAAACAGCTTTGAAAGATTTAAAAACTCTGATCAACACAGTGACCAACCATTTTTTTAAAGAGATTTCATGATGAAATATTCTACCCAACTTCTGACATTTATGTGATTGACTTTTATGTTAGACCTTCCAGCGAATAATCTAAATTAATTTCTTTAAATATTGACGGATTTAACCTCTTTACCTTCCAAGGAACTCTTAAAAGTATTCTCCAGCACAATTCAAAAGCATCCATTCTGTGGCACTTGGCTTTCCTCATATTTTGAACATGGCCAATGTGGGAATTTGTTTTGCTGGCCTATGACTTGTTATTACAAGGATTCTGGCTATTCTCCCTTCTTCCTTTCCTCCCCCATCAATATGGAGGGGGTAAGTAGGAGTGCTAGAAAACAGATTATTTTTGTGAAGGGTGGCCCTCCTTCCTTAGACTAAAGGAGGAAGGATGAGAAGAATCCCTTTTGCTTTAGGCATTTCTTCCCCCTGGAATCCTGATAAGTTGTACCTTTTTGTCTAATGTATAATAAGGGTTTAAGACTCAAGTCCTTGATTCATATCAGCTTTTTGGGTAAATACTATGTTAAAGTGAATTAAACTATAAAATTAAGAGGCAGCAAAGTACAAAATAATGAAGATAGGTTGTGTGTCAGAAGACTTGCATTTGAGCTTTGTGTGTGTTCGTCGTGTTCGTCCTTTGTTGCTGAAGAAGACCATGCCATCAGAGAAATGATGACATGACTTGCAGTCTTTGTTTTGAGTGAGGGAGGGCTGTGCAGGTCATCAGTCTTACTTCTCCTCCAGAGCCATCTGAATCCAGTGACCAGATACTCATCATGATGACTGGAGATGACCCAGGATGAGGCAGTTGGGGTTGTGACTTGCCCAAGGTCACACAGTTAGTGAGTATCAAGTGTCTTAGGTGAGATTTGAACTCAGGTCGTCCTGACTCCTGCACTGATGCTCTATCCACTGCACCATCTAGCTGCCCTATTTGAGCTTTACTATAATTTTTAATAACCAGTTGACTTGAAGCATAACTACTCATGAGAATAAAAACATTTTTAAATACCATTGAGGATGAATAAAAAAAAAAAAAAAGTAGATTGGTATAAAAAAAGAGTAGTAGAGAGACTGAAAATCCTGAAAGAAATTATTCTGGTGATAAACATTACAAAAAGATTTTGAAAGTCTAGTTTGGAAGCAAAATCAGAGACTAGTGAAGACAGCGTTTTAAGGTTGGTGGAATGACAATAAGAAGGGATACCTGTGAGAAAACTATCCAAGTTAAATCTTCCTTACTTTTTTTTTTCATTGAAGAATGATAAACTTGGACCTAGGAATGAGAGCCCAAAAATTGTTAGCAGAAAAAGATACCGTGAAAATAAAAGGAGACAGAACCCAGTGGAGTTCTCTTTTTTTCATTTAGTATCTTCTGAATTTCATTTTCCTCACACCAGTTTTGATTGTGAGTGTTCTGATCCAGATGAGTAGATGCAGTGCTGTGCACCAAATTTCTAAAAGCTGCTCACCCTTTTTCTGCTCTACTGTCACCAACTGTGTGTTGGCTCAACTTCCCCTCCAAATTAGCAACAAACTATTACTGCTCAGAGAAGTGCTCTAATCCGTTGATGCTGATTCTTCTGGTAGTTATTTTGCTTTGAGGCCTTGGCTTTTGTTGAATGTGAATATTTAGTTTGGAGAGGATAAGTCTATGATCAGTCCAGCAATCTGCACCACACATTGCCTTAATCATTCTCACATCCGTTTATCTCTTCATTTTCTGTTTCACCACAATAGTTCCTGGAAAAAGACTTTTCCTTCACCCTCCAAATTTAAACCTTCTTTGTACTAAAGGAGTAGTTGTATAAAATACCAGTGATGGTAATTTTACCTGATAGTTACTAAAATATTCTCCTTTAGCGAACTCCATCTTCTCTGGTATCAGAAGTGATATTTTAAAAAATATTATTTTTAATTTAAGAAATAAAACATGCATTTCTATAACACAATATAATAAAAAGATGATATACATGAAACTGCCAAAAAAAAAGACTGGACGGCTGAGAATATTATATTTCATAAGGCAAAGCAGCTTGTATTACATCCAAAGATCAGCTAGCTGGCAAAACTGAGTGTAATCTTTCTGGCAAGGAGGTGGACATTCAGTGAAATAGGAGACTTCCAAACTTTCCTGATGAAAAGAACAGAGCTCAGTGGAAAAATTTGATCTTCAAATACAAATCTTGAGAGGCATAAAAAGGCAAATAGGAAAGAAAAAAACCATGTTATTAATAAGGGCAAACTGTTTATATCCCTACTTGGGAAGATGATACTAGTAGATCTTGAGAATTGTGTCTTTGTTACAACATTTAAAAGGGATAGATGTAGACAGAGGGTGTGGGTGTACATTAAATGATATGATGATTAAGAAAACGTAGTTAAGGGGTGGAAAAGGGTTGTAATGGGAGAAGAGGAGAGGAGGAAGCAGAAAAGGGTAAATTAAGCCATATGAAGAGGCACAAAGATGTATTATGGTAGAGGGAAAGAAGGGAGGGAGATGAGCATTGTTTGAACTTTATTCTTATCTGATTTGATTCAAGGAGGGAATAATGTAGGTATAGAAATTTAATGTGCCTTACAGGCAATAAAAGGAGAAAGGGGAGAGAAAAGGGATGGTGGTTAGAAGGGATGGAAGTAGGAAGGGAAAGGGGAAAGAAAAGGGAAGAAGACTGAAAGAAGGGAGGGAAGATTGAGGTCAAAAGCAAAACTTTTTGAGGAGGGAAAGGGAGAAGGTAGAAATAAAAGCATAAACAGGGGAGGAGAGATGGGAGGGAGAGAAAGACGCAGATGATAATCATGACTGAATGTGGACGGGATGAACTCTCCCATAAAACAGATGCAGATAGTAGAATGAATTAAAATCATAATCCTACAATATGTTGTTTACAAGAAACACATTTGAAACAGGGACACACATAGGGTAAAGGTAAACGACTGGAGGGTAATATCTTATCTTCCAGTTGAAGTGAAAAAAAAAAATCAGGAGTAGCAATCCTGGTCTCAGAGGAAGCAAAAAAAATCCTAATTAAAACAGAAAAGGAAGGAAACTATATCCTGCTAAAAGGCACCATAGACAATGAAGTAATGTCATTACTAAACATATATGTACCAAGTGATATGGCTTCCAAATTCTTGGAGAAGGTAAGGGAGTTACAGGAAGAAATAGGCAGCAAAACTCTAACCTCCCCCTCTTTGAACTAGATAAATCTTACCTCAGAATTCACAAGAAAGAAGTCAAAGAGATGAATAGAATTTTATAAAAGTTAGACATGGTAGACCTCTGAAGAAAATTGAATGGGGATATAAAGGAATATACCTTTTTATCAGTGGTACATGCCTACATAAAAATTGACTGTATAAGAGCATAAAAATCTCACAGTCCAGTGCAGAAAGGCAGAAATATTAAGTGCATCTTTTTCAGATCATGATATAGTAAAAATCACATGTAATAAAGGGCCATGGAAAGATATTCTAAAAATTAATTGGAAACTAAATAATCTAATTCTAAAGAAAACAACAATAGAAACAATAACTTCATCCAAGAGAATGACAATAATGAGACAAAATACCAAAACGTACAGGATGCTGCAAGAGCAGTTCTTAGGGGAAGTTTTATATCTCTGAATGCTTACATGAGTGAAATAGAGAAAGGAGATAAAGTAAAATGAACATGCAACTAAAAAAGCTAGAAAAAGAACAAATTTAAAATCACCAATTGAATACCAAATTAGAAATAGTGAAAACCAAAAAAGATTAATGAAATCGAAATTAAGAAAACTATTGAATAAAACTGAGAGCTGATTTTATGAAAAAAAACAATAAAATAGATAAACCTCTGGTTAATTTGATTAAAAAAAAAAAGAAGAAAACCAAATTACCAGTGTCAAAAATGGAAAGGATGAATTCACCACCAAGGAAAAGAAAATTAAAACAATAAATTAGGAACTATTTTGCAGAACTGTATGCCCATGAAGTTGACAATCTTAGTGCAATGGATGAATATTTGCAAAAATATGAATTGCCCAGATTAACAGAAGGTGAAGTAAAATACTTAACCCCAGCTCAGAAAAAGAAATTGAACAAGCCATCAATGAACTCTAGGAAAAAAAATCTCCAGGGCCATATGGTTTTACAAACGAATTCTATCAAACGTTTTAAGAGCTATGCATTGCCTTACTATATAGACTATTTGGGAAAATAGGTGAAGAAAGAGTCCTACCAAATTCGTTTTATGATACAAGTATGGTACTGATATCTAAACTGGGAAGAGTCAAAACAGAAAGAAAATTATAGAGTGATTTCCTTAATGGATATAGATACGACAATTTTAAATGAAAATGGAAGTATTGCTTATTGAATTCCAGCCCATCTTCAAAGTCACTGCATTGAAGAGCCTTTGCTTAAGTTGATGAGATTTTATTTTATTGCTAAGTTTTTCTGTTTAAAAAAACATGATTAATTCAGACTGCTAATTTTTCACTTACTCTTAGTTTCATTAGGAATGAAATTCTGTAAAACTGTTCACTTTCATTACTTTCTCTACTATATTTTGTCTCTTCAGCTATCTCACCACATAACTGCATCATTTTTTTAAAATAGATCTCTTTTATCATCTTACTAAACTTTATAGAACTCATTTTATTTCTTTTAAATTTATGTTTTCCTTTTTCCTGGCACTTACCATAGCTAGTATTCTTTCAGATTGTTTTCATCTTAGTTCACTGAAATAATTTACATTCTCCTGTTCTTTTGTATCCTATAGTTGCTCTTCTTTGCTGTTCTTGTCTCAGATTTTGTGAACAACATTGAACTTTACTTTGGGACCAGTTTCATTGTGCCATTTTTACAATCTTACTCTTCCAGGAGCATTTCTCCTTTGAAAATTATTTAACTTCCTGTAAGTACCAGAAGAAATCATTCTTAGTAAACAAATTTGGGTGGACTTTTTGTGAAAATATTTTAAATATCTGAAAAATATTTCTGAATGTGGAGACTAGACAGTTTTTCTTCAAATGATTCTGAATATCTGGTGATGATAATGTTTCAAATCAGTATACAGTAAATCATATCATTTGAAGGAAATGTTTTGCCTTTCAGAAGTGTTCTTTTTAAATGTGAATTGACCAAATTTATCCTTACTGTTAATATATAGTAAATAATCCAGTCTTGTTGGATAAGATTTGTAATGCCATTTTTGTTTTTGTTTGAAATGTTTTTGAGATATAAAATAACTTCATTTGAAAAGCAAATTGTAAGGCTGGAAAATTAAGTAGGATCTATATTTATAAAAAATATGCATCATTAGGCAATAGTTACTTAATATTCACATAGTTGCATTAATTCAATTCAACAAACATTTAAGTACTTAACTGTGTTAGAGGCAGTAAACTAGGTGCAGGTGATACAAAGATAAACTGCTTTCAAGAAACTTATATTGTGATTGCAGATATTTAGCATATATACAGATAAGCAAATATGAAATACCTTGAAGAGTGAAAGGCAGTGTGGTACCGTTGAAAGAGTACTGGATTTGGTATGTGAAGGTTTACTACCTGGTCACATCATCTGCCTTCTGTGGGTTTCTATTTGTTCATCTCTAAAATGAGGGAATATTGTACTACATGATCTCTTAGGTCCCTTCCACTGCAACATCTATGAAGTCTTTTAGTTGAGGAACTGAATTTCTTTAAATTAGGTTCAAAGTCTTAAGATTTAAAAGTGATTTCATGTTAATAATACCAAAGGTGTTTCAGATTGTAACTGTAGACCTGGAATGGACTTCAGAGGCCATCTGATCCAGTCCTTTTATTTTTAAAATGAAGAATTTTCAGGCCAATAAAAATTTTTTAGGAATTGTTATTCCTAAAAAAAAAAGTTGTTATGGGGTGGAGCCAAGATGATGAAATAGAAGCAGCCAAGCCCAGCCACATATCTGTAAAAAATGACTAAATCTCTGGAGCTACAGAACTCGCAGAATGATGTGTGAAGCAGATCTTCAGCCTGAGACAGTCTGGAAGGTCTATGGGAAGCATCTATAATGCTGTGCTGGAAGCAGAGTGCAGTAAAGCGAAGGCTGCCCCAGCACTGACAGGACCTGAGCAGGCCTTGGGGTACTGAATCTCTGGCACCTGTTGTGGTTTCCAGACTTCAAAACTCCAAAATTCCAAGGACAAATTGGAAGGTCAGTGGAAAAAACCTGTTGGACTTGTGTGAGAGGGTACGGTGGTCTGGACCCAGCCCCAGGTCAGCAGAGAGGGTGAAGGAGCCTGTGGCAGCCACAGGAGCAGCAGGGGCAGTGGCTTTTCTGGAGCTCTAGGCTCACAGATTGTGGGGAGGATCAAGTTATTGACTAACTGTATGCTGTCCACGCCCAATGGAAATAGAACTACCCTGACAAAGAGCTCAAAAGTCAAGTAAATGACTGGGGAAATGAGCAAAAACTGGAAAAAGAATCAGACTATGGAATCTTACTTTGGTGTCAAAGAAGATATACAACCAGAAGACAGCAAAGTCAAAGATCCTACATCCAAAGCCTCCAAGAATAATATGAATTGGTTTCAGGCCATGGAAGAGCTCAAAAAGGACTTCGAGAGTGATGCAAGAAAATCATGAAAATCATGTTTGTGGTGCTTCTCTCTCTGGTAACTGCGGTCATACAATTGGACCTGACTCTTGAATTCAGGCAGAGGAGGCCATGTATGTTGATCTTTGATTTCTCTGTATTTTCTTAGAAGTTCAGGGTGCTGACTCCTCTGAACTAGGTGAGTGATATATGTAAAGGCATGATATACATGTGCTTGATTAAAGTTATTGTTAATCCCTTGAAGGTTACTTTTCTTTTATAAATGCAGATCTAAGAACCTGTAATAGCAGGCCCCCCTGTGTATGTTGGGGTGCTTACTGATGCAATAACCCAATATCAAATTGCTTGCCTTCTTAGTGGGGATGGATAGGAAAGGAAAGAAGTTACAGCTCAGAGTTTTGAAAACAAAAGTTAAAAATTGTTTTTATATGCAACTTTGAAATAAGACATACAGACAATGGGGATAGAAATCTATCTTGCCCTACATGAAAATAGAGGGGAAGGGGATCAGAGAAGGGAGAGGTGTGATAGAAGGGAGGGCAGATTGGGGGAAGAGGTAATTGGAATGCGTGATGTCTTGGGGTGGGCAGAGGGGAGAGATGGGGAGAAAATTTGGAACTCAAAATCTTGAAGTGAATTGAAAACTAAAAATTAATTAATAAAAAAGAAATATGGAAAAAAAAACATTGTTATAGTAAGTAGTATGAATTAGTGTCATATCTGGAGTTAGGACTTGGTTCAAATCCGGGCACTGCCACAACTTTACTCTCCTTTATGACCTGGGTAAATGATTTAAGTAAAATGATTTAATGATTAACCAAGCTTGGGTTACTGTTAACAGGATTTGTGGTTTGTAATAAAAAAGGAAAAGACAATGTGGTTCAATTAAAAATACTGAATTTGGTGTTAGAGTTTAAATCTGGTCTTTGCTACTTACTATGTAACCTTGGACAAGTCACTTCATTTCTCTGGGTTTCAATTTATTTCATCTCTAAGAGGAAGGGTTTGATTAGGTGATCTCTAAAGTACATTTAAGATCTAAACTTTTATTGTTTAGGGTCATTCATCAGTTGCTTATTAAGAATTACTAGAAGTAAAACTTATATATACGATCTTTATCATCATAGAATTTAGAATCTTCTGTGTCATTTTAGGGTTGTATAATGGAAAAATATACTAGACTGAATCATTAAGATAGGAATTTTTATTCCTGGTTTTGCCTCTCAATTAATTGCCTGACAACTGACTGAATCACTAATGTCTGGATTCTTGAGTGACTTGAGAAATGATGCTATCAGTAACAGGAATAATTGTTTGGTGGATCATATAAAATAATGCTTATGAAAACACTTTGACAACTAATGCAGTATCCATATGTAACATGGTATTTATTTCAGTTTATCAACTACTTTTTAAGTATTAATGGAAATTTTTAAAATTTTCTCTTTATAAGGTACACTTGAACTGTTTACTATTTCTTCGTCGATTAGCAGAAGAAACCAGGATGCAGGTTTTTCAGAGCAAGAGTAAGATAATTAAAGAGAAACACATTATTGCTGCATCAAAGGTAACTTATAAAAGCTGATTTTCTTTTCTTGTACACTAAAAGCATAGAATTGGTCAACTGTATCTGCTTCCTCCTTTATTTCTCAGACTCTGGATAACTATACCTCAGTTGGGAGTAGCTGATGGAGTAATAGCTTGTGTTCAGCATATTATTGAATTTAAATTGAAGCTATAATAATTAGATATTCCATATGCACATAGTTTTATCCTAGGTGGGGAAGTTAAGAAATACCTTACAAGATTCAAAAATAAACGGGCTTTGTAATAATTTAGGTGAAAAATTTTTATTTTTTTTTGTCATTTTAGTTCTAGCAGCACTTTGACATAGCAAAATTATACACTTATATAGTGTAACTAAAACAGCAAAACTTACATCTAAAGGTTACATCAAAACTTACATATCTTTTTTTGATCATGCAAAATATTTTTTAATGTTTACTTAATTTTTTTAGTATTTTATTTTTTTCACTTAATTTTCTAACTGGGGAGTCACGGATATATCTGGATAAACTTGTAAACAATATTTATATGACAAAGAGGCTAACTCTTCCTAAATTTTTTTTTTTTCCATAATGTTCCTACCTAAGTTTAATCTCTAGGCATAATTCCATTTGATGTTTGGGTGAAAGTGAAGTCAGTGTGTGTCCAGCTATTTTAAAGCGCATTCTGTTGTTGGGAAAAATATGATCACAGAAACCAGCTGCTCATTTTTGTACATAAAAGTGGGATGGTTTTGATCTCTTCAGAGTTTTTTTTTTCTTTCTTAATTGAAAACAGAGACTATAATTTAAAATATAGGTAGGTATAATTCAGTTATACAACAGATTATTTTCTATTTCTTGAAAAGTTGTGTAAAATTTAAATATAAATTATACTTGATAAATTAAATACTTAGAATAATCTTTAAAGAAATCTGATGGAGTACTTTTATAAATTAAAGACTGTTTTTGAATTGCAAATAACCACAATTCACAACTGTTTTGCAAATTCAAAATTTTGTCTTTTTTTTAGTGTGCCCCATCTGTAGAATTCAAGAGGCTTTTTGAGGAAAAACTGTTCTTGTTGTTATACCCTTTGGCCTAAGATTTGCATATTAAAGAAATAATACTTTTCTTTTCTTTTTTCCACAGGTGATTTTAAAGAAGAGTAGGGGTTAAAGGCTAAGGACTGTATTATTTGAAACTGTTTTAATATATTATCTCATTAAATGTTAATAGTGTGCTTTTTAACAACTATTTAAAACATGAAACATTAGCTGCATAGGTTGGGCAAGCTTTTGTACTGCTGGTATTGAATTTGTATCCTAGGTATATTCATTTATTCATTCTACAAATGTTTATTAAGCACTTCTACAGTGTTATTTTCTAGTAAAAGTACAAAGATAAATAGAACATAGCTGTTTTCATAATTGGCACATAAGTTTCTGAGTGTACTTGTGGTCTACTTGTGGTAATGACAGGTTCACAAATATGCAAATAAAATATTATAAAGACTCTTCAACACTTTTATGGAGGCTCATGTTTTTTTTAAAGGTGACCAGTGTTAGTTTTTAAAAGTTGAACTTTTTAAAATTTATTGCCATTGCTAAATTTTATGTTTTTTTCCTTTGAAGATAAAAATGATTGCTTACTATATTAAATAACTTGAAGGAATGGTTTTATGATCAAATGTCTTTAGTAACTTAAGTATAGTCTACAAGTTAAAAAAAAATAACCCTTAAAATGGAGAAAGATAACATATCATATTCAAAGTATATGTGCAAGTTATTTAGCTGAATTTTTCAAGGGTAGGGGCTAAACCTGTGATTTTATTGGTTTGAACAGGAGATCCCATTACAGATCAGTGCCTTCTGTGCAACCTAGAGTCTTACTGAGTTGTGTAGAGAACTGAGTGCTTAAATGTCCAGGGTTACAGAGCCAAAGTCGCATGATAACTAACATGTCATAGGTTGAACCCCTGGCTTCCAGTTTCTGGGGCTAATTCTCCTATCCATTTTTCCATGCTGAGTATTTCAGAGCATTTTCATTTTGGTGACTTGGGAAGTGAACAGTATAATTTCCAGTAATGTACAAAGCTTAATCTGTTTTGAAAATGTAAATATTTGACAGATGTCTACAAAACAGCTTAAGTCCCTCAGTATTCATTTATATTTTTAAGATAAAATCAACAAACTGACCCATCTTACCACATAAAGCTCCTTCTATTACAAGACCCTTGGCAAGTGTGTAACTTCTGTTTGTTTCAGTTTGCTCAATGGCAGAATGGGGATAATAATAGCACCTACTTCTCAGGACTGTTGTGAGGATCAGGTGAAATAATATTTGCACTGTGTTTAGGACTGTGCCAGGCACATAATAGGCTCAATGTAAATCCTTATTCCCCACCTGCCATGTAACTTGTGTCTAACCTTCTACAAATGTTAGTAACAGGGCCTCTGGCTCTTATAAAAGTATTTGAGAGAACAAGCGCACATTTGATACAGATCACTATTTCACCCCCCAAAATATTCAGATGACCCAAAGAACTTATAGGAACCTCAATTTAAAAAGTATTTAAAATAGTTCACAATACCACAAAAACAATCAATACAGTTCTTCCTCTTTTGTGAGCCCTACTCTCTGCCATGGTCTCAAAACCTTCATGGTCCTTCGGATTCAACCTTACTGTAGCTGAAATTCACCTTGAAAAGGAGTCAGTTTCAAGTTCACAGTGGGGCAGCACATGCATCCTTGACTCCTATGAAGCCTTCAGCACTTAAGAGTAACTCCTTGGTTTGGCTTCTTAGAAGATTTTGAGCTGCTGGGTAGGCGACTAACTTCCTTCTCTCAGATCTGCTCTGTCCAAATAGCTCACTTTCGTAGTGAGAGATGGCAAGATCCAGATTCCTTTTTATCCCGTGTTATGGTTGTAGTTTCTTGCTGTTCCACATGGGTGATGCTCTCCTTTCTCTAAGAAATGTGGCATTTAGAAACTCTTCTAAGAACTCTGAACTCTTCGTTATTCAAAGTATTGGTTAAGGATGGTACTGCCTAGAATCTGTGATTTTATAGAATCATAGATTTAGAACTACAATAGACTTTAGAGGTCCTCAAGTACAACTGACCCCCTGCCCTCCTTCCCATATTTCATAGAAGTGGAAACAGACTATGAGAGAATGAAGTGACAGGTGTCTTTTTTTTTTTTTTACTCTAAGCTCAGTGATCTGTCCAGTGTGCTACCTAGTTACATTAGTAACTAGTACTTAGTACTAGTAACTAGTGTTACCCAGTAACATTAGTATGGAAACTCATTCCACTGTTGTATTCAGGCAGTTCTTAATGCAATTTTGTCTTACTTGTCTGGGACTTTGAAAGGTTAAATGTCTTGCCTCAAGTCACATTGTTGAATATATCAGAGGTAGAATGTGAACTAATGTCTTCCTGATGCCAGTGCTGATCTTCTAACCTGTATGCCATGCTTCCCCTTGTAATCTGATGATGAAAGTAAATGAAGTTGTTTTTCAAGATCTCTGAAAATTACATCACAGAAAGAAGATGAAGAATGCTGGTGTACTCATATTTGGTGATACAATGAAAATTTTCCATTTACTTTCCTAGAAAATATGAAAATATTTCAGTATGTATTATACGATTAATTTTAATAGAATTCTTTCCACAGTTTATTCCCCAGCCATTTAACAGCTGGACATCTCTTGATGTTCCTGCTTAGACCGGTACAAATAAACAGATAATGGCAAAAACCAACCCAACCCTTTGCCTCCCACTATCACTGACTATTCTTCTTTTGTGTTTTCATTGGCAGAGCACCAAAAATATGTGGGATCATATCCTAAATTATAATATAAATGAATTGAAAAATCTTTATCTTACAGCCAATTTTTTCAGGAACATATCCATTATGAAGTGACTGTAATGTGTTCCTGGTACAGCTAGAAAAACCAAAGATTATAGATTGTATGCTAAAACTACTGTATAGTTTCTCTTACATTTTTTTGGGGGAGAGGGAAGTTGAAGCAATATATTGGAATTAGTGAAGAAGTAGTCTAAATTGAAGGAAACAAATTTAAAAGGCTATTGCTTGTTGTACTTTAATAACGCTTCATATCTGGAGTTGTTAAAAATGGAGCTTTGCTTGTTTAATGCTTTTAAGACCCAGAATGGAATACTTAACCAAATTTCTGATAAATATAAACAAAGGAAATACCCATATTCGCAGCATTGGACATAGATTCTAGGAAGAAGTGTGGATTGTCGGGATTTATAAATTGCAGTTATGGAAATATGAGGATTTATCATACTTAAGTTAAAATTCTCTTATTGCAAAATACTGGAAAGCAAATATATAGTAGTTGAAGGGAGTGAGACAGTTATTAGAGGATAGAGGCAAGGATAATATTAGAGTTGGAAGATATTTATAAAGTCACTGTATTTAACCCATATCTGGATAAAAATGCCCTCTAAAATGATACAAAAAAGGTGGTCATTTTACCTTTAAAGGTATTTTTAGAAAGGTGAAACCTCTTTACTACTTAACTAATGGAGAAGCAGAAAATTTCTCTCCTTAATTCAGGCCCATATCTGTCTCTTAATTTAGCAATTTATTAAAAGCTATGAACTCAGTTATTTGCAAGGCACTGTTCTCTCACCCGTGAATGGCTCCAAGTTCTTTATGGAGCCAGTCATAAGAAGTCTTAATTTTTCTTCCATGTGGTAGCTTTTAGATGCCTGAAATTGATCTATGATGAATTTATTAAGGGAACCCAAATAATCTCCTCCTACTTTGCCTGTTTATCTTATATTTCAGTTCCTTGATAGTAATTTTTTTTTTGGCTCTATTCTTTCAAGACCAAATATTCGTGTCCTTTCCAGGAAACAAGCTGTAGCAGAAAGCACTCTGTCATACATAGGGCCCGATCCACAGGTTCTTAGATCTGCTTTTCTAAAAGGAAAGCAATTTTTGAGGAGTCAACAATCTTCTTTAATCACATTCACCAACAGAAAATACAAGCAGAGAAAAACCAACAGGACTTCTGTCCGACCATAAGCAATACATACATCAGATCAACACCATTACATACATAGTTACCGGAGAGACAAGCACCAACATCTGGGTTTTCAAAGATGGGGGGGGCACAGCTATCCAGACTCTTCATCTGGCACATGGACCTTCTTCCAAAGAGTAGCTCTAAAGCAAAACCTCACCTCAGAGAAGATACACACTTTTCAGAGACTGAGGGCAGGATCTTCCTGGCCCAATGCTTCATTAGCAACTAACAAAAGATGTGGCCTTGCCTGCAAAACAAGCCTCTCCAAAACAGGCCCCTTAATGGGCCAAGAAGATCTTTTATTAACATAAATCTCATTAATGTTACACCAGCAAAACCACAATTGAGTAGTTTTGTTATCTATTTATTGATTTACCCTTGTTCCTTCACCCCTGACAAAAGACCTTCTACTTTATTTGAATCTGTTTTCTTTGATTTACCTTAAAAAGCATTCCTTGTGGTTGTCCATAGCATTTCATCAGCTCATACTGAGCTTTAACACTCCTAAAACTTCTCTGCCTAGACCATGCTGCACTTTGAGTATTCAGCTTCAATTAACTCCTCTTGTTTTCAGCTTGTAAATGACTTAAATCTTTGCTAGTAGATTACTTAACTGCATCTACCTTGGTCTTTTTAGACTGCTCCTCTTTTTTATTAACTTTCAAGAGCACTCTGCTGATACCTTGGTTATTAGCCCCCTATTTATGATTCTTTATTTTGTATATATCCTCTATTTTGTGTGAACATATATCCTCCAATAGACTGTAAGAGTGTTGAGAACAGGGACCATCACTTTGTCCACAGTACCTACCTACAAAAATTCCTGACTCGTAGGAGTAGGCTATGATGACTAATGACCACCTGAGAGTTTTTGAACCCAAATCCCCCGAAGTTGGCTGTCAGGGGTCTTTGTGCACAAAGGATAATTTCATCATCCCTCCCCAAGGGACCGTGCGACATTGGATACACCCCTAGAATACTCTTTCAAGGGGAGAAATAGCAAAGAGAACAGAAAAGTTTATGTAAAAGGAGGGAACCCAGGACACTTAGGGATAATTGGGAGTCTCTTTTACTTTCCTAAAGACCTTTTTGATCCTCTCAGACATACTGAATCTCACTCAACCATCACGGTATTCACTGAGGTAGCCTCCATAGCAGCTTGGGCAGATAGGTGGTGCAGTGGATAGAGTGCTGAGCCTGGAGTCAAGTAGGACATGAGTTCAGACGCTTAGAGCTGTTTAACCTTGGAGAAATAATTTAAACCTGATTTGCCATTTCCTCACCTGTAAAATGAACTGAAGAAGGAAATGGCAGACCACTCCAATATCTTTGCAAAGAAAACCCCAAATAGGGTCACAAAGAGTCTGAAATGACTGACTGAAAAATTTTAGCATCAAAGTTTAATGCCCCTGGAAGCAGCCCATAAGTAAAAGCCTAAGATTAATCACAATCCCCAAGTTGGACTTTCTGTTCTAAACCTTGCATGCTACTACTCTACCACCTACTTTTCCTAATACTCCTTTTTTCTGGTTATATTTAATATCCATGTCCAGTGGAACGATACAGACCAGGATGAGTGGAGAGGGCCCTAGATACAGTGGGAGACCTCGGCCTTTTTAACCTAAGGTCTTTAATAGGTCTCAGTTTGACTAAGGCAATGCCCTTTCAGTGATTAAAACTAGGTAAGAAATAAGAGAATGACCTCTTACCTAGTAAAAAAAAAATCTGGGAGGAAAAGACCCTCAGGGTTTCTGGCCAAAACAGAAACAAGTGCTGAGGAAAAGGTTAGGTTGCACAGCTCTCCATCACTTAACCAATTCATTTGCATTTCATGACATAACCACACCGATAATATCCATATACGTAAAGCTTGACTCAGTTTTATTTAGCTTATAGAAATAGTATGTCAAGGTACAATCAGGCTTGAAATTAGATTTAAAAGTAATAAAGGGTTGTATTGAAATGATAATTTGTTCCAGCAGCAGGAGGCAATACATGTATTAAATTTTCAGTGAAGTCAATATTTTATACTAATACACAAATCAGAGTACTATATTCCATGTACAGTGATCAGAATAAATTGACATTCCTTACTATTCAGCTGTCATTTTTCAATATTATATAATAAAACCAACTGCACTGTGGATGCAATGGCTTGGTGCACTGCATTCTTGCCCTCTCCATTAAGGAACTCTCAGCGCAGGACCCAGGTGAGGGCATGAGTTGAGTTCAGGCACTCAAAGATCAGGTCTTCCAAAAGATGACTCCTCCAGGCTCAAAGAATGGGCCTGTACCCCAAAACTATAGCTCATGAGCCTACATTGATGAATTTTCTTTCAGTTATCAGTCAGTTGACCATCATTAGCTCTCTCTATATACATTTATTGAAATGACAACATGAAAAGTAGTAGGAGAACAGTAGCTCTTTACACTATAAACTTGTACTACACTTTTCCACAAATACATATTGTCAGTAGAAAGAGTGGAAACACCCATGAAGTTCACAAATGGAGATGTAGTCACATGAGGAACATGTGGCAAACTAAGTCATGCTCTTCATGTACCAGGGCACTGATGACATCATCATCATTATTATTTATTATTAATAGGCTTTGTTACCAACAGAGGTGTCCAAGGAAATATCATATTTTACCAACTTGAATACCTACTTTCCCTTATATACAAATTTTTCAAAACTAACCCACATTGATACAACAAGCATCCTTGAAGAAGACAGCCAAGAAACAAGGAGGCTTCCTCCAATAATAATTGATAGTGAATTACACTTGATGACTCTTAATGTCCTTCTATTATTACTTTATGGTTCTATCCTTTTTGCTGGGTGGATTGATGCTGAGTTTGCCTCTTGCCAGACATGGCATCTTTGATAGGCAAGTCACAGCCTCCAACATCTCCAACTTTGCATTCACTTGAATCCTGACCTGTGGTACTGCTATGCTCTTTTGAAAGAATCTGGAGCTTATTATGCCCTAAGATCAGTGGTAGTCTTATCTAGAGGCCTGCAATTTTGCCTGTTGTGGTCTCCTAGTAGCTAGTTGGCATAGTGGATACAGTGCCAGGTCTGGAGTCAGGAAGACCTGAGTTAAAATTTGACCTCAGACACTTAGTAGCTGTGTGATCTTGGGCTAGTCACTTAATCTAGTTTGCCTTAGTTTCCTCATCTGTAAAATGAGTTTGGGAAGGAAATGACAAACCACTCCAGTATCTTTGTCAAGAAAACTCCAAAGAAGGTCCTGACGAGTTAGACACAAAGACAAACAATAGAGCAGAGCTGAGATTTCTGATTTGTTTTTATTCAGGTGACCAGGAAGTAATGCCTACCCCCAAGCCTATAATCCTCTGAGCCAAATATTTCTCAGGATAGTTTCAATATCTTTTAAGGAAATACTAGGTTAACTTGCATAAAGGCGGGGGAGTTAGGATATTGTTCCCACCAATAACTTACTTCTTTTGCATACAGATGAGGAACCCCAGAATCATGAGAGAAGTGACTTATTTAAGGTCATATAGGCAATGGGTGGCAGGCCTGGAATTAAAACTGAGGTCTCATGACTCCAAAATCAGTGTTCTTTCCACTGTGACACATGCCATCCATGTTCCCCCCTAATTTCTCCAAATAAAACCTACTCAATGTAATAGAGGCCTCCCTCTTGGTCTTTCAACATTCCATAGATACTGTAGCAATAGACTGTGCATCTTATTTATTCAGTCTTGCTACATAGGAGAAGTTATTTTTCTGACCATACATTGGGCATTTCAACTCTCCTTTGCTATAACATTGCAAACAATTCTAGAGGTTTTTTTTTCCTGGGAATTTTACAATAGTTGGATGATTCCATCCCTTTTATTCTTTTTTCAAATAAGCTTTACTGATTTCCTTTGTTTTTCCATTGTCTATATTTCTCAATACAGTAGAACCTTGGTTTATGAATTTAATTCGTTCCAAGATTGTTTGTCATGTGATTTGTTTGTATTGCAAAGTGAATTTTCCCATATGAAATAATGTAAAGTCGGATGATCAGTACCACATCCCCAAAGATATTCATATAAAGATAATTATAATTCAAGTAAGTTTTTTGTCCCTAATGTGCCTGAAATACAATAACACTGATTAGTACATAATATAAACTGAAAATAAATTAAATTAACCTGCACTTTGCCTTTGAGAAGCATCGGGACTGGCACGAGGGAGATGAGAGGGAAGAGGAAGAGGGTTATTGCTCGGAAGGAAAATTTCCTTCTATGAGAACATCTGGGATTTCAATGTTGGAAGTGTTCTTTCTTATGCTTCTTTCACTAAAAGTAACACTAACACTACTGCCTTCACTTATTTTTCATTTTTTAGAATCACTTTCATGTTTTGACTCACTGATTTTTTTTTCTTCACCTTCGCTTCTGTCTAGGAATCTAACAACACTTGTTTTTCACATTTAAAAAATTAATTTGTTTTCAATTTTCAACAATCACTTCCATAAATTTTAAAATTTTTTCCCCCTCTCCCCTTCTTCCCTGAGATAGCATGCAGTCTTATATGGGTTAAAAAAAAAACAAAACAACCATTGCCCTAGTTGAGCATTACCCCTTTGCAAGCTGTTCAAGTCCAAATATGATGTTCACACTGTGAATTTTTGTTTGTTCTGTAAGACAAATTTCATGAGAAATTTTTCTTTGTCCAGCAGAGCATACATAAAGCAGATTACTGATAAACCAAGGTTCTACAGTACATTCCTTTCCCCACCCTTTCCCAGAGTGTTATCCTTAAAGAATGAAAAGGGAGGAAACAATTTAGCAGAACTAACCAAAACTGCAAAACGTTTGATATTTTGTACTATACTACATAGCACCCAGCCTCTGCAAAGAAATTGGGGAAGTGCCTTATTGTTTCTGTTCTTTGGGGCCATGATTAGTCATTATAATTTCATAGCATTCAGTTTGAATTATTTTGTTCTTCCATTTAGCTAGCTACATTCATTACTTTTGTTGTATTACTGGTTTTACTTAATACTCTTTGCACCATCAGTTCACATGTACTCTCACATTTTTCATTTCTTATAGTGAAATAATTCTGTTACATTCATATACCACAATTTTTTATCAGTTTGTAGTCAATTGGGGATCTGTCTTATTTCCAGTTCTTTGCTGCTATAAATATATTTTATCTATATATCATTAAGCCTCCATAGGATATATGATTAGCAATGAAATCTCTAGGTCAAAGGATATAGACATGTTGTGCATTTTTAGCATAATTACAATTGTTTTCCAGAGTTATTCCTTTCATTATTGTTTTTATTTCAGAGGGTACTATCATGAGACATCTGACCCTGTTCACAAATCCTTGGGGTTCACTATTTTGGGAACTCTGACTTCCCAGTGCAGTGATTACAACATATAGTAAATCTCTTCTCTGGTTTAGACATTCCTTACCTCTGAAATACTGCGTGTTTGTACTGACAAAACTAAAGAGAAATATTATCATCAAATAGCAATAAACATACTTGTAAAAATTATGAATATATTTGTGGAAACATCATTCTGACACAAATCACTCAATTAGATTTATTTTCTCCTCTTGAGTACCTAAAAATAGAATCTTGGGTGAAAGTGACCATTTTGATCCAAAAATGTAGGTTGTGTGGTAGGCATTTTAGATATATTTGGGTCTGGTTTTATGATTATAGGAAGTTTGTATTTCTTTTGATACTCTGAGGGTAGAAGAACATACTTTAGCAACTCTTTGGAAGTGAGTAACTGAATTGTGATCATTTTAGAGTCTAGGATCACAATATTGTAAGCTTGGAAGCGTCTTAGAGCTTATTTATTTCACCTTCTCCATTTTACAGATGAAGAAATTGAAACCCAAAGAGGGGCTTATATAGCCTATGGCCAATCTATTATTCTCAAATCCTTTTACTTTCTCACAAAATGGAAGGTTTGTCCTTCTTACATACAGTTTTTCAGAGACTTGATATTTGGTATAAATTATGCATGATCTACTTAAAAATGTTTAAACACTTAAGATCTCATTAAATCCTAAATGTTCAGGACTTTTGTTTGCTTTTTGCCATGCATAAAAATTAAAATGTTTATGTCAATTTCATTTTATTTCTTTTTTGAAGAATTTATATGAAATATTTTCTAATTTCTTTTAAAAACAACTATATACTTTTTTAGGAATTAATTGTTAACATGCAACTTTTATGTTGAATATTTTCTTTTAACAAAACTCATATGAGAAAAACAATAATTTTCACATAAAAATAAATTGGTTGTGTATTGAAACTGATCTGTGCATGGAATTTGTTATAATCAGTATTGCCATGAAAATTAGAACTATATTGTTAGTGTTACTGTAAGCATACTTCAAATAATTACATTGTGAAAATATTTTATTAGAATATAGCTTTTACAGATAAAAACAAGCTTTTGCCATGTGATTGTTCAGCAGAAAATGATGGTAGATACGAACCATTTGGAAGGGAAATTTTGTGCTTTGTGCTTTTGCTTCTTAATAGTTTTTATTTTTATGTATTCCTTTATTTTTCTATGATCATTTTCTTTTGAGGATCATAGCTTTAGAGTTGAAAGGAACCTTAATGATCATTTAATTCAGCACTCTCATTAGCATTCAGAGATGTTAAGTGATTTGTCCAAGATCATGTAGGTTTTAAGGAACAGAATTAGTGTCGAACCCAGGTCCTTTGACTCTAAATTCATTCCTCTTTGCATTGTTCCATATAAAAGAAACAAGCATATAGCTTTTACTTGATATTATGTTAAAGGAATTACTTTATTGCCATGTTAATTCATCGACTAACGTAGACCAGAGAAAAGTTGAAGTGGCTTTGCACCCTGGGCCATGAAAACTGTACTTTATAACTACCTTCTTTCTTTGTATGTTCTTTGCGTTTTGTTCAGCTCTAGTTCAAGGTTCACATAATTCACCTTGTTATAAAACAAAATGGCATTAATTCTTTAAAATATTAGTAGGATCAACATTCAGAATAAATGGTTGACAAGTCATTCTATGGCATCAAGTTTTTGATGTGATAAAGCAGTACATACACAACATTAGTTATGTCCAAGAATCATAATAGCAGGTAATAATTGTAATTCTTTGCTAGAGTATCATGATAAAATAGAAGATTTAAGTTTTGTTCTCAGTAATACCTCTTATGGCTTCGTGAACTTGGGCAAATCACTTAATCTCTATTTTTCAATTTCCATCTTTGTAAAATGAGGGCTTTGTATCCCATGTAAAATGATTTCTGGCTCTCTAAAAAATAAATATGCTTCTTGACTTTTAAGAAAGCCAGTGTAGATAATGTTTTGATGAACATATCTTTAAAAATTTATAAAGTTGGGAATAATCATGTCTGTCCTGACTCCTCCATTATAGTTGTTTGGATCAATTGAGACAATATATGAAAATGCTGTGTAAGTCACAAACTCAGCTCTTAATGACATTTAGTTGCTCATAATATTCAGGTTATTGAAAAAGAAATAATAAACATTCTAAGTGAACTTATTACATGAACTAGTGTTGTGATGTGTCAATGTATTTGTGTTTAACTTCTAATATTTTCAGTTACACATTTTTATCTTTTCTTATGACTTCCTCAAATTTTGTAAGTAGGATTCATGCAGGAATTGCACAGCAAGCTTTTTTTTTTCCGTTTTCTTCCATCTATCTCCTTTTTCTTTCTTCCCATATTATATGTGCTAAAATTTCTGGAAGATATGTCATATCTTTCCATTGATATTACCCTACAAAACCTAGATCATTTTGGCTTGTGTGATTTTGGGAGACAAATGTATTTCTGATCAAAACTGAGAAAAATATTAGAAAAAATAGATGCACAGTTCTGATTAGACTATTGCACAATATCTGAGGATATGTGTTGAATTTGTTAGACTTGTTTATTTTAGTAGCTATATTCTGGAAACTAATCTGTGAATAATGTATAATACATTGGAAAGTGGCATAGTGTAGTGGAAAGAGCATTGGATTTACAATCAGATGAACTGGGTTTGAATAGCCATCTCTTTCACTTGCTACTTTTGTGACCTCATGAAGTTAATCTCTTCGTGCATCAGTTTCCTCATTTTAAAAAATGAGTTGAGTTGAACTAGATTACTCCTAAAGTCCCTCTGACTTAAATTATGATCCTGTGAAAGCAAGACCATCCATCAGAATTTTGGATCAAGAAAACTGTATGTGTTCCCAAAGCCTTAGAGAAGGATTGCCCAATACATATTGTGAAAGTTGTTAGGAGTTTTGCCTCATATTGTTAACCTGTAAAAGGGATAATATTTTCTTTCTGATCCATTACTTAAGAAGCTATAAGAGTGAGATGAACTAATTATAGCAATAAGATGAAAGAGAGAAATTAAAGGTATAAACAATGGCAAATATGACACAATTATTCTGATTTTCTGAGGGCACAGTGCTTTACTTAGAAAGTCTAAGAGAATAAATGAAGAGGATAATTGCAATGATTAAAATCATTAGTAAAGTGGCAGTATAAAAAATAAATCCACAAAACCATCAGCATTTCTATTTAGTAGTAACAAAAAACAGAAGGAAATGGTAAAGCAGTTCTGTTGAAAATATTTGCAAGATGTGTAAAGTATAGGGAATTTAATTTACTGAGACATACTCAGAACTTAAAAACATATACAACTACTCTTTATAGAAATAAAGGGAAATTTAAATAATTGACATAATTAATAATTAATTATAATTAGTCCATGACAACATGATAGAAATTTGGTGTCATACAAATAAGACCCCTAAATGTTTATTTGACATAGAGTCAGACAAAATAACAACAAAATTCATTTGGAGTGACAAAAGACCTAGAATGTTAAGGGAATAATGAAATTAAAAAGGAAGGAATGAAGGAGACATAGCTCTACCAGAACTCACATTGTGTTACAAAGCACTGATCAACAAAACTGCTTGATACTGGGTACATCGATGAAATGTCCTAGATAAGCAAGAGCTAAAAGTATTTGAGTTTGGATGACAAGTACTTTCTTTTCTGGTTTTTTGTAATTGTGGCTACTTGTAAGAACACTTGCCATGCTGCATCTCGACAGGGACTGCTTCCCAAGATGATGGTTACATAGGCAATGCCATGGGACTTCTACTGTTTCCAGGGTTCCTGATTTCAGGTCCCCAGGCTGTCTTCATCAGGGTATTAAGGGATATGATGGTCAAGGTGGTGGCGGTGGTTTGACTTGCTTGGCACATGCTGTCTCCTATCTTTCCATGTGGATGCCTTGCTGTTTCCTCTAATTTGGTTTGCCTCTCAAGAAGTATTGGGGAAGAAGGACTCCTTTCAACAAGAATTGCTAGAGAACTGGAAAGCAGTTTGGAATAAATTCACATATATATATATATATATATATATATATATATATATATATATATATATATATATATATCAGCTTCTCATCATACACTGCAATAAACTTCATCTGATTTTGCTAAAAATGACCTGGATCTAAATGACCACATTATTTAAAAAAATGGAGAATAGCCATGCCTTTTATGGGACTGACTAGAGAAGACATTCTTAAAAGTTAGAATGAAGGTGATATAAGAAGAGGGAGTAGAGTGATTTCATTGATATTCAGGGTTCCCAGTGAGAAGCTTGCTCTACCAAAGATGATTGATCTGTTCTCTGCAATGTGTAGTCTTAGTTTCTTAGAGCATTCAATACTAGAAAGGTTAAGTGATTTGCCTGGGGTCACTCAAATGGTATATGTCACAGGCAGAACTTGAACTTAGGTTTTCTTGATTTTGAAGCCAGCTCTCTTTCAACTATAGTATCCTTCCACTCAGAAAACATGGTCATAAGATATAAAATAATTTATATTATATAAATTATAAAATGTGTTCGAACAAATTCATTGCAAACAGAGCAAAAAGAAAAACTATGTGGCATACCTTTTCATCAGCTATCTCTGAGAAAGGTCTGATAGATGTTATATATAAATATTGTGTACATGTGTGTGTGTATATACATACATACATATATGTACACACATATGTATATATCTATATATTTGACTCAAATAACCATTCCGCGGTGGATAAGTAGACTGAAGATAAAAGCAGTTTTCAAAAGGAGAGTTACAAACTATCAATACCATATTAAAGAATGCTCCAAATTATGAGTAATATGGGCAATACAAGTTAAAACCCTTAAGTTTCACTTCACAATTTCAAATTGACAAAGATCACAAAAGATGGAAAAGACCAATGTCAGAGATACTGTGAGAAGACACACAATGCTCTGTTGGCGGGTAGTGAATTTGTTTAATCTTTTTTTTTATTTGAAACTATAGGAGAAAAGTCTCCAAACTATTAATATCCTTTGACCTAGTGATTCCAATATTAGATACATAATTGAAGGAGTTCAATGACAAAAAAGAAAAAAAAGCCATGTAACAATATATCTATTTTAAAACTTTTTGGTGGCAAAAAGTTGAAAATATAGTACATACTCTTCAATTTGATAATAGCTGAAAATTATAGCATACGAATGTGATATTATAAGAAATTTAAAAATGGAATTCAGAGAAACATGGAAAAACTAAAGCAAACAGGAAAATAATACTGAAAGACAGTTGAACTCTGATTAATTATCATAACCAGAAGAGCACTGATGACAAAATATACATACTAGTCCTCCAGTATAAAGTCAGGGGATTCGAGCTATGGAATATATGGTAAATGTTATCAGAAACTGTCTCTATGTCTATTGACTTTTCATTCTAAAGGAGTGTGCATTTAGGGACAGAGGCAAGGGGAAATGATTGTGGTATAAAAAGCAATGATTTCAATAAAGCTTTAAAAAAAAGGAATGAGTAGAGAGATGACTAGATGAGAATTTGATGAAAGGAATCCAGCTGTGTTCCTGCTAGTCCCCTTTTCAGTAATATAGGGAAAGGGAAAACTAAAGAAAATTATGAACCAAACAACTAGTAAGGGTTTGTATCTACAAGTTCTTATGTTAGTTACTGTTTGAGAACAAGTTTCTGTGTAGGTTTTTGCAATTAGGATTTTAAAAAGGAATTGAATGATTTGGTTGAATATACTCAGAGGGAGTGGGCAAAATTTTTTCTGTTTACTTATTGTAGGATTATCACAGACTAGATTGAGAGATGCAAGAGACCTTAGCAGATATCTAATAGCATCCCCTTATTTTGTGTTTAGAAAAAGATGAGGAACATGAATTTGTCCATCTGTCCACTAATCAAACATTTATTATCTTAGGGAAGGATGCACTATTTATTAAGGAAATGAGGTGGGGGGGGGAGAGGAGAGAGAAGGAAGAAAGCTGAGAAGCACGAGGAGAGAAGAGCCACAGAACTGACGGTTTCAACTCACTTTAGATCGCTCCTTTCCATCTTAATTCTTTCCAAGGAAAGACCGGAAAAGGTGAACAAGCAGTGAATCAGAGATGGTGTGGAAGAAAGGAAATTATGTAGACTGGTTTCGGGGGGAAAGCAATCCATGTAAGGGAATTTCACGATGAGAATCTATGACTGAAAATGTTATTGTTGTAATACATTCTCTGAGGATGACCCTGAGGAGTACTTTGTCATTAATTACCAAGTCGTTATGAATGAAGAGTACGGTTTTAAATAATATTTATAGGATTTTTTTTGTTGGTTGCTATTGCCTTGGTATCTCACTGCTGCACAGTCTGATCAGGCATCATGGAAGGAAAGAACGACTTTCCACAGTAGCTGTGGCAAGAAACATTCCTCATAGTGGATGAACTCAGATTTTCATTCCTTCACACTAGGATTTATTAAGCTGCTTGCGTGCACACAATACTATATTAGGTGCTATGAGGGATACAGAAGAAATATACTGGCTGAGCTCCATCAACTTGGTCTCAGACTTTAACTTTCATTAGGACAGCAAGACATCCATCACTGAAACAACTTGAAGACAAGTGCTTGGTGATGTAGCATATAAGTGTTGAAGGAATAAGAACTGAGACAGGATGATCAGTTAGGTGGGGTTAGTCAGAGATGGCTTCTTAAGAGTAGTACTTGAAGGAAAAATAGATATGGAATGCCAGAGGGAAAAAAGGAATAACAGTAGTGGATCAAAGGTCCTAATCACCAGTAGAAATAGATATTCTCTCAGCTATTTCTGGATTGAGTACCTGGGCTGAGTACTCACCTTTTTTAGAACTTGAAGGAACCGAGTTGAATGCATATTCTCTTCTTAAGGGAATTGCCCACTCATACAGGACTTTGGATGCTTGCTTTAAGATTATTCTTTCTACCTTGCAAAAACAATGGTAATTATGAATTGTGGAGAATGACAGAGGACTATATGACTTTCAAAACAGAAAATTTACTTAATTTGAAATCTAATAATATAGACTGAATTTGAATTGACTCAGTCCATAAAAATGAAATTTGGTAGACATTCAAAAGTGTATCATTAAATAAAATGATGAATATAAGGTCATAAAATATTCTTTTTTTCTTTTAGTATTTATGCTAACAAGAAAAGCAAGAGTAAAGTGCAGTATCTGTTTTCATTATCCTAGCTCAGGCAGCTGAAACATTTAAAAGTCATTATTTTATATTTTTGGACAGCATGAAGTGTTTAAAATTTTTTTTGGTTTATTTTGAGGGTGATGAAATTGCTTAATTGTAAAGTCAAGATTCCTGATTAAGCAATTTGTTGGTGGTTTTTTAAAATCAAATTTTATCTTAGAACTTTGCAAGTTAAGGCTGTCAAGGCTTAATTAAAAGAAAAACATTCATATTTATTCCCTGTAGCATTAGATTTAAAACTTGGCAGTTGTAAAACGTAATTTCCAAAAACACTTAAAATGTGGAAATTAAGTGTTGATTCACTGTTCTGTATTTGGTTCAATGGAAAGAGGGTTGAACTTAGAGTCAAGGAAACCTGAGTTCAAAGCACAGCTCAACCACTTATTATCAGTGTGACCTTGGGCAAGACACTTAACCTTTTGGGGCCTCACTTTCATCATCTGTAAAATAAAGGCTTTGGATTAGATGACCTCTGAGGCCTTCCTGACTGTAAGTCTATGATCCTTGCATTTTTTCTGCTGAGAGAAATAATCGGCTTAAGTCTATTAGAGAATAAGACTACTGTACCATATCTACATTCGGGGAGAAGGATCAGTTCCACCATTACTAACTGGCACTTCTATGACCCTTCCCCAGGGAACCATACAATACTGGACACAACTGAGTATTCTTTCAAGGGAAAGTATGTCAAAGAGCAATGGAGAATTCATACAGATGACACCTCCTTCCACACTCCCCCCCCCGAGGAAAATTGTGTTTGTGTTGGCTTGCTTATATTAAAGACCCTTTTCAGCTTTCTAAATCTACATAGAAAGAATCCAAAGGAGTTCTATGACTATTGCTAGAATACCTATATTAGGAGATGGAGCCAAGATGAGGGAATAGAGAAGAGTGCAGCAAATCTCTCCCAAATTCCCCTCCAAATAACTCTAAAATAATGTCTCAAATTAAATTCTGGAATAGCAGAACCAACAAAAGATTGGAATAAACAGTTTTCAGCCCAAGACAATTTAGGAGGTGGGCAGGAAAGGTCAGTTTCACCAGCATAAGCTTGGAGCTCAGTATAGACCAAGTAGCACAGGTGAACTTGAAGGAAGCAACATTGGTGACAGTAGCAATTCAGGAATTCTGAGCCCACTGACACTGAGACAGGTTGGGCAGCTGGTTGGAAGGAGATTACAAGGGGACCTTTCCTGGCACTAGATTCAGGAATATCATGACCGATTTCTAGACTCCTAGGTCAAGGAGAAATATTGCAAGCAGTCAGAAAGAAATAATTTAAATATCATGGAGCCACAGCCAGGAAAATACAAGATTTAGCAGCTTCTACATTAAAGGATCAGAGGCTTAACATGGTTTTTTCTAAGGGCAAAGGAGCTAGGATTACAATCAAGAATCACCTACCTAGCAAAAATGAGTATATTCTTCTGGAGAAAGAATGAATATTTACTGCAATAGAGGGCTTTCAAGTTTTCCTGATGAAAAGACCAGAATTGGAAAAAAAAAATTTTGATTTTCAAAAATAAGACTCAAAAGAAACAAAAAGATAAAAACAAGAGAGAACAAGATTAAATAAAGTTAAGTTGTTTATATTTCTATATGGGAAGATGACACTTGTAACTCCCAAGAACTTTATCAGTATTAGGATAGTTAGAAAAAGTATACACAGAGAGGGGGCATGGAAGTGAGATCGTTATGATGGGATGATTTAAAGAAATAAAATCAAGGGATGAGAAAGAGGGATGCCCTAGGAGAAGGAGGAAAGAAAAATGGGGAAAATTATCTCACATTAAAAGAGACATGGGTGGTGGCAGCGATGGGCAATATTTAAACCTTAACTCTCATTGAAATTGACTCAAAGAGGAGTAGTATACACAATAAGCTAGATATAGAAATATGTCTTACACTAGGGAACTAGAAGGAAGAGATAAGAAAAGGGGAGGAGGCTGATAGAAGGAAAAGCAGATTAAGGGGGGCAGTGGTCAAAAGCAAAACAGATTTTGGGGGAGAAGAGAAATAGGAGGAAAATAGGATAGAGGGAAATACACAGTTAGTAATCATAATTGGGAATGGGATGAACTCATCCATAAAACAGAAATAGGTAACAGAATGTATTAGAAAGATAGAATCTGAAATTATACTATTTAGAGTTGACTCATTTCTCATGATTTTCTTACATCACACTCATTTCTCTTCCTAATTTTTGCACTACTTTTCTTACTTGGTTTTCAAAATCCTTTTTGAGCTCTTCCATGGCCTGAGACCAATTCATATTTTTTCTTGGAGATTTTGGATGGAGGAGCTTTGACTTTGTTTTCTTATGTTTGTATGCTTTGGTCTTCCTTGTCATCAAAGTAAGGTTCTATAGTGTGATTCTTTTTCATTTTTTGCTCATTTCCCCAGCCACTTACTGGAATTTTGAGCTCTTTTTCAAAATAAATCTCTGCTTCCAGTGGGGGTGGGGGATGTGCTGTCAGCCACTGTATTCCCGCACGATCTATGAGCGTAGAGCTCCAGAAACAGTTGCTGTCTCTGCCCCTGCTGCTGCTGTGGCTGCCAAAGGCTCTTCCTCCCCCTCCACTCTCCCACCCTGATCCCATAGACTTTTTCCATTGACCTTCCAATTTGTCCTCAGCATTTTGGGATCCTGAAGTCTGGAAACTGTCACATGTGGGAGAGATTCAGTCTCCTCAAGGTCTGTTTGGGTTCCCTCTGTACCCTTGTGGACCACGCTGGACTGTGCCCTGCCCCCTGTGTGGCACGGTATAGACACTTCCTGGCAACTTTCCAGGGTGTCTTGGGCTGGAGTTTTGCTTCACTCTGTCATTCTGTGGGTTCTGCAGCTCCAGAATTTGCTTACAGGTATTTGACTGGGTTTGGCAGGAGTACTCTAGAAAGTCTGTACTATTACTTTACCATCTTGGCTCCACCTCACTTCAATCATGTTATTTACAAGAAACATCTTTGAATAAGTGAGACCCACACACAGAGTAAAAGAAGGGAATAAAACAGAATGTTATGCTTCAGCTGACATAAAAAAAGAAGGGATAGAAATCATGATCTCAAAGCAAAAAGCCAATTAAAAGAGATAAGCAGGGAAACTATATTTTGTTGGAAGGTACTGTAGACAATGAAGTAATTTCAATACTAAACATATACACACCAAATAGCATGACATCCAAATTCTTAAAGAAAAAGTTAAATGAGTTACAGGAGGAAATAAACAGTGAAACTATATTAATGGGGGACCTCCACTTTCCCTTCTCAGAACTGGATAAATCTAATCATAAATTAAACAAGAAAGAATACAACAAGAGGGGTGGAGCCAATATGGCAGAGTAGAAAGATGCACATACTATAGCTGTTCCCCCATAGCCCATAAAATACCTTTAAAGAAAGACTCTCAACAAATTCTAGAGCAGTAGAAACCAAAGAACGACAGAGTAGAGGAGATTTCTAGCCCAGGGTGACTTGGAAGGCTGATGGGAAAGGTCTATTACACTGGATAGGGAGTGCAGCACAGCACAGCCTTGGTTGTATGGTGCAGGGAGGAGCAGGGCTGGAGCGGGCCTCTGGGGCAGAATCTCCAGTAGCAGCAGGGGTTCTCAGATCCTTCAACCCACAGGCACCAAAGGCTGCTTCAAATGTGTGAGAGGACTTTTTCACCTTTGTGACAAGGGAGCAGGGTCCTTCCCTATCTCTGACCACAGGCAGCAGCTGGAATCCATTGTTTCTTTGTTGGAGCACTCAGCTTAAAGCCCCTGGGGAAATTGAACAGCTGATCTGAATCTCAGCCCTGAGCCAGGCTAGGGAATAAACTCCTCTCCTTTGATTGTGCCACCTTGGAGAAACTGAGAACTTATGGGTCCCCAGAGTTCACCCTACTCTTGGCAAAGGACCCAAAAGTCAAGTAACTGGTTGGGAAAATGCCCAAAAAAGGGAAAAAAATTAGACTATAGAAGGTTACTTTCCTGGTGAACAGGTATTCTCTCCCATCCTTTCAATGGGAAAGAACAATGTTTACCTCAGGGGAAGATGTAAAGTCAAGGCTTCTGAATCCAAAACTTCCAAAATAAATGTGCAAGGATCCCAGGCCATGGAAGAGCTCAAAATAGACTTGAAAATCAAGTAAGAGAGGGGGAAATAAAATAGGGAAGAGAAATGAGAGTGATATAAGAAAATCATGAAAAGTGAGTCAACAGCTTGCTAAAGGAGACCCAAAAAATGCTGGAACAAACAAAATAAAAAGAATGCAAAAATGGAGGGCAATGTGAACTATCTTATTGGAAAAACAACTGACCTGGAAAATAGATCCAGGAGAGACAATTTAAAAATTATGGGACTACCTGAAAGCCATGATCAAAAAAAGAGCCTAGACATCATCTTTCATGAAATTATCAAGGAAAACTGCCCTGATATTCTAGAACCAGAGGGCAAAATAAATATTGAAAGAATCCACTGATCACCTCCTGAAAGAGATCCAGAAACAGAAACTCCTAGGAGTATTGTAGCCAAATTCCTGAGTTCCTCAGTCTAGGAAAAAATATTGCAAGCAGCTAGAAAGAAACAATTCCAGTATTGTGGAAATACAATTAGGATAACACAAGTTCTAGGAGCTTCTACATTAAGGGATCTAAGGGCTTGGGATATGATATTCCAGAAGTCAAAGGAACTAGGATTAAAACCAAGAATCACCTACCCAGCAAAACTGAGTATAATACTTCAGGGGAAAAAAATGGTCATTCAATTGAATGGAGGGACTCGGCAGCATTCTTGATGAAAAGACCCAGAAAGCTGGAAAGAAAAAATTTGACTTTCAAAACACAAGAATCTAGAGAAGCATGAAAAAGGTAAAACAGGAAAGAGTAACCACAAGGGACTTACTAAAATTGAACTGTTTACATTCCTACATGGAAAGGTAATATTTTGTAACTCTTGAAACTTTTTCTCAGTATCTGGGTAGTTGGAGGGATTTATACACACACATGCATATATATGTGGAGAGAGAGAGATAGAGAGAGAGAGTGACAGAGAGAGAGAGAGTACAGGGTAAGTTGAATAGGAAGGGATCATATCTAAAAAGATAAAATTAGTGGTGAGAGAGGAATATATTAGGAAGAGAAAGGGATAAATGGAATGGGGCAAATTATCTCTCATAGAAGAGGAAAGAAAAAGCTTTTCCAATGGAGGGGAAAAGGGAGGAGGTGAGAGGGGAAAAAGTGAAGTTTACTTTCATCACATTTGGCTCAGGGACAGAATAACATGCACACTCAATTTGGTATGAAAATCTAGCACTACAGGAAAGTAGGGGAGGAGGGGATAAGCTGGCTGGGGGGGATTATGGAAGGGAGGGCAAATAGGAGGAGGGAGCAATTAAAAGTAAACACTCTTGGGGAGGGACAAGGTCAAAAGAGAGAATAGAAGAAATGGGAAGCAGAATAGGATAGAGGGAAATGTAGTTGGTCTTACACAACATGACTATTATGGAAGTCATTTGGAATACTAACATATATATAGCCTATATTGAATTGCTTGCCTCCTCAGTGGGGATGGGGTGGGGAGGGAGGAAGGAAGAGAAGTTTGGAACTCAAAGTTTTTAGGAAAAAATATTGAGAATTATTTTTTGTGTATAACTGGGAAATAAGAAATACAGGTAATGGAATATAGAAATTTATCTTGCCCTACAGGACAAGAGAAATGATGGGGATAAGGGAAGGGAGGGGTGTTAGTAGGGAGGGCACATTGTTGGAAGGGGCAATCAGAATGCAAGGTGTTTTGGGGTAGGAGGAGGGGAGAGATGGAGAGAAAGTTTGGAACTCAAAATTTTGTTGAAATGAATATTGAAAACTCAAAACAAACAAGTAAATAAATAAATAAAAGAAAGTCTGCCTTACTCTGGGAGGGTGGGTTGAGTGTTGATGTATAAGTATATGGTTTTGAAAATTCAGTATGCACCTTATTTCATTTTGCTTTTACAATAAAGCTGTGATGAAGAAATGTTCAGTTATCCCCATTTTACGGATTTGTTTTAAAGTATTTAAATGGCATGCATGAAATCACATACTAAATGATTAGAAGTGGGGTACAAAGAAGTATTAGAAACCATGTGAGGGATAGGAAATTGGACTTCCTAGGCTGGAGGAAGTAGAAAAAAAAAAGAGTACAACAAGAATACTTTAATCAAGGAGATCAACACAATTTTAGAAACTTTTGCTATGACAGACCTCTGGAGAAAACTGAATAGGAATAGAAAGAAATATACCTTTTTCTCAGCTGTACATGGCATCTTCACAAAAACTGACCATGTATAAGGGCATAAAAACCTTACTACCAAATTTTAAAAGAAAGAAATATTAAGTATATCCTTTCCAGATTATAATGCAATAAAATTATATTCATTAAAGATCTGTGGAAACAGATTAAAATTAATTGGAAATTAAGTAATCTAATTTTAAGGAATGAGTGGGTTAAAAAACAAATCATAGAAACAATAATTTCATTAAAGAGAACTATAATAATGAGACAACAAACTAAAATTTATGGGATGTAGGCAAATCAGTATTTTGTTGAAAATTTATATCTCTAATTGCTTTCATTAATAAACCAGAGAAAGAGCAGATCAATGAATTGAGCATACACCTAAGAATGAGGAAAGAAATAAATTAAAAATCTCCAATTAAACACCATCCTGGAAATTCTGAAAATGAATGAAGATATTAATAAAATTGAAAGTAAGAAAAACATTGAACTAATAAATAAAAACTAGGAGCTGGTTTAATGGGTGGAAAACAACAAAATAGAAAAAACCATTGGTTAATTTAATTTAAAAAAAGAAAGAAGAAAACTAAAATGCAAGTATTAAAAATGGGAAGGATGAATTCACCACTGATGAAGAGGCAATTAGAGCAATTATCAGGAGCTATTCTTCCTAATTATATGCCAATAAATCTGACAATCTAAGTGAAATGAATGAATATTTGCAAAAATATAAATTACTCAGGTTAAAGAAGAGGAAATAGAATATTTAACCTTGTGTTAGAAAAATAAATTGAACAAACCATTGAGTTCCCTAAGGGAAAAAAAAACAACACAGGACCAGATGTATTCAGTGGATTCTACCAAACATTTTAAAAACCAATTCCAATGCAGTATATACTGTTTGGAAAAATAGTCAAAGGAGTCCTACCAAATTCCTTTTATGACAAAAAACATGGTGCTCATACTGAAACCAGGAAGGGCAAAAAACACAGGGGAAAACTGCAGACCAATTTCCCTAAAGGATATTGATCCAAAAATTTTAAATAGAATTCTGGCAAGGAAATTAACAGCACATTACAAAGATTATACTCTATAACTAGGTGGGATTTATATCAAGAATACAGGACTGGTTCAATATTAGGGAAACTACCAGCATAATTAATCATATCAGTAACAACACCAACAGAAATCATATGATTATCACAATAGATGCAGAAAAAGTTTTTGACAAAATACAACCAAGTAGCATAGATGGCCTTGGAGGAAGCAACATTGGTGGCAGTCACACATATCTAATCCCATCACACTGCTGCCCCATTCAGTAAATGGCAGTGGATCCCTATTACCTGTAGGATCAAATATAAATGGCATTCAAAGCTCTTCACAATCCATTCCCATCCTACCTTTCCTGTCTTCTAATACCTTCCTCTCTTCCACATGCTCTGCAATTCAATGACACTAGCTTCCTTGCTGTTTATGGAATGAGATACCCATCTTCCTATTTCAGGCATTTTCTCTGACTGTTCCTAATGTCTGGAATACTCTTCTTCCTCAACTCTATTTCCTGGCTTCCTTTAAGTTTCAGCAAAGGTCCTGCCTCCTACAAAAAGTCTTTCTTGATCCACTTTAATGCTATTTCCCCCTCCATTTTGTTTGTACATTTTCAAAAAGAGTCCCCCTCTTCAGACTGTAACCAGGGTCTGTTTCTTTTTGTTCTTTTTTGTCCCCAGAGTTTTGTACAGTGCAGGAGTAAAGTTGTTCTTTCATTTTCTTTATGACCCCATTTGGCAGAGATGCTGCCATTTTCTTCTCCTTTCTCTCCTCCAATTTCAGGCCCAACACTCTATCCATTGTGACACCTATCTTCCTTCACCATCTAGCTGCACTGGGAGCATAGGAGGTGCTTAATAATTGTTTGACTCTCTGAAATACTGGAGGTGGTAATTTCAAATTTCTTGCCACTTATTTGCAACTTTCATGAAGATAAAAGACTGAATAAGCAATGATTTCTAATTGGTAATGGAAACTAACACAGATTGATAGAAGGAACAAATGTCACTTTTAAAGCTGGCAGCCAACAGAGCTGTATGAAGTATCTACATACTGTTCAGGGCTTGAGCCTTCTTTGTTCACATGATCATCCTGTATACTATTAGTGCCTACCACAAACTAGGCATTGATCATTCTATGTCAAGCATTGTGTATAGGAAGGAGGATTTTAATCCCAGTAACTTAAAGGGGATGAAGCATAGAGCCTTATCCTTCTGGTTTTGTGAGGACAAAGTAGGTGCCAGGGTTTCAGCATTTCTCAGGAGATGATTTCTCTGTGTTGGGAATTCCTTCCCTAGGGGTGATAGAGGATTGAATAGTAGGTTATAATCTTTAGATATTAGTTGAAGACAGCATATGTTAACAGACATGCATTAGCTCTGTTTGCAATAGAAGCCTTGATGAGAGAAGTTTGTTTCTGAGCTATATCTCAAAAGAAGTGAATGGATTGGTCTAAAAGGGAAGAAGACATCCCACATATAAGGGAAAGAAGCAGGAAAGTTGGAGTGAAAGGACCATAGTGGATGAAGTTGAAGAGATTAAGAGCAGGAAAGATAGCCAGTTGGAGAAAAACTTGGAATATTAGGCAGAAGAGTTTAGACTTAATAACCTAATACTTGTGCCAAAAGGTTACGTCTCCTGAAACCAAAGCCTCAGGTACACTTTGGGAAATTCTTTATTTTTTGACTCCTTGCCCACACCTAGATATATGAGAATAGAAGTATCTGAGAATCCCCTAAGGATAGTTACCTCTTCTCTATTCAAGCACACAGTTTCAGAGAGCTCAAAACATGAATAATTTTATTTGGGAGACCAGGTATGCCATTTGACAAAATTTTTCACTATAATTTTTTTTTGAAATTAAAAAACTTTTTTCAGCCTATGTCTATTTTCTTTGCCCTATGGATTAAAAAACATGTTTTTACATCAAGTGATGCAGCTTACTCCCTTTGAGGGTATTATTAAATTCTTTTCTTCTAGTGTTAATGGAAAACATGACTCACATCTGAGCCTTTTGAAAGTTGTGTTATGTCTCAGCAAATAAACCGACATCAGAGACCTGAAGAGCTGGCATGACTTAGATGACTTATGATGACATGGGAGAGACTAGAATGTAAGAAATTAGCTGTAAGTCTATAATCATTAATTCTGAAGTAATGAGGTTCTAGATTAGATAGTCTGTATAGCTCCTGCCCTCAAGGAGCTTGCAATCTAAGAAAGGAAGACAAAACACAAGAGAAAACTGAAAAAGGAGGAAAGAAGGGTGGGAAGGAGCAAGGTGATGGAGAAATGTGATGGGGAAATATTATGGGGAAATCATTCAGAGAAGTTCCAAGGTAGTGCAACCAGGTGAAAATTGAGATGTCTGAGTTAAGGTCTCTTCTAAAATAGAAATTTGGAGTTCATGTCCCACTCAAAGCTGATGATTTCTTATAAGATGTTGAAGTTCTCTCAATAATGAGCATCTTAGGGCAAGGTAAAGAAGTTAGTCAAGGAAGTTCCAAGGTAGTACAGCCAGGTGAGAATGGTAACAGTCTTATTTTATTTAACTTTATATATAATGTTTATAATTCATAGACAGAGATTTCATCTTTAAGAGGTACATCTTAAAATGCATTTCTACATTTTAAGAGTTTTCCAATTTAATACAAATTTCATTTTTATTTTGATACTTTGCATATTAGTTTTTAAGGTATGTTAAAATATTGAATAATAATTTAGCAATATTACTTATCCAAATAGATACTTTTGAAATCACTGAGTGGTGAATTATCTCCAATTTAACTATAGATATCTAGGGAATATTTTTGTCAATGTATAATTAATTCATTTACAAATTAATTGAAGCAAGATTTTGCATTATTTGTGCATTTTCCTCTAACAACCACAAAGGATAATTATTTTTAACATAAAGGAATAACCATTTGAAATATTTTTAAATCTGTTTGTAAATTTGAAATATATTTTTATAGTTAAAATATTTTAAATAGATCACTTGTATCAGGTCACCACAAGAATTTAATATACTGGTTATTCAATGAGTTCAACCTTCTCTTTCCCCTTCCCCTTGTTAGTTGGGGGTAAAATGGTGAGCTTTCTCTATACTCAAATACTTTCTCATTTAAAAATAAGTTAATTCAAAAGAAGGAAATATGCTTTCAGCATGTTCTGAAGAAGTTACCTGTGTTCCAACTTCAGTAATTGAATTCTGAAGAATTCAAGTGCTGAAGTGACTTCTACCAGGTCCTTGGTGGTGGTGTGACTTTTAAAATCTCTTCAGAAAACATATATTTTTGTAATGTGCCCTTATCACTGAAATTTATTACAGTAGATATTATGGAGGGATAAGCATCTTGATGGATGCTAATGATGATAATGATAACATTTCTATAGAGTAGTGTTTTAGGGTTTGCAAAATTATATCTTCTATATCTGCATACATTTCTCTATATAATATCATTTGATCCTCATAATAACCCCATGTCATAGCTAGCCTCCTTCTTTAGTGGTGATGATGGACCCTGGTAGGAATATTGAGACTACTGACAGGAAAATGAGCTGGTGATAATGCATGGCTTATTAGAATCTATTTATAAACTTTTGCTTAGAAGGTTACAGGGACATAAAGTTTTTATATAATAAGACATTTTTCATACCTATTCTATGTTATAACCTTCAAAATTTTATCTTAAAAATTTTATTAAAAAGATGTGGATTTCACAGAAAAATTATCTTCTTTTGCTACCTCTAGGTAAAATGTGTATCTTCTCAAAAATTATGGTATTAATATTCTGCATATCTATGAATGTCCTATGATCAAAAATAAAAGTAGTTGGATTTTATATGAACATATCAGATATAATGTTTTGGACACCTTTTTCTCCCCAGAATACTATATCATATAGAACCTAAATTTTATAAAGTTGCCAGATATTGTATATCCAGGCACTTTAACCCTCTCACCTTTTCCTAGGCCATTACCCCTGCATGGCCTCATGTTTTCCCTTCAAAATCTTGACACCACAATCAAGCTATTCAACTTTTGCACTGAGCCCTACCCTTGAATCCTTTTGCCCCTGAATTCTCTTGCAACTAATACCTTTTCTAAAATGCTGAAAAATAGAATTTCTCCCACCATCTACATTTTTCTACTGCTGAAATTCCCAATGTAGGAAATCACACAACATGCCAACTGGATTTACCATAAATATTATATGTAATTTCTCAACTAAGCTCTCATTGTTGTATGATGCAATATTTTTACTCTTCCTAAAATTGACTCTTTATCCTATTGTCCACTTTATCCTATTGTTCCAAAGCTATCTCTTCAAACCACCCACATGACTACAGTCCTCTCATTCTCAGCAAACAACCTTGATTCATATTTCATTGAAAAAAGACTGAGGCTGTCAATTGTGAATGTGCTTTCTCTACCCAATTCTGTACTTCAAATCACCTCAATATTACCACTCACCTTCCTTTGCATTGCTCCAATCTCAGAGAAAGAAAGAGTCCTTCTTGTCATCAGAAGACCCTCTACTTGTGCTCTTCATCATTATCAATCATTATTTGCTGAAGAAATCCAGAGAGTCTGGGACAAACTTTTGAAGTATCATTTACTGAAAATGTGATCTCATTGCATTGTTACTCATATACTTCAATAGCAAAACAGACTCTAAGACCTTGAGTAAAAAAATTAAATGTTCCCCACAGTCAGTTGAGATTTTATTCCATGTCATTTTGTTTCTAGTTGCAGTGAAATTGATTTTGCTCTATTCTGCCAAGTATTTTTCAAAAAATAATTATTGGTGTGATACTATTATTTAAAGTCCACTTGACATACAATGAAGGAAGTTTACAGTGTGAAAATGATCTTAAAATAATTATCAATTTCACATCCTAGTTAATGTCATAATATTCGAAGACTTTTCTTTTATAATCAGTGTGCTATATACATGCTATACCTATCTACCTTGTATAGTATGTTCCAGACCTGAAAGATATTAGCTAATACTTCAAAGTATTTAAACTATGATCAGCTAGTCAATCTGATATTTATTGTCTCATTTGTAAGCTTCTCTGCTAGATGTCTTAGAGTGCTATGGAAGGATGAGAATCATAATGACATATACATATAAAAAGATAATTAATAATTTGAGCATATCTGTTTGCCAATATAACTCTAGTAGAGCCAAACAAATGGTATCCAAAGTGGGTGTGAGGTGGTTCACTGGATAGAGTACTGGATCTGGAGTCAGGAACATTCATCTTCTTGAGTTCAAAATCTGGCCTCTGATACTGACAAGCTGTGTGACCCTGGACAAGTCAATTAACCCTATTTGTCTCAGTTTCCTCATTTGTAAAATGAGCTAGAGAAGGAAATGGCAACCCATTCCAGTATCTTTGTTAAAAAACTCCAAATGAAGTTACAAAGAGTCAGACATGACTGAAATAAAACACAAATCCAAAATGAGTACTATTAAGGCAGCCCATTGGGGTAGTGGCATGACACAAAGAGTGTATGATCAAATGGAATGGGAAGACAGCAGGTCACATCCCACACTTTCAATGACCGACAATGTGGAATGTATCTCCAACACTGTCACACTTATCCTTAGTGCCTAACACTCCACTTCTTTCTTCTGTGCAAGCTCCAAAGCTCTCTTTTTCTGACCCAAAGTCAAACTAATAGCCACCCATAGCATTTGTGCTGATGCCATTGGAAAATTTCCACCCTGTATCTTTTCCCCCATATTATCTTGTGGCTTTAACAGGCACTTCTTGGAAGGCAGCCTCTGAGTTTGGGGTCGGCATCAGCATTTGGGGTAGACATCTATGGATTTTGATCTGCATCACAGATGATATTACATTATCTTTCTCTAAGAGCCCATCCATGGTCCAGACATCCTTATTTCTATTTCTGGCAATAGACGTCTTCCCTGTCTTATGCCGTTCCTTCTATTCTATTTCCTTATAGAGTAAGACAGATTTCTATAACCAGCTGAATGTGTTTTGCTGTTTCCTTTTTTGAGCCCAATCTGAAGAGAGTAAAATTCAAACAATACTTACCTCCCTCCCTTCTTTCCCTTTGCAGTAATAGGTCTTTGTACCTCTTAATGTGATGTAACTTATCCTTTTCTATCTCCTTGTTTCCTCATTTTCCAGTACAATCATTTTTTCCCAACCCCCTCAATTAATTATTTTTATCATCACCTCAAAGTCAACTTGTACCATCACTTCTATGCATAGCCCTTCTAAATACTGTAATAAAGATACAATTCAAAGAGTTACAAGTATCATCTTCCCATGCAGAGATGTAAACAGTTAAATTTATTGAATAACAAGTTTATTTTTATTTCCTATTTACCTTTTTATGCTTCTCTTGAATTGTGGATTTGAAAATTGAGTTTTGTATTCAGCTCTGTTTTTTACATTAGGAATGATTGAAACACCTATTTCAATAAATGTCCATCTTTTGCCCTGAAAGATTATTCTCAATTTTGCTGGGTAGTTGATTCTTGATTGTAATCCAAGCTCCTTTGCCTTCTGAAATATCATATTCCAAGCCCTCTGATCCTTTAATGTAGAAGCTCCTAAGTCCTATGTAATACCATGTTTCCATGATACTTCAATTGTTTCTTTCCAGCTGCTTGCAGTATTTTCTCCTTGACCTGATGATTCTGGAATCTGGCTGCAATATTTCTTAGAGTTTTTGTTTTAAAATTTATTTCAGGAGGGGATAGGTGGATTCTTTCAATGTCTATTTTACCCTCTGGTTGTAGAATGTCAGGGCAGTTTTCCTTGATAATTTGTTGAAAGATGATATCTAGACTATTTTTTTTATTGTGGCCCTCAGGTAGTCCAATAATTTTTAAAATTATCTCTCCTGGATTTATTTTCCAAGTCAGTTGTTTTTCAAATGAGATATTTCACATTGTCTTTTATTTTGTCATTCTTTTGGATTTGTTTTATAATTTCCTGATTTTTCATAAAGTCATTAGCTTCCATCTACTCCATTCTAATTTTTAAGGAATTACTTTCATCAGTGAGTTTTTGGACCTCCTTTTCCATTTTACCAGTTCTACTTTTTAAGATATTCTTCTTCTCATTGACTTTTTGGATGTCTTTTGTAATTTTGAGTTTAGTCCTATTTTTTTAAAGTACTATTTTCTTCAACATTGTTTGGGTTCCCTTTAACAAGCAATTGACTCATTTTTCATGGTTTTCTTGCATCACTCTCATTTCTCTTTTCAATCGTTTCTCTACTTCTCTTCCTTGATTTTCAAAGTCCTTTTTGAGCTCTTCCATGGCCTGAGACCATTTCATATCTTTTTTTTGAGGCTTTGGATGTAGGAGCCTTGACCTTGCTATCTTCCTCCAGTTGTATGCTTTGGTCTTCCTCATCTGAAAGGACAGAAGAAAATACCTTTTCACCAAAGAAGTACCCTTCTATAATCTTATTTTTTTCCTCCTTTTCAGGTATTTTCCCAGTCAATTACTTGACTTTTGTACCCTTTGTCAAGCACTACCCTGGGCTTCAGAGGTTTTTTGTAGCTGTTCTCCAAGATACTCTAGGGACCTGTAAGTTCTCAGTTCCTCCAAGGTGATGTAATCAAGGGAGAGGCCTGTGCTTTGGTCTGTCAGCAAACTACAAGCACTCTTTTCTGCTCTGAAATCTGTGAGTAGGATTTCCGTCTCCATAGTTGCCACCAGCTCCACCAAGCCAGTACTCCTGCTCACCCCAGGACTGCCACTGAGGACTGAGACCCAGATCAGCTTCTTGATTCCCCCACCATCTGTAAGCTGAGAGCTCCAGAAGTGACGGTTGATGTGTCCATGGCTGCTGCCTTCCTGGGACTGGATCTAGGGCTGGGGTAGAGCCAAGTTCCCCTCTCATCCAGGTGAAAGAGATTTTTCACTAACCTTTGAAGTTGTTTTTGGAGTTGATAGGTTGACAAATCTGGAAAGCACAGAAACTACCTGTGATTCACCACCCTGATGTCTGCTTCAGTCCTGTCTATGCTGCACAGCCCATGCTGGACTGTGCTCTGCTCTGAACCCAATTTGAGCCTGGTGCAGTAGACCCTTCCTGTAGGTTTTTCAGGTTGTCTTGGGTTGAAAATCTGTTTTTCTTTGTCATTTTGTGGCTTCTATTGATCTAGAATTTGTTTAGAGTCATTTTAACCAAGTATTTCAAGAGTTTTGGGGGAGAGTTCAAAGAAGTCCATGCTACTACTCCACCATCTTGACTGGAGAGTCCTCAAAAGAAAATTTTTATGAGGACATGGGAGACCTTCATCATCAATGTGCCCAAAAACAGAACAAGCTTATAATTCTGCAGGACTGTAATTGTTATAGTAGGCACAGACTATCAGAAATGGCAAGGAGTCCTTAGGAGGAATGGACTCAGAAACAACAACAGTAATGGTCACTTACTAATGAAGATGTGCATCTCATGATATTCTCTTCACCAACATTGTTTTCTGTTTACCTAAATGCAATAAAACTTTGTGAATGCACCCTCATGGCAAACACTGGCATTTAACAGACTGTTATTGTAAGGAGAAGAAACAGGCAGTATGTGAAAGTGGCAAAGGCAATGTGTGGTGCAGAGTGGTGGACTGATCATTGACATCATCTCCAAGCTAAATATTTGCATTCAACAGAAACAGTGACCCCAAGGCAAGAAGACTATCAGAAAACAATGTCAATAAATTAGAGCATTTCTCAGAGCTGGAACAGTGCTTTGCAAAACTGGAGGGAAAGTTTGAACAACATATGGTTGGCAGCTTCTGGTGCATAAAAAGGAGTGGGCAGATTTCAGAGATTTAGCATACAGTATTTGCATTTACTCATCTGGGTCAGAACGCTTACAAACATCAAAAACTGGTTTGACAAAAATTATGAGGAAATTCAAATTAAATTAAAAATGAAGACTCCACAGAATTTACTAGCAGAGTAGTTCATCCTTGTGTAAGAAGGTAGTATGTAACTCCTTCAAACGTGAAGTTCAAGTGAAACTTAGAGAGTTACAAGATTCTTGGCTTAGTAAGAAGGCAGATGAAATTCAGTTTTATGCTGATAGTAACAATCCAAAGTGCTTTTATGATGCTCTGAAGGCTATTTATGAACCAAAGACATATGATCTACCTCAACTTCTCAGTGCTGATGGAGTCACACTGATTAGTGATAAGGATGTGATCCTGAAGAGATGGGCTAAACAATTCCTTAATATTCTCAATGCAAACCATCATCAATTAATGCTGAAGCCATTGACTGTTTGACTTAGATTGAAGTCAATCTCTCTCTCCCTAGACAAATTTCCAACTGAAGAAGAGGTTTTGAATCATTAGATTTCTCTCCTGTGGCAAAATATGAGGTACTAATTCTATTCCAGCTGAGATTTACAACGTGGGGAATCCATTGTTCATACAAAAACTGACTGACATTTTCTTTTTTATATGGCAAGAGGACTCTCCCAGGAATCCAAAGACATTGTCCATCTTTATAATGGTAAAGAAAATAGATTGTCCTGTGACAATCACAGGAGAGGTGGGTGGGGGTCTCTCTCTCTCTCTTAGTCTTTGCTGAAAAGATTCTTATTAGAGTCCTCCTTAACAGACTGATCATTCTCCTAGAAGATGATCATCTACATAATAGCCAGTGTAGTGATAGAAAAAGCCAAGGAATGGTTGATATTGTGTTTGCTGCCCAACAACTCCAAGGAAAATGCCAGGAGTAGAACAGAGGTCACTACACAACATTCATCAGTCTGACCAAGACCTTTGCTGTTGTCAGTTGTGAAGGCTTCTGGAAAATTGTGGTTGCCTAGAGAAGTTCATCAGTATTATACATCAGTTTCATGATGACTTTCTTGGCAGGTTCTGGATAATGGATAAGCTCTCATGCTTTTCCAGTTACCAATGGAGTGAAACAAACCTGTGTAGGTTGTTCCTATACTTTTTAGCATGATGATTTCAGCAATGTTGTTAGAGGCCTTCAATGAGGATAAACATGTCATCAAAGTCAACTACTGGCACTGATAGTAAATTATTTAACTTGAAAAGCCTCCAGCCCAAGACTAAAGTGGAGGGAGAGTAGGTACATGATTTTTTTGTTTGCAGATGATTGTGCACTCAGTGCAGCCTCTGGAGCTGAAATGCATCAAAGTATGAATCAATTCTCTATTCTTATGCTAATTTTGGTGAGAAATAACATGGTGAAAATGATCTTTTAGAATTATTAGTTTGGTGGTAATGAGTAAAATTAATTGAATAGAGAGAAGGCTAAATATTGAGAAATCAGTGTTCCTGACTGTCTTATTAAAACATGCAAAGATTCTTTAAAGCAAAGTTGAAAGGTGTAGCAATGCAATTCACCACCTTCTCTGCAACTTACAAAGCTGACTAGATCTTTGAAAAGTTAAGTGACTTGGCCAGGGTCACAGTTAATAGAGGTCAGTGGTAGGACTCAACTCTCCCAGGTCTTTTTGACTTTAAGGTCAGCTCTTTACACATGATTCCATGCCATTTAGAATTTAAATTCTATTTAGAAGCATGTTCCTGGCTGTTATATTAAAACATGCAAATATTCTTTTTTGTTGTTATTTGTTTTCAGTATTCTACCACCACTTCTATATAACTTAGATTATTTTCCCTCTCCCTATCCCTCTTTCACTTTCCCTCCCCCTTTTCTCCTTGAGACAATTTTATATAGGTTCTACATATACATTCCTATTAAATACATTTTCACCTTAGTCATGTTTCATGGAAGAATTAAAATGAGTGGGAGAAATCATGAAACAAAACAAAATGTAATACAAAAGAAAATGATCTGCTACATTCTGCAATTGAATTCCATAGTTCTCTCTCTGGATGTGGAAGGCATTTTGTCTTAAGAGATCACTGGGAATTTTTCAAGTCCTTGCATGGCAATGTAGTTCTAAGTCTACCAGAAAAATTCCTTGCACATTGTGGTTGTTGCTGTGTATGAAGTTCTGGTTCTGCTCCTTTCGCTGAGCATCAGTTCATATAAATCTTTCCAGGCCTCTCTGAAGTCTTCCTGTTCATCATTTCTTATAGCACAATAGTGTTCCATTACATTCATATGCCATAAATTTATTCAGTCATTCCCCAATTGATGGGCATCCCCTTGATTTCCAGTTTTTGGCCACCACAAAGAGTGCTGCTACAAATATTTTTTGTACATATGGGACCCTTTCCTATTTTTATGATCTCTTGGGGATACATTTATCATCTTCCTCTTTTGTCATGTTAGCCAATCTGATAGGTGTGATGTGGTATCTCAGAATTGTTTTCATTTGCATCTCTCTAATCAATAGTGATTTAGAGCATTTTTCATATGACTATAGATAGCTTTGATTTCTTTCTCTGAAAACTGCCTGTTCATATCCTTTGACCATTTATCAATTGGGGAATGACTTGTACTGTTTTACATTTCACTCATTTCTCTATATATTTTAGAAATGATAAATCTTTATAGTAGATACTAGTTGCAAAAATTCTTTCCCAGTTTTCTGCTTCCCTCCTAATCTTGGTTGCATTGGGTTTGTTTGTGCAAATCTTTTCAATTTAATGTAATCAAAATTACCCATTTTCATACAAAGATCCTTTACTGCAAAGTTGAAAGGTGTAGAAGCCTTGCTTCAGGCCTTAGGAGTCTGTTTACTTCCCCTCTTGGTGTGCCACACCCTATGTATGAATTAGTAAAAATATAGGTTATGGGAAAACAGTGCAAGATTACATACAATTCTAGGAACTGTGTGGTCTCCTATTGATAACTTCTTACTTTACTCATTTGGAAAAATGGGAATATTAACACCTGCAGTTTTTACCCCATAAAATTGTTATGAGGCTTACATGAGATAATATATGCAGAGTGCTTTGGAAAGGTTAAAGTATCAGGTAGATACCAATATTATACCAATATTTAGAGTTACCTATGAGAATCATCAAAAGTGATTCAATCTATAGATGTGTATTTTATATGTGGTTTTAGAATATCAACTTGAGAGCAAAACTTGCCTTGTTTTCTATTTGGATTCCTATGGTTCAGCACATTGTTTTCCACACAGTAAGCTCTTCGTAAATGCTTTTTCATTAATTCACCCTTGGGTGAGTATGACCCTTTTTCAAGAGGAAGAAGTCAGGTCATATGCTATTTATTTGGCTCACCCCAGGTCATATAGACTTAGATACTGACAGATCTGGGCCTTTAACTCTCAGTGTTAATTATAGAACTGTAAGAGAGTTTAGAAGCTATCTCATTTAACTCTCTTCCTTCTGTAAATGAAGAAAATGATGCTAAATGAATTGAGGTGATTGTCTTTCAACTAATACAGTCAGAGGTGGATTTTGAACCCATGACCTTTTTTCTCCAGACTCATTGCTCTTTTCATTATGTGACATCTCTTCCAGAATCCACAGAAAGATCATCATTCCTATTAACATTTTATTTATTTCCAATGTTTAGAATCATTGACTCTAAAATTACTGAGACTCATGGGAAATAATTTTATGTTACTATACCATATATAGCTTAATACCTCAATTAGGCTCTTCTTTCCATTGATGTATTGCCTGCTTTAGGTGTTTAGAAAATGTTTAATGCTTCCTTTACTCCATCCTGTTCCTTTGCCTTTTAGTCCTTTAATATCATTAATACCTGATCAGAATAAAGTATTACCAGGACATCTGAGTTACTTTAATTTAATAGTAGCCCTGGGTCTTCTTACATTGCTTTGGATCACTGTTCCCTGTTTTATAAAATGCAGATTCTGCTGCTGACCTCATTTCTGGGCCTCCTGTCAGAAGGGAAAAATCCCAGTGATACCCAATGGAATTATGCTGGAGTTGTTCACAAAATTCACATTTCAACTCCTCAAAATCATTACTTAAGACCTTTGAGAAAAAGAAGCAGTATGGCAAATGGTGCACGCCATCTGCTTGGTTTTCAAAATGCAGTCCTTAAGTCTGTGTTTAAACCATCACTATGATAAGGGAGAGAACAAAGTCAGTCACAGCTTCTTCAGGGATGCTAAACTCAGGTTGCAGAATGTGGTCTTTCTGCACTTTGCCAGCTATTTTTTGGCCAGCATATCATTGTTGTTCCACAGAATTGAAGCTAAGACTTTTTTTTCATAAATGTTCATGCTTTTATTTTTTTTAAAGGGCTTTAAACTCATTTCTTGACTTGTTTTGTATAAGTGAACCACATGCTAACACACCACTCAGTGAGAGAGCATTGTCCAAACATCACAAAATCAGTTCCAAAGTCCAGACAATTACCAGTCCTTCTTTCACTGAACAAATAACAGCACAAGACTTATGCCAAACACCCGTCAACCAGAACCTTGGAGCACCTTCATAGTAAATTACTTTATACAACAACTGCAGAAAACTTTATGTACAGCCCACGGTGGGGAGCACATAACCCCATAATACTCAGAACACAGTGCCCAGGTTACACATGATGACAAGGTAAACATTTGCTTAAGAATTCCATCAAAGGAGGAAGTGGTATGAAATAACCAGGGGATGCTGTCCCATCTTTTAAACCCCAAATTAGGTGTGACCACAACTTTGCCCATCACTTTCTGGCTTAGAGCCCTGCCAATGACCTCATCCCCTGTTTCAGAAAAGAGTGAAGCTTAATTTTTCCATCAAAAGACTTCCAACAAATCATTGACAAGCTAGATAGATATGGGATTTGGGGACGATTCATATTTTTTTCTTCTTACCCCCCAAGCTATCTCTACTAGCTTTTAAGGTATTTGATTATTGCACGTTTTTCTTGCTTTTCTTCTGTGAAGCATGAGACACTTGTTACGTCTATTTTCCCAGTATGAATGTAATCACAGGTTATTCTTGCAGTTATCATAAAAACCACACACTGAATCTCATTTCATTAGTCTTATGTTTTGCTGCAAGACTATTAAAGGTGAATGTTCCTTTTGTAATTGCCTAGCATTAGGGTCACCTCTACTAGAAGAGATTAAAACAAGATGTGTCTAGGGAAACACTCTCTTCTCCTGAATAATTGGAAGCAACAATGTGTGATGGATACTAACTTGTCTGCTGTAATCCTCTTGCTCTCATAGAGTGCTCAGTCCTCAATGAGTATTCAGTGAACAGAGATATTATGATCAATGTTATGTATTTATATGAGATTCTAAAGAAGAGAATCAGGGCGGTTAGTGTATCACAAGATACTGAAAGGCAGAAAGGGAGATTTCAGTCTACCTAGCCACTTGAAAGTATCCCTAGGGCAGCTAGGTAGCCCAGTAGATAGAGCATGGGCCCTAGAGTCAGGAGGAACTGAGTTCAAATTTGACCTCAGATACTTACTAGTTATATGACCCTGGTCAAGTTATTCAACCCAGATTGCCTCCAAAAAAATTAAAAAAAGAAAATATTCCTAATACCAGCTAGGTATCCCAGGGGATAGACAACTGGGTAAAATACAAATTTTACATGACATAGTTACTATTCTCATGGAACTTTCATGATAGTAAGGAGTAGGACACATAGAGATTGTAATCACCATCATTACCATCACCATCATCATCATCACAACAGCAACAGCAACACCTGAAATGTAAGGTCATGAGATCCTAGATTTAGAGCTGGAAGGGACCATAGACATCTTCTAGTCCGACCTCATAATTTTATGGATGGGGAGCTAAGGTCCAGGAAGATAAAATACCATGTAAGTAGTAAGTGACACAGGTGTGATTGCAAAGCACTCTATATAAGTTATCTCGTTTGAGTCCCACAACAAATCTGTGAGGTAGATACTACAGATCTTGATTCATTTTGTTTTTGATTTTCATTTTAATCTAGATCTATGATTTCATTAGAGTAGGGAAATTCTGATGAAGGACACCCCCATCATCTCTCTCCACAGATCAGATATTCTTAGAGTCACAGAGCACTGAGAGGAATTGCCCAGAGTCACACAGCCTATGTGTGGCAGTGACTGAACTTGAATCCAGGACATCTTGAGTCATGGACAGGCTCTCTATCCACTACGCATAATTTCATCAGCTTTAAAATTTGGGGTTAGTCTAGATGATGGTCAAAATTCTGTCCAGCTCTAAATATGTGAGCCTATAATCTTATTCTAAGAATAAGCAGAAATAGGAGTTGCTTTGTTGGAAAAAAGCACTAATTATTCACTCTGATTCTCTAGCCACTACCCTTGTGGGAAATGAGCCCTGCTGTTTCTCCTCCCCTCATTTTACAGATGAGAAAATAAACTTTGAGAGGCTGTGACATATGTAGTAAGTTTTAAAGGTGAGGTCTGATCTAAATTTTCCCTAATATGTTCTAATATTCTATCCATTAGGCTATACTGACTCATAACATAATGTACATGCTATAATATGTGCTTTACTAGTGTATACATTAACACTTCCTGAAACATAAATACATATGTAATAACATATATTATGTTATATGTGTGTGTGTGTATTTGTGTACCAAGAAATAAGCTAGTTTCTTTTATGTGATTCATAATGGCAGACAGCCCAATAAAAAAAATAACATCCCAAGAAAATTTTGGTTGTTTTTCAGTTGTTTTTGACTCTTTGTCAAAAGAGTTTGACCTCATCTGGGATTTTCTTGGCAAAGATACTACAGTAGCTTGTTGTATTTTTCTGCTGTTCATTTTACAGATGAAGAAACTGAGGTAAACAGGATTATGTAACTTATACTGTGTCACACAACTGATAAGTGTCTGAGTCTGGATTTGAACTCAGAAAGGTCAGACTTCCTGATTTCAAGCCCAGTGCTCTGTCCACTGGATCACCTAACTGCCCTTCCAGGAAAATAATTTGTCTCTATATTGAAAGTTCTATGACTAACTGGATCTTGAGGTAAAGATTTTCTTTTTTACTTCATAGTATGACTCTTAATTGATATTGTTGTGCAGTAGAGAGAATTCTTGCTCTAGAGTTAAAGGAATCAAGTTCAAACCTACCTCTGATGCTTACTACCTGTGTGACCTTGGGTAAGTCCTTTATACCCTTGGCCTCAGTTTCTTCATCTTTAAAATGAGAATGGCCATTTAGGTGGATGGCCATTTAGGTCCCTTTTGAGCTCTAAGTCTTTGATCTAATGACATTGATGAGGTCATTAGAAGGATAACAAGGGGAAGTTTTCCTTTGCTATAGATATGCTGAATACATGTCCCATGTATTGGGAGTGAACTGTGGATTTTTCTCTGCCGGGCTGTCAATCTGTCCGTTTTAGGTGAATTTAATACTCATGGTTTTCATTACACTACTAGCTTCTTGTCCCCCCTAAAATCCATCTTGGTCTGTCACAACCATTGTGGTCTGAATGCCATCCAACATTTTACTAATATTTACCACGGTTAAACTCAGTATTGGTTGATAAGTCAAATTTGTTGTAAATCACTTCCAGTTGTATAAATATATTATTTATTCATAACACTCTTATTGGAACAAAACTCAGTACTCAAAATGATGCAGAGATTAAATGAGTCCATTTGCTAGTGTGATTACCTGGAAAGGAAACTGACCCATTATGATGGTTTTGGAGAAAGAAAAATCAAAATATTTAAAATAAAATTTTATGGAAAAATAGCAACCTTTGTCAGTTACAAAAGTATTTATTAGTCTATCCTATACTTCATTTGATTGTAATAATTTTCATTTTCTCTGTAATTCCTTGCTTCCAGGGTCCACATGGAGAGCTCTCCTGGTATGACTGCCGTTTGAAGCAGGGATTGAAGGCTGACTTAGGGATTGGGGACAGTGATAGAGATATAGCCAATGCAAAGAGGCAGTGGTAACCAGGTTGTTCATATCCATGTCATTCCACATTCACTGGGTTGCCCCAAAACTACTGATTTATTGAAGGTTCAGGAATGAACCTAAGGATCTGTCCTAGTTTTGAACCTGAACTCTGGTTTGAAATCAGTCTTTGGTTATCTTCCTGATTTTGCCTCTAAAGTTTGTGAAGTGGTGGACTGGCTTTCCTCTGCAATAGGTGAAGCACTCCAAGGAGAGATTAAAGTTTAGCTTTCATGAAGACAAGGACTTTGTTGTCTATGAGTTTGGTACCTCCACACAGAATCAGAGTATTTTTAAAATTCATTGCTTATTTAGTAATTAATGAACCAGAATATAACTGCTATGGTATTCTTTTTTTATATATCAAGCTGCCTTTTTAATTTATTATTTTTTAATTTATTTATTAATTTTAGTTTTCAACATTCATTTCCACAAGATTTTGAGTTCCAAATTTTCTGTCTCTCCCCTCCCCCTACCACAAAACTGTGCAATGTGATTGCCCCTTCCCCCAATCTGCCCTCAGTTCTATCATACCCCTCCCTTCCCTTATCCCCATCTTCTCTCTTTTCTTGTAGGGCAAGATAGATTTCTATACCCCATTACCTGTATTTCTTATTTCCCAGTTGCATGCAAAAATAATTCTCAACATTCACTCCTAAAACTTTGAGTTCTAATGTCTCTCCCTTCCTCCCTCCCTCCCCATCCCGACTGAGAAGGCAAGCAATTTAATATAGACTATATATATGTAGTTTTACTAAAGATTTACATAATAGTCATGTCGTGAAAGAATAACTATATTTCCCTTCATCCTATCCTGCCCCCCTCCATTTCTACTATTCTTCCTTTTGACCTTGTCCTTGCCCTAAAGTGTTGGCTTCTAATTACTCCCTCCTCCCATTTGCTCTCCCTTCTATTATCCCTCCCACACTCCACTTATCCCTTTCTCCCCTACTTTCCTGTAGTTTAAGATAGATTTTCATACCATATTGGGGGTACATGATATTCCTTCCATAAGCCAAATGTGATGAGAGTAAGCCTCACTTTTCCCCTCTCACCTCCCCCCTTTTTTCCTCCATTGAAAAAGCTTTTTCTTGCCTCTTTTATGAGAGAAAATCTGCTCCATTCCATTTCTCCCTTTCTCTTCCCAATATATTCCTCTTTAACTCCTTAATTTTATTTTTTTAGATATCATTCCTTCCTATTCAACTCACCCTGTGCCCTCTGTGTGTGTGTGTATATATATATATATATATATATATATATGTGTGTGTGTGTGTGTGTGTGTGTGTGTGTGTGTGTGTGTGTGTATAATTCCTCCAACTACCCAAATACTGAGAAAAGTTTTAAGAGTTACAAATACGATCTTTCCATGTAGGAATGTAAACAGTTCAACTTTAGCAAGTCCTTTACGATTTTTCTTTCCTGTTTATCTTTTCATGCTTCTCTTGATTCTGATGTTTGAAAGTCAAACTTTCTATTCAGCTCTGGTCTTTTCATCAAGAATGCTGCAAAATCCTCTATTTCATTGAATGACCATTTTTCCCCTTGAAGTATTATACTCAGTTTTCCTGGATAGGTGATTCTTGATTTTAATGCTAGTTCCTTTGACTTCTGTAACATCATATTCCAAATCCTTCCATCTTTTAGTATAGAAGCTGCTAAATCTTGTGTTATTCTGATTGAATTTCCACAATACTCAAGTTGGTTTTTTTTTAGTATAAATTTATTTATTTAACTTTTTACATTCATTTTCACAAAATTTTGGGTTCCAAATTTTCTCCCCATTTCTCCCCTTCCCCCTCCCCAATACACCAAGCATTCCAATTTTCCCTATCACCCATCTGCCCTCTCTTCTATCATCCCTCCCTTCTCTTGTCCCTATCTTCTCTTTTGTCCTGTAGGGCCAGATGACTTTCTATTCCCCATTAACTGTATTTCTTTTTCCTAGTAGCAAGAACAATACTAAACAGTTGTTTCTAAAACTCTGAGTTCCAAATTCTCCCCATCCCTCCCTCCCCACCCATTCCCTTTGGGAAGGCAGGCAATTCAATATAGGCCATATCTGTGTAGTTTTGCAAAAGACTTCGATAATAGTCATGACGTGTAAGACTAACTATATTTCCCTCCATCCTATCCTGCCCCCCATTGTTTCTATTCTGTCTTTTGATCCTGTCCCTCCCTGAGTGTTGACTTCAAATTGCTCCCTCCTCCCATTGCCCTTCCTTCCATCATCCCTCCCTCCCTGCTTATCTCCTTCTCCCCCACTTTCCTGTATTGTAAGATAGGTTTTCATACCAAAATGAGTGTGCATTTTATTCCTTCCTTTAGTCGAATGTGATGAGGGTAAACTTCATGTTTTTTTCTCAGCTCTCCTCTTTTTCCCTCCACTAAAAAGTCTCCTACTTGACTCTTGAATGAGAGATAATTTACCCCATTCCTTTTCACCCTCTCTCCTCCCACTATATTTCTCTCTTACCATTTACCTTCATTTCTTTAAAGATATGATCCCATTCTATTCAGTTCACTCTGTGCTCTCTGTTTCTGTATGTGCATGTGTGTGTGGTCTCACCAACTACCCAGATACTGAAAAGTTTTAAGAGTTACAAATATTGTCTTTCCATGTAGGAATGTGAACAGTTCACCTTTGGTAAGTCCCTTATGACTTCTCTTTGCTGTTTACTTTTACATGCTTCTTCTTATTCTTGTGTTTGACAGTCAGATTTTCTTTTCAGCTCTGGTCTTTTCATCAAGAATGCTTGGAAGTCCTCTGTTTCATTGAAAGACCATATTTTCCTCTGAAGTATTATACTCAGTTTTGCTGGGCAGGTGATTCTTGGTTTGAGTCCTAGTTCCTTTGACTTCTGGAATATCCTATTCCATGACCTTCGATCCCTTAATGTAGAAGCTGCTAGATCTTGTGTTATCCTGATTGTATTTCCACAGTACTGGAATTGTTTCTTTCTAGCTGCTTGCAATATTTTCTCCTTGGCCTGGGAATTCTGGAATTTGGTCACAATGTTCCTAGGAGTTTCTCTTTTTGGATATCTTTCAGGTGGTGATCGATGGATTTCTTCAATACTTATTTTGCCCTCTGGTTCTAGAATATCAGGGCAGTTTTCCTTGATAATTTCATGCAAGATGATGTCTAGGCTCTTTTTTTGATCATGGCTTTCAGGTAGTCCCATAATTTTTAAATTGTCTCTCCTGGATCTATTTTCCAGGCCAGTTGTTTTTCCCATGAGATATTTCACATTCTCTTCCATTTTTTCATTCTTTTGGTTTTGTTTGGTGATTTCTTGGTTTCTCAGAAAGTCATTAGCCTCCATCTGTTCCATTCTAATCTTGAGAGAACTATTTTCTTCAGTGAGCTTTTGAACCTCTTTTTCCATTTGGCTAATTCTGCTTTTGAAAGCATTCTTCTCCTCATTGGTTTTTGGAACCTCTTTTGCCAATTGAGTGAGCCTATTTTTCAAGGTGTTATTTTCTTCACCATTTTTTTGAGTCTCCTTTAGCAGGGTATTGACCCGTTTTTCATGCTTTTCTTGCATCTCTCTCATTTTTCTTCCCAGTTTTTCCTCCACCTGTCTAACATGATTTTCAAAATCCTTTTTGAGCTCTTTCAAGGCCTGACCCCATTGGATATCTATTTGAGATGTTTGGAATACAGAGGCGTTGATGTCTATGACTTTCCCTGATGGTAAGCATTGTTCCTCCTCATCAGAAATGAAAGGAGGAAACATCTGTTCTCCAAGAAAATAACCTTCTATGGTCTTATTTTTCTTCCCTTTTTCTGGGCATTTTCCCAGCTAGTGCTTGGGGTCTGAGATTCAAATGCTGTTCCCCAGCCTCAGGGCTTTCAGCGGTGGGCACAGCTGCTGTTCAGGGTAAGATTAAGTTTAGGTTCTCAGGTGGGGACAGGGCTGCCTCCCAGGCTCAGTTCCATCAGGAGGTTTATGCAGAAACCTTCAGTAATGGATTTGAGGTCCTGTCTGCTCTGGCAGCTCGCTGCTGCCTCTGCTGCTGCCTCTGCCACTGCCTCCCGAGGGGGCCTGAGTTATGGAAACACCTCACTCCCCTCTCAGCCGGCCCAGAAGTATGTTTCACTGACCTGTAGCACCTGTGGGTGGAGGGATGTTCACAGCCTCTGGAGAGTCCGTCCCTGAAGCCTGCTTGGATGTGCTCCTCTTGGGGCCGCGTGGGCAGGGCAGGGGCTCTGCTTTGCGTCCGGTGTGTGATGGACCTTTGGTGCCAGTTTTTCAGGGCTCTCTAGAATGGAAGTCTCCTCCACTCCATTGCTGTGCAGCTTCAGCTTGCACTGCTTCAGAATTTTTGGGGAGGTCTTTTTACAGGAATTTTATGGGCTGTGGGTTTGGAGCTAGCATACATGAGTCTTTCTACTCCGCCATCTTGGCTCCTCCCCAATACTGAAATTGTTTCTAGCTGCTTGCAATATTTTCTCCTTGACCTGGGAACTCTGGAATTTGATTACAATATTCCTAGAAGTTTTTCTTTTCAGATCTCTTTCAGGGGGTTATTGGTAGATTCTTTCAATATTCATTTTACCCTCTGGTTCTAGAATATCAGGGCAGTTTTCCTTGATAATTTCATGCAAGATGATGTCTAGGCTCTTTTTTTGATCATGGCTTTCAGGTAGTCCCATAATTTTTAAATTGTCTCTCCTGGATCTATTTTCCAGGTCAGTTGTTTTTCCAATGAGATATTTCACATTATCTTCCATTTTTCATTCTTTTGGTTTTGTTTTGTAATTTCTTGGTTTCTCATAAGGTCATCAGCTTCCATCTACTCCATTCTTATTTTTAAAGAACTATTTTCTTCAGTGAGCTTTTGAACCTCCTTTTCCATTTGGCTAATTTTGCTTTTTAAAGTATTCTTCTTCTCATTGGCTTTTTGGACCTCTTTTGCCAATTGAGTTAGTCTAATTTTAAAGGTGTTATTTTCTTTAGCATTTTTTGAGTCTTCTTTAGCAAGTTGTTGACTCACTTTTCATGATTTTCTTGCATCACTCATTTCTCTTCCCAATTTTTCCTCCACCTCTCTTACTTGATTTCCAAAGTCCTTTTTCAGCTCTTCCATGGCCTGAGACTATTGCATATTTATTTTGGAGGTTTTGGATGCAGAAGTCTTGACTTTTATATCTTCCTTTAATGGCATTCATTGTTCTTTCTCATCTGAAAGGATGGAAGAAAAAATCTGTTCACCAAGAGAGTAACCTTCTATAATCTTTTTCTCCCCACTTTTTTGGGCATTTTCCCAGCCAGTTACTTGACTTTTGAGTCCTTTGTCAAGAGGAGAATATGCTCTGGGGACCTATAAATTCTCAGTTCCTCCAAAGTGGCATAATCAAAGGAGAAGGGTTTATTCCTCTCTTGGCCTGCACTCTGATCTGGGAGCAAACACAAGCTTTTCTGCCCAGGATCTGTGAGTAGGATTCCCTCTCTTGAGCCTCTACCAGCTCCACCAGCCAGCACTCCTCCTCATCCCAAGACAACCACTCAGGACAGAGACCCAGATGAGTGGCTGTATTCTGCCAATGGCTCAAAAAATGGACACTGCTACAGCAGTGGCTGCTACTGCCCTGGGACCAGGGCCAGACCATGTTCCATTCTCACCCAGGTGAAAGAGCTTTCTCATTGACCTTTGAAGCTGTCTTTGGTGTTTGTGGGGTGAGAAATCTTGGCACTGCAACTGCTACCCATGATTCTGCACCCTGAAGCCTGCTCTGGTCCTATCTGAGTCCTGACCCATGTGGGCTGTGCTCTACTCTGAGACCTGTGTGATAGACCCTTTCTGTTGGCATTTCAGGCTTCGTTTGGCTGGAAATCTCTTTCACGCTATCATTTTGTGGCTTCTGCGGCTCTAGAATTTGTTTAGAGTCATTTTTTACAGTTATTTTATGGGCTGGGGCAGGGGGAAACTTCTAAAGGTCTGTCCTTCTACTCCACCATCTTGGCTGCACCCTTGCTATGGTATCATTCTAAGAGCAAAAGGAAAAAAAAAGAAAATATTTTAAGTGAATTGGTTGTTAGGGAATTATCAAATTGCATTCTTAATTAAATTTTATAAAGTTAGAATGCATGCATCTTATTTTCAAAAATTAAATAGTTTAAAATTTTCTGCACCATGAACTGTGATTTACAATGGCATAGCAAACTTTGAAAAGTACTGACTGTGATGCTAGAAACCGAGGCTGCAGACCATGCATATAACTAATGTTCCTGACTAACAAATTCCAAACTTCATTTCCAATAGCATGTTCTTCACAAACTGGAGAAAAATGGACCAACTTTTAAAAATCCTTCAACAATCCATTTTCTTGGGTCTATTTGCTGTTTATATTCCCTCAGATAAATCACTTCTATTTATTTTCTTCTTAAAAAATTTTATATCTTTGTTTTTTATTCCACCAGTATTTCCCAATGTAGGCACCTCCCTTTCCCCATGAGCCATCTTTTAAAACAAAGAATAAAAAAAAAAAACAGTTCAGCAAAATAAATCAAAGTATCAAAAATGTCTGTGTTATATACAGTGTTTTACATTCAGAGACCTCCCGCCTTTGTAATACAGTAGAAAAAGCTTCTTTCTCCTAGAGTGGAGGTACTATTTCATTTGCTATACTCTATCCTCAGTACCTAGAACAATGTTTGGTACATAATAGATCTTTAATAAATGCTTCAAATAAATTGATTGATTCTAATAGCCTTTCTTTGAAGCTAACTTTTCTCATTATAATTTCTTATTATTCATTTGTTTTCCACCTGGGCCAATTTTATGATTACTTAAAATTGTATAAATTTATTAGAGTTAAGAAAATAACATTTTAATAGATATTTTTAAAATCTTGGACTCCTCTAGGAAAAAGTTAATTAAATAGTGAAGTAGGCCTCCAAGTTTATGTGTTTTTCTCTCTCAGTAGATCCTCCTTCTAGAATTGTTCTGGAGATCAATGATAATAATTCATTCAATAAGCTTTAATAATGATTATATCAAGAATATTCATAATATTCATGTTAGTTCGTCCTTCGTTGCTGAAGAAGATCATGCTATCTGAGAAATAATGACATGACTTGCACTTAACTTTTGAGTGAGGGAGGGCTGTGCAGGTCACCAGTCTCACTTTTCCTCCAGAGCTATCTGAATCCAGTGACCAGATGTTCATCAGGATGACTGGAGATGACCCAGGATGAGGCAATTGGGGTTAAGTGACTTGCCCAAGGTCACACAGCTAGTGAGTGTCAAGTGTCTGAGGTGAGATTTGAACTCAGGTCCTCCTGACTTCTGCACTGGTGCGCTATCCACTGCACCACCTAGCTGCCCAAGAACCTTTAATAATAATTAATTCAACAACTTTTACTAAATATGTTGTATGCAAAGGAAATGATAGCCATGATGAGACGACTACCTTGGAGAGCAGCTACATTAGCAGAAGGAGAGAAGTCAAGATTCTCAGATATTCACACAGAGCAAGAGCTAAGAAAGAAGCCAATAGAAAATTTTTGGTTGCAAATGTCTACACACAAATGGACAAACAAATGAACCAGAGACAAATTCATGGAGGCAGGTGTGACTTCATAGGTAATCATTGAGATTTATTGCTGTGAGACACATGGCTAGAATATGGCTCTGCAATACTATGCCAAAAATAAGGGAGAGTCAATATGAAGAAAATATATGAGGAAATCCAGGCATGAGAAGGGAGGGGTGCATGATAGAAAAAATATGAGTGAATCAAATAGAAAGAATTATGTGTTTTTATCTTTAGCATACATTAAAAATCACCTGGACAGAAAGAGGAATTAGAGCAGAAGTTAGGGAAACAAATGACAAACCTGTCATAGTGGCATGTTGTAGTAATGATGGGGGTGGGGTGAAGTATTTCAATTATCCAAGACATATGCTGGAACTCTGTGAAAAGCAGAAAAATGAATAATTCCTTGATTTGTTTAAATGGTAATTTCATCCTACAAAAGGTTGAAGAACTTACAAAAATCATATTCTCTTATTAATAAAAAGAAACTAGTTATTTGGGTTGGGACAGGAGGGTGATGATAATGTTGTATATGGTGGTACTGGTGGAAGTGAATGCTAAATCAGAAATTGATTATAAAGGAAAAGAAATGTGGGAATAAGCTAATATAAACATTTAATTTTTGGAAGGCAGATCTCAAAGCACTAAGAGAAGAAACAAGTAGGGTCCAAATTATATAAGGAAAATCAATCTGTAAGGGAAGCTGTTCTGAAAGACATACTGGGAGACAATTTTGAGAAGGAAGAAAATGGCAATCATCTAAAGAGAATGAAATGGATGCATAGAGAACACCCCAACTAACTTAAATTTTAAAAAGGCAAGTATAGAAGTGGTATGTGTATATGTGTGTGTGTGTGTGTGTGTGTGTGTGCATGTGTGTGTGTGTGTGTGTGTGTAATTATACATCAAGGAAAGTATTGGACCACATCATCTGGTAGATAGGACAAGGATAACTAGTGAGAGAAGGCTGAGGTTCTCAATTATTTGCTTTTGCGGTTTTTTTTTTTTGTTAAGGAGAATGATGTTGGAAATAGAAAATAAAGAATGACTAATAGTGAGTTGAAAGTATGACAGCATCTTACTAACCAAATAACTGGTCTAGATAAAACTAGAGATAGGAATCTTTTTCTTACTTGCATCCTCAGCACTTTGTACAGCGCTTAGCTCATAGTGAGTGCTTAATAAATGTTTATTGGATTGAACTGAACTAAAATTACAGTATAGGATGTATCTATATCCTTTGGCATTGAAAGAATGGGCAAGTGTTATTGTTGAGCCATCACTGGTGATTTTTGAAAGATTATGAGCCCCTGGAGTTTGAAGAAGGATAAATATCCCAATTTTCAAAACAGGAGGAGAATATAGCCTCAAAATTATATGCCATTGAGTTTTCCTTAAATTCCTGGCAAAATTCTAGAATGTATTTTATTTTATTTTAAAAAATGATAATTTTTCTTGTTTATTTTTATAGTATCTTATTTTACCCCAGTTATATGTCAAGAAAATTTTTAGCATACAAGATTCTGAGTTCCATTTTTTCTCCCTCTTTCCCTCCCCTCTTCTGAAAATGGTAGCTAGTTTCTACATGTGCTAGTTACAGCTGTGAAAGAAGAAACAGATAAAAAAAACCCATGAGAAAGAATAAAGTAAGTGAAAAAAATGCTTCTATCTGCATTCAGATTTTATCAGTTCTTTATCTGGATGTGAATGGCATTTTTCTTTGTGAGTCCTTTGTACTTGTCTTGGATCATTGTGTTGCTGAGAAGAGCTGAGTCATTCATAGTTGATCATCACACAATGTTGCTGATGCTGTGTACAATGTTTTCCTAGTTCTGCTCATTTCACTTTGTACCAGTTCATACAAATCTTTTCAGAATTTTCTGAAATCTGCTTGTTCATTATTTCTCATTGCACAATAGTATTCCATTGCATTCATATGCCACACCTTGTTCAGCCATCCCCCTAGAATATATTTTAAAAGGAATAGTTATTAACTATTTAGAAAATGAAGCAATAATAAAGAGTTAACATGGCTTGAACAAGAATAGGTCATGTCAAACTAATCACATTTCCTTTTTTTTTTTTGTTGACAAGCTGACTGATAGGTCAAGACTATTGAAGGTATCATAAATACATTATATAAAAGCATTGAACAGAATATCCAGTGGAATTTTTGTGAAAAAGATGGAGAAATATGGACTAGGTGATGATATAGTTAGATGGAAATGGAAATAATTTAATGACTGAACAAAAAGAGTAGTCATTACAGTTTGGTGTCAACTTGGAAAGAAGTCTGTGTAAGAGTATCTTAAGAATGTTTGACCTTGTTCCTTTTAAAATTAAAAATTCTTTAAGAATGAAATTTATTGATATCTTTTGTCTTTATATCTCCTAGTTTTTGTCCTATATCTTTCTGCTCTGCCAGAGAGTCATCTCATATAACAAAGAATTGTTTAAATAAAAAATGAAAAGGAGAGAAAAATAAGTCAGCAAAACTGAATCATAAATACCCCCCCAATTTTAGAACATATGCAGTGTTCCCCTCTGGGGGGCTCCCATGTATGCAAAGGAATTGGGAAAGGTGTCTTCTCATATTTCTTCTTTGGGATCATCCTTATTCTTTGTAACTTTTCAATATTCACTTCTGATTATACACGTTGTGATGGTTGCTCTTTCCATTTGCATTACCATTTAAAATAATTTTAATAAATGTATACATGGAATTTTTATAAAATTTTTAGACAATGTATACATGGGAATAATAGCTAACCCAAAACAAAATAACAATTCTAGACAGGCTAGACTGTTATTGTTCAGTTTTCAGGCATGTCTACCTCTTCATGACCCTGTGGACCATAGCATGCCAATATGGTCCATGGAGTTCTCTTGGCAAAGTTGCTGGAGTGGTTTGCCATTTCCTTCCCCAGACTAGACTGTTAGACTGACTCAAATAAAGATGAAATTGAATAGTGACAAATATAAAGTCATATACTTGGCTTCTAAAAATCACTTTCATCAGTTCAGGATGGAGGAGTTCCCAAATAACATTTGCTCTGAAAAAGATTTAAGGTTTATAGTAGACTGCACAATCAATAAAGGGTATGGCATGCAATAACTGAATGACGGTTTTTTAGGCTGCTTTAAGAGAGGAAGAGATTTCATGATCCCACTGTACTCCGCCCTGGTCAAATTATATCTGCCACATATTGTTCAGTTCTGGTTGCCCTATTTTAAGTAGGAAGTTGGTAAGCTCAGGAGTGTCCAGAGGAGGGCAGCATAGAGTAGGGACCTGATACTATGCCATGTGAAGATAGGTTAGTTTAGAGAAGACCTAGGGAAGATTTATCTGTTTGCAAATATTTGAAGGTTTTCTTATGGCAAATGGATTGGATTTGTTCTGCTTGTTCCCAGAAAGTAGAACAAGGAGCAAATGGTAGAAGTTGTCAAGAGAAAAATTTAGATTTAACGTAAAAACATCCTGATGATTAAAACTACGAAAGGTAGTAGGTTTCATTTCAGTGGAGCTCTTCAAGCAAAATCTTGCATGATCATGGTAGATGGTGTAGAAAACATTATTTTTGAGTATGGTTAAACTAGACAACTTCTGATGACTCTTCCAACTCTAAATTTCATTAATTCTATAATTCTGTGATTTTTATTACGTTCATTGCAAGATGAAATTATTGGAAATTCTATAAGAACTTAAATCATGAAAAGTCTGTTAGAGAACCATTTTAATGTAGCATTTTCATTTTACAGATGAAATTACCCAAACCCAAGATCACACTTCGAGATGGTGGCAGATCCAGATGTCTTTTGAGTCATAGGTACAATGTTATTCCTATTACCAATCAATAATCAACTGATACACATTTATTAGTCATACCACACATATCAAAATATCATCCCAGTCCTCTCCCTATGATAGACATCAATCCTTTACTGTATCCTTGACTTCATCAATTAGGATATTCTTTCCATCAGTGTAGATTGTATTACATATGTGAAATATTATCCCTGGCTACTCTTCATTCATCATGTGCTTCCCTAAATGTGCCATAGAGGATCTGTTCAATACATTGAAGGTCTTTCTGTAAAACTTTTTATAGTTTATGGGACCCAGGCTGTCCATCTGATATCCTAATACTCACAGAGAGGATACCATTTTTTCTAATCATAAATTTTCTTAGATAATTGTCTTACATCATTTATTGTGTTTGCCATCATTGATAATATGTATTAGAGCTTCCTTATATCAGCTTTGATACAACCAATATTTACCAGGATTCCATCTTCCCCCTTGCAACAAGGCTTAGCAAAAGTTAGCAAAAGTAGAATTTGTTTCACCTATGGGGGAAAGAGTTCAAGCTGTGCCTTCTTAACACAGTTCCTAGTGGTTACTGACTATATTGTCAGTGGTTTCCTGGGTGTCTAGGGACAGAAAAGATCCCATCTATGTGGGATCAGGACCTCTTTCACTTGATGGATATTTGAAAATTACTCAAGTCAACACAGTTTGCCCTGCTGCCTAGATGAGTTTCCATATGGAGAAAAGAAGTGTGGAGGAGGGATAGAATGGTGGTAAGGGACATCTTTGGAAACTAAGTGCCTATTTATCCTTGCTGCCAATTTTGGTATGTTAGGGCAAAGTAAACCTTTTATTAACCTTTTCATGCTATGAACATATGAAGCTGAGATGGTTTCTTTTTTTTTTTTTTCAAATAGTAACCACTTTAAGTTTGAGGCTGTTTTCCCAAGGGACTGTGATATTAAGGGGAGAGTGTGTCCCAATTTAGAGGGATACTTTTGTGTTTTGCCTGTTGCTATATCTTTCAATAAATACGAATAAAAGAGGCAGCGCCAAAATGATGGAAGAGAAGTACTCAACTGAGCTCTCCTAAACTCTCTTTCACACTACTATAAAATAGCCCCTCAAATTGAACTTTGGAGCAGTAGAGCCAACGAAAGGTCAGGAGAAATAATTTCCCAACTCAGAATTCTTAGGAGGTCAGAAGGAAAGCTCTGTTTCATTTGGGTGGTGGTGGGCCCCAGGAGTGCAGGACAGGCATTGCCTTGGGACATCTTTATTGGCAGCAGCAGGAGCTTGAGCAACTCTCAGCCCATAGATGGTGGTCAGAAGGAGATTACAAGGGACCATTTCCATGTGCTTGGTCGAGGACTTCGTTGCATTGCAGTTCGTCCCAGAGTCAAAAAGAGCAGTAGCACTTGCAGCGACAGGAGACCAGGGGTCCAGGTTCCAATTCCAGGGTAGAAAACAGTGCCTGTGGTCACTCATGTGGAAGTAGGGACTCTGGTCTCAGTTCCAAAACAGAGGCAAGTACTAGCAATTGAGTCTTTGGGAAAGCAAGGAGACCTGGTCAAAGTTCCAGGGTAAAAAGGAATGCTAGTACTGATGGGAATGAGGTCCCTTCTGGGGTAAAGATGAACACAGACCTGGAGAAGAGTAACCACATCTCATGCCACTTTGGAAGTACCTAAAACCAACAGACCAAAAGACCCATCTCTGATAAGAGCAGCAAGACTTGAGGCTTGAGACAGTGCCTATTTGACTCAGAAGTAGAGCCTAACTTTAACATAAAATTAACAGTCAAGAACTAGACTGGGAAAATGAACAAACAACAACAGAAAAAGAACCTGACCATAATAAGTTACTATGGTGACAAGGAAAATCAAGACACAAACCTAGAAGAAGAGAATGGTGTCAAAACCACCAGAGGCAAAGCCTCAAAGAAAAATGTGAAATTGACTACAAGTCCAACAAGAATTCTTGGAAGATATGAAAAGAATTTTTAAAAAATCATTTAAGAGAAGTAGAGGAAAAATTGGGAAGATAAATGAAAATGATGCAAAAAAAGAAAAGAGTCTACAGCTTGGCAGAAGTCACACAAAAATACACTATACAGAAGGCTACCTTAAGAATCAGAAATGACCAATTGAAGAAAATAGATACAAAAGCTAGTGAACAAAATAATTACTTAAAAATTAGTCAGGCAAGTGGAGGCTAATGACTCCATGAGACATCAAGAAAAAATAAAACAAAATCAAAAGACTTAAACAATAGAAGATAATGTGCAATATCTCATTGGAAAGACAGTGAACCTGGAAAATAAGTTTTAGAGAAAGAGCAGATCATGCACCCCCCAAAGTGAGAAAAACAAGATAAAAAACATCAATTGACCACTATATTGGAAATCCTGAAAATCAAAGGAGAGATCGATACAATTGAAAGTAAGAAAATCATTGAACTAATAAATAAAGGTGGGAGCCAGTTTTATGGAAAAAAGCCCAATAACATAGACAAGCCATTGGCCAATTGGATTTGAAAACAACAACAAATTACCAGTATTTAAAATGGAAAGCGTGACTTCACCACCAATGAAGAGGCATTTAAAACAAATATCAGGAGCTATTTTCCACAATTAAATGCTAATAAATTTGACAATCTATGTGAAATGGGTGAATATTTATAAAAATATAAATTGTCCAGATTTGTAGGAGTAAAGAGAATATGTTAATAAATGTATCTTAGAAAAAGAAATTGAATAAGCCATGAATGAGATCTCTAAGAAAAAATCCATGGGACCAGATGGATTGACAAATGAAATCTACCAAACATTTAAAGAACAATTAATTGCAATACTATATAAATATTTGGAAAAATAGATAAAGAAGGAGTCCTACCAAATTCCTTTTCATGGTATAAATATTTTGCTCAACTGTCATTGGGAAAAGCAAAGACAGAGAAAGAAAACTACAGACTAATTTCCTTAAAGGATATTGGTGCAAAAATCTTAAATAAATTATTAAAAAGGACCTAAGTGTACAAAAATATTTATAGCATCTCTTTCTGCGGTGGCTAAGAAATGGAGAGGATGTCCTACAATTGGGAAGAGCTGAACAAGTTGTGATATATGATCATTGTAGGAATTTTATTATGCTATAAACATGATGACCAACAGGATGCTTTCTGAAAAACCTGGGAAGACTTACATGAACTGATTCAAAGTGAAGCAGAACCAGGAGAAGCAATTTTCTATGATGACCAATTTCTATGATGAATAACAGCTATTCTTAGCAATATAATAATCCAAAACAATTCTGAAGGAATTATGATGAAAAATGCCATCCACCTCCTGAGAAAGAACTGATAGTGTATGAATGCACACTGAAGCATCATTTCTTCATTAGTCTTACTTTCTTATTTGTCTTTTCTTTTGGAACATGGCTAAAAAAGAAATGCTTTGCATTACTACCCACATAAGTCTCTATCAAATTGCTTTCCTTCTACAGGAGGAGAGGTGGGATAGAGGAGAGAATTTGGAACTTAAAATTAAAAAAAACAGAATGTTAAAATTTTTGTTTACATATAATTGAGAAAAAATAAAATTAAATGAACAAAGATCAATAAAATAAAGCAATACCCCAATATAAAAGCTAACTGCCACCAATTGATTATTAATGATATTGAAGAGGTAACACTTATCAAATGACATTGGGATGCTAATAACTTGTGAAATGATATTGAGGTTATATTTTTTGGTATTTGTCATTGGTATTTGGGAAAATACACTTCATGGGATCTCATGAGCTTTGGCATTTGAAAGATATACTTCAGACCCTTAATATTACTCCTAAAATCCTCAGGGGAAATATATTTCAAACTCTTGGGAGCCATTCTGCCAGTCTGAATGTAAGTTGGGAGAACAGCTCCAGAGCCCATATAACAGAAGTAGAATGACTGAACTGAATTCAAAGGAATAGAGTTGGACATGCATGGTGGTGTAGTCAACAAGTTGGAATGGCTCGGGTAGAGTAGGGTGGAATGAGCAAGATTCTATCTGATGGAATTATGTGAAAGGACAAAATTTAGAACATTATAAAGATTAGAGAGAGAGGCAGATTTAGGCCTGATGTGAGGAAAAACTTCTTAAAATTAAGGTGATCTAAAAGTGGAAGGAACTGTCTTGGGAGTTATTGGCTTTACTGTATTCGAGGTCCTCGAGCAGAGACTCTTTGACCACTTGTTGCGTATTGATCTAGGTGATTTTTTTCATTTCTTTCACTTGTGGGACTATTTTGATCCTTTGACTCTACTGAGACCAGAAAAGTAATGGCGCCAAGTAGTACTTGAATACATAGGGAAATAATGTAGGTTTACACCAAATTACACCTCCGCATACCTTGTGTCTATGTGCATTCCATTATTTGGTCAAATAATGGTCAAGAAAGAGAAAAGGAGGGATGCTTATTTCTCCCTAGTATGCTTGTCTACCCAACATGTGTCAGAGACCTGAGCACAGTTACACTATCAGAGGTAGTCTTTAATAACTCTGCATTCAGTATCAATGGAAAATATAACTGCCAAATTCAAGTTGATATTAATTCCTCCATTAGCATATATATGAGATGGATTAGAGGTATAACAATGTACCAGTAAAATTTAAGGACATTTCTAGATTGTCAATGAAGGTCTAGCTTTCCCATTTAAATTATCCCTTCTACGATATGTGCTTTGCTCACATATAATAAAGCAATTAATCCATCAACAAATTTTTATTAAGCATCTACTATGAGCCTGGCTCTGTATCAGGATGCAAATGCGAATGATACAGTCCCTACTTGCAATGAGCTTATATCCTAGTGAGGGAGACAAGTACACACACACACACATAAACACCATACATACACCAACATATGTGCATATATTATAAACATAAAGCTAGTACACAGATACCTATATCTCTGGATTTGGGCTCTTTAGGGTATTGTTGATAGGGAATTATAACTGATGACACTAAACAGATCTAAGAAAGACAAGTCAACAGCAAGATCAGGTTCTAAAATACCTGGAAATTTCTCTTCCTACTATATCTAGATATTCTATTGGTTTACTGACTGACCATCATGGAGAAGCAAGGTATTTTCTATGGGGTATCAGTACTCCATGGATACTTGTGGTCAAGCTGAATTAGGCTCTGGCATATTGAGAATAGCCATTTATAACCGTTCAGGTTCACCCACAGTAAAATTCAGCCTTGGATGACCTCTTCCTTAAGGCAGACTTGGTTGAGGCAAAGTGGAATGCCAGTAAATGCTTAACAAGAGGCTCTCTGAAAAAAAATTGTACACCCTTGACAAATTTTTAAGTTTAATTTGCATTATCCTTTTATCCATCACTTCATGAAATCTAGATGATTGACAAAATAATAAACCAAGCCCTGATTTGTAGCATTTGCCAATTTTAGAGGTATAATGCTCATGCTGAAAATTTAACAATTGCCTCTTGTGAGCCAATTCACACTGGCTCCAACACATTCCTGGGCAAGGTGCTAAGCAATATACCTAAAAAGAGCTAAGGTCCCTTCAGGTTTGGAAAATAAAAGGTGAGATTTCAACCTGTCTAGAATTTAAAAAATTGGCTTACTCATTATTAGAGGTCAATTATTTTGCCAATTCTGAGCAGATACCCTTGTCAGCATAGATGAATGAACATGCAAACCATAGGGTGAGCCATAAGAGGAAGACTATTTAAGAAAAGGTCACAATTTCCAATGGACCTGGCAATTCCCACTTTCCCAAGGAAGAAGTACCAGGCACATCTATACTACTCTCTCATAGACCCAATGGAAGTTAGAACTCTCAACATTCCAAAACATTTTAATTAGCTGCTTTCTGAATAGGTATTGAGCAGAAACAATATTTATGGTCTTGTGGACCATTTTGTTGGATCTTTTAAACAATACTAGTTTTATGTAGCCTCCATTGTATAGATTATATTACAGACAGTAGCAAAAAAAAGGAAATATAGAAAGAAAGGGGTGGGGTTTAAGTGGAGAGACTTAAGTGAAACTTAACCAACCAAGGAAAGAAATGTGTAAAGGAAGGTGACTTTACTGAGACTTCATACGACTGTTTATTTGTCATAAAACCATCTATGAGCTAAGATATAAGCATGAGTATCAAATGAATGACAGTTGTTTTATTGTGTTTTCAACGTTTTTAGTTGTATCCTAAAAAAAACCAGATGCTGTCCACATGATGCCAAACATATGGCTTTTGGCCATGCTCTTGTGATCTGCAGTAGATTGCTGTAATGTACAGGGCAGAGGGGGAAAAAGCCATTTACACACAGAACTGACCTGAGTGTGTTTCAGCTGGATCTAATTTCTCCAAGCTGATGGGCTCTTCCCTCCAGCACCTTCCATTTTATCAAATGCCACATATTGTTTTTGAAGTGGTTCATGTTGCGGTAGTGAATACGACAGATGGATTGCATGCAGTGCATTTGGTTGTCTGTATCTTGGCTAAGGTCAGGATCCATTGTTGTTCATGTTTGGGTGGAGGACCTATTGCATCGGTCTTCCCAAGGAGATTAATGAGTTTCAGCTGTCTGAGAGAGACCATTGTACAGGCCATGGCTTACTGGGTTGACAAACTTGTAGATCACTATCATCCTCTGAGATCTTTAGGCACTGATGTGGTGGTTGCAAGTTATTTTTGTTTATTTTTTTTAAATCACTCCTTAGGCTGTTACTATCACCTGATAAATAAGGGACTGAAAAAGGGAGTATGAAGCAATGATAGTGATTATTTGCTACTTTACAATTTAGAAATAGACTTAGACAATAGCAACATTGGGTGATGATCAACTATCATAGATTTAGCTCTTCTCAGCCATACAATGATCCAAGACAATTCCAAAAGACTCACTGATGGAAAATGCTAACCACACCTACAGAAACAATTATGGGGTCTGAATGCAGATTGAAGCATACTATTTTTACTTCTTTTTGTTTTTTATTTCTCATAGTTTTCCTTTTGTTCTGATTCTTCTTTTACAACATGACTAATGTGAAAATACGTTTAACTTGATTGTACATGTATATCCTATATCAGATTGTATGCTGTCTTGAGGGAAGGGAGAGAGGGAGAAAAATCTGGAACTTAAAACTTTACAAAAATGAAGGTTGAAAACTATATTTACTTGTAGTTGGGAAAAATGAAATACTATTAAGGGGGAGAAAAGGAATAGACTTAGAAACAGAATGAATTTAAGATGCTCTCCAGGCCAAACTTCCCATTTATACGTGATGAAAGTAAGAACCAGAGAGGTGAAGTGATTTGCTTAAGGTCACAAAGTTAGTGTGTGTTTTCTAATCATTGTTTTGCACTCAGTACAAAACAGAGTTGAAGATAGTTCCCATTTCTTCTTCTCTCACTACTCCTGATATTTTTTCTTCTGTAGGTTAACCATTCATTTAAACTATGCAACACAATTCATGATCGTGGCTAACACCTTTGGTGTGAGCACACATAATATGAGTAGTCAGAAGATATTGACATGAATTAAACTGAATTGAATTAAAACGAAGAAAGTTATTCTAATTCTCCCTTCCTGTCCTTATATCTTCTGGAGATTTGGAATCCCCAGATCCATCAATTGATTCCTCTGTGATAAGATCTCAAGGTCATTCACTATTTTGCTTACTCTTCTCTAGATGTTTTCCAAATGATCAATGTCCTTTCAAGGATCATAGGATCATAAAAAGAATCTTAAAGGCCATTGAGTCTAATACCTTCATTTTTCTGATGAGGACACTGAGTCAAGAGAGGTTAAATAATTTGCCCAGGCTTACATAGCTAATAAGTATTGGGGGTGAGATTTAAACTTGGGTCATTGTGAATTCCAGTCTGGCTTTCCATTTGTCATATTATACTGCATCTCATAACCTAAGATATAATATTCAGTCCAAGTTAAAGGAAAAAAAGAAGCCAGGAAGGAGATGAAGAAACATTTTCTCTACTCCTTGCCTAGAAAAACCAAGTATTAATTCATCTAAAAAAGAGAGAGCACTAATTCCCTCATATTTATTGGGTAAGGTATATTTATTTTAAATCCAATCACAAACTGTTATAGATATGAGGAATTCTCCAAAGAAGTAGTATGCCAAAAATGGAAGGAGTTCAAAATGTGGATGGTGTGTGATACTTCTTCTACTCAAATGGAGAAAGAAGCCCAGAAAAATCTTTGTAGGTATGCCCCCACTGATTCCTGCATCATCACATTGTGCAGGAAGGCCACATTCTATTTTTTTTTCATTTTCCTTTTGAGCCATAGTTTTTAATATTGAGTAGAATAATCAACAATAACAATGGTGATGATGATGAGGAATAACAGTATTTATTGAGTTCCAACAACTCTATTACTGCAAAGAGCTTGAATTTCTGGAAAGTCTTATGCTTTTCCCTTAGACTGTCCAGTTGTGTGTGTGTCACATTTCAAGGACACTGATAAACTGGAGTCTACAGAGGAAGACAACCAAGATGCCAAAGAGCTTTGAGAACATGGCATGTGATATAATGAAACCCTTCTAGTTTCTCTTATCTAAGTGGTCACTTTGTGACATATAAATGTCTACCAAACCCACAAGGTTACCAAACAAAGGTATCTCACTATTGTTTCAGAACTTCACTTATATGCTTTAAAATATTTCTTTAAAGATCACTTTTTTTCCAGTCCAAAATGGCCCATAATTGGCAGAACCCAATAATATGCTTCCAAGAGAAGAGTCCTGCCCTCATGCACCTAGAACAGCTGCAACTTTGAGGTGGTAATACCAAGAATTTCTGGGAGGTTTGGCCTGGAGGCATGAGGACTTAATAGGGGCATGACGGACATCTTCAAACATTATTTAAGGACCAGCATGTGACCTTAGAGGGCAGAAATAGTAACAATGAATGGAAGTCAGAGAATGGTAAATCTAGGTTCTAGTGTCAAGAAAAACTCTCTAATAATTGAAGTGATCCAGAAATGGAATAGGCTGCTCTAGGAAGCAATGAGTTTGACTTCCCTGGAGATCTTCAAAGAAAGACTCAAAGAGTTCTTTTTGGTTATCAAAGTAGAGCTGATTTTTATTCAGCATGCATCAAACTCGCTGGTCACAGAATTCCTTTATGTTCATGTTCCTTTCTAATCCTTTCCAATTGCAGAGTCTAGGATTTAATTTCTTTCTGCATGCATGATGATTATTCCTCTGAAAAATGTGTAAACTAAATTATTTTTCCCCATGTCCTTCCAATGTAAAATGTATATGGACAATGCCAATGCAATCTTATAGGAATTGGTCAGTGAAGCAAATTTTTTGTTTCCCCTTTACATGGCTTATGAAGTATCCTGCAAAGAGAGACCCAAACTTCTAGGCTCCTTTCCTAGGAGATAAGTGTCATTGTTATGTCCATTTTGTAGAATCAGGACTCTGAGGCTCAGAGAAGTTGATTGACTTGTCCAAAGTCACATAGTCTGAGAGCAGATTGGATCTCAAGTTTTTCTGACACCAAGTCCAATACCATCCATTGTACCACCTAGCTCCCTCTGGTCAAAGGGTCATCCAAGAAAGTTATTACTGACAAAACTTTCAAGAAAGCTTACGTGGTTTTGACATATGCATCAGAGACATCTTATGGAAGTGTCCAAGGAGGACTTTTGCTCTGCTGAATCAAATACTTGTTAATAGTCAACAAACACCAAGCACATTGGCATCTTGTATTCTTTTCACCTTTCAGTCAATAGTTTGACTACGAAGATGTGGTCTATTGTGCAATATCATTTGTCAAAGCCTTCTATTCCATTTTTATGCATTTAAGCTGTACTATGATATATATGTAGTCTATATGCAGGATAATCTTGTAGAGAATTAAATTAATTATAACAGCTATTATTTACATAGCACTTAAAAGTTTACAAAGCACTTAACATGTGCTATCTTATTTGGTCCTCTCTTTTGGAAAGTAGGCATATCGATGCACAAATAATTTTTAAAGTATTTTATTTAAAAATATTTTATTCATTGGCTAAGTGGTTTGGGGTTAGAGAACCATGCCTGGAGTCAGAAAGTGCTGAATTCAAGTCCAACACTTACTAGGTGAGTGACCCTGGGTGAGTCACCTAACCTTTGCTTTCCTGTTTTCTCATCTATAAAATGAGGATGATAGTAGCACCTATCAAATGAAATAATAGTTGTAAAGCATTTAGCACAGTGCCTGGTATACAGTAGGTGCTATATAAATGTTAGTTATTATTATTAATTGTTTCTGAGATTTCCCTCCCCCCCATGCCCTTGGTATCCTCTTCTCAAATACGTTAAGAACCAATCTCTTAGTAACTTACAGGTCTCTTCTGTGTACGCTTATTTGCATCTAGCTCCTTTTCCCATGTTTGTTTTCATGAATGTCATTGTTACTTCTCTGTTACTTCTCCTTCCTTTTTCTCTACTTCTTTCTTTCTTTTTTCTTTTGTTTCCCTTTTAAATTAGCTTTGACATTGTTCATAATTTCCTACTATTTTCCTGTCTAAGGCTTAAAAACAAGTTCATATTGTAAATCACTGATACCTATGGCTATTGTATCTCTTGGTAAATAGGTAAAATGTTTTCTGTCTAATGTGGGGTTTATTTTGTTTTATATCTTTGTTATGTCAATTGATTCAGATCAGTTCAGCATCCTTACAAAATGTCAATAGTTTGTATCAATTTATGTTATATTTTCCATTTCCTATTATCCTAATTAATAGCTTATTTAAGTAAGTCACACTGTAGTTTCGTGAATTATATATTGTATTTTTTTATTTTGCTGTATTATTTAATACCAATACAATAACTGTGGACATAGGGCATTGGACTTGGAATTAGGAGAATTAGGTTTCATTCATGCTTCAGTCACTTATAGTGTATGTCTTTGGGTAAATCACTTAACTTTCCTTATTTTCCTCATCTGTAAAACTGGAACAATAATATTAAATCACATTACAGGGTTATGAAATAAGATAAATATGTAAAATGCTTTGTAAACTGCAAAAAGCTATATGTGTAAGTTATCATTATCATTATTGTCTTCTTAAGCGCCTCTAAATTCTAGGATTACTTAAAGCATAACCACTTGTAGTTACAAAAATCAATGTTCTTACTTAACCTCAGCCATGTATATTTAGTTCATTGCTTTTTTGTCATGGAGACCTGAGCACATTAAATACCTATCCCATGTGCTTGGTATTTAAATTGGAAGATTATTTTCAACTTTTCTTGGATAAACACAACAGTAAAATAAAAAAGTCTTGACCCAGAGTAGGGATTTTCCGGTGCTCAACTCCCAGAGCCTGAGTACTACGTTTAAAAATTAGGCAGTTGGCATTCTCTGTGACTGCTAAAATTAAAATTTGCTGAATCTGCAAAACTTTACACCCTTCCTGAGGTTTTCATGGCTACTGTAACTAAACATATTAGACACAGGAGGAACTACAGCATTAAAAAAAAGATTTTTAGAATCCCAGAAAATATATTATGAAAAATTTACGTTTGCTTCAGTTTTCAGCATTATTTTTACAAGTAAATGGATTATAGAATGGTAGGGAATGTTCTACTATCAATACAGATGTTTGAAGATCTGAATGTGTCTTTTATTCTGTGGAATTGTTTTCTTTTAAATTCACTAATAGGAACTCTGGTCACACAGTTTGGGTCCAACACTGCACCTCAAAACCAGAGCAGCCATTGGAAAAGTTGCCCAATGAAATGCAGATGAACTGTGTAATCACAGAAATTGAAGGGAGTGCCGAAGGTCAGCTAATTTGAGCCTTAGGACCCTATGTAAGCCATGTTTAGGTAACATTGACTATTTATATATTTTTAAGTGTCTCCAGGATGAAATATTTAATTGGGGACCTGAGACCTCAGAGTACTAAATTATAAAGTTATTTGCTTAGAATTACATTTCAATGCCCCTTACATCAGACAATTCTTCCTTATATCTAACCTCAAATTTATTGCTGAAGATTTTATCTTATTTCTTCCTTTTTTTCCCCCAATGGAGATGGAAAATAGCTGACTGCCATTTCACATTATATTTCAAGGCAATTATAATTTGGCTCTGAGATTTTTCTTATACTATTCCTTTCTTTTCAGAGCACTTGAGTTCAAATCCTGATTGTCACTCACAGCTCAAGTCACCTTGGGCAAGTCATTTAACTTCCCCAAGGATTCAGTTTCTTTATCTGTAAATGAGTGATTTGGGCAAGATTATGTTTAAGGTCACTTCTAGCTCTATAATCCTATGATCCTATAATCTTCCCTCTTCGATGCAATCTCTATGTCAACCCCTTTGATATCTTTCTAGTTAATATTGCCCTTTCTTCATTTGTTTTCCTTCTTTCCAATCTGACCAATTTGATAGGGAATAGCTATCAAGAAAAAGGACAAAATTTTATTTATATTAGACTTTCAATAGTGGTTAAGATCATATGATATTGAATAAAGTTCATTAATAAAGTGAATAACAAATAATTTAATAAATATTAAAAATAAAGGAGTAACTTATCAAGTAAAGTAGAAAGAATTTTTTTTATTTAAATGTACTATCCTACCTATGTTCATTTATTTTAAATTTTTATATTCATTTATATGTTTTTCCATCCCTTTCTTTCATTTCCGTACATGCCTCTACCCTTATCCACCAACCAATGCATCTACCATGTCTGACAGTATGTGTGATATTCCTTGCCCATAGTCACTGAAACAAAGAGAAAGTAGTACATTTTCTCTTTTCTTTTTTTGGGGCGACGCTGAATAGTTACAATTATATCACATCCAATGTTGTATTTTATTTTTCTTTCTGTTCATACTGGCACAGCTATCATATCTATTATTTTCTTAACTTTGCCTACTTCATTCTGTAAGTCTTCCTATAATTTTTCTGAATTTTTTCATTTCTTATGGGACAATGATATTTCTTTGAAATCATGTAATATAATTTGCCTAGTTACTTCCTAATTGCTAAGCACCCAGTTTGTTTCACATTCTTTTAAAAACCTTAAGAAATTATGCAATGAATATATTTTAGTATATGTAGACTTTCTTTGTTTCTTTGACTTTCTTGGGGCAATAAGCCTAGTGGCAGAAGCTCTGGATCAAATATTATAGACTTCTTTAGTCACTTTCCCCCCCATAATTCCAAATTGCATTTCAGAATTTGGGGTTAATTCACATCTTTGCCTACAATAAAGTGAATCTTTCTGCTACCCTTCCTACATTGACTGTTTCCATTGGTTCATCTGTTGAATGTAAGGCAAAATTCAGAATTATTTTAGTTTATATTTCTCATGTTAATTACTTGGGACAATTTTTATATGGCTGTTAATAGTTTGTGATTCTTTTTTTATATAACTATCTACTCATAGCAACTGATCATTTATCCATTAGGTTCTTGCTCTTTCATGTTTGTGCTAGTTCACTATATATTTTGTGTGTCATATCCTTAACAAAGATTATTTGATACAAAATTTCTCCCCCAAACAATTTTCTTTCTTCTTCTAGCTATGTTGATTTTACTCATACATAAACTTTTGAATTTCATGCAATCAAAATTATTTTATCTTTTGTAATCCCTTCTATTATTTAAGATTTATCTCTTTAGACATAGTAGTGGAGGTGAGCAAAATATGTTTTCTTGAAATTTTCAAATGATGTGACCTTTTATATTTAATTATTAATCTGGCATTTATTGTGGTATGTGGTTCAAGATTCTGGTTTGAAGTTATTTTTGGGAAATTATTTTTCTAGTTCTTCCATTAATTCTTGTCCTTTCTCAAAGAGTTCATGGAAAACTGGAATATTGAGTTTAATTGCTTTTTACCTTTGTTTATGCAGTCCATTTCATTGTTCTACATTTCTATTTTTTACCACTATTCATTCATTTGCTTATTTTTAAAATTTTTGTCTTTTCTTAAAAACCACTTGCATTTTGGAATATATCCCACAACTCCCACCTCCCCTATCCCATTCAATGAGCCATCCCTTATAACAATATTTTTAAAAAAAAGATAACTTTTTTTTGCAGAAGTTCTGCAAAACCAGCACATCTATTACTCAATTCTGATAGTTGATGTAAAACCTAGAAAAATAATTTTATTGGAATTATTAGGAGAAATTTTATGAGGTACTGCCAATATTTTAATAGTGAGAGAACATTTAAATGGGGGAGAAAAAAACCAATGTGGCTTCAAAATCTTAGTGTTGTTTCAAAAATATTAGGGAGTTAAAAAAAAACCAGACATCTTAGAATAGATTGGTTCTTTTTTGAGTATTTTAAGAAGATAAAAAAGAAGGGAAGGCTTTAAAAATGGAAGAATATGGTAGAGTAGGAAAAAGAAAGTGGGGAGGGGAATTGCTGGGAGGTGTATACCTTATGCATGGCCCTGGCAGAATGAGCAGTTGAGAACAATTTGTTCCAATGGCCATGAAGGTGGCTGAATGAGGTGTTGTGGAGTGCGTGGAGCTTGATCTGACATAGAAGATGCCAAGTTAACTCACTGCATCCCAACCATTGCCAGTCATCTTAATTTTGCGACTGGACTGTGGAAGAGACAGTAAAGCTGATGACTGTGCAGCTCTGCATCACTTAAATCCAATTCTTGAGCAAGTCAAGACATCACCCCCATGGTGCCATTTGTCCTCTTTAAAAATGAAGGACAACAAGGACAGTCTCTGTCCACCCATTAACTAAGTGTATGATAAAAGTGTAGGAAGGTGGAATAAGAGTTTGAATAAGTATTAGATAAACCTCATCCTTATCTGAATCAAAAGAGGCTGCAATACTGACAGATACAGTTTGTTGGAGGAAATACATCAAAATAAACAGAGAAATAAGTGGTGACAAGGTGACAGGATTAAGATGGAGGATAAGGGGAGGGTAAAGTCACAAGTAAAATAAACTTCTTGATCCTGAAGGGTGGACTCAAGGGAGGTAGGGAAAGAAGCAAATTAGAATTTAAGATGATGCCTTAGTTTGCTTCTTTGTTGGGAATGAATGGAAAATTTATAGCAAATGAATATAATAGAATATTATTGTGTATTAAGAAAAGAGGAAAGAGTTTATTTCAGAGAATTTTGAGTAGAATGTACTAACAGAATAAAGTGAGAAAAATAGGAAACAAGGACTGAACAACACTGTAAAGAACTCCTTTTAAAAACTTAAGAAATCTGATAAAAAAAACAATGACCTACAATATCTCCAGAGGACCTATGGCAAAGTATATTTTCCACTTCCTGACAGAAAAATGTTGTGTTTGCCCTTCATTTTTGAAGAGGACCATGACATCAAGGGAATGATGACATGACTTGCAGTAGCCTTTGGTTTGAGTGAGGGAGGACTGTGCAAAGTCAACAACCTCACTTTCTCCTCCAGAACCATCATGGTCCAGTGGCCAGAGAGGTGATAGACTCAAGGTGCAGAAACATATATTTCTGGACATGGACAATGTGTGAATTAATTTTGCTTGACTATGATTATTTATTACAAGAGTCTTAGGGTCATGGGTCATGGAAAGGTATTAACAAGAGTGATGCTCCCCTTCCCAAACGAGAGCCACTGAAATATTTTTAAATGATCCAAAGTTCAGAAGGAACTGTAGACAAGCAGGATAGTCTTGAAAATGTGTAGAATGTATCATGGACTTTAAAAAATTAAGTAGTATGAAATAGGTTCCCAATTTCAGAAATCTCTATTTTCTACTGTATAACATGGATTTTTCTTTTGATATTTGAATTGAAATTAAAAATTTAAATTAAAAAAGACTAAAAATAGCATTAAATCTAGGTTAAGAAGGAAAAAAGTCAACTGAGAATAAAATCTTTACATCAAACATTTCTAACAAGGGTCAGAAATACCAGGAAGTATAACAAATATATAAGCCCAAGTAACATTTTCTTTGAATACAAAGGACATGAATAAAATGTGACTTGTCAAGTGTAGGGCAAAGTTTTTATTTGTTTACATGATGCTGTCTCAATTCATTAACTCTTATTAGATTAAAATTCAAAGCTTATCTGATTGAATGTTCATTTGATTTACAGGTGAAGAAAATGTCACCCAAAGAGCTTAAATGACTTTTCCAAGGCCACTCACATAGTATGAAAGGAAGAATTTTAACACAAGAATTCTAAGTCTAGAGTCTATGCTCCTTTCTTTGTATCTAATTGCCTGTTCCTCCAAAGAAAAAAATGCATATAAACTTTTAGCAATCAAATAGAAGATTGCTGCAAATTACTAATGAGAGAAATGCAAGGCAAAAGAATTTTGAAATATTATCTGACATCCAGAAAATTAACAAAGATGATAAAAGATGGAAATAATCAATACTGATAATTATAATGACTGAAGTTGTCCTTGAACAGATAACAATCCTTCTCCCCAATCAATTCTGTGCAGAATATATGTGGAACATTGCATATTATTAGAATATATATTTTGCCTTTTTAACATCAGATATTCTCTTTTTAATGCTTTGATTCTAATATTTCTTGCTGGCTTATGGAGTCTTTGATTTCTATTCCATTCTAATTTTTTAGGAATTCTTATTCTTCCTTATTTAATACATTCCACTGAGCTTTTCTACTTTTTAATCCTATGAAATAATTTTTTTTGACAATTGTACTTTACAGTACAATTTGAAGCCTAGAACTCGGGATTCTCCCCTAATTGTTGCTTTTATCTTTATTTCCCTCAAGATTCTTCAAATGAATTTTATTCTTATTTTGTCTAGACTTATAAATCATTCTCTATCGTAGTTTGATATGATACTAAATCTAGAAATTAATTTATATAGTAATATAATTTGAATCATTTAATTCATTTGAAAATTCAGTAAAGAGTATTTTGCAATTCATTTTTATATCTTTAGTTTGTCTCAGCAAATTGATCCAAAACATGTATTTTATGGTAGTGTTCGATCAAATATTTATTTCTATTTTTTATTATTGCTATATGAAAATGCTGACAATTTTTATGAGTTTTTTTTTGTACTCTACTTTTTAGTGAAGTATCAAATATTTTCCATTCATTTCTTCACTGATTCTCTGTGGTTCTCAAAGTGGCCTCATTTTAGGAGTGACTATAGGTATACTTAAAACAGTAAAGTTTTTGAAGGTTATAAATTTATATAATGTATAAACTTATACAAGTAAAAATGTGACTTGTCAAGTGCAGGGCAAAGTTGCAAAGTTTTTATTTGTTTATATGATGCTGTCTCAATTCATCAGCTCTTATTAGGTTTCTGACACTGTATGTCACAAGGAAAACAAAAAGAAAATAAAGTAGAATAGCTCTTGAAGGTGAAAAGTATTTATTAGGGGCTTAAAAGTGAGGTACCATCATGTTTCGGGAAAAGTATTGGATTTGGCATCTGAGGACAAAGATGGAATTCCTTGGTCTAGTGCTTACTATCGTCTGTATGACCAAGTTGCCTAAGGTCTATGGTCCTTGGGTCCCTCACCTGGAAAATGAAGGGCTTGGACTAGATGACCTCAATGAACCTTTCCAGGGTTACATATATTATTTTATTTATTTATTTATTTTTATAATTCTATGGTATTGCAAAAAAGATATCTTTTGTAAAGTATTCTAAAGCAGTGCTCTTATGTCTGGGGAAATGGATTCTTGGACAGTCCTAAGGTAGGATTCCTACTCAGTTTCTTTGAACACCGGTCTGCATGTCTTTAGAGATAGAGGCAACTTTAGCTTCACTGGAGTTCAAGGCCAAACAACAACCATGTCATGGATCCAAGTTGAGTAGCTTCATTGGGCCTTTGTAAAGTTAAATTCTAGTTTTTTTTAGAGCATTGCCAACTAACTCATTTGATTCTTTCAAAAATTGTGAGGTAGTTATATACTAACACAATTCCTGTCATGTTAATGAAAGATCTTTGTTAGGGCAACCCTGGCTAGGTGGTTGAGTAGATTCCTATTTTTTGGCCCAGGTCAATTAAAAGGGAAAACTACCTTAGTGGGATTCCCCCATCAGGCAAATTTAATACATGAAAAGGACAAACACAACAACAGAGTACGTGATGAAGCCTGGGTGTCACAAACAAGTTTTTATGTTAATGTCCTCTTTAAACCTCAAATTGTCTTAGTCATATTTGTCTGCACTGGAGCATTTGCCATTCTGTATTTGTAAAATATGGGGAATTTTGAAGCTATGCAAACTCTTTGGGTTTACTAGGGAGCCATTTAGAGAAGAAGTAGTATGTCTTTGGTCTAATTGTTACGTTCATGTCTTGAAAGAGCTAATGAACTTTCCCTCCCAAAAGTACATTTACCTTTATGGAGAAATGTACTTTTATTCATCTGCCTAATACTTCATATATTTTACTAATCAAGATAGTGTTGTCATTTCCATGTTGAAGACAGCTTGTCTTGTGTTTCCTTTATATTTAAAAAACCCTTAATTTTTGCTGCAAATTATAATTTTAAATTATGGTTGTATATTTCTGTCAGAATCTGAATTTAGGATTTTTTACCTACTGGTTAGATTCCACACAATATTCTGAAATTATCCTTTCACACCATCAGATATGGTTCCATTTGCTTAGAATCTCACCGCAGTGTTATCCATGTTCTGGGTTTGAATTCTGTCACTGGCAGTTCCTCTCCCTAGGATTACACACAAATCCCTTATCCTTTCTGCGTTTTAATTTTCTCATTTGTAGAATGGTAATAATACCTGTGTTATCTCCATGATAGGGTTATTAGGAGACTCAATTTAGTTAAAGTTTATGAAATACTTTTCAAATTTCAAAGCATTGTATATATGCTAATTGTTATTATCTACCTATGGAGAACCATGTGAACCAAAAAGGAGCAGCAGCTTGGATGACACAATTTTAATTCTCTGTTTTGTTTCCAATAGGTTATCAAGAAACAATTGTATCCATATAGATAGAATTAATGTAGTAGTAGTCATCTAGATTATCTTTAATATGTAAGTAGCCCTCATTTTACTGGATAGATTAAAATACTTATAAAGAAAATTTTTGTAATGGTAAGCTCTATTTTTGTTGAAAATTTAAGCAATGCTAGTTTAAAATTAGAAGTTTGGGATATAGGGTTGGTGTTGAGAAAGATAGCCATTCAAAGTAGAAGATATGGTAGGAAGCTCTGCGCCATATTAGGAGAAGACACGTTCTCCATCTAGTAGTTCACTTTTTCGTTGAGTTGCTTTCTGGGTTGGGCTCCCTTATCCATGGCTGGTTGTCTTGCCAAACTTCCAGGTCATAAGATTTCTTCCCATACTTGAGAATATCCTGATTGCTACACATGCTGCTCAGTGACCTTGACTCCTTCCTACCTTTTGTTTCATTACTTATAGTGGCTAATAGAATGTCACAGTAATGTTAAAATTTTAGGCAGCATCATTGCCCAAATGAGTAGAATTCTTGCATTTTATAGTCAACTAGAAATTCCTTAAGTTTACATTTTGGTACAACTAAACAAGCACTTTAAAAATTCCTAATATGGAATTTTAAACATCTCATATCATATACCAAGATGAAGTCAAATGAGAACATGATTATGACATAAAGTATGATACCATAAGCAAATTAGGAGAGCATGAAATAGTTTACCTGTCAGATCTATGGGTAAGGGAAGAATTTAGAACTAAACAAGATACAGAGAGCATTATGGAATGTAAAATGTATTAACTGTAAATATACAAAATTAAAATAATTTGCATAAGAAAAACTAATACAACTAAAGTTAGTAGGAAAGCAGAAATCTGGGATTTTTCTTTACAACGATTTTCTCTCGTAAAGGTCTTCTTTCTTAAATATATATTTATTTAGTTGGGAATAGAAAATAACTACAGAGTTCAGATCAGCCAAGTATTTTTTTTTTAAATTTATTTATTTTTAGTTTTCAATATTCACTTCTATAAGCTTTAAATTTTCTCTGCTTCCTTCCTTTTCTCCCTCACCAAGATGGCATGCAATCTGATATAGACTCTACATATACATTCTTATTAAGCATATTTTCTTATTAGTCATATTGTATAGAAAAATTAGAACAAAGAGAAGGGACCATGAGAAAGAAAAAAGAAAACAAAACAAAAAATGAGAGCAAATAGTATGCTTTGATCTGAATTCATACTCCATATTTCTTTCTCTGAATATGGATACATTTTCCATCATGAGTCTTTTGGAGTAATTTTAGGTCCTATGCAAGTGTTTTAATAAGATATTTCACACCAGGAGGATTCCTCTGAGAGCGTTGTGAAGAATGAATTGAAGAGGGTTGAAACTGGAGGCAAGGAGGTCATTTAGGATCAGTTCCTATTATCTCTAGAATTCAAAACTAATTCCTCTATTTGACATTTAAAGACCTTCATAATCTGGCTTCAGTCTTCCTTTGCTGTATATTACTCCCTCTATCTACCCTACATATGGAACAGTCAAACTGACCTTTCTAATGATGCTCACCTAGAACATTCCATTTTGTGTTTCCACATCGTTGCACAGACATATATTCTTCTCACCTCTGACTCTTTGAATCCCTAGTTCCTTTAAAAATTGAGCTCATGTTTTACTTTCCATGTAAAGTCTATTTTGATCTTTTCACTTTTAGTGCCTCCCTCACAAAATTACCTTGCATTTATTTTATATACATGCTTAATATGCTTTTGGTGTATGAGTTTTCTCTTCTTATAGAATCAAAGCTCCTTGTCTCCATTTTGTATCTCCAGTACTCGGCACGTTGCCTGACATAAATTTAATAAATTCTTCTTAATTGATTGTTCTATTTCTGTAAATTTTTTATTCATTTTAAATAAATACAAAACAAGAAAAGAAAAATAGAACATTTCCATGTATGCAGCAGAACACAAGAGAGGATTTGATATAAAGCAATAAAATTCCATTTCAAGTAAATCTGTATAATAAATACTACACATTGTTTTCAAAGCGATCTAGTTTTTCTTTGTTTTTTTTTCTCAGTTTTCTTTTGTTCCCTGCTGTGCACTTTTTATCTTACTTTTCTTTCTTCTTCTCTCCCTTGTCCTCCTCCCACTAAAGAAGGCCACAATTAAACACAGATATGCTTGTTAATTTATTTTCAATCTTTCAAATTTGGAATATAGCAAACCTGGGTACATTGCCACATTGTATTACATTGTTTTTATCACAGTATATGTTTAAGATATTGACCTTATCATTTCAAAAAACACAGAGCTCAGCATATTATGGTATATTTAATTAATAGTTTGACTCTAGGCAAATGATTTTATCCATCTGGGTTTTAGATTTCATATAAATAAAACTAAGGGGTCTCAACTGCATAATCTTTGGGGTCTTTTTCAGCTTCAGTTTTAAGTTATTCCACTTAGTCAATGAATGATTACATCCAATGAATGTATTCTTCAATGTTATAGTTTTCAAGAAGTAGGTAACTTTTCTTCTTGTATCATTTATTTCATTTCCTTTTACTAAAATCTTTTAGGACCTTAGTCTAGCACTCATTCTCTCTTTCGCACATATCTTCTATCTTTACTTTTCAATGACCCTTTTACATATGTGTAAAAGCATTCTCAAAGGTTCCCATTCCTTTTTTTTTTTAAAGCCTTCTCTTCATTCTTACCCTCTCTAGGCATACTATTTTATAGTTCTCTTTTCAGTGCCAAACTTTCTTTAAAGAAAGTTGTCTATGATTTATGCTTCCACTTCACCATCCACTGTCCACTTGCCATGTGCCTTCTTCTCCAACCTCTTTACTGAACTCATTCTTACAAGAATCACCAATGGACAGCTCCTTCCTATAGGGACTAGACAGTAATTGTTAGGTGGGGTTGAAATTCATTCAATTCCTGGACTCAAAAGGTGAAGTGACCCAGGGAACTAGATTTATATCAGTAACTTGAATAAGAACATCAATGACATGCATATGGATTAATTATGGGTAGGATAGCACAGTGAAAGTAGCACTAAATAGTCAGAAAACCTAGGTTCTAATCTTGATTCTGCCATTAACTTGCAGTGTAGTCTTGGTCAAGCCTTTCAGTTTTTGTGTCACAATTTCCTCATCTGGCAAATGAAGATTTTAATGCCTGCCTGGCTACTTCACAGGTGTATTTTAAGAATGATGCATTGTGTGAATAATGAATTTCATGAAATGGTTACATTATTTAAATTCATAATATTTCTGTTGTTCTAGAACACATTTTATCTGTCTATAATTGCGATATTAATCAGTGAGTTAAAGATCTTCCCCACCCATTAATGAGCCTGCCCATTAAGGGAAACTTGATTAGGGGAGACCTGCACCTTTTGTTAATTTTCTAGTGAGGCACTAGTTCTCAAAAGTTGTGATGCCCTCTGGCTCTGAACTGTATATAAATACTCTGAGGTAAGGTTTTACTTTGGGGTTTACTCATTGTAAGTGTTTGTTTGGCCAGAAAAGACTCTGGGTAGCATGAAGGAGCTCCCTGGCTTTGAAAACCCAGATATCAGTGTTTTCTCTCTCATAACTGTGTGTGTGTAATGGTCAGACAGTCGAATCTGTCTGTTGATCTCTGATTTATATATTGCTTACACTCAGACAGTTGGAAGCCCTATTTAATTACTATTTCTTTGTATTTTCTCTGAAGTTCAGGGTCCTAACTTTTCCCCCTGAACTAAGTGAATGGTTTATATGTTTGATTAAAGTGATTGTTGACCCCTCAAAAGTTGCCTTTCCTTTTAGAAAGGCAGATCAAAGAATATGTGATAGCATGCCTTCCAGTGTATGTCAGGGTGCTTCCTTTTACGATAACTTCAAATAATATGAATTCAAATACAAGCAATAACTTCATGGGATTCATCATTTGTGCACAAATGATGTAAACAGCATAACCCTAAATAGATAATCTCACACCAGCTTGGACTCTGCAATAGATTGCCTCCATGACAGTGGAGAACACCTTTGGCAAGCATATGTTTCTTGCTTGATATTAATAATAAAAGGTTCATTGAATAAGTTTTATTTTATTTTACAAAAGCACTGATAGGAGGGAAAGAATACTGTGTGAATAGCTAGGCCACTTTGACTTGAATGGTGTAGATTATGGAAAAGGAAAAGGAAATTGTTTTCTATTTCTTCCAACTGCCTTCTGCCTCTCTCTTCAGCAAGGGGATCCTAACCATGTTGGGTATTACAAATTTAGTTACTTTTAATAAAACTTTGTTATACTTAAATGATAATAGTCTCCAACTTTCTTCCTTTGCTTCTTGCCAAAAGTATTCCTAGGTTGAACTATGAAAATATAAATGGCTTTTGAAGATGGATCTTTACAAGCAGAGAAAGTCTTCGGAGGCTAATTGTTTAGTGTTTGGGCTGTATAATCCAGTGCTGTTGCTTCCCATTCTGGGAAATCCTAAGACTATCTTGAGCTCTGGACCAGAGGTTGTTGTGGTGGATGAGTTTGGAGACAGGAAAAGAGTGGACCTGGAGAGCTGAAATTTGAATGGAGGCTAGAGAGGCAGAGAAAAAGACAAGTGGCCTGTGTGACTCACATTGTATGTGCCTGGGTTCCAGTCACTGTCAATAACTGTAGCCCAGGAAGCTAGAGTAAGAGACATTTCTAATAGATGCTGACTTCTTACCTGATAAAACATTTGTGAAGTTGACTCTTACCTCCCATCTTTTCTCTCTTTCTGATTGGGTCAGAAATTGATTTAAACTTTATTCTGTTCTGTAAGGTTACACTTTAGTTTCCATTAAATTAGCTTGAACTTGTGCAGGAACATAAAATCAGGTGGATCTTAAATAATTTTGAGCTATACATTTTTAAAAAATTTGCAAATAGGAAACTGCCAGAGCTAATGAAATGGCTTTTGGTACACAGTGTTACACAAAGGGCAAAGATTTGAAACTTGGTTCAAAAAGTTCCAAGCTTTTCCTAGGTGGGTGATGAATTCAGAGAGAATTCATATGGTTTCAAGTTTTACCAGTGTTTGAACAAAAAAACATCAATTCTTCTAAGTTCCCTAAAAGTAGAGAAAGATTAAATTATATACAGCCCAGGCAATCCAATGATGCACGAGTAAGCACTTTTAAAGAAACTTGGTAAAAGCAGGGTGCTTCATTTAGAGGAAATTAGCCTCAAACAAGTTCATACCCCTTCTTCCTACTCCCATGGCCTTCTTTGTAAGCTGGTTCCCTAGTGAGAGAAGTGGAAGCATTGGTTATGGCAAAATCATGTCTTGGGTGACCAAGGGAAGAGGTAGCAAAGAGTGATGACAGCTACATTTCAACAGCAAGGACTAGAGAAAGAGTATAGTTGATTTTCTCATGTTGCTAAGCTCCTCTGTTACCCCTTTGACTATTATAGCAGATTAGTAACCTTAGCTGATAGCTACTATAGGTTATAACTAATGTATTTCCCTAACCTGGAAGTAGCAAAGTTCTCCTTCAGTGATCTGAGCAAAGACTATTTCCCTCTAAAACTGGAAGGTTTCAGGTTAGCAAGGGTATAAGGAAAGATGTATTACTAAGAAAAAAATTTTCTAAAACAGCACATCCTCTTTCCCAACCTCTTAACTCTTCTTTTTCTGCTCTAATTCTGAAAACATATGGGATAAAAAGGTTAGGGCAATTCCCCCTTTGTTTCTCTGTATTTCATCATACTTATACTTAGAACTATTCTTTGGTCATCCAATAAACGAAGGGTACACTTGCTGGTTCCTCCCTTTTATGATTAGGAGACTCATCATGAGGAAAGGTAGTACAATAAGTGCTCATCCAAAGAATCTAAGATGTTGTGATTAAATGAAATACTTCAAAGATACAGATATATCAGACACAGACAACAGATGGAAGTAGGCCTTGAATCTTGACAACATTATGAACACAATAATAATAATGAGTAAAAAAAAATAATGCCCCATTTAGAGAAATTGTATTACTCATAGCTCTTCTCTTTTTCCTCTCCTTCCCTTCCCTCCTCTTCTCTCCTCTTCTATCTTCTCTCCTGTCCTCTAATTCTCTCCTTTCCTGCCTTCCCCTCCTCTCCCCTCCCCTTCTATTCTCTTCTGGCAGGTAAATGACTTTCCATCCATATTTGAATGAAATTGCAATGCCACCTAGTGGTTGTGGAAGTATCTTACACCACGTAAGGTCTCATCTTTAAGGACGATTGTAAAGCAGAAGTTTTTAATATTTGTGTGTGTGTGTGTGATGAACCCCTTGGAGAGTCTAGGGAAGACTGTGGACATCTTTTCAGAGTAATGTTTTTAAACGCATAAACTAAAATACATAGGATTACCAAGGAAACTGATCATAATGAAATATGGTTATCAAGGCAGCTAGGTGGTACAATGGGATAGAGTGCCAGGCTTAAAGTCAGGATGACTCATTTTCCTGAACTCAAACCTGTCCTCAGACACCTGCTAGCTGTGTGACCCTGGACAAGTCACTTAACCCTGTTTGCCTCATTTTCCTCATCTTTAAAATGAACTAGAGAAGGAAATGACAAATCACTCCAGTATCTTTGCCAAAACAAAGAAACCAACCAAGCAACCCATCCAAATAGGGCCACAAAGAGTGAGACATGACTGAAAAGACTAAATCACAACAACAGTAGCTATCAAAATAGATATAAAAAAACAGGTTCATAGACCACAGGTTACTTAGTCAATAGCCTTTATAAATTACCTTTTATATGGCAGGCACTAAGTGCTGAGGGTACAAAGAAAGGCAAAAGACAATCATCACTCTCATAGAGTTTACAAATTGATTGGTGTGTGTGGGGGGGGGATAAAGGAAGGGGAAGGAGAACATGCTAACAGCTATGTTGCAATAACAAATTGTAGATAATCAAGTGAGGGAAGGCACTAGCATGATGAGGGATTGCGGGGATTATAAAAGAGGGAATTTTAAGGGTTAAGGTTCCTTATTCTAAAGCTAAACCGAAAATTATAATAGAATGAATCATTAGGTCTAGAGTTAGAATGTAAAAATTAAAGAAATAAGAAGAAAAGGATTGAGAACCTGACTTCAGGTGATCAGGTAATCATGAGACTCCAGGAAATCTTTCCTGAATATGACAGAAAGGAACAGTGTGAAATAAAGGTTTTGATGAAAAGCTTTAGAGAAGAACCAATTTATAGGTTAAGCAACTGTTATCTACATCTATATGGACTGGTTAAAGCTTTTTGTTTGCTTTTTTTCCCTTATAAAGTAGACAAACCTTTCAAAGAGAACACTGAATCAATACTAGTTTTCCTAGGAAGTGAACCTTGGAAAGATTCTCTAATTGAGGGGAAAGAAGAGAGCTAGTGTTGATAATCATGATTGTCTTACGTTTTCATAAAAAAAAGAATATTGATGGAAGATTTCTCAAAATCTTTATGTCATTGTAACAAAAGGTAAGCTATTTTAAAGGTAGTTTGGTGACCATGTGGAACTACATGTTTTCAAATGCCACCAAGCCACATTTGTTTTGTAAATTTACAACCTGTAAATGAAAGTTGTGTTAAGAAACAGTTCAGCTTTTGGAAGAACTTGCACATTAAACATGCTTTCAGAGTCTTATTTTTAAGTTGTTTTCTTTTTTAATAAGATGATGGAAGACTTAGCTGGCTTATGAATTTACCAAATGTTCAGTGTAGCCTGACAAACTTTGACCAAAGACACTGGAGCAATTTTAAAATGTCCGCAAATATTTTATGCCCCTTTAGAGCAAATTAGAATTTAGTTTTTGAGTTCTCATCAAAAGGACCCCACACAGATAAATTGAATAGTATGCAGTTTACTATCTCACAAGGACAAAGGGCTGATTCAGTGCTGAAGGGATTTGAACCTGTGGTTCCAGGGAGTCTTGCTGAGGTTTAAACCACTAAGACATTCCCTCTAGCTTATGGTATAGTATAATATATTCCATCCCGTCTCATTTTTCCACCCAAACAAGGAAGATTTTAGGGTTTCATGGGAAAGCTAGTAGCAATGACATCGGATTTTCATTGCCAACTAACCCACAATTCCAACATTTTAATATGGTAAATATCTGATAGGAAGGCTCAAACATACCATTGTTTTCATATTTGATCATAACTTTATCAGAGAGTTTCTTATCTTTGTTTGGTAAAGAGATTTCTATGGACAAACTAATAGAAAATTGTGTGGTATATTGGAAAGAGCCTGGACTTAACATCTACAAGACCCAAATTTAAGTCCTAGCTCCATCATTTAACCAGGTGTATGACCTTTGGCAAATAGCTGACCTTCTCTGAGACTCAGTTTCCACATCTGAAAAACAGGAATAAATGATACTTGTAGTACCTACCTTAGAAGGCTTTCATGAGACTAAAATTAGATAGCATATAAAAATATAGGAGATAACGATGAAATATTTTGTAAATATAAAGTGAAATACAGAGTGCCCCAAAAGACTTAGTATAGTTTTAAGTTTGAATAGCTTTGTACAAAGCTATTGTCTCATGGACAAGCCATTCAATCTCTGTGAGATTCACACTCTTTATCTACAAAATGGAGATAAAAATGTTCACACTAGCTACCTCACAGGATTGTTGTAGGATTAGTATTTTGTGAAACTGAAATTGCTATAGAAATGTGAATTATTAATATTATTGTTATTGATGAGCTATAGAAGAAATTCCAAGCTATGTAACTTGCACAGGTTTGCAGTATGTGTGTAAAATAATACGGCTACCCCTCAGATGCAGAAAGAAGCAAGTGTTCAGAAAGTGTGTTTGGAAGTATTCCCCAGTTCCAAATAGGCAAAGTTCAGATCTGTGGGGTTTTGCAGTGCTTTTTTATGACTAGGTAGCCTCTTAAAACAAAACTCAATAAATATACCGGATGAGTGACATCTCATGAATCCTTCCCTTGCTAAGGTGAGTCTATCAGTCTGTCAGCCAACAAGTATTTCTTGAGTAGAGACAGGGATTTGAACATTTAGGGGATGAAGAACAGATAAGACTCTGCCCTTGCTTGAAGAACATTGAAATCCTTTATGGAGACATAAAAGACACAGTTCCTAACACAATCTCTTGCAAACAATAAATGCTTGTTGTATGAGTAGTGGACATGTACTACAAGTAGAAATATATTAACAAAATGATGAGTAACTCTGGAGGTAAAGTGAAAAATCATGAAGCACACCTCTGGTTAATTTTCATTACTGTTACTATCATCGTTTAAAATCATAATTTTTCTCTACAAATACCATACTTCAATATTTCATTTTGAAATTATGGTGACCCTGGGTCCTAGAAGGCTATACAAGCATAGCACAAGTTCAATCTAACGTTATTTTACTAAATATTTATTAAATACAGAATGTATGTTAATATACTAGATTCTGGGTATACAAAGACAAAAAAGAAATAGTTTCTTCCCTAAAGAAGCTGGTATATTGTTGAGATAAACATCTGTGAAAGAAACAATATGTTCATAAATGAACAAGTAAATAAAGATAATATAATTTGTAGGGAAGGGAAACTACAACTGAAAGAATCAGAAATGCTTTTGGTTAGGAGGTGGCTTGTGACATGGACTTTGAAGGAAGCCAGGCAATTTTTGACGTTATAGAAGTGAATGAACCATAAACCTAGAAAGGTAATCTGAGACTAGTTTGGTAAGGATTTGAGTATGGGCCCAGTGATTGATTTTATATGTATTTTCAAAGGACCAATTTACTTTTTAATGGGGATCTTCCCTGTTTCTCCTCTTCTAAGATCTTATTCTCCTGCCTTCTTATGGAATGTAGCTCCTGAGGGCTATGCCAGCAGAATGCAAGGTCTTTTATACCAAGAGTTCTGTGTTTGGACATAGCAAAGAACTGTATGTTTCTCATCTAAGGATTAAATTACCTAAGCAAGAAAACTGACAAAGGGGTCACAGAGTGTTAAATACAACTGAAAAATGACTCAATAACAAAATCAAAGTTATCCATTTTATGTTTTGCAATTTCTTAGTTCCTTGTTTGGTAAAGAATACATTTCTTATAGCTATGAAAAATATATGATCTGCTTCTCTTCCAAATTTTTTTTAATGGTATGATGTTTAATATAAAGGTCACATGTAATTAGAATATGTTGTGAAATTTGGCAAAATATGATTTCCTAAACCTTTATAAAAGATTGACTTCTTATTTTCTAAGCAATTTTTTTTTTTTATCAAAGGAAGTTCTTTTCTAGGCACTTATTTTTTTCTGGGTTATCAAAGTGTGGGTAAATGAGTTCTGTTGTTTCTGATTCTTTCCTTACTGTATTTCTATTATTAACTTCATTATTTTAAAATCAGTGCCAAATGGTGGTGATGATTGCTGCACTATATTATGGCATGAAGTTCAGAAGTGTTATTCTCACTTCATATCTACCTCTTTTCATTATCCTTTGGTCCTCTGGATCCTTTACTTTTTAAAATGAATTTTATTATTATTCTGTGAAGCATCCCTTTGATAATTTTATTGGTAAATCATTAAAATTGAAATTAATTTGATATTTTAAATAATTTTCATTATATTTCCATGACCCAGAGGTGAGAGAAATAATTTTCCTGCTGTTAAAGCACTTTGCAATTGAATCCAAGTATTTTGTGTCTTTTGGTAGATTGATATTATTATATTTTACCAATTTTGTAATTATTTAAAAGGAGATATTCCTTCCTATTATTGCTTTTTGAATTTTATTATAAGTATATTAGAAATTCTTTTGATTTTTGAGGGTTTGTTTTGTAGCCTGTACATTTGCTGAAGCTATTATCTCAATTAGTATCTTTGTTCACTCCCTAGAGTTTTCCAAGTAAGCCAGCATGTTATCAGCAATCAAAGACAGTTTTGACATATCTTTACATATCTTTATGTCTCTAATTTCTTTCTCTTGTCTTATGGTTGTTGCTAGTATTTCCAGACTATATAAAATAGTAGTGAGGAGAGTGGGAATTCTTGCTTTGCTCTCATATTTATTGAGAAAATTTCTAGTGTCTTTCCACCGCACATGATGTTTGTTTTAAATTTTAGATAGTTATTTTTATGTTATTAAAAGGTCTCTATATTTTATCGGATTCTTAGTATTAATGAGTATTGTACTTGGTCAAGGGCTTTTTCTACATTGAGATGATCACATAGTTTTTAATAATTTGTCTTTAATATGAAAATTATGTTGGTTGTTTTCTCATGTTGAACCATCCTCGCATGTGTGGTATGAATTCAGCTTCCTAATAATGAATGATTTCTTTGATAAATTGCTTTGGACAATTTGTTGAGATTTTCTGTAAAACTTTTGAATCAATATTCATTAATGATACCAGTCTATAGTTCTCTAGATATCAGGATTATATTGCATGGTATAATGCTTCCTGTTTCAAATTTTGAGAATAATTTATGTAGCATTGGTACTATTATTAAAGGGTAGATGGGATTCTTCTGTGAATTCATTAGATCCAGGCATTTTCCTTTACAACTAGTTGTATTCCATTCTACCTCAACTCCCAGGATTGGATTTTTAAGATTTCAATTTAATTTTTGTTAGATTGGTTATTTTATATTTTTGAAAACATTCCATCATTTCTTTTATGTCCTCAATTTTGATAGCATATAGGTGTTGACATTAGGTTCTGATAATTTTAAAAATTGCTTCTGGTTTTGTTAAAATTTCACCTTGTTTGCAATTTTGTTCATTTGATTTTATTTCTTCTTTTTTTTGAAAAACAGGTTTGTTAAAGGTTTATAAATTTTATTAGTGATTTCAAAGAACCACATTTCAGATACATTTATTTCTATGATGTTATTTTGCTTTCCAATTTGTGTCTTCTAATTTTTAATCTCTTCTTTTGTACTTATTTTAGGTTTGTTTCCTTTCTAATTTTAAAAAAAATGATATTCAGTTTATTTCTATTTTATTAGTACATTATTCTAGGAACATAATTTATTCCTTGAGCATTGGAAACTAAATCCAAGAAATTTTGTCATATTGTTTTATCATTATGATTTTTTACATAATTGTATTATGTATTTCTTTGAGCCACTCATTATTTAGAATTTCATGTGTAAATCTCCACTTGAGTCTGTGACTTTTGTTTTTGCTCTATCAACTTAAAATTATTTTTTTTTTGTTATTTTATGATCTGTAAAGGATATGTTTGATATTTCTGCTATGTTCTCCTCATTTCACCCAGCCTCAGTTCATGTAAGTCTTTCCAGGTTTTTCTGAAATCTGCCTGCTCATCATTTCTTATAATACAATAATATTGCATTGCATTCATATGCCATAATTTGTTTAGTTGTTCCTCAATTGATGGGCATCCCCTCAATTTCCAACTTTTTTGCCACCACAAAAGGAGTTGCTATAAAAATTTTTGTACATGTGAATTCTTTCCATTTTTTAAAGATCTCTTTGGGATACAGACCTAGTAGTGATATTACTGAATCAAAAGGTGCACACAGTTTTATAGCCCTTTGGACATAATTCCAAATTGCTCTCCAGAATGTTTGGGTCAGTTCACCACTCCACCAACAGTACATTAGTCTTAGAATTTTCCCATATATTCTCCAACATTTATCATTTTCCTTTTCTGTTGTATTAGACAATCTGATAGGTGTGAAGTAGTACCTCAGAGTTTTTTTAAGTTCCACTTCTCTAATCAGTTGTGATTTAGAACATCTTTTCATAGGATTATAGATATTTATATCCTTTGGCCATTTACCAATTGGATAATAAATTGTATTCTTATTAATTTGACTCATTTCTCTATGTATTTTAGAAACGAGGCCTTTATCAGAATCACTGGTGGTAAAAATTATTTTCCAATTTTCTTCTTTCCTCCTAATCTTGGTTGCATTGGTTTTATTTGTACAAAACCTTTTGAATTTAATGTAATCCAAATTATCCATTTTGCATTTCATAATATTCTCTATCTCTTGTTTGATCGTAATTTCTTCACTTCTCCATAGATATGACAGGTAAACTATTCCTTGCTCTCCTAATGTGCTTATGGTATCACCCTTTATGTATAAATCTTTTACCCATTTCAACATTATATTGGTATAGGCTGTGAGCTGTTGATTTTTGCCCATATTCTGCCATCTCTCTAGTCATCCAAGTTGACAAGCTTGTTATTATCCTCAAGCCCTCACTCTCACTCCATGCATCCAGTCCATTGTCAAATCTCATCATATTCTTATCCCCTGCATATAATGTATGTACCCCCCATCTTTATGCAGCATAATCACCATAATTGTCTAAATCATGTCTCACCAATACTACTACAATCACCTCCTATGCCTATCTTATGTTTTCCCCTCTCATAAAGCTTACATATACACATAAAGTAAAATAATTTCAAGGTACTACATAATACCTTTCAAATTCACAAAAATAAAAAGGTGGAAAATATTCAATGTCAGAGGGACAGTGAGGGAAAATAGGCATGCTAATCTACCGATGATGTAGGTGTGAATTATTCCAACCATTCTGTAAAGCAATTTGGAATTATGTTAGAAAAGTTGCTAAGTTTATGCCCTTTGACTCACTACTCAGTTTACACCCCAAGGAGGTGTTATTAACAGCAAAAAAGTCCAAGACGTGCAAAAATATTCATAGTGTCACTATTTATAATAGCAAAAATCTGGAAACTAATTGTATGCTCAACAATTTGAGAATGACTGAATAAATTGCTATATGTGAATGTAATGGAACATTATTGCTCTGTCAGGAAAGTAAAAAAAAAATGAAGAATTTGGGGAAACATGGGAATGCTTATATTCAGATGCAGAACAAATAAAGCAGAGCCAAAAAAGGACTACAACAATGTAAATAAGGATGTTAAGCAGCAAAATAGTTTGGGTCAAATACAATGGACAATGGGGGATATTACATTATTAAAAATGTTTTATGTCTCTTCTTTCTAGAGCTAACTCCAAAAACTGAAATTGACAAGGGTGTTTCTTTTTTTTGCCCCCATCACTCTCTAAGTTAATACGACTGAAGTGTTTTTCAGGAGATAAAATTGTTGGGGGAGGGATTGCTTGTATGTTTGTTGAATGTGTCCATAATATCAAAACAAAATGTAACAGAAAGAGGCAGGTAGGTGGTTCAATGGATAGAGTGCTGGATCTGCAATAAGAAAAACCTGAGTTCAAATCTCACCTCAGACACTTACTAGGTGTGTTGCTGAGCAAATCACTTACCCCCCCATTTGCCTCAATTTCTTCATCTGTAAAATGGGGATAATAATAGCATCTACCTACCAAGGATATTGTGAGCCCAAATGCAATAATAGTTGTAGAGTGCTTTGCAAACCTTAACATGATATATGTATGTATCTGTATGCTAATTTATTATTAGTAGTAGTAGTAATAGAAGCAGTAGTAGTAGTGGTAGTAGTAGTAATAGTAGTGGTAGTAGTAGTAGTAGTAGTAGTAGTAGTAGTAGTAGTAGTAGCAGTAGTAATATGAACAGGTGTGAATGAGTTGGTATCTGCCCTGGTGAAGGATATATCCATTTTGATCATAAAAATGATCCATCCAGTATTGAAGTAAGTATGGACTCAGATTCTGTTTCTTCCTCCTGCCTACTCCGTCTTCCTCAATGCAGTTTAGATGGCATGGGAATCAGGGACATGTGTGGAATACAGAAGTAGGATAGTCTCATCAGTTAATCAATTAGTCCACCAACTAGCACTGAATTAAGTATCTGCTGTGCACTAGGTACTGGGGGTATAAAAAAGGGAAAACTTTTCTGCTCCTAAGAACTTTAACAATCCTATTGTGCATAAGAACTCATGGAGAATTCATTTCCCAAATGCTGAGATGAGTTGAATTGAATTTCAGATAGTTTGGGAAGGAGAGAGGGAAAGTAAGCTTCTCAGAAGACAGATAGCCACTCCTATGTGACCAATCACTTCTCCCCCCCTATTGATTCAGTGATGTGCTTAAAATATAAGAGGATTTGGGGCTCCTGATCCCTGCATGTATGAATTTCATTCATCTGAATGTTAATTTTTACAACACTTAAGTCATCTTTATATGTAAAAACATCATTTCTTCAACATAATTATAAACTGTTTAAGGGAAGAGATTATATGCAATGGAAAGAGTGAAAAAATTTGGAACCAGAAGACCTGGGTTGGAATCCTATAGTTTGCTAGTATACCTGTGCGACCTTGAATAAGTCACTTAATTTCTCTGTGACACACTTTCCCTAATCTGTAAAATGAAGGGGCTAATCTAGCTCCCTTCTTGCTCTAAATCTTTGATTACTACAGCAAATAAAGTTCCCAAAGCGTAATAGGTTCCCAGTACATGTTGATAAAATGGCACCACGTGAAACATAACCTTTTTTGAGGGCCTTCTCAGGTATCCAATTATTTTTAAGATCCCTAGATCAAAACACACAAGCAAGCAAGCAAGTAAATAAACTGAAACTGGTGTCTTTCACATGGAAGATGCTTAAAAATATTTATTGAACTGAACTATATTGAAACTATGAAAAATATTGTGGAGGCAGATGAGTTATTTGGAATTAAATTTCACAAATAAAAGTGCTAAGTTGTCTTCCATTATAAAAATACATTGAAGAGTTTCTTTAAAAAGACTAAGCCTCAGTTTCCTCATCTGTAGAATTGAGGGATAAGACTAGATGACCTCTAATGTCTCTGGCTCTAAACACATTATCCCACTAAAAGAAATTCCTGTATCCCCCAAACAAACACAAATTGAAAACCAGTAAAGAAATTCCTATTTAATCACTTAAAATACACATGGCAGATAGGCTCTGTTGAAACCCACATGTTTGTTTCTTTTAACTAGTGAAATTATTTTTCACTTCCCACTAATGAAAGCCACGAATGAAAACCTGCTGTTTTTGTTATGCTCTACGTTGGGTGGAAAGAACTGAAGAGGTGGGCTGTTACATAGTAGATAGGGTTGTTGAAGCCTGAAGGGGATGATTCCTACTTAAGGATGATAAGGAATAGGCATAACCTTTCAAATACAGTGCCAAAAGGCATAATCTTACCTTTATCTCAATGAGACAATCAACTGTTCTGTTTTCTTCTCTCCCAGTCTTCCCTCTATATCACACTCCTCCAACCAAGAGAATTGTTGTAGCAGGCAAGACTCATTAGAAAAATCACAAATCTTCCAAAGATATAAACACCAGGCATAACCATTATAGTATCTGTCATATTGCACTGCTTACCAGAGCTAAATTCACTCTCACACATGCACATGTGGTGAGTCAGTGGCATAACATATATCTATTAGTCAGGTGTTAAGCCCACTGGGCAAGGACCAAGCCTCTTCTCTCTTCAACATGGTGTCTAATATACTGCTAGTTCTTGGTAAATGAAGAACAGAAAAAACATGCAGAGGAGATTGAATATCACTTACATTTTTTATGGCTATACAACAGGAATAGGCCCAGTGACAACAGAACTGCTGGTTATTCCAGAAGTTGGCTCAAGGTTATAATGGCAGATGTTTTCTACTACACTACCCTCAGGCTATATTTTTCAGCCAAAGTGACAGGACAATTTGGCTAAACAACTGGTGTGAGTATTTCTTCAGTCTAACTTAATTGAACCATCCTTTATCTAATTTGATGGAGTTTGTGGGTTCTTTTGGTGCTGTGTAGGCACAAACTAAATAGTACCCTGGTACCCACAAGAGTGGCTATTACCCCTCCATTCATCTCTCACAAAGCTCCAAACTTATAGTTCCTATTGCCTTGGGCATTGAAGCAGAGTTCAGGGGATTCACAAAGCCTTGACTAGTCAAGAGGAAAATTTTTCTCATGAAATCCCACAAAAATACTTAGTATACGTTCATGTTGGGTGGTAGAGGGGGAATCACTTCTTCCTATTCCCATGCTTATGTACAATACAGTGATGCCTATAAGATAATTCTGTTTTATTTACTAGAGATTCTTTTATACTTCATAATAGATACTTAATAAATGTTTGTTGACTCTGGTTCTGATAGGAGAAGGGGTGTATAGGACATTGTCTGTCTCACAGAATCAGTTGCTTGCTGTGGTTTGTACTTCATTCGGTGTTATAGTTTCATATTCAGCTTAGGCAGTATGTAGGATTTGAAGATGTTTGCCTTGGAGATATTTCTGATGACTTAGGCTTCTACACGTGGCAGATAATTAACTTCTTCAAAGTTTTGTCCTTAGGCATACCAATGCATCTGCAGCCAGCAGGGTTGGTGCAATGGCTGGACTGCATGTGGCCATGTCCCATGTTGACCCCTCCTGTGTCACGTCTCTTCTTGGTTAGTTTGTGAGAAACAAAATGACTGCTTGCATCTCTAATGAGTTCAAATTCTCTTTTCACACTTGGGAACTGCCTATTATACAGACACAGATCATTTTTTTTCTGTTAAGCTTTTAATTTCTTGCCTTCTCTTTGGCCGAGGAAGGGGTAAATCTACTCCCCTCAAAAACTTTGTTCTTGGTCCCATACATAGGTAGAGTATGCATCTTCTTCTCCAGCTCCATTTCATGTGTACATTGGAGAGGCAATAGGAGAACAAAGGGGAGTTGAGAGATTTTCCCAGGAAGTATGTAATATGTGTGCTCTTGAGACTCATCAAGCAGACTCCTATAATCATCTCAAAGTGACACATTTTCTTAACAAGCAGTAATTAATCGCTTTCTATGTGCCTAGCAGGGTGGTATCAGGATTATAAAGAAAAACAAAAACAGCCCATGACCTCAGAAAACTTATATTCTTATGGGAAAGACAACATGTAAATAAATAGATACATAATGTGATATATACAGAGTAGATGGAAGATTGGCCTTCTTAAACTGAGGTGCATGGACCAAGGGATAGATTTTAGGGAATTTGTAAACTTGAATGGTAAAAACGTAATTTGGATTATGCAAAGAGTAGTAAAGTGTAAGAAGAATGGAAAGAGAGGGAAAAGTTTAAATGCCAAACAACAAACACCCATGGAAAGCTAATGAAAACTAATTGGTCATATCATTGCTTTCTATCTAAAGTGAGAGAAACTATTGTCAATTCAGACACTTAAAAAAGGTTATTCCGAGCAAAATGCACTTGGGTCTCAGTTAAATACTCTGAGTAATAAATGATACATTCAAATCCCGTCAAAAATGAAAATGTTCATTTGAATAATATAGTCATGATCAAAAAGTCTAAAAATCATAAAAGTTTCAAGAAATTATAAAAGAAAACTGTCCAGACCTTTTAGAACCAGAAAGCAAAATAGAAATAGAACATATCCACTGGTTACTTCTTTGAAGAAACACAAGAATGAAAACTCCCAGGAATATTATAGCCAAAATCTAGAGCTTCCAGGTCAAAGGAAAATTACCACAAGCAACCAGTCAATCAATCAATGACCTTTTTAGGCACTTTCCATGTGCTAGGAAGTATGCTAAATGTTGGAAAAGAAAGTGACAGCATGAAAGAATTCAAATACTCAGGAACAGCAGTCAGGATCACACATGATTTAGCAGCCACCACATTAAAAGAGAAGTTGGTTTGGAATACAGTATTGCAGAAGGCAAAGGATATTGGCTTATAAGCAAGAATAACTTGCTTATAAAAATTGAGTATAATTGTATGGGGACAAATGGACCTTTAATGACTTAAATGACTTCCAAACATTTCTGATAAAAAAGACTAGAGTTGCATAATATTAAAGTGCAAAAATAGTAGTCAGGAGAAAGAGATAAAAGGTAAACATGAATAAAAATTCCTAAGAAACAAGCACAGACTGCTTACATTCTAATATGGAAGCAGGATATACATATTCCCTCTGAAATCTATAATCCTAAGGGGTCATAGAGAGAACTAATTAGACTGAAAGCCTGGGAGGGATTCTATTATGTCTTTATGATATTAAAAGAAAAATGGTAAGGTGGTGGAAAAGGAATACTTTGTGGTGGGAGGAAAAGGAGAAAATGTAGGGGAAATTATTTCACATAATTGAAGTGTGCAAGTAGAAGTCTATGCAAACATGAAGAAAGGGGTGGAGGGTGAACCACAATTTCATAGGACTTCGTTGAAAGAGGGAAGAATACGCGCACACATACACACATGCACACACACACACAGTTGTGTATAGAAATATGATTTACTTGACAGGAAAAGAGGAGAGAAAGGAGAATTGGAAGTTTAGAAGATTAAGGACCTGGAGTCAGGAAGACTTGTCTTGCTGAGTTAAAATCTGGCCTTTTACTAGCTAGCTGTGTGACCCTGGATGAGTCAATTAACCTTGTTTGCCTCAATGTCCTCATCTATAAACTGAAGTGGAGAAGGAAATGTATCTTTGCCAAGAAAACCTCCAAATAGGACAAGACTGAAGAACAACTCAACAAGATTAAGGGAGGGATTAGTTCCAAGCAAACAGACTAAGGTTGTACAAAAATACTTATACATGTTTATTCACTGTCTGATACAGAAAGCAAATTGGGAACTGAGATGATGCCTATAGAACAGGGAATGGTTGAACAAGTTAGAGTATATGGGTGGAGCCAAGATGGCGGAGTAGAAAGACTCATGTATGCTAGCTCCGAACCCACAGCCCATATATTTCCTGCAAGAAGAACTCCCCACAAATTCTGGAGCACTGCAAGGTGAGCAGAAATACAGTGGAAAGGATTTCCGTTCCAGAGAGCCCTGGAGAGCCATCCCCAAAGGTCCATCGCGCTCTGGACAGTGGAGTCCACCCCTGCGCTGCCCTGGCCACGCCAGCCCCAGAGGAGCAGGTCCGAGCAGGCTTCAGGGACGGAACCTCTGATGGCCAGGAAGGTCCCTCTACCCACAGATGCTACAGGTCAGTGAGAGAGACGTCTGGGCTGGCCGAGAGGGGAGCGGGGTGTCTCCATGGCTCGGGCCCCCTCAGGAGGGAGCGGCAGAGGCAGTGGCAGAGGGAGCAGCGGTGGCCCAGGACTCCCGGAGCAGCAGGCAAAAGTTCAGGGCCATTACCAAAGGTCTCTGCATAAACCCCCTGAGGGAACTGAGCCTGGGAGGCGACCCTGCTCCCACCTGAGCACCAGAACTTAAGTTCACATTGAATAGCAGCCCCACCTGCCACTGAAAGCCCATTTGAATCTCAGACCCCAAGCACTAGCTGGGCGGATCTAGGCGGGGGTGGAGAGGAATCTCAGAAGTCAAGTAACTGGCTGGGAAAATGCCCAGAAAAGGGAAGAAAAATAAGACTATAGAAAGCTACTTTGATGGGGTACAGATGTTCCCAACTTTCGATTCTGATAACGAGGAACTATTCTTACCATCAGGGAAAGATGTGGGGGTTAGGGCCTCTGTATCCCAGACATCCCAGGTGAATGTCCGGTGGGCTCAGGCCATGGAAGAGCTCAAAAAGGATTTTGAAAATCAAATTAGACAGGTGGAGGAAAAACTGGGAAGAGAAATGAGAGAGATGCAAGAAAAGCATGAAAAAAGGGTCAATACCTTGGTAAAGGAGACCCCAAAAAATGCTGAAGAAAATAACACCTTGAAAAATAGGCTCACTCAATTGGTAAAAGAGGTTCCAAAAGCCAATGAGGAGAAGAATGCTTTCAAAAGCAGAATGAGCCAAATGGAAAAAGAGGCTCAAAAGCTCACTGAAGATAATAGTTCTCTCAAAATTAGAATGGAACAGATGGAGGCTAATGACTTTATGAGAAACCAAGAAATCACCAAACAAAGCCAAAAGAATGAAAAAATGGAAGAGAATGTGAAATATCTCATGGGAAAAACAACTGACCTGGAAAATAGATCCAGGAGAGACAATTTAAAAATTATGGGACTACCTGAAACTCATGATCAAAAAAAGAGCCTAGACATCATCTTGCATGAAATTATCAAGGAAAACTGCCCTGAGATTCTAGAACCAGAGGGCAAAATAAGTATTGAAAGAATCCACGTCTTTCCCTGATGGCAAGGATATGTCCTCATCATCAGATCCGAAGGTCGGGATCATTTGCATTTGTTGGAAAAAACTCTCTAAAGTCTTATTTTTCTTCCCTTTTCTAGGCATTTTCCCAGCCAGTTACTTGACTTCTGAGATTCCTTTCCACCCCCGCCTGGATCCGCCCAGCTAGTGCTTGGCCTCTGAGATTTAAATGGGCTTTCCTCCTGCCGGCTGTCAATCAGTGAGCTTTAGTTCAGGTGCTGGGGTGGGGGCAGGGCCGTCTCTCAGGCTCAGATCCCTCAGGGGCTTTATGTAGAGACTTTCAGGAATGGAGTGGGTGGGGGCGGGGTGGGGGAGCCCGCCTCCCAAGCTCAGTTCCCTTGGGGGCTTTAAGCAGAAGCCTTCAGTAATAGAGCGGGGTGGGGGCAGGGCCGTCTCCCAGGCTCAGCTCCGTCAGGTTTTATGCAGGAATCTTCTGTAATGAAGATCCTGCCTGCTGCTGGGGGATTCCTGAGTCCCGGTCCGCTGCCTGCCGCCTCAGCCTCTGCCCACACCTCTGCCTCCACTGCTTCCTGCCCCCGTCTCTGCCGCCGCCACTTCCTCCTGAGGGGGCCCAAGTCATGGAGACGCCCTGCTCCCCCTCTCCTCCAGCCCGGCCTTCTCTCTCACTGACCTGTAGCTTCTGTGGGCGGAGGGACTTTCCTGGCTGCCGGAGCTTCCGTCTCTGAAGCCTACTCGGATCAGCTTCTCTGGGGCCGGGGCCAGGGCAGAGCTGGGGGTGGGGTCCACTTTCTGGAGCGCGCCGGACCCTGGGGATGGGTCTCCAGGGCTCCCTGGAACGGAAATCTCTTCCACTCTGTTTCTGCACACCTTGTATTGACCCAGAAGTTATGGGGGACTCTTTTTACATTAATTCTATGGGCTTTTGGTTTCGGAGCTCGTAAACGTCCGTCCTTCTACTCCGCCATCTTGGCTCCGCCCCCCAATCAGCCCAATTTTCAATGCTTATAGGGATAGGGACTGGACCTCTAATTTCATTGATATAAAGAATTCCTAGGTAAAAAGATTCACTTTACCAATGCTGCATGTTATTTTCTCTTTATCATAGAGTCTTAGAGAGTTGTCTAGAGAGGTAAAAAAATTTGCCTAACATCATAGATAAAGGCAGAATCTGAACCAGGGTCTTTCTTGTTTTAAGACCAGCTATCTTACTACTACAGCATCCTGCTCTGGTGCCTATATCATTACCAAGCATTGTAAGAGTCAAACAAGTGAAGGCTTGATTTTATCATATTTAGATGATCACATTTGCATCATTTTAAGGAAAGGAGAGGGAACAGGTGATTTATTATGTATCTACTATGTGCTAGGCACTGTGCTAAGAGCTTTACAAATATATCTCATTTCATACATTTTACACATGACTTTGACAGGCATTTATACACTGACTCTTTTGGAGTAACTTTCTCTGAGTGAGTCTGGATTCTTTTCTTTTGGGAAGTTGGTGCTAATCAGTGATCTCAGGTTGGAAATTCTGAAGGCAGATGATTTTAATTATGGATATGTCACACTCAATACTATTTTCCTTCTCTTACTTCTCTTCTCCTATACTGCCCCCATATTTCCATTCCATGAACATAAACAGTCTGATTTAGTTGCATGTAGTTGCTAAACCAAGGTGCTAAGTAGTTTCATTTCTGACCACTTTCACCTTCCCCCCCCACAATTTTACTTTAAGAGGCATTGTTATATAATTAATAATACACTGGATTTAGAGTCAAGAAGAACTGGGTTCAAATCCCTCCTCAGATACTCTCTTGGGCAAGCTAGCTACTTGTCTCAATGACTTCATTTGTAAAATGAGGATCATAATAGCATCTACTTCATAAGGTCATTCTGAGGAGCAAATGAGATAATGTTTGTAAGCCAGTTTGCAAACCTTAAATTGTACATTAGTCATCATTATCATAAACTTTCTAATAACAATCAAGAAAGTTGTCGAATGTCATACTTTTTTCCACCATATAAACACCTGTTGACTTAAAAGTATACAAGCTTCCAACCACTTGGATCATCAGAATAAATAGTTTCCTTTGGGAGTTCAATTTGGCATGTCATTCACAAATTTCCCTTTTGACTTGACCTTAGAATGTGTTTCTGGATCTTGTGATGTTGGATTGCATTTTCAAAAAGGACACACAATTGAAGTAGTGAAATAAAACAGAGCAATGACTGAAATTGCCTCATTCTTCAAGCATTTGTCCTGGCTAAACACAATATGTGAGGTTTGGGGATTATTTTTCTTTAGACTCCATGTGCCTTTTGAAAGCATACAAATTGGCCTGACTGTATTAGTAAAGATGCTAAAAAATGGCATTAATTTATTTAGACTTTTATGATACTTTTCAACCAGTCACATTAGAAGTGGGAAGCTAGAGGAGGCTTTTTCTTTGGTCTTCTTGAAGAAAGATGTTGCAGGTCCTAAGTCCTGGAAGGCAAATAGTTTTTCCTCACTTTTTCCACACTCAGAATTTCCTTTTCCATCATATAGTCTAACATACGATTGCATAGCTTCTGTGTTGTGCTGTGATAAATATGTGCAAATGTTAAGGATTGTGAGTGACTTTATTTTTGAAGATGGGATCTTATTTTTCTTGAATTAGAAGTACAGTGGCCACTCATGGATCTGATTACATTGATGCATGACATGGAAGTTTTGTCCTGCACCATTTTTGACCTGGGCCCATTTGTCCTTTCTTAAACAATCTAGTGGTTCCTCCAGGAACACACTATATTGATGCCATACACATGATTGAGGGAGGGAAAGAAGGAAGCATTTATTCAGTGCCTGCAATGTGCCAAGCACTGTGCTAAGTGCTTTACAAATATCTCATTTGATTATCACAACAGTCCTGTGAGATTGGGGCTATTATTTATCTCATGTTAAAGTGAAGGAAATTGGGGCAGGAAGAAGTTAAGTGACTTGCTCAGGATCACACAGCTAGTAAGTGTCTGAGGTCAGATTTTTAGCTCAGTTATTTCTGAATGAAGACCCCAGAGCTCTATCCACTACTGCACAAACTAGCTGCTTGCTAAGTTTTTATTTTTTTATTCTGCCCTGCCACAAGTTTTTATTTGCTATTTTATTTGGGTTTGGCTAGTTAGCCAAGTCTACCTGGGACACTATCATTTAGTCCACATCTCTTCATATTCTCCAAAAGAATAGCCCAAGAGGTTTTGTTAAATCCTTTGATGAAATCCAGATACACTTCAGTCTGTAGCATTCTCCTGACCAGTCAGGTTAGTAATTCTGTCAAAAAAGAAATGAACTTTCAAAGGGCATGACCTGCTTGATATTTGTTGGCTCTTAATGATTGAGGCTTCCCTTTCTAACTTAGACTAGAACAGAACCCAAGTCAAGCTAATAGACCTATGGTCTGAAGACTCTACTTGCATTTAATGTTTCACAATCTATAATTTGAAGTGATTTATTATGCTTTTCATTTTTCCAGCCGATTGAGAGTAGCTTAGCATCAAATTAATGAGTTCTGAGTATCCTAGGTTGTAGTTTATCTAGGTCTAATGCCTTTACTTCATCAAGGGAAGTTGTCTTCCTTTATCACATTTCCCCTCATCTTGAGTTTCAATTCTTTGTTATATGGGAATTCAATAAATGTTTATGGACTTGATTATTAATGAAGAATGATTTTGAAGCTTTTAAACTTCATTTTATTCATGTTGCTACTAAAACTATATATTCTGCTATTGTACTCATTCAAATACAGTGTGCAGTAATAAGCTCTTTAAAAAGTAAGGTAAAAATAAAGAAAAGCTGTCAGAGGGCTATAATCAGGAAACAGGATTCAGGAAGAAGAGAAATGTCTGTATCTTCATCTGGAACGTAGCTGAGTTGAATGAAAGGAATCCAGAGAGAAGAGCAAGAAACATGAGTATGTTCATAAATGTTTAATAAGAAGCTCTCCAAAAACCCAAAAATAAAAAAAAATACCCTTTTAAGTTTAATCTATGTGATTAACATTTTTTCCATCACTCAAGACTAGGGCCTCAACCCAATAATGAATCAGCCCCTGAGTTTGTAACATTTGCTTATTTCCTTACTGGTTCTGAGTATGGACTCAGGGATGGACATTTATCTGTGAACCACTCTCCCTTACTTAGGGAGGCTTACTCAGGGAGACCAAAAATTTAAAAATAAGTGGAAAAAGCAAAAACAAAATTTAACATCTTTTCTAGACAAGATATGATAAAAATAAAGTATTAATTCCAAAAAAAAAAAGTAAAAGGCATCAATTTAAATGTAAACTAAATGATGGTATCTTGAATAATAGGTGCATAACAAATCATGGAAGAAATTAGCAACTAGGGAAAGAAATTGAGAACAATATGATGTACCAAAAATTTGAAGCTGTAGCTAATGCAGTCTTTAAAAGAATAATTATGTCTCTGGAAGCCTGTATTGATAAAATAGAAAAGGAGATTATCAATGAGTTGACCAATGCAATAAACTTTAAAAAGTTAGGAAAATCAAATTAATAAAATAAATATCATGAAAGTTAGAGGAGAAATAGATGATTGAAAATAAAAAAATAGATATAAACAAAACTAAGAGTTTTTTGGAAAACTGACAAAACCTTTAAAACCTTTAAAAAAGAAGAAAATCAAATTGTTAAAATAAAAAATGAGTAAAGTTAATTAATAACAAAAATTATAGGGGATAAAAAGAATGATAGAAATGATTACACATAATCATATGCCAGTGAAACCAAGAATTTAAGAATATATCTGATTATATAAGAAAGACACAATTCTAAAATTAGCAAAAAGAAATGGAGATGCAATCAAAATGTATATTTTATCTTTTATGAACATCTTTCTTCCTTGCTTGATTATAAATTTCTCCCTACCTATAGTTTAAAAAGGCAGCTCTATCTCTTTTTAAAGTATTTTATTGTGTTACCTTTTATATTCAAACATATCAATTTTGACTGTCTTGTCATGATGTAGAGTGAGTGATTTTTATCTTAAGGAAATTTCTGTCAAACTCCTCCCCAACTATTCTTAGCTCTTTTTGTCAAATTTTGAAACTTTTCATTGTGGATTTTGGTTGAATGTTGATCAAATATTGGTGTGCTGTGTTCAATTCCATCTAGACTTTACTTAATCTATTCAACAGATTTATTTTTCTTTTTTTGAACAAGTACCAAATAGTTTAGATGGTTATTACTTTACATAGTAGCTTGAAATATGGTAATACTAAGACCCCTTCATTCTTATTTACATTTTATTTTATTCTGAACTTAAAAAATAAAATATAGTAGAATAGGAAAAAAGATGATTACACTTGCAACTGAAAATCCATTATGTACACTTTGCTGTCCCTTTTACATATGTAATCATCATGTAAAATGAAGTTTACATCATGTAACTTTCTTTTTATTTTATTTTCTTATCTTCCATTACCCCAGTGTAGAAATGACTACCATAAACACAAACATGGATATAAATGTAAAACAATTCTATACTTACTTCTATTTATCAGTTCTTTCTTAGGATGCAGATAGTGTCTTCCTTCATAGGTCCTTTCCAAATAATTTGGTTATTTGTAATTGTGAAAATCACTTATTCACTCATAGTTGTTTTTAAAACAATATTGCTGTTACTGCATACATTTTGTTTTTGAAAAAAATTTCCTTTGAAGTTCTGGTCTTTTCTTCCTCCAAATAAATTTTTTATTATTCATCTACTTTAATGAAGCGACTCCTTGAGAGTTGGATGTGTGTAGCCCTAAATCTATAAAATAATTTAGGTCATGTCATCACACTAATTATATTGGTATAACTCAAGCATGAACAAGAAACATTTCTCCAATTCTTTATTTCTGTAAAAAGTGTTTTATTGTTTTTATTTTGTTCTATAGATCCTACATGTGTCGTATGTAGTGAATACCCCACTACTTTTCTGATTTTTGTAATTATTTTGAATGGAATTTCTTTTTCTATTTTTTCCTCCTAGTTTTGTTGATAAAATACAGATTTTTGTGGTTACATTTTATATCTACAACTTTTCTGAATGTCTTGTCTGAATTTATATTTAATTGACTCTGAATCTCTCTAAAATATTATGTTATCTATTACTAGAGATAATCCTCCTTTTAATCTATATTTGTCAACCAGATTTTTTTCTTCTGGTACTTTTTCTCTGGTCAGCATTACTAGCACTAAACACACACACACACATACATATAAAACAATTGATGCACTGTGGATTAGTGAACAGAGAATTAATTTTGAAATTATGAAGTTTGAGGTCATTTTGCTTCTGATAGATACTAGTGGATAAGTCATTTAAATTCTTTTTCTAGGTCTAAATTGCTCTTTAAGATGACAAAATGCAAGAAGGAATTGCCTTATATGAATGAAGTCACTGGTCAATTACTATCCCTAAAAGAACAGTAAAAATTCACATACTTGATTTGCCCCATATCTAACTGGGAAAGCTGTTGGTGTTTCTCCATTACAGATTATTGTCTTTAAAAAGGTATTTTTAATAATATTCAAGAATATTAATTTTATCAGTGTGCTCTTTAAAAGTATCGTAAATAAGGGTCATATCTTGTCAAATAATTTTTCTATGTCTATTGATGTAATCATGTGGTCTTTTATGATTGATATGATATAAATGTTGACAATTTTCCCAATGTTGAACCATTCCTGCACTTCTGATCTAAATTCAACACACCCTCACTCACTGAATGATTTGTTCTAACCTCTGGTAGTAATTTATTCATTATTTTTGCATCATTATGCATTGTTACAAGTGTGAAGGGACAACATAGAAAGAGTATCAGATGTAGCATCAGGAAGACACAAGTTTGAGTTCTGCCTCCAATATAAACACAATCTGTGATCCTGGGCATTAATTCACTTAACTTGTTAGTGCCCCAATTAGTTTTCTAAGTTACAGAGGAATTGCCCATTTTCATCAGTGAAGGGATTTCTTCAACTAAAGTTCTATATATCAGTAATACCATAGGGACAAATTAAAAAGAAAATTGAAGCTAGTAGAATTTAATTTCCTTTATAGATCTCTCTCTGTCTCTGTCTCTGTCTCTCTCTGTCTCTCTGTCTCTCTCTCTCTCTCTCTTCCTCATTTGGATATAAGAAAGATAAAGAATTTTATTAAGAAGCCCCTCTTCCCCACTATTTTTTTTTTAATATTTTCTGAGCCTAAATGATAAATCTTGAATTGTACATCCCTCCAGAAGTGACATTTGTTTTGCTCCCCTTTAGGAGTTCATTTATACTTTAATCCACATTTTTTAGAAGATTAAGTTTTTTATTTATCATTTCAGTAGACTTTTTTCAAATTTTTTATTTCCTTTGATTTTTTGGATTTATACATTTATGTGCAGTTGGAGATTCTTATTTTATTTTCTGCAGATTTTTTGAGCTTCATTTATTTATAATTAATTTATTTGTTTTCAGTTTTCAAAGATCACTGCCATAAGTTTTAAATTTTCTCTTCCTCCTTCCCCTCTCGCTCCCAAAGACTGCATACAACCTTATAAAGGTTCTACACATACATTAGCATTAAAAACATTTTCACATTAGTCATGTTGCATAGAAGAATTAAAATGAATGGCAGAAAGCATGAGACAAACCAAACTAACCCAAAACATAACAAAAGAGAAAATAATCTGCTTCATTATGCATTCTGACTTTATGGTTCTTTCTCTGGATATGGATGGCATTTTGCATCATTAATCCTTTGAAAATGTTTTAGGTCCTTGCATTGCTGTAAAGGGCTAAGTGTATTAGATACAGTCCTCCCACACTGTGGCTCTTATTGTGTATAACGTTGTCCTAGTTCTGCTCATTTCACTTAGTATCAATTCATATAAATCTTTCCAAGTTTTTCTGAAGTGCTCCTGTTCATCGTTCCCTTTTTAAAAATTAATTTATTTTTAGTTTTCAACATTCATTTCGACAAGATTTTGAGTTCTAAATCTTCTTGCATCTCTCCTTCCCCCCACCCCATAACACCATGCATTCTGATTACCCCTTCCCCAAATCTGTTCTCTCTTCTATCACACCCCTCCCTTCCCTTATTCCCATCTTCTCTCTTTTCTTATAGGGCAAGATAGATTTCTATACCCCATTAACTGTATTTCTTATTTTCCCAGTTGCATGCAAAAAAATTCTCAACATCATTCCTAAAACATTGAGTTCCAATTTCTCTTCTTTCTTCCCTCCCCACTCATTCCCACCAAGAAGACATGGAATTCAATATAGGCTATATATGTGTAGTTTTGCAAAAGACTTCTATAATAATCATGTTGCAGAAGACTATATTTTCCTCCATTCTATCCTGCCCCCTATTTATTCTATTTTCTCTTTAGACCTTGTCCCTCCCTTAAAGTGTTTACTTCTAGTTAATCCCTCCTCCCATTTGCTCTCCCTTCTATCATTCCCCTACCCCACTTATCCCCTTCTTTCCTACTTTCCTGTAGTGTAAGACAGATTTTCATACCAAATTGAGTGTGCATGTTATTCCCTCCTTAAGCTAAATGTGATGGGAGTAAGCTTCATTTTTTCCCTCTCACCTCCCTTTTTCCTCCCTCCTTTGGAAAACCTTTTTCTTGCCTATTTTATGAGAGTTAATTTGCCCCATTCCATTTCTCCCTTTCTCCTCCCAATATATTCTTCTCTCACTCCTTAATTTTATTTTCTTAGATATCATCCTTTCCTATTCAACTCACCCTGTGCCCTCTGTATATATATCAATATATACACAAATTATATATATATATGTTTGTATGTATAATCCCTCCAACTACCCAAATACTGAGAAAAGTTTCAAGAGTTACAAATATTATCTTTTTCATGTAGGAATGTAAACAGTTTAACTTTAGTAAGTCCCTTATGATTTTTCTTTCCTGTGTACCTTTTCATACTTCTATTGATTCTTGTGTTTGAAAGTCAAATTTTCTATTCAGCTCTGGTTTTTTTCATCAAGAATGCTTGAAAGTCCTCTATTTCATTGAATGACCATTTCCCCCCTGAAGTATTATACTCAATTTTGCTGGAAAGGGAATTCTGGATTTTAATCCTAATTCCTTCAACCTCTGGAATACCATATTCCAAGCACTTTGATTTCCTTATGTAGAAGCTGCTAAATTTTATGTTATCCTGATTGTATTTCCACAATACTTGAATTGTTTTTTTCTGGCTGCTTGCAATATTTTCTCCTTGACCTGGGAACTCTGGAATTTGTCTACAATATTCCTAGGAGTTTTTCTTTTCATATCTCTTTCAGGTGGTGATTAATGGAGTCTTTCAATATTCATATGACCATATGGTTCTAGAATATCAGGGCAGTTTTCCTTGATAATCTCATGAAAGATGATATCTAGGCTCTTTTTTTTTTTTGATCCTTACTTTCAGGTAGTCCCATAATTTTTAAATTGTCTCTCCTGGATCTATTTTCTAGGTCAGTTGTGTTTCCAATGAGATATTTCACATTGTCTTCTATTTTTCATTCTTTTCATTTTGTTTTGTAATTTATTTGTTTCTCATAAAATCATTAGTTTCCATCTGTTCCATTCTTATTTTTAAAGAACTATTTTCTTCAGTGAGCTTTTGAACCTTCTTTTCCATTTGGCTAATTCTGCCTTTTAAAGCATTCTTCTTCCCGTTGACTTTTTGGACCTCTTTTGCCATTTGAGTTAGTCTATTTTTAAAGGTGTTATTTTCTTTGGCATTTTTTTGGGTCTCCTTTAGCAAGCTGTTGACTCACTTTTCATGATTTTCTTGCATTATTCTCATTTCCTTTTGCCATTTTTCCTCCTCCTCTCTTACTTGATTTTCAAAATCCTTTTTGAGTTCTTCCATGGCCTGAGACCATTGCATATTTATTTTGGATGGAGAGGTCTTAACTTTGATGTCTTCCTCTGTTGGTATGCATTGTTCTTCCTCATCTGAAAGGATAAAAGAAAATACTTGTTCACCAAGAAAGTAACCTTCTATAGTCTTATTCCCCCCTCCCCCCTTTTTTGGCATTTTCCCAGCCAGTTACTTGACTTTTGAGTCCTTTGTTGAGAGGAGAATATACTCTAGGGACCTGTAAATTCTCAATACCTGCAAGGGCACAAAATCAAGGGGGAGGAGTTTACTCCTCTCCTAGCCTGTGCTCTGGTTTGGGAGCAACTACAAGCTTTTCTGTCCAGGATCTGATAATAGAATTTCCTCTCCAGAGCCTCTACCAGCTCCACCAGTCAGTGCTCCTCTTCACCCCACGACCACCACTCAGGGCTGAGATCCAGATCTGAGCTCAATTCCCCCAGGATGTTTAACCCCAGGGCTGCAACATGGATCCTACCAACACAGGGGGCTGCCTGGGGCTCGGAATAGGGGAGCACCCTGCTCCCTTCTCACCCAGGTGAAAGAGCTTTCTCACTGACCTTTGAAGCTGTCTTTGGCATTTGTTAGTTGAGGAATCTGGGAACCGCAGCTGCTGCTGGTGGCACCCTGAAGCCTGCTCTAGTCCTCCCTATGCTGTACTGCACAGCCAAGGCTGGGCTGTGCTCTGCTCCAAGTCCAATGTGATAGACCTTTCCTGTTGGCCTTCCAGGCTATCTTGGTCTGGAAATCTCTTTCATTCTGTCATCTTATGGCTTCTGCTACTCTAGAATTTGCTTAGAGTAATTTTTTACAGGTATTTTATGGGTTGTGAGCAGGGAGAGCTTCTACAGGTCCATCCTTCTACTCCTCCATCTTGGCTATGCCTCCTGTTCATCATTTCTTATAGCATAATAGTATTCCAATATATTCATATACCACAACTTGTTCAGTCATTCCATGATTGATGGGCATCCCCTCAATTTCCAGTTTTTGGTCATCACAAAAAATGTAAATATTTTTGTACATGTAGGTCCTTTTCTCATTTTTATGATCTCTTTGGGATATACCTCTGGAAATGATATGGGTTCTTTGACCTTGGGTCAAAGGGTATGCACTTTTTTATAATTCTAAATTGTTCTCTAGAATGATTGGATCACCAACAATGAATTAGTGTTCTAACTCTCACATCTTTTCCAACATCTACCATCTTTCTGTTTTGTCATTATCTAATCTGAGAGGTATGATGTGGTACCTCAGAGTTGTTTCAAGTTGCACCTCTCTAATCAATTGTGATTTAGATAATTTTTTTCATATGACTGTAGATAGCTGTAATTTCTTACTCTGAAAATTTCCTGTTCATATCTTTTGACCATTTATCAATTGGGGAATGACTTGTATTCTGGTAAATTGACAGAGTTCTCTATATATTTTAGAAATGAGGCCTTTATCACAGACACTAGTTATAAAGATTCTTTCCTAGTTTTCTTCTTCCCTCCTAATCTTGGTTGCATTGACTTTTCAATTTAATATAATCAAAATTATTCATTTTGTGTTTCATAATGCTCTCTATCTCTTGTTTGGTCATAAGTTTCCCCATTCTCCATAAATCTGACAAATAACCTATTCATTGCTCCCATGATTTGTTTATAGTATCAGGGTTTATACCTAGATTGTATAGCCATTTGGACTTTTTTCTGGTATATAGGGTCAGGCATTGGTCTATGCTCACTTTTGCCATATTATTTTCCAGTTTTCCCAGCAGTTTTTGTCAAACAGTGAGTTCTTATACCAGAAACTGGGGTCCTGGGGTTTATCAAATAGTAGACTGCTACAAATATTGACTACTATATCTTGTATACCTAATCTATTCCACTGATCTAACTCACTACTTCTTATCCAGTAGCAAGTGGTTTTGATGATTCCTGATTTATAATTCCCTAGACTTTCTTTTCATTAATCCCCTTGATATTCTGGACCTTTTGTTCTTCCAGGTGAATTTTAATATTAGTTTTTCTAGCTCTATAAGCTAATTTTTGGTAGTTTGATTGGTATGGCACTGAATAAATAAATTAATTTAGGTAAAATTGTCATTTTTATTATATTACCTCAACGTAACCATGAGCAGCTCATGTTTTCCCATATATTTAGATGTGACTTTATTTGTGCGAAAAGTGTTTCATAATTGTGTTCATATAGTCCTTGGGTTTGTTTTGGCAGATAGACTCTCAAATGTTTTATAAGTCTACAGTAACTTTAAATGGGATTTATTTTTCTATTTCGTGTTGTTAGGCTTTGTTAGTAATAAATAGAAATGCAGATGATTTATGTGGGTTTATTTTGTATCCTGCAACTTTGCCAAAATTGTTTATTGTTTCAAATAATTTTTTACTTGATTCTCTAGGATTCTCTAAGTATATCATCATATCATTTGCAAAGAGTGATTACTTAGTTTCTTCTTTGCCTATTCTAATTTCTTCAATTTCTTTGTCTTCTCTTATTGCTAAGGCTAATATTTCTAGTACCTTATTGAATAATACTGATGATCATGGATATCCTTGTTTCACCACTGATCTTATTGGAAATATATCTAGCTTATCCCCATTACATGTAATGCTTGCTGATGGTTTTAGGTAAATACTACTTATTATTTTGAAGAAAGCTCCATTTATTCCTATGCTCTCCAATGTTTTCAGTAGGAATGGGTGTTTTATCAAAAGCTTTTTCTGTTTCTATTGAGATGATCATATGGTTTCTATTAGTTTTCTTGTTGATATGAGCAATTTTGATGATAGTTTTCCTAATATTGAATCAGGCCTGCATTCCTGGTATAAATCCTAACTGATGGAAGTGTATTATTCTTTTGAAAAGTTACTGTAATCTTTTTGCTAATATTTTATTTAAGGTTTTGCACATATATCTATTAGGTAAATTGGTCTATAATTTTCTTTCTCTGTTTTGGCTCTTCTTAGTTTAGATATTGGCACCATATTTGTAACATAAAAATTCTTTGGTAGGACTCCTTTGCCAATTTTCCCAAGTAGTCTACATAGTGTTGGAATTAACTGATCTTTTAATGTGTGCTAGTATTTGCTTGTAAATCCATCTGGACCTGGAGATTTGTTTTCCTAGGGAATTCATTGATGGCTTGTTCAATTCCTTTTTTGAGATGGGGTTAAGCATTTTACTTCCTCTTCTGTTAATTTGGGAAATTTATATTTTTGTAAATATTCATCCATTGCACTAAGATTGCCAAATTTATGGGCATACAGTTGGGCAAAATAATTTCTAATTATTGTTTTAATTTCCTCTTCATTGGAGATGAATTTACCCTTTTCATTTTTGATACTAGCAATTTGTGTTTTTTTCATTCTTTTTAAAAATCAAACTGACTAAAAGTTTATCTATCATTGGTTTTTTCGTGAAACCACCTCTTAGTTTTATTTATTAGTTTGATAGTTGTCTTAATTTCAATTTTATTACTCTCTCCTTTGGTAATCAGTATTTCTAATCTGATATTTATTTGAGGATTTTCAATTTGTTTTTTTTCTAGCTTTTTCAGTTGCATGCTCAATTCATTGATCTCTTCTTTCTCTCTTTTATTCATATAAGCATTCAGAGATATAACACTTCCCTTAAGGACTGCTTTTGCTGCATCTCATAAGTTTTGGTAGGCTGTCTTGTTATTGTCATTCTTTTGAATGAAATTTTTGATTTTTTCTATTATTTGTTATTTGACTCATTCTTTAGTATTAGATTATGTGGTTTCCAATTAATTTTTGGTCTATCTTTCCAAAGCTTTTTGTTACATATAATTTTTATTGAATCATGATCTGAAAAGAATGCACTCTTCCATCTTGGCTTCTAGAGATTTTTAAATTTCCTATTGATTTGTTTTCTTCCTTCTTTTAATCATCTGGAGCTGAAAGGGAACACAGAAGCCCTTAAGTCCACTTTTATCATTGCACTGATGAGGGAATTGTTAACGTGAAAGTTTAAATAATTTTTTCAAATTCATGTGGATAGTAAATGTCATAGGCAGTATTTAAACTCAGATCCTCTCTGAAGCAGAGCCAAGATGGTGGAGTAAAGGCACAGACTTACTTGAGCTCTCCTCCAAACCCCTCCAAATACCTTTAAAAATGACTCACATTCTAGAGCAGTAGAAATTACAAAATGATGGAGTGAAACAAATTTCCAGCCCAAGACAACATGAAAGGTCGGTAGGAAAGGTTTATCTCACCAAAGTAAGAGAGGAGTGCAGTCAGTGCAGCCTGGGCCCCAGTAAACTGGGAGCAGGCCTCAGGGCCATTGAATCACTTTCAGTAATGGTGTTTTCCAGACCTCAGCCCACAAATACCAAAGACAACTTAGAAGGTTTCAGGACAAGTCTGACACACCTGGGTAAAAGTGGAGCATAGTCCAGTAAAGGCTGTACCAGCACAGCCCTGACCATAGCAAACTGAGAAAAGACCTTTGGAGTGACTGAATCAGCAGTGGCAGAGAGCTCTGAAAGCAGAGAACTGCATATGGTAAGGGGGTTAGAACAATTGGTCATAAGGAGATTATAGGGGTCTTTTTGCTTGCACTGAGGCAGGAGTCTGTTGTTGTACCTTTACCTTGGTTCAGGTCCCAGTCCTGGGTCGCAGTACCAGGATGAGAAGGAGCACTAGCATAGCAGAGTTTTTGGGCACAGTGGATGGGAAAACTCTCCTTAAAATTCCAGGACAGAGAACAATGATCATGGTCACTCAAAGACCAGAGCAGAGGCCAGAAGAGGAGTAAACACTTCTCCTTAGATCATACCACCTTGGAAGAACTGAAAGCTTACAGGTCCCTAGAAGCAATTTTGAAAACACTGCACAAAACCTCTGATGCTTGGTACAGTGTGTCCTCCACCATGGAAATAGAGCTCTTTATTATTATTATTTTTTTATTAATATAAATTTATTTATTTGACTTTTTACATTCATTTTCACAAAATTTTGGGTTCCAAATTTTCTCCCCATTTATCCCCTCCTCCTCCCCAATACACCAAGCATTCTAATTTCCCCTATCACCAATCTGCCCTCTCTTCTATCATCCCTCCCTTCTCTTGTCCCCATCTTCTCTTTTGTCCTGTAGGGCCAGATGACTTTCTATTCCCCATTAACTGTATTCCATGTTTCCTAGTAGCAAGAACAATACTAAATAGTTGTTCCTAAAACTTTGAGTTCCAAATTCTCCCCATCCCTCCCTCCCCACGCATTCCCTTTGGGAAGGCAGGCAATTCAATATAGGCCCTATCTGTGTAGTTTTGCAAATGACTTCGATAATAGTCATGTTCTGTAAGACTAACTGTATTTCCCTCCATTCTATCCTGCTCCCCATTGTTTCTATTCTGTCTTTTGATCCTGTCCCAATAGAGCTCTATTTTAACAGAGAGTAAAAAGTCAGCAATAGACTGGGAAAATGAGAAACAGTGGAAAAAAAAAACCCAAAACCTCTGACTATAGAAAATTACTATGGTGACAAGGAAGATAAAAGCACACTCTTAGAAGAAAACAACAAAGTTAAAACTCCTTCATCCAAAGCCTTCAAGAAAATTAAAAAAATTAAAAAATTGGTCTCAGGTAATGGAAGAACTCAAAAAGGATTTTGAAAATCAAATAAGAGAGGTAAAGGATAAATTGAGAAGAGAAATTAGAGTGATGCAAGAAAATCATGAAACTTGAGTCAACAGATTGGTAAAAGAGAAAAAAATACTGAAGGAAATCACAACTTAAAAAATAGACTAGGTCAAATGGTAAAAGAGGTTCAAAAAGTCAGTGAGATTTACTGCTTTGTAAAGAAGAATTGATCAAATGGAAAATGAGGTCCAAAAGCTTGCTGAAGAAAATAATTCCTTAAAAATGAGAATCGAATAAATGGAAGTTAATGACTTTCTGAGAAATCAAGAAACAATAAAACAAAACCAAAAGAATGAAAAAAAAAATAGAAGACAAGTGTAAAATACCTCATTGGAAAAATAGCTGACCTGGAAAATAGATCCAGTATTAAGATATTTAGTCAGTAAGATTTATCATATTTAAAATTTCTAATATTATGCTCAAATTCTTATTTTTTTTCTGGTTTATCTTCTTGTTACATTTAAGTCTGAATGACACAGATTGAAATAGATCTTAATTATTAACTGGATCTTCCTCTTGTAATTCAGCTTGCTTATCTTTTAAATACTTAGATGCTATGCCAATTGAGATGTGTGTGTGTGTATGTATGTATGTGTGTTTACTTGATATTATTCCAATATCTATGTTGACTCTAAGCACAATACCTGATTTCTTTTAGTCTTGTAAATTATATTACCTTTCTGAGCTTGTTCTGAGTTTGTTACTCCTACTTTGTTAAATTTTTCTTACATTTAATAAGTTTTACTATTTAGCTTGGTGGTACAATGGGTAGAGTACTGGACCTGATCAGGGAGACTCATCTTTCTGAGTTCAAATCTGGCCACAGACTGTAGTTGTGTCACTCTGGGGAAGTCACTTATCCCTGTTTACCTCAGTTTCCTCATCTAAAAATGAACTAGAGAAGAAAATGGCAAGCCATTCCAGTATCTTTGCCAAGAAGACCCCAATGGCATTATGAAGAGTCAGATATGACAAATAACTGACCAGCAACAAGACTATATGTCCTATTTTTATGCTGTGTAATGTAGGATCACATATAGTATTATTATTAAAAGCACCAAAAGTCAATGAATAAATGGACCATTCCTTAATATGACAAGTAATATATATATTACATATATATATCTCAAAAGAAGGAACTAACATTATTTGTAATGGTAAATCACCAGGAGCTTTTCCAATAATATCTGGGGGACTCATTAAAAACTCCATGCTCATTATTCTTATTTGACACAATTCTAGTAATGCTAGCTCTATTAATAACAAGAAAAAAGAAGGTTAAAAAATAAACATAAGCTAAAGAAGAGACAAAATTAACTATTTTCATAGATATTATTTTGGTTTTTATGGAAAACTCCAAAGTTACAGCAAAATTTATTTAAAAAATTAATAATTTCATCAAAGTGGCAGAATATAAAATAAATACACAAAATTTCAGTAGATGCATGTATAGGTCAAAAACTTGTAAAATCCAACAAGAATATACACAAAAATGTTCATTCAAAATAGCTATAAAATGCATAAAATATTTGGGAGTAACTTACCAAGACATTATTGATTCTTACATGAATATAATCACTACTCTTAATAGCAGAATAAAACAATGATATGTAATTTAAGTAAAGGATTTTTGATTCACCAAAGAGAACAATAGTAAAGTTAATGTCAAGGAACCTTTGAAGAAAATGTCTTCCTGCTCTCTCTTTAATTACTTCTCTAATGACTCCCTTTTCAGTCTGGGGAATGGGTAAACCAAATAAATTTTCTTTATTAGATTAACGACAAAAATACTACTCAGTCTGATCACCTAGGTAAGATGCCGCCACTCTTAATATGTCCACCATAAGCATTTCAATCTTGGGAAATTAAGATCCCTCTGTGAAATTTGTTGTCTTCTATTGAAAGGAGTCTGATTAAGTCTTTAATTCAAGTGAGACTGCAGAACAGACAAAGGCACTGTTAAAATATTATTTCTTAATTTTTATAGTACAACTGAGACCTTAATGCTATATATTTTCAATCATATAACTAGTAAGTGGTGGAAACCTACTTGGTTCCAGATTTTATGGTTCAGAGCTCTTTATATTATACCACACCTGCCTCTCTAGAGAAAATATGACTCTAAAAGTTACATAAAACAAATATTTAGATAATTAATGAATGAAAAGGTATTTATTAAGTGCTTACTATGTGTTAAGCACTGTGCTAAGTGCTGAAAGTAGAAATACAAAAATTAAGATAATTTCTTGCCTCAAGGAGCTAGCATTTTAATTAAGGAGATACAGCACATAAAGGAGAGTCATAGGAATATTTTAACTTGGAAAATTCCTGAGGTGGTGAATGGAACCATATATTGACTCATTTTTTTTTCAGTAGCAATGACAGTACATCTAGTTTCTGATTAGTGGGAATGAATCCCATAATGTGGTAGTGTGTATTTGAATTCATACTTTTCAAAGTAATGATTATGTAAAATATGGTAATTGGTTCCAGCCCAATGGAAATATGCAATGTTGAATTGAATAATTAGACCACTTCAGGTTATAAATTTGTTATTAGTACTAATAGGGACTTAGGTAATTGATTTGATTATCTTTGATTATTAACTTAATTTGATTATCGTTTCTGAACAGGAGTTGAGGAGGGGGACAACTGGAAAAAAAGGCAGATGTGACAGCAAGATGGTTTATATGAAAAACTCTAGGGAGTAAAGTGAAATGTGACTTGAGTTTTCCTAGATATTTTGGGTGGTGTGACCTACAAGGTCAGCAGAGTCTCATGGCAGTTCCATAACTGAAGCCGTTTAGGACACAGTCTCAGGTTTAGTCTGCAAGGTAATTGGTGAATAGATAACCAGGGTTTATGGTCTTATGAAAATGCATCAAAAAGTAACATAGTTTCCTCCCCAAATAAACCCAACCCCACAAACAATTGTAATGGATCAGGAGGCATAGAAGAAGAACTCTATGAATCAGTTTTTTGTTGTCGATTTTCAAAGCCAAGTATGAAAAGAAGCAAAAGGGTCGTGTGCACACATGTGCAACAAGTACCTCTTGAATGTCTTTTACTCATAGTAGATACTTAGTAAAAGTTGCTTGGTTATAGTGTCTATGATGAAGCTTCTTTTTTTCCCTTCCCCCTCTTTTCTCACTTTCCCCTTCCTCCTCCCTCTTTCCCTTCCCTTTCCATTAATTTCAGTGTTTGGTTGTTATTTAATTGTTTCAGTTGTGTCTGACTCTCTGTGACCCCCTTTCAGGGGTTTTCTTGGCAAAGATACTGGAGTGATTTGCCATGTCCTTCTCCAGCTCATTTGATAGATGAGAAAACTGAGGCAGATAGGGTTAAATAACTTTCACAGAGTCATACAACTACTATCTGAGGTTGAATTTGAACTTGGGTCTTCCTGACTCCGCGCCCAAGCACTCAATCCACTGCACGACCTAGCTGCCTCGCGTGACGTCTTCTATATATTCCTTTTATACGAATACCCTTTGAGAGGCAATGTGGTGTAGTGCAGAGGTAGATTCAAGCCCTTCCTGTGGCACATAGCTAGCTGCGTCACCTCTCAGTGCTGACCTGTTTTGGTAGTTTTATTTTCTCAGTTGAATTGGGAGCGGGGTGGTTCCCTATGCTCATTAAGTCAAGGTCCTGTTCCTATCCTTAGCCTATCAGTATTCACTCTGCTTCATGAATGGACAGTCGGGTACAGCAGAAAGAACATTGACCTTTGAGTTCAAAAACGAGAGTTCGTGCTTTAATTGTAACACCTGTTATCTACATGACTGTGAATTAACTTCTCTGAAACATAGTTAACTAAGTGATAACATGGAATTATGATACTCCTACAATGTACCACCATCTATTGCACAGGGTTGCTCTGAGCCTCAAATGGGATGCTCTGTGCAAAACACTGTATATTCATGTAAACAAATGTAATGAAAAGAAAAACCTATTTTGCGGGGGAGGGGATGATTTGTTGTTGGAGTGGTCATCTTAGTTGGGGCATTTTCTCTCTGAATCCCATTGGGAAAAGTTTGTGAATAAAGCTTATTCCAAGATTGGAGAATGAAAAACAAAGCAGAAACACTGGGATGCAATTTCAGAAATCTGTTGACTGTACGTCCTCTTCCTGTTCCAAGAAATTCACATTTGGATTTCAGTACAGCTACAGAGTTATGGTAGGGATTTCCAGCACTTTTTTGGAAGTAAATTTGCTTGATACCAACATAAGGCTTGCCAAAGCTTGGCAGGCCAAATCCCAGTTCTGGAAAATGTGAGAACCAAGAGATCAGCAGTTAAACGACAAGGACTGTATCACTTTCATTTCTCCAAGGAAACAAATTCTACCTAACAGTCTATTCGGTCATTTAGAACACAACCAATAATCTTTTAAAAATGGAATGTCTTTTTTTGTGGCATTTTATAGGGTATGTAACATTTAATGATGTAAATGTACTATCACATTCCACCATTGAATTCTGGCTAGAATGTTTTTAGCTTTTCAGACTTAATTGTAGCAGGCCAGACATGTTCAATTATATTTACCTTTAGCAAAGAAAACACATTCCCAGTCACTATGTGCATTGAAAGAATTTAGGAATTCAGTTAGCACTTTGTCAGTGGTATCCTGGTTCAAGAAGCAAATTTGAGAGGAAACAAAAGATTTGGGTCATAAAAATGACTAGTTTTGGAATCAAAAGACCTGGTGTCAGGGTCTAGTTTTGCTACCCATTAGTGATGGAATTTTAATTGTCATATGACTTCATGACATCTCAGTGTCATGTAAAATTGTGATCATTATATAACATCTCTTCTGGCCTCATTCCTCATACGAAACAGGTTGGATTCCCCAGAAGGCAGCTGATTACTTTTACTCTTAAGATACTATAGATAAATCTGAAAGGTTAGTGTTACTAGCAGAGTCGTTCACAAACTCATACTTATGTACTTCCCAACTGCATTCAACCCATTAACATTATTCCAATATCAATTAGCCAATTAATATTATTTAGCTTCTACATAGGGTTGTTTACTGAGGGAGCATAGCAAAGTACAATCTCCCTAACTCTCCAAGCATGTTATACATCCTTCCTTCTGCAAATACAAAATATATCTGAGGAGAGTCGGTTCAAACTTGAATCATAATGGTCCTAAAAACGTGTACAGAGAATCCATGTGGAGATACTTCATGGCCCTTTTTCTTAACCTTTGAGGAATCCTCATCAAGGTCATTTTTTGGGAGTGTAGTATAGTTCTCCAGGCGACATATCTGATTCTCCTCTGGGACTTTTCCTATAATGTTCCAGAAGTTCACTTAGCCCTGCACTTCACACATTGGAAGCACCCTCTGATATTCCTGCACATTCGTTCTGGAACCTTCATTTTAAGGACACTCAGACTGCCGATGTCTTCATTCCTCTCTAGGCTCAACTCCTGAATCTGCTTCTGTACTTTCTCAACAATGCTCCTGTGCTGGGAGCCTTCATTCCACCTCCTCTTTCCACCTTCCTTTTATGTGTTATTTATCCTCATTAGAATATAAGCTCCTAGAGGGCAGTGACAGTCTTTCTGTTTGTATTTGTATTTTTAGCACTTAGCACATTGACTGGCACATAGTAAGTGCTTAATAAATGCTTGTTGACTGACAGATGCTTTTAAGACATAGTGTCTCAGCTGTTGTATACATTCCTTGCTAGACGTGGTTGAGTAACTAGCTAGTAGTCTTGAGACTGGCTTTTTTCACCAGACTCAGAACCGGTAATTGCAAATAATAGCTCTAGTTTCTAGATTTCTGGTGTCTCTTCTGACCTTTAAAAGCTTTAAAACCAACATGGTGTTGCACCTGATTTGTTCGTCTGTTAATGCTAATTCACCTAGGTTTAGGATAGAATAAATAAAAGAGATGAAAGCAGTAGAAGCATGACGCATTCAAGGAACATGATGACCAGAGAGAAGGTAGGGTCAGATACACATCCCTCACCGGGAGGCTGACAACAGTTTTTCCTCTTCAAGTAAAAGCCACTGGGAAAAAAGAAAAGATTGTTTACTTGAACTTTTTTAAATGCACACTCAGTTTTGACTCAGAAGTCCTTTGAAAGGCTTTTATTCATCATGAAATAAATTGACTAGCAACAGTCAGAGAGTACATATGGGGGCTGTGCAGTCACAGGAAGACCTCTCCATTACATATTCCCAGAAGCAGGCTCACCAAGCCTCCACATGGATTAGAACCAGTCAGAACATATTACACATACTAGATGGAATGTACCTCCATTGGCCAGTCCCCCATTACAATTAGATGATAGGTTTAGAGTAGATGGGTGATTAATTCATGTTCTAAATTTCCTTCCCCTTTCAGCCATCAAGATTACTACTTTCCCCTTCCCTCTCTTGAGAAAACTTCCCCTCATAACTTACTGAGAATATAGAGGCCATCTAACATGGGCTCTCGTCTCTTTAAATAAGTCAATGAATTATCAGCAAATATTTACATGCTTATTATGTTCCAGGCACTGTGGTAGGGCTTAAGGATAAAAAGACAAAAATAAAATCATGCCTGTCCTCAAGACTGATTATTGGAGAGGGATAGCTGAACTTTGGGTTCAACTTCTGTCTTCCTCTACATGGAGAGGTATGCATGCATGAATGGATGACTGTATCAGTAAGCTTTAAGTAAATATCTATTATATGCCAGGCACTGTGAAAAGTGCTTGTGACATAAATACAACCCCTCTTTTCAAGGAGCTCACATCCTATTGGAGAAGACAATACACATGGTAGTTTTCAGCTGAAAATTTGATAGAAAATCCCATGGTCTTGCACTGATAAAGCAGATGTTAGTCCTTCTTTTCTAATAACATTGGTTTCTAAGGTTGAATCATTTGACAATGCCAAGGATTTTGATTACTAGAACTTTCTTTTTTGTATCTCCATTAGCTGTGGCTGTATTACCTGTAAAAATAGTTGGCAGATTACTGGCAGTTGCTAGGGGGTGTGCTGTCTGGTGCTATTTCTAACAAGGTCTGAAGGGAGATGGTGGACAAAGTGGTGGTGGTTTGACTTGCTTGGCATGTGCTGCTTGTTGTCTCTCCCTTAGGGTACTTCATTAGTCAGATTAGTTGGCCTGCCTTATGTGTAGTTGGCATTTGGTGGAAATGGCCTTCCTCTTTTCCATAGGAATGGCTTTCTGGTTGATGATGGTACAGGCTAGTGATAGGACCAATATTGGTCTGGGAGGAGAATGAGAGGTGGGAAGCATAGGAGATATGCAACAAGCAGGAAGGAAACATGGAATAGCAGAGTATATGCAACAGGATGTGGTCCGGCAAGAAACAAGCCCCATTAGAGAAAAGAAATGACATCATTGGAAGATATCAGTGGCCTACAACATCCTGTCTCATAGAGGTTTGAGTTGTTCTTCTGGAAATATGGCCCTCATGTGTTCCTGTGCTCTAGCCACATATGATCCATATGCATGCCCTTTCTTGCTTAGGTACTGGTCATTCATGTTCCCTATATGTGTACCTTCCCATGATTGTTTCTGGCCACATATGTTCCCTATGTATATGTCTCTCCATGTATGTGCTCTCTCTACTTGTGTTTCATATGTGTTTCTTCCATTTGTGTTTCCTGCCCACACATATTTCCTATGTGTACAATTCTCCACAAATATTCACTTGGCAAGTTTATTGTTTCCCTGGTGGAGTATGTATTTATGAGAGAGTATGCCTAAGGTGGATAGTGGAAATACTTTCTTTTTTCTATGTTATTTCAGAGGTCATGTGACCTTCAATCCTTTGACCCTCACTTCTCTTTGAGGTCATCTCCCTTGCAATAGCCACTTTCTCTTCTTCCTATTTTGAGCACTTGGTGAACCAATCTAACTTTACACTCTTCCTCTCTTGAATCCCTAACATCCTTATCATGTTGATTGTGCCCAACCAAGCATCAGCCTTGGATCATTCCCACCATTCATTGCTTTCATTCTTATGCACATGCTACTGAACAAAGGTGGAGAAACTAGTGCAGTTGTTCTGTTTGGGTTCACTACAAATTTATGTTGCATAACCTCAACTGGACCCTCACTGCTACTTGGCAATTCTATATTTCCTTTATCAACTCACTATCCCACTCTTCATAGTGGCTCTTTCAAACCTCCTCAAACCTCCCATAGCTCCCTATCTCCTTCCCCCTCTTAAATGAGAATTGTTTCTCATATTTTTCAAAAAAAAGAAACATTGAGGCCATTCTCTGTGAGCTCCCCTCTTTCAGCTCTCCTATCACTCTGATGCTTTCATTATTGTCCTCCTTCATCCCTGTCTTACATGAAGAGATGATCTTCCCCATGCCCTCCCTATGACCACATCTTTTTTAATATTCTTCTGGTCATGCTATGCAGATATAATTTATATCATATACTATCATATACTCCAAATAATTAAAATTGATATTATTGAAAGGACATTGGATAAATAAAATATAATTTAAAAATAGGAATTTGGAGATTACCATGGCAATAAGTTGACTACAACATTTTGCCAATAAAAATTTCTTCTTGAGAAATCATTTGGGACAATAGAAACCCCCAAATGGAAATATATGATGAGAAAAGGAGGTGGGGCAGCTGTATAACGAGATCAAGAGATAACAGAGTAATAGTTCAAGTGCTGCACTGATCTCTGTGAAATATTCAAAGACCTACAGAAAGGACTCCAGGGTGCTGAGTTGATCTACTTTGGAGAAATTATGGATGGTGGCAGATAAGAACTGCACAGAATGAGAAGGAATAGAATGGTTATGATCTATCCTGCTGAAGAATGTGCTCACATCAATGGTATTATAGATTCACTGAAGAATTGAGATTATTTCTTAAATTGAGACATATTAAGAAGATATAATAGTCTTTTGTTCAATAAATGTCAGGTAGAATAAAATATCGACTTCCTATTTCCTGAACATAAAATTATCATTGCAATTAAGTATATTGTATTTTCTTTTTTTGTTCTATGCAATATATTACTGAGGCATAGTCAGTTTGTTGTCCATTATAGAGCCCAGATATTTTTCTTAGACTTTATGCATTTTGTATCTATGTGGTTAGAACAATTGATTGCTTGTTGTGTTGCCTTCCTCTTAGCTTACCACTCAATTTGTGATGGAGAATTTAGAAGGGGCTGGTCACACAGCAAGAGGGAGGGATATCTATGGATGGCTTTTGAGTTCCATGAAATGTAAAATAATATGAGGAAAGCCCACATTAGCTAAACACCTATTATGATGTTTTTTTCCCATGTACTTATAAAAGTACATGGTAAAGAGTCCACATTGGCCAAATAAGGATGGATGAGTTGTGGTAGGGATTATTGGAGGGAATATTCAAAGACATTGCACTGAATTACTGGAAATAGTTCAATCCCAAAATAAGTCATATTATCAAAAGGAGAGACAACTTTGAGTCACAATGGTCCATGTATACCTATATAATGAATTCGCTTTCTTCTTATGAAGATAGGCTTCTGGAAAAAAAAAATCTTGGCAGAGACTCTGTTTTTTTTTTTAGCTATATTGATCTCAGTTAAAATCAGCTCATCAATCTAAATAATTGGAAAAATATCAGTTCCTCATGGGTAGACCAAGCCAATATAATAAAACAACAATTCTACCTAAATTAATTTACTTATTCACTGCCATACCAATTAAACTACCAAAAATTATTTTATAAGGCTAGAAAAAGTAATAACAAAATTCATCTGGAAGAACAAAATGTCAAATTTATCAAAGGGATTAATGAAAAAAATGCTAAGGAAGGTAACCCAGCCATACCAGATCTAAAACTATATTATAAAGCAGCAATCACCAAAACGATTTGGTACTGGCTAAGAAAGAGCGGTGGATCAACGGAATAGATTAAATACACAATGATTATAGTGATCTACAATTTGATAAACCTAAAGACTCCAGCTTCTGGGGTAAGAACTCACTATCTGACAAAAAATGCTGGGAAAATTGGAAGACAGTATGGCAGAACCTAAGCAGAAACCAACATGTTACACTATATACCAAGATAAAGTCAAAATGGGTACAGGATTTAGACATAAAGGGTGATACTATAAACAAGTTAGGAGAGAAAGGAATAGTTTACCTGTCAGATCTATAGAGAAATAAATATTTATGACCAAATAAGAGACAGAGAACACTATGAAATGCAAAATGGATAATTTTGATTGTTAGATTTAAAATGTTTTTCATAAACAAAACCAAATGCAACCAAGATTTGAAGGTAAACAGAAAGGTGAGGAAGAATTTTGACAGCCAGTGTTTCTGATACACGCCACATTTCTAAAATATATAGAGAAATGAGACAAATTTATAAGAATACAAGTCATTCCCCGATTGATAAGTGGTTAAAAGATATGAACAGGCAGTTTTCAGAGGAAGAAAATTAAAGCTATCCATAGTCATATGAAAAAATGCTCTAAATCACTATTGATTAGAGAAATGTAAATTAAAAAAAACTCTGAGGTACCACCTCATACCCATTAGGTTGGCTAGTATGACAAAAAAGGAAAATAAGAGATATTGAAGAAGATGTGGGCAAATTGGAATGCTAATCAATTGGTGGAGTGGTGAATTGATCCAACCATTCTGGAGAGCAATTTGGAGCTATACTCAAAGTGTTATAAAACTGTGCATACCCTTTGATCCAGCAATACCACTACTGAATCTGTATCCCCAAGAGATCATAAAAAAAAGGAAAGGACCTTCATGTTCAAAAACCTTTATAGCTGTTCTTTTTGGGGTGGCAAAGAAATGGAAATTGAGGGGATGCACATCAATTGGAGAATGGCTGAACAAGTTGTGGTTTATGAATGTAATTGTGCTACAAGAACTGATGAGCAGGTAGATTTCAGAAAAACCTGGACTTACATGAACTGATACTGAGTGAAGTAAGCAGAAGTAGGAGAACTTTGTACACAGTTACAGCAACATTGTGCAATGATTCAATTTATTTATTTTTATTTTTTTTATGACATACAAGTCAAAGTAACTTTATTTTTTTAATATAAATTTATTTATTTAACTTTTTACATTCATTTTCACAAAATTTTGGGTTCCAAATTTTCTCCCCATTTATCCTCTCCCCCACCCCAATACACTGAACATTCTAATTTCCCCTATCACCAATCTGCCCTCTCTTCTATCATCCCTCCCTTTTCTTGTCCCCATCTTCTCTTTTGTCCTGTAGGGCCAGATGACTTTCTATTCCCCATTAACTGTATTCCATGTTTCCTAGTAGCAAGAACAATACTAAATAGTTGCTCCTAAAACTTTGAGTTCCAAATTCTCCCCATCCCTCCCTCCCCACCCATTCCCTTTGGGAAGGCAGGCAATTCAATATAGGCCATATCTGTGTAGTTTTGCAAATGACTTCGATAATAGTCGTGTTGTGTAAGACTAACTGTATAGCCCTCCCTCTGGTGGAACAAGGATTCAATCATCCATTCACAACTGTCTGAATGTAAAAGTTACATGTAATAATAGACTTCCTCTTAATTTCCTTAATGTAAAGGAACTTTTTAAATGTAAAGGAATGTAAAAGTAATGTAATTTCCTGAATGTAAAAAGTTAAATAAATAAATTTATATTAAAAAAATCAAAAAAGTATCAGGGTCTATGTGGTATCGTTAAAAGTATAATTAAAAAAATAAATGAACATACTGATCAGGATTTGTTAAGCCATCATTTTCCATTTCAACAATAGCCAATGTGGATTTAAAAAAAAGAATGAGCTTGAGTTGCAACAGGAAGAATTTATTGACACAGTGAAAGAATACCCTGAGTAAAAATGTGCTGGCGTCATTGTCATTACCAAATGTACTTAAGCAATCTCCTTAATTATATATATATGTGCATGTGCTCATTTTCTAAATTAGATTAGGTATCTACATGAGTTACACAGGGTTGGAATTAGGTGACTATAGAAACTTTTAAAGTATCATGTAACAGTTTTATTCTGATATGAGAGTCAGGAAGACCAGACTGGTCTTGGACCCTAGCTGTGTGACCCTGGGTAAATCACTTAGTCCCTATTTTCCACAGTTTTCTCATATGCAAAATGGGGAAAATAATAAAAATAATATCTACTACCCAGGGTTATGTGAGGATAAAATGAGCACATGGTGCCTTTGCTGTTGTTCATTCGTGTCTGTTTTCTACATGACCCCATAGACTTTTGTCCTTGGGATTTTCTTGGAAAAGATACTGGAGTTGTTTACATTTTCTTCTCCCATGTGCACCCATTTTAGAGACCGCAGGAAAAACAATCTATTATGGGTGGATCCTTGATATAGGATTTATTAAAAGCTATGAACTAGAACCAGAGTCTAGGATTGGCAGTGTTGTGGGGAGTGTGTGTGTGTGTTTTTGTGTAATTATGGGAACAATGATGTTTCTAATTATTTAAGTAAGTAACTTATGTTTAAGTGCTCTGGCAACAGTATGTTTCAGTAGAAAGATTGTTGCTTGAGTATGTCTCAAGCTGATGCCCTAAAAATTTAAGTCTGATAATGTAACAAAATGAGTTACAAAATGAGATCAGTTACCATCTAACCAAAGGAGATTTACCCAGCCATAGGAGGGGAAATATATTCAATAAGAATATGCTGAATGCAGCTCCCTTGCCTGCAGTTCTCTCATGACAGCTTGCTTGCCAAGCATCAGAGAGTAGCTAGAGCTCCTGCCTTTTTTTTTGCACTCAGACAACCAGGTAATAATATCACTGACCGAATCCTCCTGACCACCAAGCAATTACATTTCATGGATTGTTTCAATATATAAATAGCTACCCCAGTCTACACCATGGAGGCTTCTGGCATTCATCCTACTATAGACAGCAAATAGAAGGGAGAGGTTTTACATCTAGTACTTGATTTCCTTTTAGGTGTACTGTCTGATTGACAAAAGGACTCATATATCTCTGTTTATTCATGTCATTGACATTAGTTCACAGGACCATAGCTCTATAATTGGAAGGGTCTCCAGGGCTCATCTAGTCTACTCCCTCCCCTTCATTTAGAGATAAAGAAATCTCAAGAGAAGTTAAGCAACTCATCCCATATCACACAAGTAGAAAGTAGCAGACTGGGAGGGAGGGATTTAGGTTAATGTCTTCTGGTTCCAAGACCAAATATCTTTCTGTTGAAACATACTATCACCAGAATACTTAAAAATAGGCTATTTATGTACTTGCAAAGATCCATGTTCTCACCACTACTCATGCAGACATACATGCACGTGCACACACACACATACTCCCTATGACATTGCTAATCTTTAGACTCTAATTCTAGTTCATATCTTTTAATAAATCCTTCATAAATAATCCTCTCCAATGAACTGTGTTTTTCCCATAGTTCATTTATAATATTCCAAGGGGATTAGCAAAATGGTTCAATTGAACATCTTTCATCCTTCACCCTTGCTACATAACCATTTCACCTTCTTTTCTCCATGCTCTTGATGATGTCTTTGATTGTTTTTTTCCCTCCTTTATATTCACCTCTGTGTTCAATCTGGGTAGCCTATTTGTGGCACTTTTCTAGGATGCAAATACTGTTTGACTGACTTAATAGACTTCCTCTTAATTTCCTTTCTATCATTTGGTTAATATTCATTTTTCATCCATTTTGTTTTTCCAGTGTGGTTACTCAATTCAATCTCTTTGAATTGATTGTGAATTTCACTGGAAGCTCAATGCCATCATTCTAGTCTTATGTGTAAACTGAGCATTTATGACACTTTGGCATTGATAAAGCACTTATTAGATACTTTTTGTATGTCAAACATTGTGATAAGTGCTAAGGATACAAATACAAGCAAGCAAGATAGTATTTGCTCTCAAGGAGCTATATTTTAATGGGGCAGGATTATACATAAAAGGGTGCTGGGAAGTGGGAGGGAGAAAGAGTCATGATATTGGGCCATCGTGAAGAAACTGTGGAAAGTGGTTTTCAGGACTGGATACCTTCAGATAAAATAAAAAGTTCATCTATCAGATATAGGGAAATTAGGTCTGGAGTCCAAGTTTCCAGGAGTGTGGAGATGGTCAGAGAATGGGCCACGGTAGGGATACTGTGGGAAATGATAAGGAATCTTATTTGAAGGAGTGTATCCCAGGACATCCTCTTCAACACTGGCAAAATCCTCAAATGAACCAAAGAAGCTGTGGTAAGTAAAAGGTCAGCAATGATTGCTTTAAGACCCACTATCCTAATATTAGCTCATAGACCAACTGCATAGAACATGTAATTATTGAGTAAATTTAGCTTTCTAATTTGCAAACTACAATTAGTAGCCTTATCATAGTTGAGACTAGCGGTGGTGTAATTTTTATTTTTAGGCAATACGTTTTGAACTAGGTGACCAAGAAGTTTAATTCTCTTGTGTTAAAGCTTCCTTGTTGAAAATTTCTTGGCATCATAAAAATCAAGCAAAATTTATTTTAAAATAAAGTTTCTTTATATCTAAGTATCTTTCAAAGTGAATATCTCCATACCATCTATGCTCACAATAAAGCAATTTCACTGAATTTTTAAAAAATTCTGACCCAGTTGAAATTGATTCCCTACCAACTCCACTGAGGGCCAGGGCCATTGCCCCTATCAGTTGGGCCAAATCAGACAATAAACATGTTTCTCTAGTCTAATTCATCAGTTGGTTGAGGGACTTTATGATATCGTTGCCCCAGTTTGAGCAGAAAAAACAAATTCCAAAATTACCCAGTTCCATCTGCAAATGGAAGTAAATTTATGCATTTTCTGTGTAACTGAGACCCACATTAATAAAGTGTTTACTCAATGTTTCCAAAAACCAAAAAGGAGTTATATAGTGATTACCATGGCAACTACTGGCTCAGGAATAAATTTAAGCTCAATAGCCTTTAATTCTTCTCAAATTATCCATTTGGATTTTGTTCTAATCTTATTTCATTCCAGCATGACATAACTATAGACTAGAATACTATTTCCTTGGCACCAAGCATTTCACTTAAAATGCCAGTGTTTCTAGAGGGATGAAGACAGTGTATATACTCCATTTAAAGTGGATGCTGACTTTAGAACACATTTGAATAATTGATTTTATGTGACCATCTATTTTGTTTGAGATGGAGTGGTGGGGATTTAGAGGGCAGTCACCCGAGGCAACAAATACAAATGAAATCAAAATATGGAAATAATTTCATTAAAAAATGAAATTATTAATTTTTAAAATATATTACAATTGGAATAGACTGTTTGACAGTTGTGAATGGATGATTTGACAACATGTCAAATGGATGACAGTTGTGAATGGACTCCACCAGAGTCCACCAATTGCCACACAATTAGTTGAAGGTTCTGGATCACTCACACTAGTAACCTTCATTCTGGAAGGAAATGTGTGCTATTCAAATATCTATTCTAGAGCCTTTCTTTCTGTTTGTGTCCACTTTCACTATTTTATTTAATAAATTGTAAACAAAAATTCCCTTTAAAAATGTCCTTTAGCATTTTGTTTCTTCTGGAAGGCTATGTAAGATTGTATTTAATAGGTTAAGAACATGGATCATGTCATTTTATTGGGTCATGAGACTCCTGCAGGAGTTCAACCAAATGAGATGCAATAGATTCAAAACCAGCCAATTGGGGACTTGAACTTGGTAAATTGAGGTCAAATCTCAGCAGGACTGAGGAACACCTTTATTTGCTGATAGGATAAATAGTCACACATTCACATCTGGACTTCATGTGGATATTATCTCAGTAATTAGCAGCAGCCCCTGTTCAGCTACATTCCTACATCTGGGAATGAAACATCACAAGGACTAAAAATAAAGACACAGAGACCAAGAAAAAAAAAATACAGCCAAATAGTGCAGTTGCTTGACTTGTAAATTAAAGGGTCGTGTCAACCTGTTTGGGACTGAAAATGTATTTTCCCTAGAGAAAAAGGCATCCAAGACATTATACAGAGGACACCTTGTAAGTTGGCATTTCATTAGGCATTCAGAAATAAAGAAGATTAAGAATTTAAAACATGCTTTAATGATTTAGGACTTCAACAGTAGTTTTGTAAAAGATATTTACACAAATACTATACTTTCTATCCAACAGGATGCAGAAGACATCCATTGATGGCCTCGTTGCTCTCTTTCACCAATGTGAAATCCACAATATGTAACAAGGTACATTTTAGGCTAAGAAAGTAGGGTTACCTATATAGGGATAGTATGAACAATCTTACACCCAAGTACAATGGTCTGATGCTTTGCTCCTGTTTGTCCTTGATACTCTAAAGCACTTTCATATTCTCTCTTAATTTTTAAGTCTCTAGGAAGAATATGCCATATTGCGCTTTTCTAAATGATTGCAGAATAAATACCATATGCTCTCTGAGGAGGCTTATCTTTTAACTGGCTAGAGAATAAGTCACATATGGGGAACACAAGTTGGGACCTGTGCCTCATGGCAAGAAAGGCTTTTGTGAAATGTCTGCCGGAGACTTGAACTTTGGCTGGCAACCCTCCCGGGCTAGCTAGAAACAGCATGGTGATTGCATGGACCATTGACCAAAGAGGCTTCAAGGAAAGAGAAAGACTGAAACTTGGTCATCTTTTTTTTTTTCTTTTCATAGGATTTGGCTGTTTAAGTTCAAGGGTGGCCTTGATAAACTGAGGAAAAGAAGTCACCTATTAAGTACCCATATTTCTCTTTCATTCATGGCTTTTACTATTGTCTTATAGGCTGGGTCTCCAGGATGCCAAAACCAATAATCAAAGAATGAAAAATTAGGCATTTCACCGAGCTTATTGTTCTCTCCAGTGTCAAAAACTGTTTGATTACTTTCCTAAATGGAAATTTTTTGACATCATAAAGACAGCCTGTGTCTAATATCACAGGGAAAGTTTGAAAGATAAAATAGAGTATACTATATCCATCTTGGGCCAATGGGGCTAATCCTTTCTTACCAAGACAGTTTGATGTTTTTCCTCCCCTGGTTATTTCAGAATGTTGTAGGCAAAATACTGTTGCTCATTTAACACTATCGAATATTTCTGCCCCATCCTCCAGGCCCCTTTATTTGCTCTCATCTTTATCAGATTCAAAACATTCATCCTTACCTTTAGAACTTTCATCTTCACATTTACTTCTTCACTTCCTACATCATCTATATTTATCCATTTGACCATACTACTAGGTAATTATTAAGTACTCTCTTTGTATTGAAATTAATTTGTATCATTTTATATTTATTTATCTGTAAATATGTGGAAGCCCAGCCCACATACACACACATACACACACACACACACACACACACACACGGAGTAAAATGAGAGTTTTTCCAAGACAAGGGTTATTTGAGATATAGCAGCATTTTCTTTATCTTGCTTGGAACCAGGCCTCTATTACAAGCTATCTCCTCACTGCCCCCTTTCCAGTTCTCTTTTATATACTGTCTCCCTTATCTTCCATATTTCACCCTTAGACTCCTTCTCAGTGCCCCTAGCTCTGATAGGTGAAACTTTCACCTTATCTTGCTAGGTCTGTATGACACTTTCTGACCACCTACACACTGTGCAGGTGTCCTTGACTCTCCCACTCACAGGGCTGTTATGATGATCAAAGGAGATGATATATGTAAATTGCTTTTTAAATCTTAAAGTACTATATAAATGGCAGCAATCATTTATCATTTTCATTTTTGGTCACAACATCCATTGGGTTCAACTCACATCTTCAAAGAACCCCACTACAACAACCCCGAGTGGTCATCAAGCCTCTGTTCGAAGATATCCTTTCCAAGGTAGACCATCTCGCCACTCTGAGGCATCCCTGAATCCAGTTACCCCCATTTCCAATCTATCTTCATACAGTTGCCAAAGTGATATTCCTACAGTGCAGGTCTGATTATGTTACTCCTCTGTTCAAGACATCTTAGTAGTTTTTCATTAGTTTCAGCTTTAAATACAACTTTTAATCTCTGTTTATCATTTAAAGTCTTTCTCAAGCCTACTTCAGTCTATTTTTTCAGATTGGTTATACATTACTCCTCATGCCCTTTACTTCCTGGTAAACTGGTCTACTTCCTGTTTTCCTACTGCCTCTCTGCCTTTGGGAAAACTATTCTCAATGACTAAAATGTTTCTCTTTTGAAATTCCTCCCGCTCTTCTAGACTCCCCTCAAGTCTGACTGAGAGTCCTCTTACCAGCTGATCACTGTGTATTTTGTGTATATACATCCCATATTTATCTGTAAATATTCCATCTCTCTCTGATAAAACGTAAGACTTAACAGCAGAGACTATCTCCCTTTCGTTGTATCCGAAGCATTGGTTGAGTGCCTGACCCATGGGTTAGGTACTTGATAAATGGATGTTGGTGGATTGGTTACTGTGTTCTCAAAGATATGACAGGGTTATTCCTTTAAGACCTAAAAGGGGCCTATGAAATTATCTAACATAGAAAATTTTCTCATTTCACAAATGAGGAAGTTGAGGCCTAGAGAGATTGAGAGCTAGGAAGTCATACTTTCTGCTATATGATGCTTAGAACCATGGGTTTAATTCAGAACACATTTTGTAAAAACATATTAAGAAGCAACTGAGCAGCAAAAGTTATGTAAAGTCATTGAAAATGGATCAAATGAAGGTTAAAACTGAATTGATAGATAGAATTCAATTTTCCTTTCCCCATTTGCCCAGTCTCTAGGAAAATGCCTTGAACATAGTAGCCCAGAAACTGATGTTTGTTGAATGCATGAATGAAGTGTTGTTTGATCCAAATAAGAGTGAAATTTACCAAAGTAATTGTCTTCAAGTATTTGAAGGATTATGAAAGAATATTTAATAGTTTTTTCTCTTCTTCTACAAAGGGAGAGGAAGAAAAAGTTTAAAACAAAGGGATTTAAAAAATCAGATGTATTCAGTTAGATGCAAAAAAAAAAAATTTCCTTGGCCATAAGAATAATTTATCACTTCAATAGATCATTAGAGGAGATGACGGTTTCCATTGTTTGAGTGACTGAAAACTATGACAAGCAACAGTATTTTTAAGATGGTTTAGGTGTTGCTCTCCTTCTTATGGTCCTCTAGAGGTCTAGGAGTTTAGATTTTTGTACACCAGATCCCATACTAGCCTTTCAACTTTGCCCCTGAATTCTAGCATTATTGTCTCTCTTATGATTTCATTTAAATTTATTCACTTTGGATGTTGACTTAACATCATTCCTGTCAATGAAGAGATGAGTTCTTTTCCTAACTAATATGAGGTCAGTGACTTATAACCTATGACTCAGATATAGTTGACATAATCCTGAAGAGCCTTAAAAGATATTGTCAAGGATATAACTAGCTATTCTTGGCCTTGGACAGAATATTCATCTCCCAAGTCTTCTGGCTGTCTGTGCCGAAGACCTCAGGCAGCTAGCAGCAAAGACTAATGCACAAGACTTTTCCACAAAACACAAGGGAACAACTTAGGAAAAACCACTAGGTAACTAGACACTGCTATATTACTCTGCCACAAAGAGGTCTCACCTGCTTCTCTTGTAATCTCTCCTAGTGTAATTAGTTCTAAAGATCAAGTATAAGAGCTAGTTTTGGAATACCAAACCAGAGATCTGAGTCCTCCCTCTTTTTATCTCCTGCTTAAGGTGGAAAAGCTGATGACCTTGTTAGGGATTTTGGCGGCAGCTGCTGCCTTCTTGCTCCCATAGTTCAACTGCCCTGCCTCTCTGCTGTGATAACAAATAATGAATTTAATCTTGTTAGCTCTTGACATACAAGGAAGGTCGTGGAATCTTTATCCCTGTAGATAAGTAAAGATAGAACAGTCAGCAATCTTTCCTAGCTTGGGCATTGATTTTCCTTGAGGCTTGTGGATTTGACCAAATAATCTTTTGAGACTCCTCTCTGCTGGATGATCCTGAGATTTTAGCAAAGAGCAAATTCTCAGCCATTGTGAAGTGTGAACTTTATAAAGGGACATACATATGGTAATGCGTTTTTCTGAAGTTGATAGTATGTGTTTAAAAAATACTTTGGGATCTTATGGGTATAAAACCATTACTATTCTAACAGAAAGCAAAGAATAACATTTTTATGCATATCTGTAACACATCATAGTTTCCTCCCCCCTTACCCTTCCAATAGAAGATAGAGAATATTTTGCCAAGTTTGGGACCCATTTGGACCTGTGGTTTCTAAATTTCAAGCTCAGATCAAACACTTTGGGTTTAACCTTGTTTGCTTTTGGCCAAAGTGGCTTCCTGTTTCTAAGAAAGAAAAATGGGCCAAAAGGCCTCTTTAAAAAGATCATAGTCTCTCCAACAGTTAGTGCCTGTCACTGTGCAATGATCTGATGAGTTAAGTGTAAATGAATCAGAAACATGTAAACTAAATTTACCTTTAAAATGCACATGGATTTAGGAATTAAGGAGAGGAGGGAACTGTTTGAGAAGAGGGCTTGGCAAAAGACTCCTATGGTATTGCCAAACCCAAGTGTTTAAAAAACATTGTTGCTAGAGACATATGAGGAACCCAAAAAACTTGTTCAGCCTTTGCCTCTCCCTAGTTTTTTCTTCTTATAATTTTGTTGTACTTATTCCCACAGCCAACTTCAAATGACCCCAAAAAATCAGGGCAGCTAAAAAGTTTGCTTAAACTTCTTAATACTTTTAATCCTTACTTGTTATAATTTGATTACTGAGACAGATTTTTCCCTGTGGGCCTCCTATTAAATCACTTTCAAGTTGAAACAAACCAGAAATCCTTTCAACTACACAGAGTTAGTATTCACTCTAGCTGTTCAGACTGTGTGCACAGACTGTCGAATATTTCTTTTTAAATGATAGAAATGGACCTAGAGGACACTTCGATGGTGCCATCCTACCAAACTAAAGGAAATCCAGTAAGTAAATAAACATGATGTTTTAGCTCTACTATTTAGGTTAATACCTGAACTTGCTGCTCCAATTTTTTCAGATTTTTTTGTATCAATGATGGAGGTCCCTCTGAAAATAATATTTGGATTAGGAGTTTATCCTGCGTTACTTAGTGGGGAAAAAGAAAAACAAGAAAAAACTAACACTTCCCTGTAATTTAAAGGAGAGATTCTGGCCTAAACCTACTGTTAAATCCTTGAACTTGTAAATAATCTGCTAATTTTAACATATGTTTTACTTTTGTTCAATATTTTTAAGTTATATTATTTATTTAGAGGTCAATAGATTATATAAGTAAATTAGGGATGGCTAGAGAGTAGCTATTATTATTGTTTTTATCAGTTGTCATTATTAACAATAATCTCCTCAAAGCCAAATCTGCCATCCATATGGGGTAAGGGAAGTGGCAAAGTAGGGGAACACCAACTAGGGGAATGTGCAGTGGGAATTTGGTGTGCTCTGGGATCACTGTGGTTGTTTTGAAGTTCCGAGAGAACTCTTTAAATGATTTTAAACTGAGCTCTGGTGATACTACCGGTGGGATTAGCATCCCATGCAATATGTGTTAAGAGTTAATGAAATAGAAGGGTTTCATAGGTTTCAAAGGTAGGTTTTATTAAACTTCTTGATGATAAGCTTTATGCAGGAGGTAGAAGAGTGAGTGGAACTCTCTTTTTTCTGTTACAACAAGAGGGCAAGATAAACTAGGACAAAGAAGAAATGCCACCATCCCATCTGCTGGAAATGCTTCAAGAGAGAAGACCACTAAAGAGGAAATGTCCACATTCAATGGACTAACGAGATGGATGCTTTTATTATGCTGTAGGACCATCTCATAAAGATGCTGGAAATAAGTATTATATTATTAAAGGACAGGGTTTCATACTTTTTTTCAATGAGATCCTTAGTTGCAAGTCTTAGGACAACGTATTGCTGATTAGTGGAGGGAAAACATCAGAAATAATTTTATCTTTAAGACAAGATCAGATGAAATAGATTAAATTGAGAACTGATTAAAATCTGAATAGGGGAAAATTGAAGAAGCTGAGATCACTGAAAGTTGATGTTTGTTCTTCATTCTTGAAGAGGACCATGACATCAGGGAGGTGATGCCATGACATGCAAATGAATTGGACTTAAATGAGGGACAGCTGTGCAAAGTCACCGCCACACTTTCTCCTCCAGAGCCCTCTAGGTGCAATGGCCAGATATGGATCAGCACAACTAAAGATGGCCCAGGATGCAGTGGTGGTCCTTGGCCTTTTCAAGGTAAGATCTTTAGCAGGTCTCAGTGTCACTGAAAGTATTCACTTAATACAAACACCAGAAATTATATCTAAAAAGCAAGTGGTTGACAACAATACTGATATCTCAAATAACTTTGGAAATGAAATGGTCCTTATTTGAGTTGAATTTTGATAAGCCCTTTTTGAGTTTGGTGTCATGAACCTAACTAGCAGATTAGTTACACCAGAAAAGAATAATTCAAGGAAGCTTCCATTTGCCATAATCATCACAAAAGAACACTTTCTCTCATAATATTGGACAGAAAGTGTGCAGATATTTCAGAACTTGCATACAATATTATATGTGGCACTAATTTTCATGATAAGAATCATAGAAGTAAAGGGAGAGCTACCAAGGAACATTGCTAAAGACAGAATTCAAACACCGTCATAACAGAAATGACTTGCAGCACCATTGAAGAGCAGTGAAAGATACATCAAAATCCACCTGATATGCCCTGTAGAAAATTTGAATCCAAGTTGCTCAAATAAAAGCAATGAAAAATATATACAGAATGGAAATCTGAGAAATAAAAGTATGCCTCAAATTCCATGTATTTTTAGTTAGCAATTGAATAGTCAATGAACATTTATTAAGTGCTTGTTATGTGGTAGGTACTGTGCCAAGCACTGGCAATAAAAATACAAAAAAAAGATAGTTCCTGCCCTCAAGGAACTTACAATCTAGTGGGGGAAAGACAACACACAAAAGAAAGTGGAAAAGTGGGGATAGATGACAGAGGAGCAGGAGAGAAGATGATGCAAGACACCAAGACATGGTGAAGTTAGGGATGTACCAGAGTCGTGCAGCTAGATGAAAAATAAGGAAATGCTTGAGCTGAGTTCTCTTTTTAAATGGAGGTTTGGAGCCCCAGCCTCCAATCAGAGAGGAGGTGATGATAATATCTTATAGGATGATGAGGAATTTCAAGAGATGCATAGATGCAATGCATAAAGTAAAAACAGCACAAGGAACAAAATACGCAATTCAAGATAATCAAAATATTTAGAGCAGATATTTGAGAAGCAAAGAAAACAGAGGCAAGAGAGAACCCTTGAAGAGGATATGGACAATGTCTTATCATCTGTATGGCTTCAGGAAGTCCAACCAAACAACAACTCATGTTGGATTTAATGTGAACCAGAGCCCAGAGCCTGTGCACTGTTAATATATGAACAATTGAACAGTTATATCAAATTAGATGAATGAAACTTGATTTGCGCTACAAAACTGGAGAGCAGCAGGGCCAGTTAAGGTCCATAGTTATTAGTTCAAACACTTACCAGTGCCCCATATATTAAGAGCACAGTACTTTACCAGCTTCTCCAGATACAAATGAGATCTCACTTTTCTTAACCTAAGAAATCACATATCTATTACCAGAAGATGAGAATACTTCTGACTCCTCCAAGTATCAGCCAATTATTTATCTACCACTAGCAGATTGCATCACTTAAAAAAAACAACAACCTTGTAAAATCCTTTACAAGATAAGAACATATTGAACAAAGAACAAAAGGGTATACCATTAAGTCCTAGAGGTATAAAAAGCAGTTTTCTGATTCTGTAATTATTGAACAAGTCACCTGAAAGTATTGAAATATCTACACTTTTAAAATTGATTATTACAAAGTCTTTGACCAATTTCTTTACTTATGACTTAGTCAAGCACACAAATATATAAATAGGTTCACATATACTGAGAAGTCTAGAGTATATGACCTATATATAGAAAACTGTTGTCTTTTTAATGCATGGTTGTTGCTTAGACATTTTCACTTGGTTTGCCATTTTTTTTCCAGTTCATTTTGCACATGAGAAAAGTGAGGCAAACAGAGTTAAGTGACTTGCCTATGGTCACACAGCTAGTAAGTGTCAGGTCAAATTTGAACTCAAATCTTCCTGACTCAAGGCCAACAACTCCACCCACTGGGCCACTTAGCTCTCTTATTTAATATATACTACTAACTAAATAATGTCAAGAGCAAATTAAATGTGTCTTCTCTCAGGGATATAGTTTAAATATTTAGGGTTTGCTTATCTTTAGACTGATTATTGTTTTTCCTAAATAGAAGTGAATATGGCTTCCAAGTCAAAGAATGAGATGAGTCAAAACATCTTACTAATCACTTGATGTATATAGATAACATCTAGCTTAATGGTTCCACTTAAAACACATTTAAAAGCATGAAATGTTTTTCCAGAGATATCAAAATGTCCTTGGGGGTTCAAGTATACAATTCTTTATATATACTAAGGAAACTTTGAAACTAGTTTGAAACTAGTCTTTGAATCTGAATCCGGAGGTCAATCAGAATTATCCAACAGATGGAGGTGATACTTATAGACACCTTGATTTCCAGCAGAAAGACATAGTGAGCATTCATCATCATCGTCATCATCTTGATGATAATTAAATAGCAAGCACTTATATAACCCTTAAATTTGGCAAAACATTTTACAAATATCTCATTTTTGCTCATAATAATACTGGGAAGTAGGTAATATTATTATCCTGATTTTATAGTTAATGAAACGGAGGGTCATGCAATTAGTATTTTTGTGGCTAGATTTGAATGGAGATCTTCCTGACTCCAGGACCATACTCTATACACTTCAACATTTAGTTACCTCTAAAATATTATGTCATCTGATCTTTACAATAACCCTGGGAGGTAGGCATTATTATTATCCCCATTTTAAAGATAGTAAAATTGAGGCAGATAGAGGTTAAGTCATTTGCAAGGTCATAAAATTGTACATGTCAAAGACCATATTTAAATTTTGGTCATCTTGAGTCCAGGTCCCATCCTATATCCACTGTGCCATTTTGCTATTCAGGAGTAAGTTGTAGTATATGTTAAAAGACTTATTGGAATCATGAAATCCAAGCCCAATGAGATGCACATTTGAAACAATTAGCATCCATATAATCTCAGTTTTTACACAGACTTTTGGAACAATAAAATGAACTCTGATTTCAAAAGTTTTCTAGCAAAAGCCTGTACAATATTAGCAGAATACAGAATCTAGTTACCTTAAAGTAGCCATGGAACAATAACACTAATAAAAAAAAGGAAAGGAATGATAGATATTTTCAGAAATTTACAGAAATACTTGTGGAACAAGCAGACATCAGTTTTCTGAGCCAAAGTAAAGTCTGACAACCAGGGCATGCCAATAGATTTATAAAATAGAACAAAGTTCTTAGACTCAGCATGTAGCCTTATGAGATGGCTCACAAACAAGAGTGGAGTGAAAAGGCCTCCAAGGGTCACATCTACCTGAACACAACCAGCAATATGTTGACAAGCAAGCATTGTCAAACAATGACTGAATCATGTGGACGTGTTTATAGAAATGTGGGATTTATGATGACAATTTGGAACCAGATTATTTCTTTTTTTTTTAAAGTGCTTTTCTTTTTTTTTTTAATTTATTTATTTAACTTTTTACATTCATTTCCACAAAATTTTGGGTTCCAATTTTTTCTCCCCTTTTATCCCCTCCCCCCACCCCAATACACCGAGCAATCTAATTTTCCCTATCTCCAATCTGCCCTCTCTTCTGTCATCCCTCCCTTCTCTTGTCCCCATCTTCTCTTTTGTCCTGTAGGGCCAGATGACTTTCTATTCCTCATTAACTGTATGTCTTATTTCCTAGTAGCAACAACAATACTAAACAGTTGTTCCTAAAACTTGAGTTCCAAATTCTCCCCATCCCTCCCTCCCCACCTATTCCCTTTGGGAAGGCAGGCAATTCAATATAGGCCATATCTGTGTAGTTTTGCAAATGACTTCCATAATAGTCATGTTATGTAAGACTAACTGAATTACCCTCCATCCTATCCTGCCCCTCATTGTTTCTATTCTGTCTTTTGATCCTGTCCCTCCCTGAGCGTTGACTTCAAATTGCTCCCTCCTCCCATTGCCCTCCCTTCCATCATTCCCCCCCCTTGCTTATCTCCTTCTCCCCCACTTTCCTGTACTGTAAGATAGGTTTTCATACCAAAATGAGTGTGCATTTTACTCCTTCCTTTAGTCGAATGTGATGAGGGTAAAATTCATGTTTTTTTCTCAGCTCTCCTCTTTTTCCCTCCACTAAAAGGTCTCCTGCTTGCCTCTTAAATGACATACAATTTACCCCATTCCATTTCACCCTCTTTCCTCCCCCTACCTTTCTCTCTCACCATTTACCTTAATTTCTTTTAAGATATGGTCCCATCCTATTCAATTCACTCTGTGCTCTCTGTCTCTGTGTGGGCATGTATGTGTGTATGTGTGTGTACATGCAAGCATGTACATGTGTGTGTGTGGTCCCACCAACTACCCAGATACTGAAACATTTTAAGAGTTACAAATATTGTCTTTCCATGTAGGAATGTAAACAGTTCACCTTTGGTAAGTCCCTTATGACTTCTCTTTGCTGTTTACTTTTTCATGCTTCTTCTCCTTCTTGTGTTTGAAAGTCAAATTTTCTTTTCAGCTCTGGTGTTTTCATCAAGAATGCTTGAAAGTCCTCTGTTTCATTGAAAGACCATATTTTCCCCTGAAGTATTATACTCAGTTTTGCTGGGTAGGTGATTCTTGGTTTGAGTCCTAGTTACTTTGACTTGTGGAATATCCTATTCCATGCCCTTCGATCCCTTAATGTAGAAGCTGCTAGATCTTGAGTTATCCTGATTTTATTTCCACAATACTGGAATTGTTTCTTTCTAGTTGCTTGCAATATTTTCTCTTTGACCTGGGAACTCTGGAATTTGGTCACAATGTTCCTAGGAGTTTCTCTTTTTGGATCTCTTTCAGGTGGTGATCGATGGATTCTTTCAATACTTATTTTGCCCTCTGGTTGTAGAATGTCAGGGCAGTTTTCCTCGATAATTTCATGAAAGATGATGTCTAGGCTCTTTTTTTGATCATGGCTTTCAGGTAGTCCCATAATTTTTAAATTGTCTCTCCTGGATCTATTTTCCAGGTCAGTTGTTTTTCCAATGAGATATTTCACATTCTCTTCCATTTTTTCATTCTTTTGGTTTTGTTTAGTGATTTCTTGGTTTCTCAGAAAGTCATTAGACTCCATCTGTTCCATTCTAATTTTGAGAGAACTATTCTCTTCAGTAAGCTTTTGAACCTCTTTTTCCATTTGGCTAATTCTGCTTTTGAAAGCATTCTTCTCCTCATTGGCTTTTTGAACCTCTTTTGCCTATTGAGTGAGGCTATTTTTCAAGGTGTTATTTTCTTCAGCATTTTTTTGGGACTCCTTTACCAAGGTATTGACCCGTTTTTCATGCTTTTCTTGCATCTCTGTCATTTTTCTTCCCAGTTTTTCCTCCACCTGTCTAACTTGCTTTTCAAAATCCTTTTTGAGCTCTTCCAAGGCCTGAGCCCACCTGACATCTCCATGGGATGTCTGGGATACAGAGGCCCCAACCTCCACATCTTTCCCTGATGGTAAGAATATTTCCTCGTCGTCAGAACTGAATGGTGGGAACATTTGCACCTGCTCAAAGAAGCTCTCTGTACTGTTATTTTTCTTCCCTTTTCTGGGCATTTTCCCAGCCAGTTACTTGACTTCTGAGATTCCTCTCCACCCCCGCCTAGATCCGCCCAGCTAGTGCTTGGGGTCTGAGATTCAAATGAGCTTTCCACAGCAGGCACAGCTGCTATTCAATGTGAGCTTTAGTTCTGGTGCTGGGGTGGGGGCAGGGCCACCTCCCAGGCTCAGCTCCCTCAGGTGGTTTATGCAGAGACTTTCAGTAATGAAGATCCTGCCTGCTGCTCGGGGAGTCCCGGGGGCCGCCACTGCCTCCGCCGCTTCCTGCTCCTGCCTCTGCTTCCGCCGCTTCCTCCCGAGGGGGCCCGAGTCATGGAGACACCCCGCTCCCCTCTCAGCCAGCCCAGACGTCTCTCCCACTGACCTGTAGCATCTGTGGAGGGAGGGAACTTCCCGGCTGCTGGAGGTTCCATCCCTGAAGCCTGCTCGGATCAGCTCCTCTGGGGCCGCCCGGCCAGGGCAGGGCAGGGGTGGACTCCGCTTTCTGGGGCACGACAGACCCTAAGGAGAGCCGTCCTTAAGGAGAGCTGTCCTAAGGAGAGCTCTCCTAAGGAGAGCTCTCTGCAACGGAAATCTCTTCCACTGTGTTTCTGCACACCCTGCAGTGATCCAGAACTTGTGGGGAGCTCTTCTTACATTAAATCCATGGGCTGTGGGTTCAGAGCTCGCATACCTCAGTCTTTCTACTCCGCCATATTGACTCCACCCCCCAGATTATTTCTACTAGTAAAGGCAGATTGGTTGTCATTAAAGATCCTGAACTTATTGACCAATGAAGATAAGATAAAGAAATAATAGAAACTGTGTAGAACATTACTGCAAGGTGCAAAAAATTCAGCATCTATTGGATATTGAGAAAGATATGATTTAGTGGCAAGAATTAGGTGCTACAAATTCATGGTTGTTCATAAAGTACATGAGAAATCCCTCTATTACTAAGATCCTTAAAAATTCAAGAAACAAACTCTATTGGAACCCTACCATTGTCACAGATATAGAATTATTGCTCAAAATTGTCCCGATATACCATTGATTCTCTCAAATTTAAGAATATTTTGAATAGATGCAGCTATGCCAAATGTTCATAATCTCCAAGTTACATCAAAATCACATAGGAACAGGGTGAGGAGAAGATTATTTCTAATTGCCTTCCTGCTACTAGATTGACCCAAAGGTGTTTTCAATGAGCCAGAAAAAGATGAATTTATATTAAAAATTTTTGTTTACTAAAGATAAAAGCAGATTATTTCAACCACCTATGCAGCAGTCCTCAGAACATTAAATATTAAATAATGGGGGTTCATTTCTGTCAGCTCCATTCAAAAAGAAAGGAAAAAGGCAAATAGAGAAAACACACTCTGACATTCATATTGCATTGTAAGGTTTGCCAAGTATTTTGCATACATTACTCATTAGAATATCATAATAACCCTGGGAAAGATGTACTATTACAGATAGCATTATCTTCATTTTACAGATAAGGAAACTGAGGTTCAAAGAACTTTTCCATAATCCCATAGCTAGTGAAGCTTGTGAGACTGGATATGAATTCAGGTCTTCCCAGTTCAGTTCTAGCACTCTCTCTATTTCACCATGCTATTTGTCAATATGGGGCCTTTCCAGTTTTGCCATGGCCACTGCTCTGATGACTTCTACTTTAAAAGTCTGCTTCCAGATTGTCTGAGGGTGATAACAGAGGCTTGGAATTGCACACATTAAGAGAGATCCCCATCCAGGAAGAACCAAGAGCCATTTAAGGACATTTAGAATTTACAATGAGTAGCAGAAATGTGTGAAAGATGGAGTTAATACCTGCATTTCCAGTAGCAGCTGAATTTAATCTTGAACAGATGGGATCAGAAGCTGTATAAAATGGCTTTGGCCAGACTCTAAGCAGGAGTATGACAAATTGGGAAATAGAGAATGGAGCTGTTAGAGATAAGATACTCATGGTATTCAGTGTGGTCTAGATGGAAAGAACTCTGGACTTGCCTTTAGGAGATTTGGGCATAAATGGGCAAGTCTGAGCCTCATTTTTCTTGCTGACACTTTAAAGCTTCAAAGAGCTTTGATTTCTTGGGTGTGAGTTCTTCCCTTGATAGATGCAAATAGAAAGTTTCATAATTTAGTAGATGGTCTTTAAGAGTTACTGTGGTTTAACGATGAATCACTTTCTAGTTGTTTTTTGAAGAAATTCTGCAAGTTAACTAAACTTGGCCTTAAATGTTAAATGTAACATTACCAAGTTGTACTCAAATCCTGTCTAGTTTATTAGGATCTGCCAAAACTTGTATTCGAATGAGCTGATGCTTTCAAGAATACAGAATCTCCTCTAGGCATCAGAATAAGACCACAGTGGAGGTTACTCATCTGTAAAATCAAGATATAATATTTTCACTGCTCACCTCTTTCAACAGTTATTATGAGGAAAGTGTATTTTAAAATACAAGGGGATATGTGTGTGTATGTGCATACATGCACATAAATGTGCATATATGAATATATATACACATAAAAATATATAAATGTATATACTATTTGTGTGTGGACACATACATATGTATAATGATATAGCACATATAGAGTATATGTAACAGCATATGTTTATGTATAATGTATGTTACATATAGAGCATATATTATATATAGAATATATAGCATAGCCTATTTGTACATATAACGCATACACACAGTACATATACAGCATAGTGTATATATATAGACATTTATATTTGCTGTTAAATAATCATGACAACTTAATGTAAGTTGAAAATGAATTTATTTAATGTTGAAAAATGAAGCAATTACAGTAATATAGGCTAGACTTAAATATGGGCTAACTCCTTTTGTATGAAATCTCTGAAAGAAAAACATACAGCCTTCAGCAACATGACATTTTTTGTTTTTTTTTTTAGTATTTATTTTCCCCCAACTACATATAAAAATAATTTTTGACATTTGTGCTTAAAATTTTTGAGTTCTATATTTTCTCCCTTCCATCCTTCCCACCCCCAATCCCATTGAGAAGTTAAGCAATTTGATATAGATCATAAATGTGTCATCATACAAAACATTTCCACAACATTCATATTGTGAAAGAAAGCATAGACAAAAAAACTCAAAAAAAATAAAGAAAGCAAATAAAGTGTGCTTCAATATGTATCCAGACACTACCAATCCTCTCTCTGGGGATGGATGTCATTTTTTGATCATAAGTCTTTCAGAGTTGTCTTGGATCATTCTATTGCTGAGAATCACTAAGTCTTTCACAACTGATCATCTTACAGTATTGCAGTTACTTTGTACACAGTACATTTCGCTTTGCATCAGCTCATGTAAGTCTTTCTAGGTTTTTCTGAGAGCATTCCACTCATTATTTTTTATAGTAAATAGTATCCCATCATAATCACATATCACAATTTGTTTAGCCATTTCACAATTGAAAGACATCCCCTCAATTTCTAATTCTTTGTCACTTGAAAAGAGCCGCAATAAATATTTTTTGTACTATACTTCCTTTTCCTTTTGTTTTTTGTCTCATTTGGGATAGAGACTTAGTAGTGATATTGCTAGATCAAAAGGTATGTGCATGGTGTTCCAAATTGCCTTCCAGAATGGTTCAACCAGTTCACAACTCCCCCAAAAGTGCATTAATGTCTCCTTTTCTCCACATACCCTCCAACATTTGTTATTTTCCTTTTCTTTCCTATTAGCCAATCTAATAGGCATGAGGTAGTGCCTCAGAATTGTTTTATTTGCGTTTCTTCAATCAATAATGAATTAGAGCATTTTTTCATATGGTTAGAGATAACTGATTACATCATCTGAAAATTGTTCATGTTTTTATCATTTATCAATTGGGGAATGACTTATTTTTATAAATTTGTCTCACTTCTCTCTATGGTGGAGAAATGAGGCCTTTATCAGAGAATTTTTTTTAAATTAATTAATTAATTTTTATTTTTTTGGTGTTCTTCAATAACTTCCTTAAAATTAAGATTTTTATCCCCCCTCACCCCCCCACCTTTCTTTCCTCCACTACCCCACTCCCTCCCTGCGACAGCATACAACTCCGTATAGGTTCTACATATACTTTCCTATTGAGTACATTTTCACAATAGTCATGTTATGTAGTTGAACTAAAATAAATGGAAGAAATCATATAACAAATCAAAATATAATACACTAAAACCATACAAACATGATCTGGTACATTTTGCGAATGACTTCCATATTTCTTTCTCTGAGTGTGGAAGACATTTTGTGTTAGAATACTACCACCATTGGGATTTTTTTTTTTAGTAAGTTCTTGCATTATTATGAAGTTCCAAGTCTACCAGAAAAAACTCTCTCACACTGTGGTCATTGCTGTGCACAAGGTTCTCCTGGTTCTGCTCCTTTCACTCAGCATCAGATCATATAAGTCCTTCCAGGCCTCCCTGAAGTCTTCTTGTTCATCATTTCTTATGGTGCAATAGTACTCCATTACATTTATATACCATAATTTATTCAGCCATTCCCCAATTGATGGGCATCCCCTTGATTTCCAGTTTTTGGCTACCACAAAGAGTGCTGCTATAAATATTTTTGTACATGTGGGACCATTTCCCATTTTTATGATCTCTTGGGGATACAGTCCTAGTAGCGATATTACTGGGTCAAAGGGTATGCACATTTTTGTAGCCCTTTGGGCATAGTTCCAAACCATTCTCCAGAATGGTTGGATGAGCTCACAGCTCCACCAACAATGAATTAGTGTTTCAACTCTCCCACATCCTCTCCAGCATTTATCATTTTCTTGTTCTGTCATATTTGCCAATCTTATAGGTGTGATGTTGTACCTCAGAGTTGTTCTGATCTGCTGGTTCTGATCTGCTGTTCTGATCTCTCTAATTGGTAGCGATTTTGAGCACTTTTTCATATGATTATAGATATCTTTAATTTCTTCCCCTGAAAATTGCCTGTTCATATCCTTTGACCACTTATCAATTCGGGAATGACTTGTATGGTTGTACATTTGAGTCAGTTCTCTATATATTGTAGAAATGAGGCCTTTATCCCCGAGCTTAGCCGTAAAAATTTTTTCCCAATTTACTACATCCCTCTGAATTTTGGTTGCATTGGGTTTGGTTGTGCAAAAACTTTTCAGTTTAATGTAATCAGAATTATCCATCTTGCATTTCATAATGCTTTCTATCGCTTCTTTAGTGAAAAATTCTTCCCCTCTCCATAAATCTGATAGATACACTATTCCTTGCTCCTCCAGTTTATTCATGGTATCAATCTTTATATCTAAATCATGTACCCATTTGGACTTTATTCTTGTGTACAGTGTCAGTCATGAGTCTATACCTAATTTCCACCACACTGTTAACCAGTTTTCCCAGCAAATTTTGTCAAACATCGAGTTCTTATCCCAGAAGCTGGGATCTTTGGGTTTATCAAACAGGAGGTTGCTATATTCCTTGCCTACTGTGTCTTGAGTGCCAAGTCTATTCCATTTGTTTACCCCTCTATTTCTTAGCCAATACCAAGTAGTTTTGATAATTGCTACTTTATAATACAATTTGAGGTCTGGTAGCATTAGGCCACCTTCCCAGGCATTTCTTTTCATTAGTCCCTTTGATATTCTGGACATTTTGTTCTTCCAAATGAATTTTGATATTATTTTATCCAGCTCTAGAAAATAATTACCTGATAGTTTAATTGGTATGGCACTAAATAAGTAAATTAATTTAGGTAGAATTGTCATTTTTATTATATTAGCTTGGTCTACCCATGAACAACTGATGTTTTTCCACTTACTTAAATCTGACTTTATTTGTGCAAAAAGTGTCTTGCAATTGTGTTCATATAATCCCTGAGTTTGTTTTGGCAGGTAAACTCCTAAGCATTTTATAGTGTCTACCCTAGCTTTAATTGGGATTTCTCTTTTTATCTCTTGGTGTTGGACTTTGTTGCTAACATATAGGAATGCAGAAGATTTGTGTGGGTTTATTTTGTAATCTGCAACCTTGCCAAAGTTGTTTATTATTTCAAGTAGTTTTTTATTTGAATCTCTGGGATTCTCTAAGTATATCATCATATCATCTGCAAAGAGTGATAACTTAGTTTCTTCTTTGGCTATTTTTATTCCTTCAATTTCTTTATCTTGTCTAATTGCTACCGCTAACATTTCTTGTACCATATTGAGTAATAGTGGTGATAATGGACATCCTTGTTTCACCCCTGATCTTACTGGAAATGCATCTAGCTTATCCCCATTGCATATAATGCTTGCTGAAGGTTTTAAGTAGATACTGCTTTTTATTTTATGGAAAGTTCCCTTTATTCCTATGTTCTCCAGTGTTTTTAATAGGAATGGGTGTTGTATTTTGTTGAAAGTTTTTTCTGCATCTATTGAGATAATCATGTGGTTTTTGTTAGTTTTATTGTTGATATGATCAATAATGATAATAGTTTTTCTAATATTGAACCAGCCCTGCGTTTCTGGTATGAATCCTACCTGATCATAATATATTATTTTCATGATAAGATGCTGTATTTGTTTTGCGAAATCTTGTTTAAAATTTTTGCATCTATATTCATTAGAGAAATTGGTCTATAATTTTCTTTCTCTGTTTTATCTCTTCCTGGTTTGGGTATCAAAACCATATTTGTATCATAGAAAGAATTTGGGAGGACTCCTTCTTCCCCAATTTTCAAAAATAGTCTATATAGTATTGGAATTAACTGTTCTTTAAAGGTTTGATAGAATTCACTTGTGAATCCATCTGGTCCTGGAGATTTTTTCCTAGGGAGTTCATTGATGGCTTGTTCAATTTCTTTTTCTGAGATGGGGTTGTTTAAGTATTCAATTTCCTCTTCTGTTAATCTGGGCAATTTATATTTTTGAAAATATTCATCCATCTCATTTAGATTATCGAATTTGTGGGCATAAAGTTGGGGAAAGTAATTTCTAATTATTGTTTTAATTTCCTCCTCATTGGAGGTGAGTTCACCCCTTTCATTTTTAATATTAGTAATTTGATTTTCTTCTTTCTTTTTTTAAATCAAATTGACCAAAGGTTTATCAATTTTATTAGTTTTTTCATGAAACCAACTATTGGTTTTATTTATTAATTCAATAGTTTTCTTAATTTCAATTTTATTAATCTCTCCTTTGGTTTTCAGTATTTCTAATTTGGTATTTTCTTGGGGATTTTCAATTTGTTCTTTTTCTAGCTTTTTCAGCTGCATGCCCAAGTCATTGATCCCCTCTATTTTATTTATGTAGGCATTCAAAGATACAAAAATTCCCTTAAGAACTGCTTTTGCAGTATCTCATAAGATTTGGTGGGTTGTCTCATTATTGTCATTCTCTTGAACGAAGTTGTTGATTGTTTTTATGATTTCTTCTTTAACCCATTCCTTCTTTAGGATTAGATTATTTAGTTTCCCATTGATTTTTGCTTTATCTTTCCATGGCCTTTTATTACATATAATTTTTATGGCATTACGATCTGAGAAGGATGCAGTGATTATCTCTGCCTTTCTGCACTGGATTGTGAGATTTTTATGTCCTAGTACATGGTCAATTTTTGTAAATATTCTATGTACCGCTTATAAAAAGGTATATTCCTTTCTATTCCCATTCAATTTTCTCCAAAATCTATTATATCTACCTTATCTAGAGTTTTATTTACCTCCTTAACCTCTTTCTTGTTTATTTTGAGGTTAGATTTATCAAGTTCAGAAAGAGGGAGGTTGAGGTCCCCCACTAGTATAGTTTTGCTGTCAATTTCTTCCTTCATCTCCCCCAATCTCTCCTCTAAGAATCTGGATGCTATACCACTTGGAGCATACATGTTTAGTAATGTTATTGCTTCATTGTCTATGGTGCCTTTTAGCAGGATATAGTTTCCATCCCTATCCCTTTTGATTAGATCTATTTTTGCTTTTGCTTTGTCTGAGATTAGGATTGCTACTCCTGCCTTTTTTACATCAGCTGAAGCACAATATATTCTACTCCACCCTTTGACCTTTATCCTATGTGTATCCCCCCGTTTCAAATGTGTTTCTTGTAAGCAGCATATTGTTCGATTATGGCTTTTAATCCATTCTGCTATCCATCTCCGTTTTATGAGAGAATGCATTCCATTCACATTCACGGTTATGATTACAATCTGTGTATTTTCCTCCTTCTTCTTTCCCACCATTTGTGCTTTTAGCTCTGCTGTCTCCCTTCCCCTCCTCAATAGTATTCACTTTTCACCACCTCTTCCTGCCACCTTCCCCTCCTTCTTTTAGTCCCCCTCCCTTTTACTCCCCTTTACTCTTATTGCTTCTTTCCCCCCTTTTAGCCTCCCTCTCCTTTCTTCCCCCTTCCTCTCCTACTGCCTATAGAGCTAGTTAGGATTATCTACTTAAGTTTATTGTTTCGTCCTTTAAACAAATCAGATGAGAGTACCTCTCACACAATGCTCATCTCCCTCCCCTCTTTCCCTCTACTATGATTTTGTACTTCTTCTTGTGATGTACTTTGCCATTTTCTGCTTCCTTCTTTTCACACCTCCTATTACAATCCCTTCTCATACTTAAATCATAGTTTTTTATCGTGACATCATTTACTTTATACCTGTTCCCCCTGTGCATATCCCTTTTATATTTCATAATAGCCGCACAATTCTCAAGATTAACAGGTATCATCTTCCCTTATAGGAGGGTAAACGGTTTGCCCTAATTGAGTAGCAAGTTGTTTCCCCCTCACGCCCATTTACCTTTTTATGATTCTCTTGAGACCTGCATTGGAAGATCGAATTGTCTAGTAAGTTTTGGTGTTTTGGTCAGGAAGCTCTGGAAATCCCTTACTTCGTTGAATGACTTTCTCCTTGCCTGAAATGTTATGCTGAACTTTGCTGGGTAGTTGATCCTTAGTTGTAGTCCCAACTCCTTTGCCTTATGAAATATTGGATTCCAATTCCTTCAGTCTTTTCATGTAGAAGCTGCAAGGTCCTGTGTAATCCTGACTGTATCTGCTTGATATTTAAATTGTTTCTTTCTGGATGCTTGTAATATTTTCTCCTTCATTTGATAGCTCTGGAATTTGGCAACTATATTTCTTGGGGTTTTGAGTTTGGAATCCCTTTCAGGAGGGGAATGGTGGATTCTTTCGATGATTATTTTTCCCTCTGAATCTAGTACTTCTGGGCAGTTTTCCTTGATGATTTCCTGGAAGATATTGTCCAGGCTCTTTTCTCCATCCTGGGTTTCTGGCAGGCCAATAATTCTGAAGTTTTCTCTTCTGGATCTATTTTCCAGGTCAGTTGTTTTTCCAATTAGATATTTTACATTTTCTTCTATCTTTTCATTCTTTAGATTTTGTTTGACTGATTCTTGCTGTCTCATTGAGTCATTAGTTTCTACTTGCCCAATCCTAATCTTTATCAAATTGTTTTCTTCCGTTAACTTTTGCATCTCCTTTTCCATCTGCCCAATTTTTCCTTTTAAGGAGCTATTTTCTCCAGTTAATTTTTGTACTTCCTTTTCCATTCGACCAATTTTCGCAGTTAGGTTTTGGGTTGCCTTTTCCATTTGGCCTTTTAGGGAGTTATTTTCCTTTTCCATCTGTTCAATTTTCTTTTTCAAAGAGATGTTCCCATCAGTAAATTCCTTTATCAAAATTTTAAAATCACTGGCCAGTTTATCTTCTATTTCCTTCTTCAGCTGTTCCAGGAGAGCTGTTTGTGTTTGCAAGCAGTTCATAGTCCCTTCAGAAGTTTCAGATGGAAGTACAGTCTCAGCTCTGACCTCTTTGGTGTTTGTGTTTTGGTGCTTATCCCCGTAGAAAGATTCTATGGTTCTTTCTCCCCTCTGCTTTTTCTTGTTCATGATGTTGTTTTGAGTGTTGTGGCTTCTGGTTCTTTCAGTCAGAAGCTACAGAACTTTTTGCTGAGCTGATATGTGAAGAAGCTAAAAGCAGGTTTTTGTTTTGTGTTTCCCTGATTAGCCCTGGGGTTAGCTTGTTAAGTGTGGGGGAGGAATGATCTGGTCACAGGAGATCTCCTCAGCTGAACTGAGGCAAAGGCAAGCTCAGGGGCTGGTGATCCCAGCTGCCCTATTGTCTTTCTGATTCCCCTGGAGAGCTGACACATACCTAGATCCTAATGTGTGTTCCCACCCCTCCTGGGGCTCCTCTCCTGGTGCTGAGGCTTGCCTGGGTCCTAGTGCGAGTTTTTTCCACCCTGGGTCCTCTGTGCTTCCAGTTTGCCTCCACCACAGTAGGAGGAATCCTCCTTAGCTATTTTCCTAGCCTCAGGTGCTGTGAGACTATTATTGGCCCCTTTGCTGTTCCCACTGATCCAGGATATTACTGGGGAAATATTTTATGGTTCTTTCATGGTCATCAAGGGGGAGGAGAGAGCATTTACTGATCACTCCATCATCCTGGCTCCTGGAAGTTCAAGTAGGTGATTTACCGAAGTTCAAATAGGTGACTTACCAAAGTCTCAGGAGATGCTGCACTGATATCTGGCGCTCAGAGGCTCTCACTAGCTCGGTTCAGCTTGTCTCCTGCCTTCCATGCCACTCTGCTGGTTCCGCCCACCACTCTCAGGTTTCTTGGGTCCCTTTCACTCCACTGCACTGGGCGTGCTGTGCTGTGTGCTATGGGCTCACCCCCGTGGAACAGATCCTTCCCGTGGACCTTCCAGTCTAACCTGAGCTCTGAATCCATCACAGTCTGTCTCCCACTGGATTCCACACCTCCAAAATTTGGTCAGATTCTCCTTTCAGAGGTACCTGAAGGAGTTTGTCTGAGAGCTTAGGTGAGTTGTTGCTCTCACTGTGCCATCTTGGCTCTGCTCCCTCGAGAAATTTTCTTAGAAATTTTTTTCACAGTAACTAATGCTAACTGTATTTTACTTCATCCTATTCCTCCATTTTTTATTCTCTACTCATTCTTTCACCCAGTCTCTCCTCAAAAGTGTTTTGCCTTTTACTACCCCCATCCCAATCTGCCTTCCCTTCTGGCACTGCTCCCCTCTTTCTGTTATTCCTTTCCCCTCCTTCTTTCCTATAGGGTTAGATAGATTTCTCTACCCAATTGACTGTGTATGTTATTCCCTCTTTAATTCAGTTCTGAAGAGAGTAAGTTTCCTTTACTCCCTTCATCTCCCCCCTTTCCCCACTACTGTAAAAACTTTTTCTTGACTCTTTTACATGAGATAATTTACCCCATTCTACCTCTCCCTTTCTCTTTCTCCCAGTACATTACTCTTTTACCTGTTAATTTTTTTATATCATCCCTTCAAATTCAGCTCACACTTGTGCCATCTGTCTATATATTCCTAAATGCCCTAATAGGGATAAAGTTTTTATGAGTTCCAAGTATCATCTTTCCAAGTAGGAATGTAAACAGTTTAACTTTATTAAGTCCCTTATGATTTTCCTTTCCTGTTTACCTTTTTGTGCTTCTCTTGAGTCTCATATTTGAAACTCAAATTTTCTATTCAGCTCTGGTCTTTTCATCAAGAATGCTTGAAAGTCCTTGACCTCATTGAATGTCCACTTTTTCCCCTGATGGACTATACACAGTTTTGCTGGGTAGGTGTTTCTTAGTTGTAATCCTACCTTTTTTGCCCTCCAGAATACCATATGCCAAGCCCTCTGATCCTTTGATGTAGAAGCTGCTAAATGTTATATTATCCTGATTGTGGCTCTACCATATGTGAATTATTTCTTTCTAGTTTCTTCTAATATTTTCTCCTTAATTTGGGAACTCTGGAATTTTGCTATAATATTTCTGGCAGTTTTCATTTAGGGATCTCTTTGAGGGAATGATCAGTGGATTTTTTCAATTTCTATTTTACCTTCTCGTTCTGGAATATTAGAGCAGTTTTCCTTGATAATTTCTTGAAAGATGATATCTAGGCTGTTTTTTTTGATATGACCTTCAGGTAATTTAAAAATGATCTCTCCTGGATCTATTTTCCAAGTTGGTTGTTTTTCCAATGAGATGTTTCACATTTTCTTCTATATTTTTAATTTTTTGGTTTTGTTTTATGGTTTCTCATAAAGTCATTATTTTTCATTTGCTCAATTCTAATTTTTAAGAAATTATTTTCTTCAGTGAGTTTTTGGACCTTCTTTTCCATTTGACCAATTTCGTTTTTTTAAGGTACTCTTCACCTCATTGGCTTTGTGGTCCTCTTTTACCTTTTGGCCTAATCTGTTTTTTGAGGATATTTTTTGTGTCTCCTTTACCAAGCTGTTGACTCATTTTTTAAATGATTTTCAGTTATCATTGATATTTCTCTTCCCAAGTTCTCATTTATCTCTATTATTTGATTTTCAAAATCCCTTTTGAACTCTTCCATGGCCTTAGACCAATTCATATTTTTCTTGAGGGCTTTGGATGTAGGAGTTTTGACTTTGTTATCTTCTTCTGAGTGTGTGTGTGTGTGTGTGTGTGTGTATGTGTGTCTTGGTCTTCCTTGTCACCATAGTAACTTCCTATGGTTAGATTTTTTTTTCTGTTGTTTACTCATTTACTATTACCTAACTTTTCATTCTTTGGTAAGTAGGGCTCTCCTTCTAGGGTGGAGGGCACACTGTCCCAAGGTTCAGAGGTTTTGTGCAGCTATTTTTAGAGATACTTCTAGGGACCTGTATGTTTTTATTTCTTCCAAGATGGTATGATCTGAGGAGAAGAGTTTATTCCTCTCCTAACCTGCTGTGGTCTATGAATGATCATAAGCACTCTTTTCTGCCTTGGACCTGTGAGGAGGGTCCCCACTACACTATGGCTGCCAGCTCTGGTGTGCTAGTTCTTCTCCTTACCTTGAACCACCACCCAGGACTGCAACCTAGATCTGAGTATGGGCAAAGCAACAGAGTTCTGCCTCTGTGAAATATATTTTTTAAGAGTAAGAAATACAAAAGATTAAAATTTCATAGACTATACAGACATCTTTCATCTATATAGCTTCTTCAAGAAAGTTTGGAGTTATTGGACATAGTTTGTCCTAAATACCAGTATAGGGAGGAGGAGCCAAGATGACGGAGTAGAAAGACTCATGTATGCTAGCTCTGAATCCACAGCCCATTAATTTTCTGTCAAAAGAACTCCCCACAAATTCTTGAGCACTGCAAGCTGTGCAGAAACACAGTGGAAGAGATTTCCATTCCAGAGAGCCCTAGAAAGCCGTCCCCAGGGGTATGTGGCACTCTGGACAGCGGAACCCACCCCTGCGCTGCCCTGGCCACACAGCCCCAGAGGAGCAGATCCGAGCAGGCTTCAGGGATGGAACCTCCAGCGGCCACAAAGGTCCCTCCACCCACAGGCACTACAGGTCAGTGAGACAGACTTCTGGCCAAGAGGGGAGCAGGGTGTCTCTCTGACTTGGGCACCCTCAGGAGGTGGTGGTGGAGGCAGTGGCAGCCAGGTCCTCTGGGAGCCTACAGGAGCTCAGGGCCATTACCAAAGGTCTCCATATAAACCCCTTGAGGGAACTGAGCCTGGGAGACTTCCCTGCCCCCACACACTCCATTACTGAAGGTCTCTGCATAAACCCCCTGAGGGAACTGAGCCTGGGAGGTGACCCTGCCCCCACCTGAGCACCAGAACTTAAGCTCACATTGAATAGCAGCCCCACCTGCCACAGAAAGCCCTGAGGCTGGGGAGCAGCATTTGAATCTCAGACCCCAAACACTAGCTGGGAGGATCTAGGCAGGGGTGGAGAGGAGTCTCAGAAGTCAAGTAACTGGCTGGGGAAATGCCCAGAAAAGGGAAGAAAAATAAGACAATAGAAAGCTGCTTTCTTGGGGGACAGATGTTCCCGCCTTTCATTTCTGATGATGAGGAACAATTCTTACCATCAGGGAAAGATGTGGAGGGTGGGGCCTCTGTATCCCAGACATCCCAGGTAGATGTCTGGTGGGTTCAGGCCATGGAAGAGCTCAAAAAGGATTTTGAAAATCAAGTTAGACAGGTGGAGGAAAAACGGAAGAGAAATGAGAGAGATGCAAGAAAAGCATGAAAAACGGGTCAATACCTTGGTAAAGGAGACCCAAAAAAATGCTGAAGAAAATAACACCTTGAAAAATAGACTCACTCAATTGGCAAAAGAGGTTCCAAAAGCCAATGAGGAGAAGAATGCTTTCAAAAGCAGAATTAGCCAAATGGAAAAAGAGGTTCAAAAGCTCACTGAAGAAAATAGTTCTCTCAAGATTAGAATGGAACAGATGGAGTCTAATGACTTTATGAGAAACCAAGAAATCACAAAACAAAACCAAAAGAATGAAAAAATGGAAGAAAATATGAAATATCTCATTGGAAAAACAACTGACGTGGAAAATAGATCCAGGAGAGACAATTTAAAAATTATGAGACTACATGAAAGCCATGATCAAAAAAAGAGCCTAGACATCATTTTTCATGAAATCATCAAGGAAAACTGCCCTGAGATTCTAGAACCAGAGGGCAAAATAAGTATTGAAGGAATCCATCGATCACTGCCTGAAAGAGATCCAAAAAGAGAAACTCCTAGGAACATTGTGGCCAAATTCCAGAATTCCCAGGTCAAGGAGAAAATATTACAAGCAGCTAAAAAGAAACAATTCCAGTATTGTGGAACTACAATCAAGATAACACAAGATCTAGCAGCTTCTACATTAAGGAATCGAAGAGTGTGGAATAGGATATTCCACAAGTTAAAGGAACTAGGACTCAAACCAAGAATCACCTACCCAGCAAAACTGAGTATAATACTTCAGGGGAAAAACTGGTCTTTCAATGAAACAGAGGACTTTCAAGCATTCTTGATGAAAAGACCAGAGGTGAAAAGAAAATTTGACTTTCAAACACAAGAATGAGAAGAAGCATGAAAAAGTAAACAGCAAAGAGAAGTCATAAGGGACTTACCAAAGGTGAACTGTTTCCATTCCTACATGGAAAGACAATATTTGTAGCTCTTAAAATGTTTCAGCATCTGGGTAGTTGGTGGGACCCCCACCCCACCCCAAACACACAGACATGCACACACGCACACACACATGTACACACGTGCGAGCACACACACACATGCACTCCCACACAGAGACAGAGAGCACAGAGTGAATTGAATAGGATGGGACCATATCTTAAAAGAAATTAAGGTAAACAGTGAGAGAGAAATGTAGTGGGAGGGGAGAGGGTGAAATGGAATGGGGTAAATTATATCTCATTCAAGAGGCAAGCAGGAGACTTTTTAGTGGAGGCAAAAAGAGGAGAGCTGAGAAAAAAACATGAATTTTACCCTCATCACATTCGACTAAAGGAAGGAGTAAAATGCACACTCATTTTGGTATGAAAACCTATCTTACAGTACAGGAAAGTGGGGGAGAAGGAGATAAGCAAGGGGGGACATGATGGAAGGAAGGGCAATGGGAGGAGGGAGCAATTTGAAGTCAACACTCAGGGAGGGACAGGATCAAAAGACAGAATAGAAACAATGGGGGGCAGGATAGGATGGAGGGAAATATAGTTAGTCTTACACAACACAACTATTATCCAAGTCATTTGCAAAACTACACAGGTATGGCCTATATTTAATTGCCTACCTTCCCAAAGGGGAGGGAGTGATGGGGAAATTTGGAACTCAAAGTTTTAGGAACAACTGTTGAGTATTGTTTTTGCTACTAGGAAACAAGAAATACAGTTAATGGGTAATAGAAAGTCATCTGGCCCTACAGGAGAAAAGAGAAGATGGGGACAAGAGAAGGGAGGGATGATAGAAGAGAGGGCAGATTGATGAGAGGGAAAATTAGATTGCTTGGTGTATTGGGTTGGGGGGAGGGGATAAATGGGGGGAAAATTTGGAACCCAAAATTTTGTGAAAATGAATGTAAAAAGTTAAATGAATGAATTTATATTTAAAAAAATAAATGAATAACAGTAGAAAATAAAATTGGTTATAATATACAGATAGGGTATGATAAATTTCTAATTTGAGAGTCATTTTTAATCACTTATCCATTATTTGTGTTTAATAACAAAAGTGTTTGGGTCAAGGTGAAAATATAGTATGTAATTGAGGTTGGGGTTACCAATTTCATGGATTTAAATAGGAAATGAAAAAAAAAAGAACATCATCAACAAGAACTAATACCATTTTAAACGTTGCGTTGATGTAAACCAATTATCATACCAAGAGGAATAAACCAAGAAATCACCTGAATAAGATAGCCAAGAGTCACACTGTTTTAGACTATACCTTTACTTGTAAATTCTTTCAGAAGAAGATGGTGGATACTATCAACATCAGAACCTCAGAAGATAGCAAGAACAAAAGGGAGCAGGGAATGTTTTCACAAATTTTGGCAAAGAAACTCAACTAGGCCAGATCATCCTGAGAGTATCTAAGGATGAAACTGAAAATTGGATAATAAAGAAATGTAAAATGGAAAAGTTCTGTAAGAATTTTATGTCAAACCTGTTATCAATAGATACTACCTTGAGAGTATCATAGTCCCTAATGTGAGGAATGAGGAAATAGAAATTTCAGTAAAAACAACAGAAAAGAGAGATGACTAGTTAAAAGTATACACATGGGTTTCTTTGCTGAAGGCAATACAATTTTGAGGGAACTCAAAGATTGATTGATTCCCAATATATAAGGTAGGTAGTAGGATACCAAGTGATTGAAAAAGAAAAGTGGTCAAAATTACCTTCAGTAATTCTACAGTACTTTCAATGACATCAAGATTGTTGCTAAAAAAAAAAAAAAAAAAAAACAGACCCATTAAAAAAGAAAAAACAAAGTAACAACTGTGTTCATCTGGTGATCCTCTATGTCTGAGAGTTAATGAAATTCCATGTTTTCCATAGACTTAAAGATGTGAGTCCTTCAAAAAACAATGGAAAGGCACGTAGTTGCTAGTATGTTGCGAAACACTGTTGAGGACCATAAAATAGAGATGTATGACTGGAAAAGAAGGATGACTGATGGTGTGATGAGAGTGAAGGAAAGGCTATGGATAGTCTGCAGGTAGTGCAGTGGATAGAACGAACATAGGACCTTGAGTCATGAAGACCTGAGTTCAAATCCAGTCTTAGACACTTACTAGCTATGTGATAGTAGGCAAGTCCCTTAACCTTTGTTTGCTTCAGTTTCCTCATTGTAAAATGGGGATAATAACAACATCCAGTTCCCAGGGTTATTGTGAGGATCAAATGAGATAATAATTATTGATCTCTTAACAGTGTATCTTGTAAATAATATGTCATGGAAATTTTTGTTATTATTATTACTTAGTGTCAAGAGATCTAGAGGAAGCAGGCAAACTGAGTGGACCCTTTGTGGAGGATCAATGTGAGAAAATGGGATAAAAGTCACAATGAATGAGAACATGTTGAAAGGTTACCATTTATACCATTAAGAGATTACTCATATCAATGAAATCGCAGATCCATTGAAAGGATCAAAGCATAATGATTTATTTACTTGGAGAACAGAATACTAAGGAGAGAATTTTAGACTTTTCAAAGATTGTTACCAATGAAATGTCTATGTAATCCAGAAAAAAATGGCCTGGAAAAATCAAATCAGACCATTGTTCAAAAATGAAAATTAGTTTCTTAATTTTATCCAAATATCATTTAAAATTATCAGTTCAGTTGCAATACACACACACATACATATGTATATATATAATATTTTTCATTTTTTCTTAGTGAAGTTATTTTACCATTAATGCAATCAGATATTTTCATCTTAAAAGACAAAAGGCTAGTATTATTTATTTATAATTTATTAAGTGTTTATTTGTTTAAGTATTTAGTATGTTTCAATCACTGGGTTAAGTGCTAGGACATAAATATAAACAAAAAGGCAACCTCTGCCCTCAAAGAGCTTACTTTTTTATTGGGGCAGACAATGCATAAAAATGAGCTAAAACATAATTGGTAGGGTAGGGCAGGAGGATGATAAAGGTTAAAGGGACAGCAGTGTCAGTGTCTGGAAAGTCAGAAACATACTTGGAAGATGAATGCAGATTGGTAGGCCTGGACTCACCCCTCCCCAAAATAGAGGCACTAGAAAGGATTCACCAATAGGAGAAGGTGGCTGGCATGCTGGATGAATGTTCCATGGCAAGGATGCCCCAGGCACTGAGGAAATTTCAGGAGTGAGATTACAGATGAGGAATGACATTGACATCTAAAAAGTTAGACGTACACCTGGGGAAATAACAAATTAAAATAAATTTAAATGACAGAAACTATTATTAAAATAAAAATTCCATTTTATTTTTTATTTGAGGTGTTTTGAATCCCACTTTCCTCCTAAGTATTCTTTCTTCCCTTCACCTCTACAATCCTGCTCTCTTCTGATTCTCTTCCTACTTGCCTGACTGCTCCTTTTTAAACTACTTTATAATATTAGCCATCTCCTGATGCCTAAGTGTGCATGCGTGTGTGTGTGCGTGTGTGTGTCCTTCAAAGTTTAGTCCTAGATATTTTTCTGTTTTTTTCCTCTTAGATATCTTATCAATTCACATGAACTCAATGATTATCTTTATTCAAATGACACCCAAATTTATCTATCCAGCCCTAATTTCTTCCTGAACTCTAATGCCACATCTTTCACTTCCTATTAGATATATTATCTTTGAAGTTTCACTGGTTTCTCAAATCCAGCAATTTAGAAGCAGAACTAGGCCTATTCTCTCTTACAATACCTTTCTTACAAACCAAAATTTTTGTTAAGGGGGCCACCACTCTTCCTGAAAGTCATTTGCCTTCTGAATCTGTCACCTTTGACACTTTTTCCCCTTGTATCTCATATTCAGTTGTCAAGTCCTGTTACTTCTGCATCCACACAATCTTTTACAAGCATCTTGTTCTCTCCACTCACATGACTATTCCCTTAATTCAGGCTTTTGTAACCTGTTTCCTAGAATTTTGTAATAGCCTCCCAACTGGTTTTTCTGCCTCCATCTTCTTCCATCTCTAAATATCTTATAAAGCTGACAAAATCATCTTCCCAAGGAACAAATCTGACCATATCAAGAATCTGCTAAAAAAACTCAACTCTCCCATGATTTTTCTTTCGCTTTCCCTTCTTTCCTCTTTCTCCTCTTTGGTCCCTCTATCCCTTCTTCCTCTCCTTTCTTCCCCCTTTATTTCTCCCTCTCTTCCATTCTTCCTCCCTTCCATTCTTCCCCTCTCCTTCTTCTCTCTGTCCTTTTCTCCTCCTTCTTTCCTTCCTCCTTCCCTTTTTCCCTCCTTCTTTCTTCCCTCTCTCCTTTCCTTCCTTTCTTCTTTCATCCTTTCTTTTCTTCTCTTCCTATCTGCCTCCCTCCTTGCTTTTCTTCCTTTTTTCCATTTTGTAGATGAGAAAACTGAGGCAAACGGAGGTTAAGTGACTTGCCCAGGGTCACATAGCAGAAAATATCTGTGGTTGTATTTGAACTCAGGTTTTCCTGAGTTTCCAGGTTCAGTCCTCTCCTGTGCTACCTAGTGCCCCTCTGTGTGTACCTGAGGTGGATTGAAAGGGTAGGTCATGGGAATTGAGTAGGTTGAGGAAAGTCAGTATATTTGAAGGCATATGAATAAGTATATTGAAATCCCATAATATAAAGTGAGGAACTAAGGAGAGAAAAACTTCCAAAAAAAGTCAGCTAAGTTGAGGACCACCAATTGTGACATGAGGACATCTGAATAGGCCACTGAATGAAAAATAGTTTTCCATTTGACTATAACTGTCCCCTTCACACCCTTATTTTCAAAGAATATTATGACTTTAGATTGGTTATCCCTTGAGTTTCACAAAGCAACATCAAAATACTCTCTTTGACAGCTGAAAACAATGTCCTATCAACATCTTCCTTCTTCCCACCATTCTGTTAGGAAAATTTTCTTCTACCATTAATTTTTCATTTCAGCGCATGATTTGTTCCTATATAGTTCTTCTGTATGAATACTCCCTTGCTCTGTGGGTAACTATTATTTTTTTATATAAGAAAAAATGTGAGATCAAACAAGAAGGAAAATGTGTTTGAGTGATGACAATTTGAATTCCAAGGCAGTTCTGATTTAAAGTATTCTCATTCATGGTTCAGATTTATTATGGGAATCTCTAAACTCATAAACAACATACACTAATATGGAAACAATTTGTCTAAGGATAGAGATTTGTTTTACACTCATGTAGGGAATCCTCAATTGTACTTGTTCATTTCTTAATTTTAATTCTTGGTACCTTTTTCATACCAATGTGAACAAGTTTGTACACTTGGACTTTTAATGTCTTACTTGTTGTTTCAGTGGAGAATTTTCTTGGTAAATCACCTATATTTTAAACTGTACATCCATGATATTATAATCCATCTCCTATGTATTGAATATTCTTTGAAGGCAGAGTTTATTCAGAGGTGCTAAGAATTTTCTCACAGTTTCATGGAGAGTTTCCTGATTCCCCAAACAAAAGCTGGTATTTTATTATTAAAGTTCTTGGTGCTCTACAAGTTATATCATGCTATGGCTTTCAAAGAGTTAAAAATGAGGCTCAGTCAGATCTAATTGCATGGTAGGCATGAGAATACTACTTCCAAGGAGTTACTCATATAGCAGTGATATTGCACTCAGTGGAAATGGATCCTTCCTATCATCATGTTGACTTAAACAATAACAAATTTATATCATCTACATTGTATTATATTTTTATCTATTTTGTTAAACATTTTCCAAATACATTTTACTCTGAATGGGGGGCCCTGGGGAGTTGAGTAGACATAAGTTTTCTTTCTCTGATGTAAAGGAAGTGGTCAAAGATACATGAATAGAGAGAAAAGAATGGGATGGAGAAATAATTTGAAGTTATATTACAAATGAAGTAAAACCACTGGACAACACATATTCTGCACTGAGTGATATAAGCTCACATATGCGCACTCACAGATACAGACACACATACTCAGAAGAACCCTAGAATTATGGGTGGACCCCATATGATAAACTTAGAGGAAGACATGGATAGGATGGGACTGGCAGATGTGGATTAGTTGTATTTTTTGTAGGCAATACTCACACTAATCATATCACAGATCCAATGGAATAGTGGAATATATGTAGAATGAGCCTCAGTGGGGAGATCATATTGGTCATTCCTTGGGTTTCATAAACAGTTCTCAACATCAAATTATTCTCTGACAGCTGATAACAACATTATTTCCATATCTTCCTTCCCTTTGCCATTCTCTGAGGAAAAAATTTTCTTCTCTTATCAGTGATCTCTCATTTCAGCAAGTTATTTGCTTCTATATATTTCTTCTGAATAAATACATCCTTCCTCTGTGTGTAGATTGGATAATAGTGAGAAAAATATATGTGGCTAATAACAACTAGAGATTTTTAACACAAAGAAAGCTTTACTAACTTGGGTACGTGACCTTGGACAAGTCATTTATTCAGTCTTCCTGGGTCTTAGTATGATAATGTACAAAATGAGTAACCTGAGAACTTAGAACTGGAAGCAATATGATGAGGTTGTCAAGTCCAGCCCCCCTATTTTGCATATGAATAAATTAAAGCTCAAAAGGGGGAAAGTGCTAATCCAAGATCACAAACTCGATTTGTGATGTAGTTAGGACTAGAAGCCAAGTTTCCTTTCAACTAAGTGATCTTTCTGCTATATAAGTCTATGCTAAGATCTAGTCTATTCCTAAGGTGATTCATAGTCTATGTTTCTTAGGAAGCACTAGTAAATAGTTACTACATCAATCACCAAAGAGCAGGGCTACTCCCAGACGGAATTGGCAAGTTTGCAAAAACTCATCTTCACCACACCTGATGTTCCCTACTGTACCCTCTTGCCTTGGAGTGCCAGTGTCCTTGTGCTGAGAACCAGGGTCTATCATTTTGAAGAAAGCCATCTGACAGTCATGTTAAAGCATTAGGGTTTTATAATGACACCCCATTCAGGAGTATTTCCATTTTAAAACAGGATGACAGGGTAAAGCTTAAAATAAAGGAATGAAAGGAGCCTCAACAGGGGAGTCATTTTGGGCTAGGTGAAAGCTTACCCTGATCTCCAGAAATCTAACCAAATGTTCAGTTATTCAAGTTTGTTTTCCTGGTGTTTGGGATTAATTATAAAGCTCTGAAAAATTGAAATTTAAACATCAATATTAGTGACTTAAGAAACCTTATACCACTTCAATATACCTCCCAATGGGCCTTTCAGCATATTTTGAAAATTGAGAAACAAGGTAAATAAGAAAAACTCAACTGGTTAAAAAATTCCTTTACACACATATAACTTAAATAAGCAATGAATCTCTTTGGTTACATTTTTTTTTAAAGTATTACATGCTAGAGTTGATATTCTATATCCTCTTCTCCATCAACATATGAAATGAAGGCTTGTAATGGAAACTATGACAATCTCTCTACTACAAAGGCATTAATGGGTTTATCAGCATGCTGCAGCCAACTCAAGGGTCAAGAGAACAGATGGTTAAATTTTCAATGTGAGAATTTGCATTTTGGAAATTGCCAAATGCTACAAAATCAGGGTTTGGTTTATTCTTTTGATTGTCTAGACTTGAGAAAGTAATGGAGAAAATGTTAATAATGCAGGTTAAATTTAAAAGTTTATCCTGTGTATATTTTTTGTGAGAGTCACTTAAACATTTACCAGCACATGCCTGGTTTACTTCTGTGTTTTTTTTTTAAATAGAGTACATTTATTTAGCAGACTAAAAGGGAAACCAACATAGGACTGAAAAAACCATCTAGTTGGTAATTAATCAACAAACCTATATTCAGATTAAAAGGGCTTTATGGTAAACCTAATTTTAAAGTTTTTACATTAGATGCCTTCTCATCACAAATTTGGATATGATATCCCTTTAAAGGTGTTATCTTAAGGCAAGGGATTTTATTTAGTTAGTTCCAGACAACAATACTACTACTATAACCTTCGATTCAATTCTTACCCCAGCCACCTATATTGCTCAAATCCCATAAAGTGTCAGAGGGCTTAGTGGAGTAGGCACCTTAGGAAGTCTCCCCTCTCCCTCAGTATTTCTGCCAATGCCATTTCCCCTTTCCTTTCTGAGTTGTATGCTGACTTCCCATCCCCACATCTGTAGGAGGGAACCCAGAGTCCTCATTACATTCTGACCTTTAAGTCCACTCCACATTTCTATCCATCACAAGGAGGACATGACTATTGATAAGTATTGGCTGAACAGCAAGCCATCAACTAAAATCCTTCCAGTAAAATATGCAAGAAGACAGAATGGGATAGATGCAGATGTTGTAGAAGTAGAAGTGATAGAACATGGAGACTGATTGGATGTAGGTGGTGGCAAGCAAAGAATCAAATGCATATGAGATTTTAAATCTAAATGACTTGAAGGATGGTGGAATATCAATAGAAATAGGCAAGCTGGACAAGTTTAGGAGAAGATGATGAATTCTGTTCTTAAGTGTACTGAGTCAACACAGAATGAAGTTTCTATTGTTTTTATTCTTTCCATTCACATTGATGTAATTATTTTGTATATTGTTTTCCTGATTCTGCTTACCTTACTCTAAATCAGTCCATGTCCTCTTTTTTTGTCCCTATATTCTTCCTAGTCATCTTTTCTTACATCCCAGTATTATTTCATCATATGACTAGTTGCTATCCATTTTTTTTTTGACCAATGGACGCTGTTTGTCTACAATTCCTTTGCACAAAAAAGGCTTTTATAATTATTGTAGTGTGTGTATGACCTTCCGGGCCTTGATGTCCTTGGGGCATCTACTTAGAAATGGAAGTTATGAGTTAAAGGGTATGGGCATTTTAGTCACTTTTTTGGCAAAATTTCAAATTTCTTTCCAGAATAGTTGGATCAATCACAACTCTACTGATAGCACATTAGTGTGCCTATCTTTCACAATCTTTCTATCATTGACTAATCCTATCTTTTATCTTATTTATTTTATCTTATCTTATTTTATTTAATATATATTACCTTACATTAGGTAATTAGGTAACATAATTTGTTACCTTATATTAGGTAATTCTTCTTTAAAAATGGTTTGTTCATGTCCTTTTCCCATTTGTATATACTGGGGAATGGCTGTTGATGTTTGTATATCTATAAAAATTCATTCCCTCTTTACCAGCTTAGACCACTTCTAATTTCATGAATCTTATTTCCTAATACCCCTGTTGTGGTGGGCAATAACTATTCCTTAAAGTTATAGACATTGTTGTTTATCCTGTTAGCCACTGAATCAGTTCCCAAAGCTCACTGGAATAATTTTACTCCAAAACTCTCTTGATTCTAAAAGAGTAGACTTAACATTTTTCTTTTTTGGCTACACATATAGGGACATCAATATCATATGCATGCATGTTTGTATTTAGTTGTATATGTATATAAATAGCTGACCTTCTCCTTAGTTCTTTTGATCTACTCTTTCACTTCATTTTGGCTACGCATAAAGATTATCGTGTGATTGATGTTGCTATCACCCACAAATCTTCCATGTTTGTGAACTCTGACATCTCTTTATCTGGTCATGACCTTCTATTATTCCATTTCCATCCCAGTGTGTTAAGGACTCTAATCTTGTAATTCATTCTCACTGTGACCTTCAAACCCTCTACCCCTCAATTTTCTTCAAGACCATCACTGTTGAACTTTTTCCCTTCCCAGTCTCAACACCCTGGTGAATCAATTCAGTACTCTACTCTCAAATTTCTTGCCTCATATGCCTTGTCAAACTTTAATGTTAGATCACCCCTTCATCTGCCCTCTTCCATCCTACTACTAAACAGCTGGAGGAAATAACAGAACTGTTATGACTGGGTCCATTTAAGATTATACAACATAAATTTTGGCAAGGTTATCCTTTTAAGATTCCTAAGAGATTTACTTTTCTACTCATCATGATGGCTATTCCTTTTCTTCTCACCTCTCTTCAAGAATTCCAAGGCTCCCTTTTGACTCACAAAGAGGTATATACACATGGGAAAAAGATATGAACAAACCATTTCAAAAAAAGAATTAAAAACTATTAATTGTCTTTGCTGAGGTAAATTCCTCTGTAATAGGTGGTTTACAAGCTACCTTGATCTCATCGTTTCTCATATTTTCTAGATAATTGACTCCTTTATCATTCCCACTCTACCATATTCAATGTTTTTTATCTACCAACTCCTTCCAGGCTCTCTATAAACATGCATACATTTCTCCCATTCTTAAAAAAAGTAAATACAAAACAAAACCTAACTAAAATCCTTGCATTTAATTATACCCTGTCTGTTATCTATCATACAGCATTTTTTCCTCCCTTTTGTAGCTAAATTCCTTGAGAAAGCTATCTGAAATCAATACCTTCACTCTTCTAAATCCCTTGTAATCTGGCCTCAGATCTTATCATTGAAATAAAACTGTTCTCCTGTGGCCTGTTCTCCATCTTGATACTATTTGATAAGGTGGTTGTCAAGTCAGCTAGATGCTGTACTGAATAGGAATCTGCACCAAGTCAGTCTCTGCTGGTGATCTCATCAGTTCCATGGCTTCAGTTGTCTTCTCTTTGCTGCTGATTCCCAGATCTACATTTCCAGGCCTATCCTTCTCTCATGAAGTCCAGTCTTCCAGCATCATCGTATTGGACATCTTGAGCATCTTAAATTCGAGATGCTTTGTGTCTAAATCTTCAATATCCAAATCTTTCCTCTGAGATTAGCTGCAATTTATACTATGTTTACCTTGTCTATACATAGTCTTTTGCATGTTGTTTTATCAACTAGATTGTGAACTCCTTGAAGTAGGGGGTTGTGTTTTTGCCCTTGTATGCCCAGTGCTTAGTACAGTGTTTAATACAATAAAGTATTTCATACGTGCTTTTTTGGATTGTTTAAATAGACATCTATGTATGTGCATATATGTATATATCTGTGTGTATATGCATATATACATATACACACATAGATACATACAATATACATATATGTATATATGTGTATATATACACACATGTACTCACAGACATATGTTACAGCTAGGTTGTACAGTGGATAGAGTTCTGGGTATATATATATATATATATATATATATATATATATATGACAGAGAGAGAGAATGAGAATCCATATTTATTCTCTCTCTGCAAGTTGATTTTTATAACTTGCCTTCTCTGTCATTTAGCAGAATTCACTTTCTAAAATGTAAACACAGTGTTAACTAGCTTTAATGCAGGCAAACCTCTAAAGAAGTTAATAGAATCAGTGGAAATGGTTGACTCTAATTTTTTCTATCGCTTGTACTTCCATGCTACCACACCCATAATCTACCTATTTCTTAGTTCGCTCTTAGTCTTGTTTTTGTCAGAAAGTTCTGCCTCTCTCTGAAGTTAAAGTTTCCTAATTTAAATCATGTGTAAGAGGTAGTCATCATCCATCCTTCAGCTCTCCAAGCCTCAATTTCCTTTGACTTGCTTTTTCATGTTGTCTAATAGCCTGTGATTCATAATTGAAGGTGGCATTTAAAGATTTCCAAAAGTAAACATGGAATCCATTGAAGATTTTATTAGTCCTGTCTAATAAAAATACAGCAACTTGAAATAAAACGGCTACGTTAAGAGGGCTCCATAAATTCCTTATTTTCTTACCTACAATGACAAATTGTTAGGTGCATGCCCTCAAAGCAAAGGTTGTACCTAGCTAACTAGTACATCTTAAAAGGCTCATAATTATATTATGTAGCATGTGGAAGTTCAAAGGTCAGCGGCAATAATCAGTTCTTTTGAACATCTGTTTCTTTAAAAAAAGAAAGTCTAAAAGCTCTTTAAGGTCAAAGGTCTTCAATTAAAACCCCTTAATTTCATAAAAAGCACACCCTAATTTTATTTTATTGGTGGTTTTTTGTTAAGAAATCCAAAACTTGACTATATGTCTAGCTGCTCAAGCCAATTCGGATTGAGTCCCACCTCCTTATTGATAGTAATTACTAGTAAGTTTTTTACATCAAATAGGTAAATTTTTATGGCTTCACTATGCACAGTGACTCCTAATTCCAATTTCATCTTCAAATGTGTAAAACTTACTCCGGGTAGAGTTATTTATGATGATCTTATCACTCTGGCTATGTCAGCTGTTGCCACACAATGTAAACTTCCCACTTGTTATTGGACAAAATGTAATTTACTTGTATGTATTTTATTTGTAATATTATCAATGTGTACTTTTATTTCTTTGTTTCATTACTGATGATTTTAGAAAGAGTTTGACAATTCTATAAAGCAAGATGACCAAATTCCCATCCAAATAGAATTTTACAGCTGAAAGGGACCTTTAAGATCAGTTCATCTCCCTCTCATTTTATAGCTAAAGAAACTGAGGCCCAGAGAACTGAGGTAATTTGCCCAAGGTCACACATAAGAAACTAGTAAAAGAGTTAGGACTGGAACCCACTCTCTTAATTCTAATCCAACAGGCCTATACGAAATGCCTACTATGTCCAAGTTCCTGAGCAAAGTGTTAGAAAAGCAAAAACAAAATTAAAAGTAGCCCCTGCTGGATTATTGGACTCCTAGTCCCTTTTCACTGTATCTTATATGTGGGGATTTTCTCATTCCATTTTATTAACCCATCTTTTAAAAATTCAGAAGTAAAGTTAATTTATTCTCCTTTTCTCTTCCTGTAGCCTGGAAAGGAATAGTCTATCACCTTTTGGGATTACTGCAGAAGTTTTAGATGTAAACCTGGATTCATCAGAGTTGCTTTCTTATGATGATCTTACTATACTGAAAAGGACTCACCAAAAAGTATTTCTCATACAGTAAAGACATCGCTGGATTTAAAAAGAATCGGTTTTTCAATCTCAGCTCTACCACTTTATTCTGTGACATTGAACAATTCATTTCCTACTTTGTGCCTCAGTATACTTACCCCTTCCAAATAGTGACTTTCCCCATTGTGGTTTTGATATATGATGGATCAGTACAAGAAATTAAATTGGAATTTTTCAGAAGTTTTGTGGAAGCTGCCGACGAGAAGCAAAGGCCAGCCTCTGACCAAATACTTAACCCAAATTTTACAATAAGGTACTGTAAACACCCCATAAAAGGAAAAAAAATCAGACTTCTTCTCTGGTATAAAAGGATGGCCAAACAATTTTATGTGGATTTTCCAGATGGCATGGGTACTGCACACTTAACTCCCATGATGTTGAAATAACTGTATCTTTATCTGTAAAATTAAGGATTTTGAATAAAGGACTTTTGTGGTACCTTTGATCTCAAAAACATATTGATGGCCAAATGCTTATTTCACTAAATAAACAAAGGATTTATGATTTTGGAGGAATTTCCTTTTTTTCACCTTGGAAAATTTGTGAAGAATACCAGTTTGAAGTTAAGTTATTTGATCCATTGCATTGGGTAGTTCTTTGTAAGATTAATTGAAAGATATAGACAAAAAAACCTCATCAGATAGTCAAGTATAGATAGGCTGTGATTTGAACCATTTGAGAGAAATCTCACATTGATGAGATCAGAGAAGAATACTGACTTGAAGAAACTCACTGAATTTGTTTGTGCTTAAGGAGACCCAGTGAGTACTACCATTCAGATCGCAAAATGGCTTTCATTAAAACACCCTGTTTCTAATTGCTTAGAATCCCTAGCAATCTGACTTGGGGCTGTGTTGCTGTCTGCATTGTCCAAATTATTATAGTAGTTATAGTATCTTGGTTTGTGGGAAGACCAGGCTATATGATCTTCTGAAGGAGACTTTTTATGCATTGGATCATCTTTTCTCATTCATAATGACAGATGTTATGAAAGATCAGCTACCATTGTCCTCTTATGTCTGAGTGGTGATTGAGCTTGAGGTCTAGAAGTATCTAAAAGCAGATGGGTTAAAATAAAAAAAAATCCAACAATCCACAGTCTAAAAGCCTGTAAGCTAAGCCTTAACAATTTAAAACAGGGTAAATGTTTTAACTCAATTCTCCATACTCAATAAAAGAGAAAAAGAGCTGGGATGAAGGTCAAAAACTAAATAACATTGAAAATTGGGTAAAGAAATTGCCATCACCAGATTGAAAACATGAGTATTATGGCACATATGAAATGGTGAGATGATTCTTTTTAATCAGAATGCAAACATTTGCAACAATCTGGGTTGTATTTTTTCTCTCAGTAGTATCCTTGATGTCAAGCCTTCTACAGATGTCAAACATTCTCTTGGAGATTCTGACATATTGTAAATATGTATCAGTTGTGTCATATCTTAAAAGAGTTCAACCCCAGAATAAACTGGGCCAGGCAGCAATTCCTTGCAAATTTAGCAGTCAACTTGCTCTGCTTATTGATGACATCACTCAGCGACTCTCAGTTTCTGAAATTAGAGTGACAGGGGGTCTTCAAAGAAGAGTCCTCCAAATTAGCTTAAATATAGATTTTCATGAAAAGCAAATTTTAAAGGAGGATAAAAGAGGGGAAGAGGTGACTCATTTCTTGTAGGGCCCTTACTGTTTTCTTTTATATTCAATTCTTAGATCTGAGGCATATTGATTCACCAAGAGTACTTATTTATGTTTGAATTCCAATTTCAAATTCTAATGTAAATTCCACAAATATTTGTTAAGCTTCTGCAGTACAACACCTATCCTCAAGGAACTTATTGTCTACTGGAAGGGCATGGGTGGAAGAGAGAAAGAGGTGAATTTGACAGGGAAGAGGAGAGACATACAACCGATACACAGATATGAATAAGAAAGGGAGCAATGAGAATAAAGGAGAAAGTGGATAAAATCCTTTCAGAAAATTTGAGATTGGAAAGGATTCAAGCAGTTGGGATAAGGAAAGGCTGTGGGAAAATATAGAATAAGATGAGGAAAATACTTATTCTGGGAGCAGAAATGAGGAAGGAGCATATTCAAGACAGAAGCTGGGGTCATGGATGATTTGTGAACAAATGCAGAGGCCAGAGAGTATGTCAGTTACATTCTATTGAGTTCATTTCAGTCTTAACTACTTTAATTCACCTTAATGAATTTAGTTAGACAATTATAATTCAATGGATCTGTGACCTTATCTGTAACTATTGAGTCCCATTCTTGAAAGTGGAAAGAACAGTATGAAAATGTCCAGGGTTAGTGCAAAGAAATAGATAGCCCTAAAATGTTTCCCACAAGTCCCATTTCTATGTGTATATAAAGTGTGAGTATGTTAGCAATGGTTTATATTTGACCATTTAATTCATCACAAGATTTTTCTGTGATATGTAATATTCCACTTGTTACATGAGAACACTGTAATTTAAGGAGGTATCTTCCAGATTCAAACATTTCCCCCATTTTCTCCTCCTCTTTTTCTTTTTTTCTCCTTAACCTCCTGGGAAAATCTTACTGATGCTTTTCCTAAGTGGTTACATAACCACTTAATATGTAGTTTGCGATGCTTTAAAAAATAAATGCCCTTCTGACCAAAATGACCTCCCACTATGTATAAAATGTGTGGGTGTGAAATAGAGGTCTAGAGATTTGCTGGAGTAATGGGAGTCATGGCTTTTTTCTCATCTGTCTTGTTATTTCCCTATCATTTATTGAGCAAAGAATGGGGAAGGAAGACTCAGCTTTAAATGTTTTCTTTCCTTATTTTTTCTTTCATTTTTTTAAAAAAAGTTTTAAAATGAGAAAACATCTTGGAATCTAGCAAGGAAGGGAAAGGTAGAGGAAATGAAAAAATCCCACTATCTTTCAGTTAATACTCATTAATCTCACATTTTATGTGAGGAGATGTGGTATTATGCCTCCTTCCTTTGCACTTCTCCCAACCCCCCAAAAAAGAATTGAACAAAGAATCACGATTTCCCTTTTCCTAATACTACTTGAATACTGACTTTTTTCATGGCCCAGGACAAATTACTTAAAGTCTCTACTTTTGTTAGCCTATGATTTCATGGATATTATGAATACTAAATAAGTAACATAGTAAGGTTCAAGATAGAATGCAAAGAAGATGGTGACAAATTGTCTCAAATCCAAGGAAATGATTAGGTAAATGGACACAATACATTTTTAAAAGTTCTGTGGTTTTTAAATGCCAAGTTTGATTTTTTTTAATCTAACTTTTGAAGGCAGAAAATGGTCAGATTATATGACTCTCCTCCTCAATAATTTCTAGTGACTCCCTATTAGCTTTAGCGTCAAGTATAAACTCCCCTCTCTTATATATTTAAAGCTCTTCACAACTTGGTTCCAACTTTCTCTTATTATATATTATATTATATATTATATTATATTCCCTTTCATTCACTTTATGGTGAAACAAACTTAAGATCTACATGTACCTCACATATTATGTCCCACTTTTTTTGTCTCTGTGTCTTTGCATAGGCTGCTCTGCTATCCCCTCCCCTCATATATGGAAAGAAATCTTTCCCCTCCTAAAACAATTAGAATCTGTAATTTCCTTCAGATTTGGCTCAAATGTCACCTTCTACAAGATGCCTTTCGTGATTGTCCCAATTGCTAGGGCCTCCCTCATGAAAGTGCCCAATAATTAGTTTGAATATAATTCATTTATGCTTATAAGTATATGTGTTGTTTTTATGATTGAACATGAGTGTGGATTACTCCATTTTTGTCTTTGAATTCCTACTCCTTCATAATGCTTAACACATAGTAGGTTTTTAATAAATGGCAATTGGTAATTTCACTTAGTGGCAATAGAGTGTAATACAGACGTCCTAGAGAATAAAATCAAATGGGCCTTAGGAAGCATTACTAACAATAAGGTTAGTGAAGGTGGAAATGGAAATCCAGCTAAGCTATTTAAAACCATAAAAGATGATGCTGTTAAATTACTGCATTCAAAATTCTAGTAAATTTGTAAAACACAAAAGTGACTCCTGGACTTATGTCCCAATCCCAAAAAAGGGCAATGCCAAGGAATTTTCATATTATTGAACAGTTATTCTTATTTTACATGCCAGCATGATTATTCTTAAGATTCAGCAACAATTAACAGAAAAGTAAGCTGTTTTCTGAAGAGGTAGAGGAACTAGAGAACAAATTGCCAATATTTTCTGGATTATGGAGAAAGCAAGGGGCTTCCAGAAAACAAAAATCTACTTTTGCTTCATTAACTACACTAAAGCCTTTGACTGTGTGGATCACAACAAAATGTGGCAAGTCCCTAAAGAGATAGGAGTACTACAGCATCTTACTTGTCTTCTGAGAAACCTGTACGTTGGCTGAGAAGCAACAGTTGGAACCAAACATGAAACAACCGATTGGTTTAAAATTGGAAAAGGAGTACACGAGGACTGGATATTGTCACATTATTTATTTAAATTGTATGTAGACTACATCATGTAAAATACCAGGATGAATCAAAAACTATAATTAAGGTTACTGGGAAAAATACCAACAATCTCACATATGCAGATGATATCACTCTAATGGCAGAAAATTAAGAGGAATTAAGAAGCCTCTTGAGAGTGAAAGAGGAGAGTGTTAAAGCTGACTTGAAGTTTACCATCAAGGCAACTGGTCCCATCACTTCCTGGCAAGTACAGTGTAACAATAAACACCCCAACATACACAGGGGCCTCAGCTATTCGCAAGTTCTTAGATCTGTATTCTTAAAAGGAAAGGTAACTTTTGAGGTGTTAACAATCACTTTAATCAAGCATAGGAATCATTCAGTTAATTCAGGGGAACTTCAGAGAAAATACGGAGAAATCAAAGATCAACCGACATGGCTTCCTCTGCCTGACCATAATCAATACATACATGACAATTCAACAGACACGTCCAACTGTCTGATCATAGTTACCAGAGAGGGAAGCACCTACATCTGGGTTTTCAAAGAAGGGAGGAGGGGGCAGCTCCTTGTCACTTCCCAGAACTCTCCTATGGTTAAACAAACACTTCTAGTCAGTAAACCCCGAAGTAAAACCTTACCCTCAGAGTCAGAAAGCATGACCCCCTGACCCAGTGCCTCAGTAGGAAAAGCAAAAGGTACTTGGAACCCTCCTATAAAATAACTCCCCTAATCTTGATTCCTTCGATGGGCAGATCCATCAATGGGTGGGAAAGATCTTCTTTAATCACATTACTCAATCAGAAGCACTTTTAGTAAAACAAAAACAGAAAAAGATTCTACTTTGCTTTACCTTACATAGAGGGAGAAGAAAAGGAAGCAATGTCAGATTTTATATCTTTGGACTCAAAGCTCACTGCCAATTGTGACTACAGGCATGAAGTTAAAATCTCCTTGGAAGGAAAACTATGACAAATATGGATAGCGTCTTAAAAAAGCAGAGGCACCACCTTGCCAACAGATGTCCATGTAGTGAAAGCTATGGTTTTTCTAGTAGCAATGTATGGCTATAAGAGTTGGACTATAACAAAGTTGGCACCGCAGAATCAATGCCTTCTAATTGTGGTGCTAAAGAAGACTTTTGAGAGTCCGCTGGAGAGCAAGGAGATCAAATCAGTCAATGTTTAAAGAAGTTAATTAAGGTTATATGCTGGAAGGTCAAATACTGGAGCTGAAGCTTAAACACCGTGACCACATAATGACAAGTGACTTATTGGAAAATCCCCTGAAACTGGGAAAGATTGAAAGCAAAAGGAAAAGAAGATGGCAGAAGATGAGGTGAAGAGACTGTATCATGGGAACAACGAGTATGAACTTGGACAGAGTTTGAGAAATGATGGAGGAGAGAAGGCATGGTATTTATGGGATCATGAAGAGTTGGACGTAACTGAATGACTGAACAGCAACAACTTTGTTATACATCTGGTTTGGAATTGCCTTTCCATTTCCTCTCTGAAAGTTGATTTCTATTTCTCCCTCTTCCTTAAAAGTGGCTCAAAATTCATGCCATCTAGCAGGTTTTGTCAGACTGATCCGACTCCCAATCTAGTTACTCCATCATTCCACATCTCCCTAGTACTACATCTTATATAGTTTCTGTTCCATCAAAATTGGCCATTCTGCTTATTACCATTCATTTCCCATGTTGGTGCTTTTGCACAGGTTATTCCAAAGGCCTGGAATGTACTCCTTCCCTGCATCACTGAACGGTTAGAAGGTTCCTTTAGACATTAGCCCAGGTATCACTTTTTTTTGAAGAGTAAATTTTATTGACTTATGAAAAACAAAAGTGATGAGAATGGACAGCAAACAGTACTGATTCACTGAATTTTTCTGGAACTCTACTTCCCTGGAATTCTACTTTCCTATGTCTCACTTGAAACCAACAGAAAAATGAAGTTTTTGGATGGTTAATCAGTCATATTAGCTTTATCTCCCAACAAAACCTACATAGTTCAGCAGTTGTACAGCATTAAATATATACTTTTTTCAAAACCCTGAAAAGTGTGTATGTTTGTGTGTGTGTGTGTGTGTCTTTCTGTGTATATGAGTGCTGATCTTAATGGCTAATGTGATTGCCTGCACTGGTCATACTTGGAGTTTCTTTCCCCTTTTCTGCCACCCTGTTATTTTGTTAATTCTGCTTATAATACCTTCACTTTTGACCTTCCTTGCTCTAAAGCAGCATGAAATGAAGTCACCTGGAAGATTAGCTCATTTTTGATACTTTGTGATTCATCATCTTGAAGAAGTATTTTTGTTTCATCTTTCATTTCACCTGCTTGTAACATTGTCAATAACTGAGCATTCCTTGCTTTTACTTCTTTATATTTTGCCTCCCACTGAGTGATGTGATTTTTCACCTTCTGAATTTCAGCATCTTCCGTTTCAAATTCCAACTTTAGTCTTTTGGTTTGTCCATCTTTCAAATATATCTCCTCAGGTTTTTGTCTTTTTTTTAACTAAGGTAATTTATATTTACTTCCGACTGAAAGTCTTTCAGGAACACTATGAGTAGTTTATCTCTCACCTGATGATTTTTTTCTTTATTCTTTTTTATTCATACCTTTTGATAGAGGAGAATTTAATACCACATTCCCCTTTGCAGCTTCCCCCCACTCTGACTTCCTTCTCTTCCTTGGCTAGCTGGCCCTTGAAGCAGAGGCTCCTCAAGGATGACTGAGTTGGGCATGGGGTCTCTAGTTCCTCCGCCAAATGGGAGGGGAAGGCCCTGCTGTCACTTTTATGGGAAAAAATTTCCTTTGTCCCTCCCTCCTCAAATCACATTGCATCCATTTATTCTGTACAGAGGGTTGTTTTTTCTTCTTTTGTCTTTTTATGACAGCACATAATGACTTGGAAATAGTACGTACTTAATGAATGCTTGTTAAATTGAACTGAATTATATTGGATCATATATTTAGAACTGGAATGATCTCCGAAGGTCCTCAAGCCCAACACCCTTCCCTTCTTTTCTTATTTGAAATATGAAGAAACTGAGATTGGGAGACGTCAAGTGACTTGCCCAGAGTTACACAGTTAGTACGTGTCTGAGGTGGGATTTAAATTTAGGTCTTTTTGACTCTAAGCCTGTGCCACTGGGTAAGTTCAAATTGATATAAATATTTGTCAAGTAATTTCACGTGTGTATATTGTATCTTACCAATTGAGTTTTTATTTCTTTGAGAAAAGGAACCATATTTCCTACCTCTTTTCTTTTCTTCTATAGGTTTTTTTAAGTGTAGGGGTAATACATAATAGTAATTTAATAAATGTTTCTGTGGATTACTTATAAATGAATGTCTAAAGCTCCTTCTTCATGGGGCTATTCATTCTACCATTTACATGAAATTGATGGTTACTTTCAGCAAGCAGTCAGTTCCAATGACTTTTCAAGAAATTATTGAGGGATCATTCACCATCTTATTTTTTTTCATGTAGATAGCCCTAGACAGATAAGGAAGGAAAGAAAGAAGGAAGGAACAAAAGAAAAAAACATTAAATGCCAACTGTGTGTCAAGTACTTTGCTAAGTGCTCTACAAATACTAATTCATTTGATCCTTACACTGGGTGTCAGAATATGTATTAGAGGCAGAACCTCTGGTTTTCCTAATCCCAAGGAAGGCTCTTATATCTTGTTATTCCTTCAATATATTAGTGACTCCTCAATATAGTGATTGTAATTATTTTCCTCACCTGTAAAACCAAGGGAATCAAACTAAGTTTTTGTCCAATTTCATACAAATTTAATTTCTAAATGATCATAAAGATCCTTTGGAATGCCAACATTCTGTGATTCCACTTAGGAGAAGTTTCCCTCGTTCCATTAAAAAGTCTATGTTATGAAACATTCATATATCTTGCTATCTGATTGCTACCTTTCATAAATTTTTCATATGTACCAACCAATTTGTGGGTAGGTATTCTGCAAAGTATTCCATTCCCAAAAGCTGAAGATAGCAATAATGTGTGTGAGAGACTATTTAAAAAATTATGGGACAATAGTAATTGAGTTATAAACAAATGTCTCATTTTATGTTCAGTTTAGTTTCAGACATGTATGTGTGTGTATGTGTATGTGTACATGCACACACACACTGTATGTTTCTACCTTTCTTCTCTTGCAAGCAAACCATATTGGAAAAGAAAATGCTATGTGCTAACTTGAGATAATTTCTCAAAACTTCCTACTGAATGTTGAACAGTTTTATTGAAAAAATGTTTTAAAAACCCTACAATTTAAAATGTCTGGATTTAATCTTTTTCCCCCTGAGGTCAAATTCACGACCATGTCTTTGCCTTCAGTCTTTTGTCATTTTTAATATTTGGATACATGATTTGGTCTCATGTCAGCAATTTCTTCTCAGCACTATTGAAATAATCAGATCAGAATTTATGACATTTACTTAGGCAAAACTTTCAATAGGTCAACTCTAGCCATTGTAGTAGGGGAATGCCAGATGTGGAGACAGAGGAATTGGGTTTGAGTCCTGACTCAGTGACCTCCTATCTATGTGAATCTTGAAGTAGTCCCTTCGTTTATCTGAACATCAGTTTATTCATCTGTTATAATGAAAGATTTGAACTAAATGATTTTTGTGGTCCCTTTTCAGTAAAAATCATAAGGCTAAAAATAAATATAGATCATTATCTAATTCAACTCCTCTCCTTTTTGAGGAAACTAACACCTAGAGAGGATAATTTGTCTAAGGTTGCCTAGCTAGTATTTGTGAGTGAGAACTTGAACCCTGGTTCTTTGACTCCCAGTTCATTATACCATACTGTCTCATTTTTGTGGCTAATTCATTCCTTGTGGCTCCAAGACTATGATTAGGTTATGGCATCTGAAGTATCTTTTACTTCATTCATCCTCAGAAAAGAGTATAAGTATGTTATTTCAAGTCTATATTTTCAATAGTTTTCCTCCACAATAATAATATTAACTCACATTTATATAGCATTTTTTTTGCTCCTTTGTGGGTTTTTTTCTCCTTAAGAGTATTTTTTTCCAATTACATGTATATGCATATTTTAGCATTCTTTTTAAAAAAATTTTGAATCTCCAAATTTTCTCCCTTCCTCCCTCACATCCCCCTTGCCTTAGATGGTAATCAATTTGATATAGATTATATGTGTGCAATCATGTAAAACACATTTCCATATTAGCCATGTTGCAAAAGAAGAAACAGACCAAAAACTAAGTAAATATGCAAAAAATAAAGGGAAAATCAGATGTCTTGATCTGCATTCAGACTCCATCAGTTAGTTTTCTGGATGTGGATAGCATTTTTATCATGAGTTCTTTGGAATTGTCTTGAATCATTGTATTTCTGAGAACTACTAAGTCATTAATATTTGTTCATTGTACAATGTTGCTCATATGGTAGTCTTAAGGTTTATGGAACGTTTTCCATACAGTAGGTCTGTGAAATAAATACTACAAATATGAGAAAGGAAAGGAATAAACATTTTATTAAATGCCTACTATATGTCAGGCACTGTGGTAAAGCAAATATTTCATTTTGTCATGCTAATAACCTTGGGAGGTAGGTGTTAGTGCTATCCTTATTTTACAGTTGAAAAAAATGGAGGCAAATAGAGGTTAGGTGATTTAACCAGGGTTAGATAGCTAGTAAGTATCTGAGAGACTGGATTGGAATTCTGGTTTACCCTGACTTTAGGCACACCACTCAAGCCCTGAGCCACTGATGTCTCTAAGGAATTAATCAAGGAAGTTGCCTGGTCAGTTTGATGAGTTTGTAAGATGGTGAACTTCTGGGACTTCTGAAAGCATCTCCTTGCAAAGACTGTTCAGGTGTCCTTTGGCGCCTTGTATAGAGGGATAGACATCTCCAGATATATTCTCACTCAGTTGTGCTTTCCCCATTCTGAGTTAATTGATTTGGACTTGCCTTTTGGTACCTCTGGGAACGTGGATTTCACTGAGAGATGTCCCTGAGATTAACAGGTTGACTCTCACTCTTGGAAAGCTGGAATCTTATTGATAGAGCTATCGCTTTGTTCTGACTCTGAAAGTGGAATCTCCATTGAGGACTTTCTCCCATCTTTTCTCTTTTCATATTTTCTTCAAGAGATATTCTGCAAAGGCAGTAGGTGAGAGGGACTCCTAAGAGTACCCATTAATGACTGCTTGCCTACGGAAGCATACAGTGAGGCAATAGACTTGATCACATATATTAAGAGGGAAATTCCTAGAAATTTAACTCTACATTTGGGAATTTGGAGACTTAGAGGACATAACTAAAAAAAGGGGCAATTCCATGAGCAACTTTACTCTCATTGAGAGGATTTTGTTTTTGAGCTGGGAGGAGCTTTGATGAGGTAATAAAATCACAATATGGGAGGGTGAGGAACCTGGACCTTGCACTCATATATTGAGTTATATTTGTAACATGCTCTTGCACTAATCAGGTTCATTTCAAGCCTAGGGATAATATAATGGCCCCCAAAGTCTACAAAAGTCTTCTTTAGCTTTAGGGAGTTTATTTTAGACAAAAATGTTATGAGTGCAGTCCTAATCGCTCTGAGCTCCAGTTAGGGAAATTCCTAACATTAAGGCAGAGGTTGGGCTCTCTGCCTAAATTTACATTTATATCTATCTCTAGTTAACCCATGGCCTTTTTGTGGTTGAAGTAAAAAATCAGGTTAACTGGAAACACTTGGGTAATGAAGTAGCATATTACATTATGGTATCTGTGGGCAGGCAAACACTAGAAGGAGAAAGTTGAGGGAAAGAACAGACTTTCTTGAGACTTCCTCAGCCCTTGCATAGATGGGTATACTGATGGCTAGCCTGAGTCTCTTGCTCTGAGATGTCTGTAGAGCCAGTGATTCTCTTCTTCCTTCTCTGTCGTAGATGAGTTCTACCTTATTGTTCTATTTTTCCTGATTGCCCAATGGTTTTTGGTTCTTGGCTCAACTTTTCCCTCTTTACTGCCTGTCCTTAGAACCTCTAACTCCTGTTCTCAGAGTCTTCAACTCTTGAAATATAAATTTTTGTATCTTTTGATACAAATTTTTTACACATTACCAAGTCTGTTACATAATTTTTTCAAGTTGATTCTAGGAGAAGTATAGGGCCTCATATTCAGCTCTGATTGATTAAATCAAGAAGTGTTATTACCTAATAAAGATGATTACTTTTAAGTAGATATGATAACCAATGAATTCCAACCCTTATATTTAGTTTGTGTGGGTCTGAAGGGAAGGATGGTTTCCTGTTTTTCTGTCCCAAGTGTGTTTTCCTTGGAGGGGATACTAAGTCCTCAGATCTCTGTGGAATTAAAGTGGCACTAAATGGAGTGTTAGGATATTGACTAGCAGCCCTAAGCGTATTTTTCTAAAAGAATAAAGTTGAATATTTGAGTCTCCATGGGGTTGGAAGAAGAATTTGTCAGAATGTCAGGATTACCTGTGTAGAAGATTCAAGTTTAGAGTCAAAGTGGAGTCTAAATCTGAGTGACATGGATGCATGCATCCCTGTGGAAATGTAGGACATATCAAAGTGTTCCACTGGCAATTTGAAGAAAAGTTCCCCTTTAAGTGGAGTCCAAAACCACATGGCAGTGCTGAATGTAGAGGACTTTAAGACTGGTAGAAAGTGGAAACCACCAGAGAGAGAAGAATAGTACTAGAATAGTGAATAGTGTTATAGCCCATCATGAATCCTTTATTAATTTTCTGAATTTCCTTATGATTTTACAGACCCCTATGACTCCCTTGCACTTCCTGTTATATGTGGTGTAAATAAAGGTTTTCTTATGCTTGATAAAGGCATTTGTTACCTTAAGTGCTGATGTGATCATGAGAGAATTATCAGATGAAATTCTGAATGGGAGCATAATGAGCCAAAATGTGTCATTGTTCTTTTAGGTCAGCTTCTCAGTCCATGAAAATCTAGAATTTGGGATTCTTGATTATAGTTAGCAAGAATATTATTGTTCTTGTTTTATGAAGGCGGAAACTAAGGATTTGAGAAGTAAAGCACTTGATCTTTAGCCACATAAATAGTAAGCGTATGATGTAGATTTGAGCCCACTTCTTAGATCAGTCATAACTTTCTAGTAGTTCCTGTAAAAAAAGATATTTCCCCCATGTCTTAAAAGAAAAAAGAAGGTGGCTTTTTATATTTTTTCTTTGGGGCCAGACTTAGTCATTATAATTTTACAGCATTCATTTTCAATTGCTTCATTACTGCTATTTCTATATGCATTATTGTGGTCATTGTGAATATTGTCTTGGTTTTGCTTTCTTCTTCTCATGCCTTCCTGAATTCTTTATTTTCATAACTTCTTACAGCACAATAATAAAATTGATCAAGTTTTTGATGGAATTGACCAAACTTCCTGATTGTTTTGGATTAATTTATAATTACAATATTTATATTATGGTCAGACTCCATTTGTACAGCATCAATAAGGGATGAAGTCACGTAGAGTTTTTTAATTAGCTGGAATTCACTTCTTTAAATAGAAAAATAACTTCAAGTAATTTTTGTTGGAAATATTTTTGAATTGCCTTCTTGAAATGAAAATCTATTAAAATGGAAATCTTTCATATTCTCTTCTAAAACCTCATTTCTCTGCCTTATAATGAATACCCTGAACATGATTTAATCTTTTGATGAATCAGAGCTATTGCTATAAATTTGAATCATATTGTGTGATAATACAGTGATATTTCAGGGGTTGTGTCACCCATCTACTGTTCTGAGTGACTAGAATATTTTTTTATGAATTTTGATGCCTTTTTATGGTTTTTTCTTCTGTTTTATACCTCCTTGTCACTTCTTGCTGCTGTCAATGTGACTTTCTATAGCAGTTAACAACATGTTCCTCCCCTCCCCTTTTAAATTACTAACAAACTACTAAAAGTGTTTGATATGTATGTAATGTGAATGAAGAGGCAATGACTGAGGGTATGAGAATGTCTCCTTTGGATAAAGAATACTGATTTTATTGGATAGATTTTGTTTCAACTAAATTTGGATACTCATAAACCAGTTTCCCCCAACTTTTCCTGGGAGAATTTAGTTATTTGCTTTATAAGAAAACTTGATTCATTTTTCATTCAATTGTTGAGGCACTAAATGTGACAAAAATGCATTCTACATTCTAAATTCTCAAGTTCTTATGGTCAGATCACATTTGGAATATTGTGTTCAGTTCTACACACCATGAGTAAGAAGGACACTGATATGCTATAGAGTCTCTAGAGGAGGTCCTCTAAGCTCATGACTACAAATGGGTAAGTGAAGTTGGTAACTACATTTTAGGAAAGGGAGAATACTTGTGATGTTTGTCCTTAGAGTATAAAATCAAAAACAATATGTGAGACATGCAAAAAAGGAAATGTATGCTTGATGTAGGGAAAACCTTTATATCATTTACAATTACTGTAAAGTAGGATGGGCTACTTCAGGAGACGATAGGTGTCCCTTTTTTTAACAATAAATTTTCCGATAGACACCTAATGACCACTTATTGTCTATATTACAGTGGAAGTGACATTATTGAGGAGAAGGGTTATACTTGATGGTCAGCTCTAGATTAATGAACATTTTATGAAAACGTTTCATGAGCCTATGGGCTAACTTGAAAACTCTATGATCCTCCTCCCCATTGATATAGCTTAATACTCTACTATGCCTGAAATTATATTCATGAATTATGAATGAAGAAAAATTAATGGCCCGGAAACTTGCTTTATGATGATGTCTACAATGATTAATTGGATGAAATTTACTCCTTTAAATAGAAAAAAAAACTTCAATTTTTGATGCAAATATATTTTTAAATTGCCTTTTAAATGGAAATGGAATTGTTTTAAAAAATGGAAATCTTTTACATTCCTTTCTTTGCATTTAGCTGGGCTGCTTCTCAGGCAATTTGCATTCCAGGATCATAATCTTAGTCTTTTCAACTATGTAGCACCTGTCAGGACTTACACTCTTTTGATATAGCCTTCAAGAATCCAATGCTACCCCCAGTTTGGGGTATCAGTAGGAATTTAATAGAGAATTCAGACACTTCATGCATTTGTGTCTTTTGTGCATTGGCATCCCATCCTGATGACAGGGTTTTTCTTAACTCTATTGCAGATCTTTGTTGGGGTTCCTGAAGTAGCATTAGCTTTATCTAGCTAAGCATGAAAGAGCTAAGGTGATTCCAGGTGATTCTTTTTTTCAGCCCATAGCAAGGCTCAAAGATAATCTACTAAGTCATAAAAGGGTTGTGGCTTACATTACCACACAGATGATATTTGCAATAAACCTCATATAGCTGCTATAACGAATCCTTAAAATCAGGGCTTAGGCTCATAGGATTTAAAGCCAAAAGTATCCAAGAAATGTTTCTTAGAGATTTACATATTTAATACAATATTATAACTGAAAGTATATGTCTTCAAATAGTATCAGGTATCAACAATATCTTTATCCACTGCCCAATTTGGATACAACCCACTTTTTAAAAATACGACATAGAATTAAACAAACTCTTTCCTTGAATTTGTTTTGTTTATATATATTCTGATTACTTATGCTGTGGTTTAGGGGGGCAGACTAGACCCTGGAGCCATTTTTCTTTTCATGTTTAGAAAATGTTTCATAACCTTCTTGTATTTATGGAGGGATCTAATCCATGGTTAGATGAGATAGTAAGATCCTACTGCAAAATTTGGTCACATGGGATAGTTAGAGGTCAGCCACACTGGTTTTTAACAGGTCAAATTAAAGGAGAATAAGTAAACTCACTGAAGTTCATTTATTCCCCTCTAAGGCTATTCAGATAAATTCCCTTGGTAGTCCACTGAAACTTAGGTAATTGAAAAGCTTGAAATTCTTATCTATGAGAGCATGAAGAAAACTGGCCAACACTGACACTGTTTGTCAATAGAACAAACTGATAGAGGCAATTTGACACAGTGGAAAGAAACAATGACTTTGGAGTAGGAAAAATTGGGTCTGAATTGTAGGTTTGTTATTTATTACCAATATGACCCGGAGATTGTTAGAAAACATCTCAGGACCTCAAATTTAGGGGTTCTTAACCTGGGGTCTGTGAACTTGTTTTTAAAAATATATTTTGATAACAGTTTCAACATAATTACTTTCCCGTATTTTATTTTATACACTTAAAAACATTATTCTGAGAAGTCCCTATGCCTTACTGGATTGCCAAGCAGGTCTATGAATCAAAAACACTTAAGAACCCCTATACCAGGTGATCTTTAAAGTCCATTTTGTCTCTGTATCAATGATAAAGTACTATTTGTCACTAGAATTTACTAGAAAGTTAACAATTTACAAAGTGTTATCATATATAATATATTTGTGTGTGTGTGTGTGTATATATATATATATGTATATATATTTAATTTATATGTCCTACCTAGTCCTGGGGCTGGGGTGGTAATAGTATGTGTGTGTGTGTGCGTGTGTGTGTGTGTCTGTGTGTGTGCATGCCACTTAGTGCTTATGTGTTGTCTCCTAAATTAAAATTTAAACTTCTGGAGGAGGAATATTTCTTCTACCTTTCTATATCCATGGTACCTACAATAGTGCCGGTACTGTTAGGAGTGGATGATGATTTGATTTTCCTTTCCTGGAGCCAGGAAATAATTTCTTTGCATTCTATTCTCTTCCTGTAGCATTGACACAGTGGATCAAGATTCCCTCATCAGGAAGATAAATATATGGATGCATATACTCAGAAATGTTTTATGGAAGCAAAGGAAGATTGGGATCATAGTTAAAGATAGAGGTTCCCAAACATATTTGGCCTTCTGCCCCCTTTAAAAAAATTACTCAGTACCTCCCCTGGAAATCTACTTTAACCTTTTTATGTTTTTTTTTTAAATTTGCCTCATTTCAAAAATATATAAAATGTTTTTTTTTTAATGATGCATCCTAAATTTAATAATTTATTGTAAATTTGTGGCTTTTTTCTTGCATTGAAATTTTAATGACACAATATTGCATCATGTAACCATATAGTATTATAAACAATCATTACATGCACATATTCCTGCTGATGCATGCTGAACTTCCTAATAATGTGCACCATGCTCACCTGCCAACATTGGTTTCTTAAGATCTGTTGGCAGACTTGACCACTGATTGGTTATAAGTTGCATTTTGTGTGTTTATTTGGAAAATAATGCAATCACTATGACTAACTCTGTTACACAAGAGATGAAACACATACAAATGGTTTTTCGAAATTTTCTCCTCTTTTTTCCTTATGCTTCCACCAGGCCTTTATTTTTATTCAACACCCCACAATTGCACCCAAGGCTCCTATCGCTGCCCTGGATCATTCTAGCACCTCCACCTGGGGTGGTAACACCCACTTTGGGAACCTATGGTTAAGAGCTGGAAGGAAACTCAGAGGCCATCTGATACATCTGTCTATAATAAGTGCCTATACTTTCTTTCCCTTCATTGTCTTCTTAATCCCTTACAATCTGGCCTCTGACTTCATCAGTCCACTAAAACTGTTCTCTTTAAGTTACCAATGATTTCTTAATTGAAAAATCCAGTTCTTAATCATCATTCTTCTTGACCTCTCGATAGTTTTTGGCACTGCTGAGCACTGTCTTCTTGACACTCTTCTCTCTTGACTTTAACAACACTAGTTTCTCCTGGTTCTCCTACTACCTATCAGACTGCCTCTTCTCAATCTCCTTTACTGCATTCTCATACTAAATAGTAATTGTTTCTCTTTTACCCAGGAGCCCTGAGGGTCTTCTCCCAGTTTGATTTTTTTTTTCATTAAAGGGGCCATCCCTTGAGCAACTACTTAAAGAAGCCTATTCATTGTATCTCACTCAAAGTGAGAATGCTATAGGACCTTAGGCCAGGGTCTCCCATTGCATCCTGGGCCATCTCCAGTTGTCCTGATGAATATCAGGTCACTGGAACCAGATGGCTCAGGAGAAGAAAGTGAGGTTGGTGACCTTGCACAGCCCATCCTCCCTCAAATCAAACTCAACTTCAAGTTATGTCATCATCTTGATGTCATGATCCTGAGAACAAAGGACAAACACCTTCTCATCTAGGTCATGCTTTCTTAGATGTTGCCTCAAGATTCCGTCCTAGATCCTCTTCTTTTCTCTGTCTATGCTATTCCCTCTATACTATACCTTCTATGAGATGATCTCATTAGTTTCCATGGATTTAATTATCATTTCTATGCTGGTGATTCTCAAGTCTACCTTTCCTGCTCTAATCTCTCTGTTGACTTCTAGTTTCGTATTTCCGAATGCCTTTCAGATATGTCTTTTTTAAGGCAAACAGGGTTAAGTGACTTGTGCAGGGTCACACAGCCTATACCTGTCTGAGCCTGGAATTGGACTCATGAAGATGACTTTTCCTTATTCCAAGCCCATTGCTCTATGTACTGTGCCGCTTAGCTCCCCCTTTTAGATATCTTGACATTCTTAAATTCAACATGTAAAAAAGCTTTCACCCTAACCCTGCCCCCCCTTCCAACTTCCTTGCTACTGTTGAGGGCAATCCTTCCAGTTCCTGAGACTCAAAAGCCATCTATGACTCCTCGCTATTATCTTTTCATATCTAATCTATTGGAATACCCGTCAATTTCACTTCAGCAACATCTCTTGTATATGCCCCATTCTCTCTTTGTTAAGACTGTCACCACTCTAGTATAGGCCCTTATCACCTTACCTCCTGACTATGGCAATCACCTGCTCTGTGGGTATGCTTGCCTGAAGTCTCTACCCACTCTAATCCATTGTCCATTCAGTCACCAAAATGATTTCTCTGTAACTCAGGTCTGACCATATTATCCCACATACTTAAGACTACAGTGGCTCCCTGGCACCTTCAGGATCAAAGACAAAATTCTCTGTGTGAAATTCAAAGCCCTTTATTACCTGGGCCCCTCTCATTCCCAGTCATATATTTTTTGTTCTAGTGACACTGATATCCTTGCTATTCCAGGAATAAGATTAATTTTGTCAGCTCTGGGCATTCTTTCTGGCTGTCTCCCACACCTAGAATGCTCTCTCTCCTCATCTCTACTTCCTGACTCCTCAGGATTCTTTCAAATTCCATTCTATCCTCCACAGGAAGCCTTTCCCAACCTGTCTTAATTCTAGTGCCTTCCTAGATGGAGCCAAGATGGCAGAGCAGAAAGATGCACATACACTAGCTCTTACCCCACAGCCCATAAAATTCATGTAAAGAAGAACTCTCAACAAATTCTAGAGCAGCAGAAGCCACAGAACAATGGAGTGGAGGAGATTTCTACCCCAGAGTGACCTGAAAGACTGTCCGGAAAGGTCTGGCACACAAAATGAGCAGCAGAGCCCACCCCAGCCTTAGCCATGGGGCACCAAGAGGGGCAGATCTGAACATACTTCAGGGACAGAATCTCCAGCAGCAGCACAGATCTCTCAACCCACAGGTGCCAAAGATCAGTGAGAGGGTCTTTTAGGCTGGCTGAGAAGGGAGCAGGGTATCCCCATGACTCAGGCCTTCTCAGATAGTGGCAGAAGAGGCAGCAGTAGACAGGGCTCCCAAAGCAGGCACTAGCCTACATCCATTGTTGAAGGACTCATCCTAAACCCCCTGAGGGAACTGAGCCCTGTGTGTCAGCTTTGCCCTCACCTGAGCAGCTGATCTTCATCTCACACTGAATTGTGGCCCTGCCCTGACTAAAGCCCCTGAGGGTTTGGAGCAGTTCATCTGAATCTCAGCCCCCAGTGCTGGCTTGTTGGAACTGGAGGCAAGGTAGTTATGGAGAGAAAACTCAGAAGTCAAATAACTGGCTGGGGAAATGCCCAAAAACAGGAAAAAAAATAAGACCATACAAGGCTACTTTCTTGGGGAGCAGGTGTCTCCCCCCCATCCTTTCAGATGAGGAAGAACAAGGCATAGTCAGAGGAAGTCAAGGCCTCTGCCTCCAGGGCCTCCAAAGGGCACTTAAATTGGGCTCAGGCAATAGAAGATGTTAAAAAAAAAAAAGGTAGCAGCTTACTAAAGGAGAACCAAAAAAATGCTGAGGAAAATAACAGCTTTAAAAAGAGGCTAACTCAATTGAAAAAAGTGGTCCAAAAAGCCAATGAGGAGAAGGAGGCTTTAAAAAGCAGAATTAGTGAAATGGAGGAGAAGGTTCAAAAGCTCCCTGAACAAAATAATTCATTGAAAGAGAGAAATGGGTTCAGGGAAATGAATGACTATGAGTTAAACCAAGCAGTTAGTAAACAAAACCAAAAATTTGAAAAATAGAAGATAATGTGAAACAACTCACTGGAAAAACAATTCATCTGGAAAATAGATCCAGGACAAACAATTTAAAAATTATGGGACTATCTGAAAGCCATGATCAAAAAAAGAGCCTCAACATTATCTTCCATGAAATTATCAAGAAAAACTGCCCCGATATTCTAGAACCAGAGGGCAAAATAACTATTGAAAGAATCCACCAATCACCTCCTGAAAGAAACCTGAACTAAGAAACTCCTAGGAATATTGTGGCCAAATTTCAGAGTTCCCAAATCAAGGAGAAAATAGTGCAAGCAGCTAGAAAGAAACAATTTGAGTATTGCGGAAATACAATCAGGATAACACAGAATCTGGAAGTTTCAACATTAAGGGATCAAAGGGCTTGGAATGGGATATTTCAGAGGTCAAAGGAACTGGGATTGAAACCATGAATCACCTACCTGTAAGGGGATTGCCAACCCCCAGTCTCTTGGATGGTGTTCACTAGTCACAACTCAGGTAAATTGAGGGGAGACTGGTAAGGCATGAACAAGATGGCTCTGGGAGGAAGAGTTCTGCCCCTGTTTTGCTCAAGGCGGTTTCCTGGACCCTGGGAGAACAAAGAAGGCCCAAGATGTTTTGCTAACTAGGGGCTACATGGCAGTTCTGGTACAAAGTATAGGAATTTCCTTATTAGGGCAAACTATTTGCTGATAGGTCCACTAAGGGCTCTAGTGTAGGGAAAGAGATAAAAGCACTGCTTGCTGTTACAATAAATGGAGTTGCTCACTATCTTGTCTCCAGCCTCAGTCATTACTTACAGCTCACTCCACCAAGGCCTACAGGCACTGCTGGTCAGATAAGGCTTGTGGGTCTGAGAGCTCAGGCCCAGACACCCTAACACCTACCCAGAAATCTGAATATAATTCTTCAAGGGAATAAATCATCAGTCAGTGATATAGAGGACTTTCAATCATTCATATTAAGGAAAAGACCTGATCTGTATAGAAAATTTGACTTCCCAAGACAAAAATCAAGAGAAGCATGAAAAGATAAATAGGAAAGAAAAGTCATAAAAGATTCTCCAAAGCTGAACTGTTTACATTACTACATGGAAAGAAAATATTTATAATTCTTGAATCTTTTCTCAGTATTTGGGTAGATGGAGAGATTGTGCATACACATACACATATATAGATAAAGAGTACAGGGTGTGTACACAAAAAAATAAAAATTAAAATTAAAGGGTGAAGGAGGAAAATACCAGGAAGAGAAAGGGAGAAATGGAACAGGGCAGGCCATAACTCATAAAAGAGATAAGAAAAATCTTGTTCAATGGAGGAGAAAAGGGAGAAGGGGAGTGGGGAAAAATGAAGCTACTCTCTCCACATGTGGCTGAAGGAGGGAATAACATGCTCACTAAATTTGATATGAAAATTTATATCACACCACAGGAAAGTAGGAGAGGAGGCAACAAGTGGGGTGAGGGGAATGTTAGAAGGGAGGGCAAAAGGGAGAAGGAAGTCACTAGAAATAAAGACTTTTGAGAAGGGACAAGGTCAATTGTGGGGGAAAAATAAAGGGGTATAGAGTAGGACAGAGAGCAATATAATTAGTATTGCATAACATGATTATTATGGAAGTCTTTTGCAAAAAACACATATTTTGTCTGTGTTGAGTTGCTTGCCTTCTCAGTGGGGCTGAGGATGGAAGGGGGGAGGGAGAGAAGTTGGAATTCAAAGTATTAGCAACAAATGTTGAGAATTTTTATTGCATATAATTGGGAAATTAGAAATACAGGGAATGGGATATAGACATTTATCTTGCCCTACAAGAAAAGAGAGAAGATGGGGACAAGGGAAGGGTGGGGTGTGATAGAAGGGAGGGTACATTGAGGGAAGGAGTAATCAGAATGCAAGGTATTAGGAAGCAGGGGGAGGGGAGTGATGGGGAGAAAAATTGGACATGTTAAAAAGTGAGGTAAAAGCAATTAGTATTAAAACAATTGCCTGAATTAATTGCTAAGATTAAATCAGAGACATCTTTAGTTTGGGGAAAAGAATTTTAGTCTAAATTTCCTAGAGGAAGGTAACCTCAGGTAAAATTTGGCATTGATGTAAAAGTTAAGGTTTTAATGGCAAATTTGATTTTATGATTGCCATTTAATCAGGAACTAGAACATGTATAGAAAGGCATATAAGCCACTTAAGACTTACCTCAAAAGATATTCCTTAGACAAAGTGAAATTATAATCATATTTGAAACCTGGTCATTGGAATTTGCCATTTTTAGATGCTATGGGACTATTAAGTGACTGTTCTGAGTCTAACTCCAGGTATGGATAGCAAGAAAGGCAGTGTGAGCCTCCAATCCATGATGCCAGTAAGCTGGTGAGATGGTAGTATGAAATGCAAAAGGTGATCTCATGGGAAGGGTGGGAGAGTGGCTGTTCAGCCTGGACTGAGGTTGAATTCTCCTGACTCAGTTTCCCCACTGACACCTGGCAGACTTTAAGCCTGACTCAATGCAAGTGGACAATCTAATCCTTCCTGGAATTGACATGAAGTTGGGAAGATATTGTATCCCTGCAATGTCCCTACTCTTGGTGGCAATTTCCTATAGTCAAAAGGTTTGTAAGCTTAATACCAGATCTGTTAAATTATAGATTATTGGTAGGGGAACATCCGAGGTTAAGTCTAAAATATTAGGTTTAGGGCTTTAGACCAACAACAATAAGTTAGGGTCCTTTAATTCTTAGTAATACTGTGGAGACAATTTGGTCAAGAGCTTGTGAAGTTAGCAACATAGATATTCCTTGTGTCTCAGTTGGTTAATGCTTTAAAAAATAATTCTTTTGTGGTCCATATTGTAAATGTTTTAAAAAGAAGTATCACCTGACCAAAAGTTTGAATTGTTTCATCTGTTATAAACTGTGTTAAAAATGAAGAATAAAATTAAAAAAAAAAATTCTAGTGCCCTCTTTCTGTTGACAATTCCCTATGTTTCCTGTTTGTATATATGTCTTTGTGCATATTTATTTGTCTGTTACCTCTCCCATTAGATTGTGGGCTCCTTAAAGACAAAAAAATGTGTTTTGCCTCTTCTTGCACCCTACTAGCACTTAGGACAGGCATGGCAGGAGGAGCTTAATAAATACATAGTAACTGGCAATTCCCTCATTTTATATGTGGAGAAATTAAAACCTTAACTGTCTTTGGTGGTGGTTAAGTGATTTACTCAAAGTCATATAGATGTTAAGCATCAGAGGCAGGGTTTGAACTTAGACTGTCTGAATCGAGAGTCAATTTTCTTCCCATTGTACCACATTGCTTCTCAAATAGGCAAATGGTTCAGAACTAATCAAGCAATTTATATATTTTTTAAATGAATAATATATATATTTTCACTCTATCTCATCTCCCTCTACAACATAGTAGGACAGAAAAACACCCTGGCAAGAAATATACATAATCAAGTGAAACAAATTCCCCATTGGCTATGACTATACACACACACACACACACACACACACACACACACACACACATCTCATTCTATACCTTGAGTCCACTTCTCTGTCAGAAAGTGAAGAATGAATTTCATCACTGGTCTTCTGCAATCACAGGTGGTCATTTTATTGACCAGAATTCTTAAATTTTTCAAAGTTGTTTGTTTTAACTATGTTGTATGATTTGTACCTACTATGTGCATGACACTGTGCTAGGCTATAGGATGTAAATGTAAAGAATGAAGGAAGCCCCACTGCAAAGACTTTATATTCTAGTGTGTGAGGAAGGAGGAGTTCTGTAGTTTAGCAGAAAGGTCAGTGTTCCTGGAGTCAAGAAATTTGGGTTTAAATCATGTGTACTCATTCATTACTCTATTTGTGTTGTAATAAAATATCTGACATTTGTATAGTGATGTAAAGTTTACGAAGTGCTGTACACATACAAATGCTTGAAAGCTATGTAGTAAGAAATCACTCATTTAGCCTTTCTGAGCCTCAGTTCTTTCAGTTATAAAATGATGGTAATAAAACTTGAGTGGTCTTCCTCTTGAGTTGTGAGGAAAATGATTTGCAGCAATATAATGCTATCCATATATGTGGCACAGTGTATAAAGTGCTGAACCTGGAGTCAGGAAGACCTGAATTCCAATTCTGCCTCTGATATTTACTAGTTGTGTGACCCCAAGCAAGTCACTGAACCTCTGTCTGACTCAGTTTCCTCATCTGTAAAAGGGAAATCATAATAGCATCTACCTCCTAGAATTCTTGTAAGAATCAATTGAGATAACATTTGTAAGCACTTTGGAAACATTGAAGAGCTATCTGAAGGCTATTATTATTATGTGAGCTATCATTGTGGTAGTTGAACTCATTTGAATGGATAAACCTACCTAGAAGAGATTTGTTTAGGCTCTCTGTCTCATTCCTTCCTATCTTTCTTTAGCTCCCCCCTTAACTAGATTAGTTATAAAAGGATTTATTTGACATTATTTTTTAATATTTAAAGCCAGGACACCCAGACTAGGATCATTTCTACTCTCTCCTGAGCCTACTGAGAACATATAAGCAAACCAAAATGTCCTCTGAGCAACTAGAATATGCCTAGGCACTAAAGTTCATATATGTTGCACACTAGAAACCTGTAGAACCTTCTTATTCTAATTGTAAATAACTCTAATTGACTTTGTTGCCCAGTTTCCCAGATCACAACATATATTATTTAAAAAAAACACATACATTCATTTAGCATCTACTATGCACAGTGCAATGTGCTGGCTGCTGGGTATGCTATCCATCAATTAATGAGTAAACATTTATTGTCTGCCTTTATAAAGCACTTACTATGCACCAAAGGGCTAAGCATTGTGCTAGGCATTAGAGTTATAAGAGGCAAAAATTAAAGTTTCTACCTTTAAGAACTGACATATTAGAAATGACAAATTAAAATTGAACAAGAGGTTTACTTCTAGTGGGCAGGTACACTGACAGCCACAATAAATTACAAGTTATAGCAATGGATGAGAGAAAAAATTATAAAACATTAGACCCAAGAACTTAAGTCCAGAAGACAGAATTTATTTTTTGTAGATGTGATGAATGTTACATGCCTCACTATTCTCTAAGACATCACACTGAGTTTCAGCACAATATAATAATAATCTTCATCATGGTATATCAGCAGAAAATGTTAACAACTGTAATATACTCTAATAGAATTAGAGACATTTGACCTGGGTCAATTTGCTTCCTAATTTTTTTTTTCTGAGTAAGGAAGGCTTCTAGCAAAACTGATGCCTAATTTTACCCAGAAGCAAAATTTACAAAAGAGCCTATGAAAGTGTGAATCTAGAGAGGCTGATCCAAATGCAGGAGATAAATCTGAAGAGAAAGGAAACACAGATTTCACTACAAGACTATAAATGTGACACGGAATCTAAGATCTAGAATGCTCACTAGTATGGAGTAGGACGAGTAATTCTCAAATAGACGTGGAAGTGAATAGGGAGTTAAGAGGGTCTGTATCTGCAGATGTATTTTGGGAGATCTAAATAGTGTGGCATGCGAAGGAGATCCGGTGGTAGCTATCAGGGGACCAAATAGAGATTAGGAATTGGGAAGTGGTAGACTGGGACATGGCATCATGAATGTGGCTGTTGAAAAGTAGGGCTACTCATCTTTCTTCCTAGGGTCAAGATTGTATGTAGTGACATCAGGGGGGGACAAACTCTCTTCTGGGGTATCAACATTTTGAGGGAAAAACATTCTTCCCAGTGGCCATTTTCCAGTTCATTATTCCCATTCTTCGTGGCATATCCACCCTTGCTTTTTACCTAGAGCTGTTGACCAGAGATAAATTCTATTACTGGTGGAGAGAAAAGTGCAAATAAGAAGGCAAGTCATTCTCCTACCTTTCCACCCACTCTACCATCTATCTTCTCTCAGAAGAGACAAGTGTATACTACTTGACTGAGATGGTTTTGCAATACCTTTCCATTAGCTGGAGATTTTATATACAACTTTGTTAGCACTGACAGTTTTTTGCAAACTGTTGTTTGAATGGAGAGTTAAGCATCATGCTATTTGAATTCAGACCATCAATTTGTTCAACCTTTCTGGATGGCAGTTTGGAACAGTGATCCAAAAGTTACTAAGTCTTGCGTATCCTTTCATCTAGTGATACTACTAATAAGCCTAAATCTTGAAGAAATAAATGAAAGAAGAAATGAACCAAATGTACAAAACTATTTATAGTAATTTTTCTGTGGCGGCAAAGAACTAGAAACTAAGTGGTGCCTATTAACTGGGGAGTGGCAGAAGAAATGATAGAAAGCAATATTTCAGAGAAACTGAGAAGATTTGTATGAAATAATACAATAATTATGAGGTAAACAATAATTTACAGGTTGAGAACAACATCGTAAAGACTTAAAAACTCTGCTCAATGCACTGACAATCATGATTCTACAGGTCTGATGATAAATAATATTACCCTCACTCTGAAAGAGAAGTGATGACTCAATTTGTAAAATTATACATTTATATGGTTATGCATTTATAAGATTTATCTTATATATTTAAATGTATAAATTTATCATATTTTATATACCTCACATGTAAAATATACATTTATAAGTCTTTCTATAAATATAGAATTAAATACTTTTGGACATGGCAAAATGGGAATTTGATTCGCTTAAGTATGCATATTTAGTATGAGAGTTTTTTTCTTTGAGGGAAAGGGGCAAGAGAGAGAAAATAAATGCTTTTAATTGAAAACATTTAATAATAAAAAGAGTAGTCCTAGGTAGTGTTTCATTTGTTAGACTTTCTACTCCCACCTCCTAAATGAATATGAACTGGTTGGAAGAATTCTTGGTTTTAACTCTGTTGCTGGCTGTCGAAGGTGTTTTATTTTATAGATAGAGACTGAGGAATGATACTTGCTAGGGTGAAATGGACAAAAGGGTCTTTGTTCTCTACTGACCCTACCTCAAAGTGGTGATTTGTGACTTTAGAGTGTTTTAGTGTCAACAGCCTTAGGCACTCACTTTTGGAAGAACTCAAAAGGAAGTAAATGACTTGCCTTGTGAACACTACCAATAAACCCCCTATAATCTCTTCCTATTGTTTTCCTCTCTATCATTTTTAGCACTAAATTATAAAATGGATTTCTAATTCTTTTGCATAATTTAGTTGAAGCCATAAGAAACCCAATTGCCAACAGAGAAATGAGAAGTCCGTGATTTCACCCAGTCTCTGTCAAAACTTTTGATGGCCTTTTTTTCATTAGAAGTCTTTGTCAGCTGACTTGTACTAAAATTAAAGATTAGCTAAGATTATTCATTACCCATCTTTTTGTCTTCCTGTTCATTCCTATTATTTTGGAATAAGAGAGCTTTGCCTCTTTCTTTTTTTTTCTCCCTGTGAGCATTTTAAGACATCGTTCAGCTCAACAATTCATTTAAACATTTATGAAGCACTTAGAGTGCAATTTCCCCAATGAGACATAAAATGTACCATAGGTGCTTTATAAATGTTTAACTAAATTATTGAACTAAACTATGTTTTAAAATGTGTGTGGGGCGGGGGAGGAAGGCAAAATTCGATGATCCTAAGCTGTTCACTGCCACTAAAACACCTTTTCCAATATTTTCCTGGTGATGCCATATGGCTTCAAGTCAGGGAATAACACCATGATGTCAGAAGAATCCAAGTTGAAGGTGACCCAAGGGGCAATGGAACAACACATGGTGTGTGTAAATATGTTATAGCATAATATCAAAGATGTCTTTCACAGAGGAAATGATGTAAAAATTATCAAGCTCATCTATGAGTCAGTTGAAGACCAAGAGAGAAGATCAACAAGTTGACAGTTCAAGTATTGTGCTAATATCCATGAAAATATATACAGGGATGTGTGTGGTGGTGTGTACATACATTCTCCCCCTAAGCAATATGGTGTGGTAGAAAAAGGAGAGTCATAGTTAGCCCTTTTGGCCCTTGGTGCAAGTTCTCAAAATATACTCAGCCCTTAAATTAAAATTTTAAGACAAATTAAATTGATATGAAGATGAAGAAAAATGAAGGAAAACGCTTTGGGTGGTAGGGGAATGGGAGAATGATATCAGAACCTTGAGATATCCATGAATGGAGATTCTGGGATAGCACAAGTTTATTGACAGCTAGGTGGTGCGGTGGATAGAGTGCTTGCCTGGAAGCAGGAAGACCGAAGTTCAAATACGACCCCAACAACTTACTAGTTTGTGACCATGGGCAAGTCCCTGAACTTCCAACTACCTCAATTTTTTCAAATGTAAAATGGGGATCACAAGAGCACCTACCTTCCAGGCTTGTTGTGACGATGAAATGGGATAATATTTGCAAGGTGCTTAGCCCAGCTCCTGACATGTAAAAGGTGCTTAATCAAAATAAATATTTCCCTCTTATTGCCAGAAGAGCAAAATTATCCACTCATTATCCTTCCCTTCAACCACACCACTTTTCCAAAAGTGCTCGATCTCTGGCAAGGATGCCATCATTCTTCCCTAACCTTTGTATTGCTTATATGTATTCTGTATGCACTTTTATATTCCTCCCCTATTAGAATATAAACTCTTTGTGAATAGGGATTGTTATATTCTTTGTAGTTGTATCTCTGGCACCTAGCACAATGCCTGACACATAGTAGGTGCTAAATAAATGATTGATTGATTGATTATTGGGGATAATTGTGAAGCCTGGGGTTAGGGAAGGAGCATATCTTACGTTTTTTTTCTATATGGGTGCTAAGTTCAGTTGTTTCCATGCTACTTATGGAGTTTATGTGCTTTTAGTGCCTCCTACATTTTGTTTCCATGGAGCAAAGCCCTGGTGATCTCACCCTAGTCATGATTCTGAGAAAGAGTCTTAAGCTTGGTGTCAGGAAAGATCTAGGTTTGAATACAAACTGAGGATACCCAGCCATGTGATTCCATACAAGATACCGACCTCTTCTGCGTCTCAATTTCATCTTCTGTTAAAAGGGAACAATAATACTCTTTCTCCAAGGGTTGTTGTGAGAAAAGTATTTCTTTGATAAACGTAAAATACTGTGTAAGTATGAAAAGACTAAGGGGAAGTCCTCTATTCTGCTGAGTAAATTTATTTTATGTAGAGTTTTTGGAAAGACACGGTATAGAATTGCCCAGTGAGAGAAATTATAGATTGGCTGCAATCTACCCCCATGAAGGAAGTTCCTCCCTTCCTAAGATCATAGATTTAGAGCCAGAAAGGATCATAGAGGCAAATAATGCACCCCTTTCATTTTGCAAATGAGCATACTAAGGCCCAGAAAGGTTATGAGTAGACCTAAAGTCACACAGAAGACAAGTGAAAAAACAGAATTAGAACCCAAGTCCTTTGATTCCAAACCCAGGGCTTTTTCTTCCATTATATTGCATCATCTCCACTGAAGACATAATAGCTCCATTGGTATGGAAATAAGCACCAATAGGTGCAAAGCCCTGTGCTAGGTTCTGGGGGAGTTAGAAAGTTTAGCTATACAGGGTTCCTGATAGAATTCAATTTGATAGAGAGAGATGACATCCACACAAATTTAATTCAACAGATTGTTTTCAAGGCCACCTGTGTGATAGACAGTTATTTTTGAGATACAAAAATTAAAAAAAATGAGGAAGTCCCTCACCTCCTTATTGTGAACAAGGGAAGGCAAGAAAGGGTGATGTACACACTAATAAGACATAAGGTCCAACGTGATGAGGGCCAGACTGAGTATCACTTAGTATAATACCTAAAAAAGAGTATGTGCTTAATAAATGTTTGTTTTCTGGACTAGAGATTTGCATAAACTGTTAAAAAAAGCCAAGAGATTATTTTCTTAGGTTGAAGAGGAGAGGCTTCTTGGATTAAGCAACATCTTTACTTAAGGTTGAATGAAGAAAATAATTTTGGAAGATAAAGATGAGGGCAAAAGATGTTCTGGGAATAGGAGTGATTGTGGCTGAATACCCAGGGCTTAAAGAGATCATGGTGAGTTTGGGAAGGGGGGGATAGTTTGGCTTGAATGTCAAATTCTTAAAGGGAAGAAATATTTCTGGAAAATCAGGTTGGAACAGATTATGAAGGGTCCTAAATCCCAGGCTAATGATTCTGTATCTTCTACTACAGACAATTGGTAGCTATGGAAGATTTTTGAGCAGGTGAATGTCAGTCAGACCTATACTTTAGATTGACTTTTTTTGGTAAGTAATTAGAAATTAGAGAAATTGCAAGAGTAATTTACAAGAGAAAGATGCAAGAATAGTCTAGATGAAAGAAAATAAGGGCTTAAACTGGAATGAACCAGGATGAAGAGGTATTGTGGAAGCAAAATTGACAAGGCTTATTTATTGGTTAAATGTGGTGGATGAAGAAGATGGAAGAGTCAGAGATGACTCTGAGATGTTAGAGCCTCAGTGACAAAGAAAATAATCATGCCATTCATCAAAAGAGTGAAGGACAGTAGAAATGAATGCCATAATTTGTGGCACAGAGTAATTTATAACAAGGGACACTCTCTCTATCCCTAGAAATTCTCTCATGAATTGATATTTTTAAGATTGAGGTACATTAGATATGCCTGTAAAGATATATATATATATATATATATACATATATGTATTATATAAACTATATATATGTTGATATTTTTAATATTGAGGTATATTAGATATGCCTGTAAAGATATATATATTATACAAACTATATATATTATATAAACTATATTATATATAATTCTACAAAGCAACAATATTAACAATAACAATAATTAGTTCCAAGAGAAAACTCAAACTTAAGTACTTCAGAAGATTTAACTACATAAGAAACAGAAAAATCTTAAAGGTGAAATAAATAAGGATATTACAGGTTATGAATCAGAAAGTAAAGGTTCTGAATAGACATAAAGTAAAGAAAATTAATGAAGAAAAAATGTAAATAAGTTATTTTTAGAAAGAGGTATAGAAAAAAAGCAAAAGAAGTCAGAAGATAGGAGAGGAAAAGGAAGCCTTTTGCACTATTGCAAAATAACCATCCAAATGCTAGGGGTGAAATAAGAGAATAAAGAGGCAATTAACTAAATAAACACATAGAACAAAGAAATCAATATTTAAGATATTACCAAAATTATGGTAGAGTATGGGGTGGAGAGAAAGACAGTTACTCCATTGTTAAGGTCATTGAGAAAGTAGCCTGAATATTATTAGGGGGTAGTGGCAAGGATCAGGAAGAGAGTGATCCAGTCGGGTAAGATACATTTCCAAGAAGTAGGGAATATTAAGTAGAACAGTATTGCACTCCAATTTTCTATAGAGAGTAAGAAGCAGGTTCATTTTTCTTTTGGCCCTGTGAATTTTGAAGGCATGAAAGAATTAGCAGCTAATGTTGGAAGGGGGAACAAGGGATGTTTGATCTTTTGGAGAAAGAGGTCAAGTTTGGGTTATTTTTAGGAAGCAGAAAAAAAATCTAAGAAGACGATGAGAAAGAACTGTTAACAATAGGGGGTATTACAGAGGGTGGTGGGTTGTGGGCATCACCTCTTGGAAAGGCTTCAAGAGAAGGTTCATTGGGAGACTGAATACCTTCTGTCTGAGCACAAGCCTGGATAAATTGAGAGGAACTCACTCCCTGGATGGACACAAGATGACTTTGGGATTATAGCAACTCTTGACCATGCAATGAGTTGTAAAGGTTGTGATCTGTGTCAATAGAAGTCCTCATTCGTTTGTGAGAGATTGTTGAAGTATTAACATAAGGTAACATCAAAAGAGAATATTCTTGGTCCAGGGTCATTACTGTATCTGAAGAAGAAAGGTGAGTAAAATTTTGGTAAAGTAGGGAAAACCTGTGAAAATAGTGACCACCAAACTCAACATTCTTTCTCTTAATTGCCAGAACAATTTCTTCACTTTTGAGCCAGTGAGAACATATACTAAAGGAGTTTCTCTGTCACTCCCTCTCCTTAGAGGCCTTAAAGTATTTGTGGGATGTTATAGTGGGGATTTCCTCCAGGTATGAGTTGGACTACATGGCCAGTAGGGTATTTTCCAACTCTCAAATCTTGTGATTCTTTGACTATAAATGATTGACCTACTGCACACTTCTTATACCATAAACCTCCAGTAATTATAAATCGTGTCACAATAATAGACAAGTCAATAAATTTCAGTCATAGAAAACAACCTATTTTCGACCCCCAGATTTAGAATCACAGGATCTTAGATTTAGAGCTAGAAGGAATCTTTTGTTGTTCAATTGTGTCAGTCATGTGTGATTCTTCATGACCCCATTTGGGTCTTTCTTGGCAAAGATACTGGAGTGCTTTACCATTTCCTTCTCCAGCTTATTTTACAGATGAGGAAACTAAGGCAAACAGGGTTAAGCGACTTGCCCAAGGTCACACAGCTAATAAACACCTGGGGCTGCTTCTGAACTCAGGTCTTCCTAACTCCAGGCCAAGCGCTCTGCATACTTAGCTACCTAGTTGTCCCAGAAGGATCTTGGAGACCAGCTAATTTAATTATATCAATTTAGAGATGAAGGACTGAAGCCCAGAGAGGTTATATGAGAGCTGAAATTCAAAAGCCAGATCCTCTGAATATCAAATCCAGTTCTCTTTGCACTGCACTTTGAATACAAATCAAAAAATTTGGAAATTTGAATTAACATGTTGTAAATAAACTTTCTTGAAGTATACTTATTTTCCTTGTCAATTTAATCTCAGTAACGTTGTCCCACAAAGCATAGTATAAATACGTATTAGAACAACCCATGGTTATGATCTACGTGTAATTACAAAATGTGCTTAATAGCATACTCACCTCTCAAGACCATAGCCATGCCTGTCAAATTTGCTCGCTACTCTATATTACTAAGTAATTAATACTGTTATCATGGTAGTAGAGAAAGAGCTTTATATAACCTAGGCATTTAAAAATAATTTTTCAAAACCCTATATAAAAGGAATAAATTGAATTGCTTTTATGTCAGAAAACACTTTTGCTTCGTCTGTTATAGCAATATTTAGGAGAAAGAGCAGGCCATCCAGTTGCTCTTTAACCTTTAGTTATATTGACAATCTGCTATTACTGAGCACCCACTCCATTCTTCTTGGAAGATGAGTTGGCATTTGTATGGGATTTTCAGTTGAGGGAGATCTATCTGCATCTCCATCTGGAGTGACCAGATGAGGCTCCCTTCAGAGCCAATTAACACTTTACCAATGGGGTCACTGTAGCAAGGCATGGGGTGCTTTGCACCTCCAGGGCTCCCCTGAACAGTCCCTACAATGCCTCCAGATGCTACTAGTTTGAAAACCAATCAATCTTCCCCTTAACTAGTTAGCACACCTTCCCTGGGGTTCTTTATCAAGACACACATCCTCAATACAGAAAAATTTACTTATATGGCTTCAGAAAATGAGGCCCCCCTCTGAACATTTTCTCATGAATGCTTTCATGTGCTTACATGGTTTAGATGAGGAGGCAATCAGGTAGATACGGCTTGTGCTTGGTGGGTTTTGTACCATAGCCATGCTTGTCAAATTTGATCGCCACTCTAGGTTACTAAATAATTAATACTGCTATCACAGTAGTAGAGAAAGAGCTTTATATAACACTATCCCAGGTGGACCCTCTAAGGGCAAAGGTCTTCTCCAAAGATAGGATTCATGAAAAAGTTTAATATGATTCCATTCATATCCTGGGTATCCCATATGATTGCCAGACCAAATTTTTGTCCAGTTTCATTGCTCTGGTGAAACAAATGTGACATTTTATTGAGGAGACCAGCTTTGCTTCTCAGCTTGTCAGGCTTTACTGCTCAGGTATTTGATCTGGGTTTTTTTTTTTTTTTTGCTTTATCTGGGAAAGAATGCAAATTAAATACTTCTTGGAGGGAAGGTAGTAGAGATGGGGGGGTAGGAGGGAGGAAAGGGTGCATGGGGGAGAACAGGGCAGGCGCAGGGCTCCGTCAGGTGTCTCGCTAACCAGCCCAAGCTTTTGTGTCCGCATGGTCTGCCTGCTGGGTGGAGCTCAAAGACAGAAGAATGATAGTCTGGCGGAAAGAAAGCAAGACAGTAATTATGGGACGTGTGTGATTAGCACGGTAGCCAGAGAAATTAAACCACTAGTCCCAGGAATCCTCTCTTGTGTAAGGTACCTGCCGAGGGAGAGAAAAGGCCCTCACCACAGAGTCCGGCTGGAATCCACTCCCTGCTAGCTCAGCTTGATTGCTTTCTGGGTTACCTACTGCGGAGGTTCAGCTCCACGACCTTCCTTTCTATAGAGCTATATTGTTCTGGCCCTGAAAAAAGGGCAGATTAAGAATTTACCGGGATCCCTCCATCACCAGACTCTGACAGCAGCTCTCAGGGAGCTGATTTTCCATGGTTCAGATTGCCTAAGGCCCAGATTCTTATCAAAATGGGTTCATTTAATGTAAAGCACAGTTGCAGGTTTTTTTAAAAAAAGTTCTAACTTCATATTAAATCTCTCATTCTTTACCTCTGGAATCTTTTCTCTTTCAAGAGTGAGATTCTTAAGAGATTTTATTTGTAATACATATGTATCTATTTGTGTATGTAGTACAAATATATAAAAATATATACACATATGTATTCCAAATACACATATGTATATATTACAAATAAAATACACTATATATAATATTTAACATACAAGTTATATATATATATATATTGTATAACATACACACATGTATATATCTTAACCATGTATGTTCATGAAGGCATTCTTGAGAAACTATTCAGAGGGACTCCTTTCCCAAAGCCATGTAAGTAAATCTTTCTTTATTGAGGATATGTGTCCTGATGAAGATCTCTGGAGGTATACTAACTAGCTAAGTAATTATGTCTGTGTATATGTGGAATACATACACAGATTCCATATATTGCATATATAATATCTATCTCTTTATCTCTTTTCTCTCTCTCATATACATTAGAATCAAGTTCTTTTTATAGAAGGACCAGCTGCCAGTTAAGACGTTTATTACTATTTTTTAGGGAGGTAGATTTTCTTATAGGGGTTTTGAGCCTGAGATATTCTCAGTCATAGTTTAGACCATAATCCTACTTAACTTGGCTTTCATGCTGTGATTAAGAATTGTGAATTTGTAAAATAATTGAAAAATTCTTCCTGCCCTCTTGATGGACAGCATTTAATTTTATCATGATGGTAAGAAGCAAAGGTAATTAACATTCTTGCTGGTTTCAGAACATCCTTGTGCTCTCTTTTCCTTAGAGTGGAGGGAAGGTGGTTGATCAATGCACTGAGACATGGGTTTGCATCTCACAGGTGTAGAAGATGTGCCCTTCAGCATCTACAGGTTTTTGCTTTTTTTAGTTTATCTTTTATATTTTCAGTGATGTACTGATTCAAGACATGGTCAGCTATAACTCCTTATTATAAATAGGGACTGTTTCTGTAATCCCATCAGTTTCTGCTGGCAGGCGTAAAGAAGTGGGAAATAGTTATCTCCAGAACAAGAAGGGACTAGTCAGGGTTAGGAAACCTGCATCCTCAAGGTCACATGTGGTTCTCTAGATCCTCAAGTGTAGGCCTTTGACTGAATCCAAACCTCACAGAACAAATTTGTTCTGTAAAATCAGGTCTCAGAAAAAGGCCACACCCATGGACCTAGAAGGCCCCATGTGACCTTGAGGCTACAGGTTACCCACCCCTGGAACAGAGACAGACTGAATCCTTCAGAGACAAGCAGAACATCAGTGTATACTATTGTTTTGGACCTTCGTGCATGTCATTGTGCAGACAAATAATGCCACTTCGGTAGCTCTGCTATCTCGTCTATCATTTCTGCTATCTCGTCCTTACTATATTGCTCTTTTTAGCAGAAATAGTGTGAGCCTTCTTTGGGAGTGTCAATCTGTCCCTATCTTAATGAATTCTCTCTCATCTATTTTGAATCAGCTCCAAAAAAGGGGGAATCAGAAACATAAGATAGATTCTCTTATAATATGGTCATGTTTTGAACATGACTTTAATCTCAGATGGTCTGTGTTCAGGGCCTAACTGCTTACTTATTAACTGCAGATTACCATCTCGGGGCCTTCATTTTTCTGTCTGTAAAACAGGGATGGGGGAGATAGATTAAATGACCTCTAAAATTTCTTTGAGTTTTAAATCTATAGTCTATATATTGTGACTTACTAGGTAATGCCCAGGAAAATTATTCTTTTTGACATGAGACATTTAGGTCTTTTCTATTCTTCATAACATAAAGATTATTTATTTTAAAGTACTATAATCATCATTTAGGTATAGGCTTCTGATACAGCATCCAGACAAGGGAAGAATGCTTAAAAATACAGGGGATGTAGCAGTAGATTTGAAAATTTATTAGCCTGAATAAATGAAGCCAGATGAGGTAGAAGGATTTCCCATTAAGAGCAAAAATGACAATAGTAGTTGAAAACATGAAAGAGTATTTGTATGAATCATACATTTCATGCTAAAGAAGTGTCTGCTTGAATTTGCTGCAGAATGTACTCAAGAATAGTTCATGTGGGTAGAAAAAGACTGTTGAAATACTGCCAGGTCTAAAGGAAGCAAGGATTTCATCAGAACTGCGCACGTTAGTTGCCTTAGACAGATGACAGGCTATGCCAAGATTTACAAATGATGTTCATGAGAAGAGCTGAGCATCTTGTTATGTTACCAGCGTACAGCAGAGTGTGCTAGTATGATTACATCCAAACTGCCGAGGAAGATGAAATCTGTGTTCACACAACAGACTTGACAAGAATAGTGAAGGGAGAAAGGGACAAATAAGGAGATTGCTGTTGACATCTTGCAAGCACTTTCAAGTCATGAAATGCTTTTAAAGTTCCAGCAGAAACGATCCCTGTAGGGCCAAGATAGCAGAAGGGACTGATATGGCTGTGCAAGTGACATCATCGACCCCTCTTAGTCTTTACTCAAGTACAATCTGAGGCATATTGGGGTTCAAAGGGAACATAATCATCCTTTTTTTTCAGTTTTGGTGGACTTCTGTGCTCCTTATTTTTTTTCCCCAGGAACTGAAGAAACAGCAACTTGTTCTTGTCCTTTCTTTTGATTTAAACCAGAAACTCAGAATCAGAAGTCCTAGACAAGGCTGTCCAGATCTGCCAGATATTTATTTGTAAAACTATAGACTTAGATATAGATAAGACTCATAGCTGATTTGTGAACTGTGTGATCCTGCACAGAACTTCTGTCTGGTTCTATAGGTGACTCATTAGACTGTATCAAGAATGTGGACATTTGAGACAATTTTCAGTGATTATTGTTAAAATGTTCTATTATGAAAAAAGAAAGTTTTGTTCTTAGCAGCACTCAGATTCATAATTTCCAAGGACTATATCATGGTATCATGGGGTACCAGACCTGGATGTTAGCCCAAGGTATGGGTCATGGTATGACTCTCCTCTCCTTTTCCTCTCCTTGTCTTCTTCTCTCTCCTGTCTTCTCTTGCCTCTCTTTCCCTCCCCCACCTCCCTTCCTTCCTTCCTTCCTTCCTTCCTTCCTTCCTTCCTTCCTTCCTTCCTTCCTTCCTTCCTTCCTTCCTTCCTTCCTTCCTTCCTTCCTTCCTTCCCTCCTCACTATTACTTCATATAGTAAAGAAGAATAACCTGGCTCCTTATAGGAGATGGTCCCTAAATCACTTGGGCAATATTATATAAGGAGTTACATTAAAAAGATAAATTCAACAATTGTAATTTACCAAAGGTTATCCTCTTAAAAAGGACTACCTGAGTGTGAAACATTCCTGAATTTAAATGGCAATGCTTCTTCTCAGGGTAACTTGCTTATGTGGAGACTAATTAGCATTTGAAATCTCTTTTTTCCCCCTTGGCTCTGAAGCATGGCCTTCTTGGGAGGGATCTAAATACACAGAATATTTCTTCCAGTATAAGCAAAAACTCATTCCTTTCCTGTATTCTCCATGAACTTTGTACTGGTTAATGAAGTGGTGTTCAATATAAACTTGGGAATATCTCTACTTTTATTTCTTAATATCCATGCAAAATGAATCATTAACTATTTTACTTTCTCTGCGAATCCGTAGTTTGCAGTTGTGATGCTGACTTTAATTAGATACAGAAAGTTATTGTTCCATTTTCATTATCACTAAATAAAATAAGGCCTTTGCTACTGTACTGTAGTGTTTCACGATGGGTTTGTGCCGTCATCATACATTCTCTAGTTTGTTAAGATTTTTTAGTAGTAGTCATGGCCATCATAACCAAAGTTATGTGGAATAATTATTGAAACATCTAGCTTGCTTTCATTTATCCTTAGCATAACTTTTTAGCTTAAGTTTGATGAGAATATTTTCTCTTTGTTAGGTTGCTTGCTGACATAGATTCACAAGACTGAAAGAGATTGTGTGAACAAGTTTCTTTCCATTGATATAGATAAATCTTTATTTAGTCTATTAAATGAACATTTAATTCAAGGCACTGTAATCAACTGCAATTCAATTAAAAAAGCATCGATTACCTTTTGCTAGGTTCCAGGCACATTGTAAGGCCCTGGAAATACAAAGTCAAAACCAAAACCATTTCAGCCTTTAGCTAGCTTACATTCTAGGACAAGGAAGCAACATGTATTTGAAGAAATAAATTTGAAATATATGTAAAATAAATACAAGTAATTTAAGGAGAGAAAAATAATAACAGTCTGATTTAAAATATTCATTGGCTGGACAACAGATTCAAGGCAAGAAAGTACCAATTCATGTTCTGGGGGAAGAGGCACAGAAAAAGAACGCAGAAGGTCAAAGTCACTGGGAAAATCCAGAGATGCGAAATTAAACAGTAGGGGAGGTCTCTGTCAGTATGGGAACCAATTATAAAGTCAAAGCTCAAAGATTCAGAAGAATTAAGGAAACAGAGGAAGGGTCTATTTTACTAAATAGGAGAGAGAGAGAGAGAGAGAGAGAGAGAGAGAGAGAGAGAGAGAGAGAGAGAGAGAGAGAGAGAGAGAGAGAGAGAGATCCTTTACTTCTGGAGAAAAAAAAACAGGTGGAACATAATGAATCATTTAACCACACACAGATAGACCTGAGTTCAGAACAGATTATATGCAGGTAACTGGAATGAGGGGACCCGGTACTAAAGTGTCACTAAATGAGGCTATTTATAAATTGGACAGAGTTACACTTTGTGGTAATCCTCTTTACCTGTAATTGTATACTTGTATATATTGTACTTTCTGACAGATCTTCACACATTGAACTAGGCAGTTTTGTTCTACACAAACCTGCTATTGATACTTTATACTGAGGGGGAGGGGGTATAGGAGAGATTATATTTTTAAGATGGCAGTTTATTTTAATTTAAATTTTTTTATTCCTCTTCAGTGAAAATGTTCCAATGTTTTGAATTAAGTGAAAAAAATGTAAATAATATTTTATTTTCCCCCAATACATGTTAAAATAATTTTTAACATTAAAACAGTTTTGAGTTCCAAATTCTATTCCTTCTTCCTCTCCCACCACCCTGGATAGTAAGCAATCTGATACAGGTTATACATGCTCAATCATGTAAAATATGATTTTATTGGTATAAAGAGCTCACCATTAGGAAGCTTCCTCTATCAATGCTAATCTGCAACCAATAAATTATATTCTTAGAGTCATTTGCAGCCCAAGTGACTAGACTAACTGACTTGCCAGTGTCACAGTCCGTACGTGTTAGAGCCGAGAATTGAACCTACCTTTTCCTGATTTTGACATACGCCTTTTATCCTCTATGCCATTCTAGATTGCAGGCCTATAGTTTTTCTGGAGATTACAGATAGACATCCCATGTTTTTCTCACACTAATCAACTGAATGCCTTGGTTGACACAGTCTATTGGTGCTTGGTGCTCATGAAAACAATGGCATGGTCTTCTTGATTCCTTCGATCCATTCTATTGCCATTCGGTTAATATACGTATTCAAGTGCCCACTATGTGTTGGGTACTGTGTTAAGTAATGGGACTGTAAAGAAATATAAAAAACCAATCCTCTCAAGAAGTTCATGGTGTAATGGGGGAGACAACCTTCAAATAACAGTATACAAACTATATAGGATAAATTGGAAATTATCAACAGAGGGAAGGTACTAGAATTAAGTGGGGATTGAGCAAGGCTTCTTGTACAAGGTGGGATTTTAGCTGAGAGTTGGAAGAAACCCAGGCCACGTATTATGCCACATATCAGACAATCATCTTGAAAATTCAATCTATTTATCATAAGGAGGAATAGGACTAGAAACATGCCCATCCCAGAGTGGGTAAAAAGTATTATCCTGTATTGAGTCAATTTTTGCTATCTTACCTTGCTTTGAAAAATCTAAAATGTAAATGAGCACTGGGCTAAAATTATATCCCAATGTGTAAATATAAGCTGCTACCTTTCCTCTGGTACTTGATTTTATAAAAAAAAAAAAAATAGAGTCCTTTGTTGGCAAAATTCAACTGGTAGAGGAGAATAGTGAATTGTAAAAGTCCTACTCATATCAGAGTGACAGATCAATTAAGTGATAAATGAGAAAATTAATAATGTGAAAGAAAAATGACATTTTGGAGTGTAGAAATTCATAATACTTTTGTAAGCACCTTTTAAACATTCAGAATTTTTGTGAAGTTCTGGGCTGCAATGAAAAATATATAACTGTGGGTTGATGAAGGGAGGCAGGAACCCTTGGAATTTCAGAAGCACGAAGGAACAACTAAGCCATTGACTTGTGAATGTTATCTAAAGGGAGTTTAAAAAAAAAAAGCAGACTCCCTGTGTGTTATGCAAAGGGCATGTATTATGTGCTGTCATTAAAATATTTTTTCCTCTGTTCAGCAGGCAGCCCCTGCTGTGACATTTCTTTGGTTTGGTGAAGAACAGGAATTATACATGGGGTGTGTGTTATCAACTAAAAATTACTCTACATTACATTTTCATGGTATTGTCCCAACTTTTTTGTAATAGTACATCTATTTTGTTCACATGACTGGAATTATTTAAGGCATGAATAATAACTGTGGTAAAACTTGATCAGAGTATTTTTAAAAGGACTTTTTTAAATCCTAGAACTTTATAATAAAAGATAAACTTAGCATAAAAAAGAATATAATTGAAATAAATCAAATGCCAAGATGCTGAATTTCTTCATATTAGTTGATTTAAGGCTTTCACTTCTGATTATGTTTAAAACACTGTCTGTGGTACCTAATAGCTACACCTTCCTTTGTTTTAATCTATCCATGTCATAGGATATGGAGGTTGTTTTTAAAAGAATTTGGAAGTGTATCAAACCTGAGTATTTTGAGTACACCAGTCCAGATCCACATGAAGGACTGAATGTCTTTTGGTAGAGACTATAGCACATTTTTTCCTGAGGACATTATTAAAGAAAATTCTGGCTACTTGCAGAATACCATTGCATCAGTCAACATGTGGAGAACTATTTGCCTACTTAAGTCATTTAAAATTGGAAAGAATATTAGAAGAATCTAATCCAACCCACTTAGTTTTTACAGGGGAGAAAACTGAGGCTAGAAGTGGTAAATGGAATTTAAGCTCTTTGAGATCATGGCTGTTATATTTTTGACTTTATATCTCCAGTGCCTAGTATAGGGCCTAGTATATAGTAGGCACTTAATAAAGGATTGTTGATTGGTTGATATAGTGATCTGCCCAAAGTGACATAAGTAGTAAGCAGAGGAGCTAGGATTTAAACAGACATTTGACAAAAATATCCAGTGCTCTTGCTAGTACACTAAGCTGAAATATATTAATTCCTCGCAAACCCTGGTGATCTATTCTGTGGTACTTCAGCTTTGTTTAATTTCTTGATAGACAAATAAATGACTATTTACTTGCAAGCTATATCTCTTTAAAGACATGCTAGTTGATGCTTTCTGAGAGTACAGATCATGTAATCTGTTGGAAGTGGTACTGAGATCAGATCCAAAACTTGTAGGAGAACCTATGTCTGCTGTTTGTTTTGAATTTCTATGGGCATGTTAAGCACACCATATGCCATTCAACAAATGGAAGTGAATCTGAAAATGCATTAGACAAATTCATCTTTTAAACTATTTCATCAACTTTCATGGTGGTTAAATATATGAATTATTTATAGAAAATACCAATTCTGAAAAGATGGATTAGTTAAAGGGAATTTTTACAGCAGCATTTAATTTCTATATGCCCCCTTCTCTTGTATTCCTCCATTCAATATAGTTTTCATCTGTGTCATTCATTGTAGCATTTTTGTAAGCATCTTGGAAACAAGCATCACTTGTGTTATTAAAGGTTGCTGAACGATCCATATTTTTCCTTAAATCTTTGCAATACTTTGGTTTCTCCACTTTAAGTTTTTCCAAATGAATTCAGAGATGTGGTCAAATCTAGATTCTACTTTGTGATCTTTGGAAACTGAAAAATTATAAACAATGAACTATTCAAGATATGGTTGATCATCTCAATTGTGCTATTATTTAAAAGTGTTAAAAAGTTTTTACAGGGCTGTTGCAAGAAAAGATGACTCTGGTATTACTCTGCTCTATTATCCTTAAGGTCAGATTACATTGTGAATTGATTTAGAGATATTTTTTTAAAACTGGAAACTGCTTCTCTTGCATGATACCTTTTATCATCCATTATTGTGCATTGGTATATGTACATGTGTGTGTAATCTGGAGTGTGGGATTTTGATGCTTATTTGTAATTCAGAAAAGTAGCCTGACATCGTGAAGTGAAGATCCCGTTAGCTGCAGAAAGACATGGGTTTGATTTCTGCCTTTGATACATCTTGAGGGCATAAGGATGGGAAGGCATCCATAAGACTAAAAGTTACAGGTAAATTGCCCATCCCCATCAGTAGTGAAAGTTTTCAAAGGACTTCACAATAGTCAGAAAAAAAAGATTGGTTTCATATATACTCGTTTCAGATAAACTTGCTTCACATTTCCTCATTGCCTTTTCTCACTGAAGGCTTCTTTTCTCTTCCTCATTTTCTTTTTACAGGTCTGGCTGTGACTTCTACCCTAAGATACTGGATAGATCTAGGGCAGTTTTGTGTAAAGAATAGTCCTAATGGAAGCAACAGCTCACCAGAAAACAGAAGATGTCCCTAAAAATATGTCAGTTCTTGTCTGAGGCAACTGGAAGGTGTTGGCACATTTGGAAGAGTGCAATTGAAAGGGACCATAAGGGGAGTCTTAATTTCAAATGTTTAACAAGTTGGCAGACAAGTGACTGGTAAAAAACAGTTCTGCTGCTGCCAAATTTCCTCACTGTGGGTCTTTTTCATATCCTTATTGTACTGCATAGAAGTAAAATGCCTTCCCAGTTGCTTCACATTTTATTCTCCAGTGAATCCTTGTCTTAGCCACTTTAAAAGAAAAATACTTTAATAAGGATATTGTATTTTGATTTCAAATCAAAAGATGAATATATTTGGGGATGGGGTTGAGGAAACAATCGAGCAGTACAAGCATAAGAGCATTTAAGAAAACTAGCCAAAGTCAAATTACACTGTTCTTTGTTTAGGAGAGGAAGGGGAGCTCATTTTGCCAACTTTCAAGTAGAGTTCAAAATTGTTGGGTCTAAGTTTGGAACAGAGCTCAAACCTTGGCTAAGATTCATTGTGTGATTTGAGGTTTGCTTCTCTCCCCGCCTCCCAACTCTCTTGATAGTTCTAGAAGCTGGAGAGAAAAATGATTTTTACAAAGGAATCTTGTTTGTATAGCATGGGCTACCTCTTAGCAAGAAAAACATACATAGATGAATTAAATTTTCCTTGAAAACCAATGGAGTAAATGAAAATAAAAATAACTGAAAACTGTGGAGAAAATAAAAACCTTCAATTTATGTGGGCAGTGAAGAATTTGGCAAAGGGTTTTCCTAATTCTTCACATTATGTGCAGGTGGCTTAATCTTTTAGACCCGTAAAGAGAAATTAAAAAACCTTTCCCTTTGGTTTGTTTTGTTACCCTATGAAGTTGGGAACTTTGACTATAGTGAGTGACATTGCCTTTCCAGGTGAATGCAATACTATTTCTGATACTGTTGCTGCTGGCGATGTAGCATAAGCTGGAGAATGACTCTTGATCTCTGTTTTCTAGGTCATTTCAGATAGCATACATGTGAAGTTGTCATTTGGTTAGCAGCAATTGTCATTGTTTTCAATTTTTCAATCTTTTTTTTCCTGTCTCTTTAACTCAGTGTTTTTCTTCAAGCACAAAATCACTTAATTGAAGAATTTTAGAGTCAGAAGGGACCCAAATCAGAAGCCTTTATTTCTGGTCTCAACCCTAACACTTATTAGCAGTGTCATCCTGAATAATTTCTTTGACTTTATTTTACATTAAAAAAAATTACAACCCCAGTTTACTTCATAGGGTTATTTTTGAGAATCAAACACCATGATGTAAATGAAAATGATTTGAAAAATACTGGACAACTCTAAGGCATTAAAATTTTTCAGGGAAGAATAGAGAGACCTTGAGATTTTAAATATATTCAAAGTCACATAGCTAGTTTGATGTGGAGGAAGAGCTAAAACCATTGTCAACTGATCTAAAGACCTGTCCCATCACATCACATTATGCCTATAAGTAGAGAGGCAGTGTAGTGTACTAGATAGAGGATCTGCCATAGTATCAGCAAGATCTTGTGCAAATCTAGCCTCTGACATATAATGGCTGCATGACCCTGGGTAAATCAGTTTCTCATTGCCTTAGGTAACCCTCTAAGCTTATAAATGAGGAGCATTGTTCTTATGGCTTTCTCTAACTGGAAGTTCCTACACAAATTAAAGCATAGACCTACTTTAAACAACAAAAACATGAAGTATAAAGAATTCTCAGGGATGTGCTGGAGCCAGTTTGAAATGTTTCATAGAGCCAATGGTTCAATTTTCAATGTGAACATTTACACTCAGGAAATAAGCAAATCCTAGAAATCAGGGCTTGATTTATATTTTTGATTGATTGTCTAGACTTGAGAGTGATGGAGAAAATGTTAATAATGTTGGTCAAACTTACAAGTGTGTCATGTATAAACTTTACCCCCCTGGAGAGCTGGTTGCTATAGCTGGTTGTTGTACATTTCCCAGCACACCCTTGATTCAGAATATGTTAATATCTGTCCAGTTTTAATTCTTATTCCTGTTTGGCAAACTCCAAGGCTTCTCCCTTGACAGGTATTGTATTCCATATTTAGTAAGATCTATAGATAATCAAACTCTAACTTATGATTTATTTCATCACTAAGTCACTCTTTTTAGAGCTTGTCATTGGCCTTTGCCCTTCCCTTTACACTACTTGAAGTTAAGATCATTTTGTAGAATAGGAGATTGGAGAAGAAAAATGAACCATAACAAAATTCTGATGTCTGTAGAGAAAATAAGCCAATTCTTCATTGCAAGAAATCAGGATTCTTCATTCCTCTTCTGTTTCTCCAAAAGATAAGGACTATTTTGGCCTGGTCTTAATTAAATGAAATATTGATCTGAGTATAGAAATATGTGTTGAATCCAAATATGGGACTAAGAGAAAAATGGGAGAGTTAAAAGAATTATAGTGGAAATTGGATACTGCATTTTTTTCTTCTACTTAGGAATAGTTACTTAAAATATTTCTTTTTTTTTTTCTTTAAATATTTATTTATTTATTTAACTTTTTACATTCATTTTCACAAAATTTTGGGTTCCAAATTTTCTCCCCTTTTATCCCCTCCCCCCACCCGAATACACCGAGCAATCTAATTTTCCCTATCTCCAATCTGCCCTCTCTTCTGTCATCCCTCCCTTCTCTTGTCCCCATCTTCTCTTTTCTCCTGTAGGGCCAGATGACTTTCTATTCCTCATTAACTGTATGTCTTCTTTCCCAGTAGCAACAACAATACTAAACAGTTGTTCCTAAAACCTTGAGTTCCAAATTCTCCCCATCCCTCCCTCCCCACCCATTCCTTTTGGGAAGGCAGGCAATTCAATATAGGCCATATCTGTGTAGTTTTGCAAATGACTTCCATGATAGTCGTGTTGTGTAAGACTAACTGAATTACCCTCCATCCTATCCTGCCCCTCATTGTTTCTCTTCTGTCTTTTGATCCTGTCCCTCCCTGAGTGTTGACTTCAAATTGCTCCCTCCTCCCATTACCCTCCCTTCCATCATACCCCCCCTTGCTTATCTCCGTCTCCCCCACTTTCCTATACTGTAAGATAGGTTTTCATACCAAAATAAGGGTGCATTTTATTTCTTCCTTTAGTCAAATGTGATGAGGGTAAACTTCTTGTTTTTTTTTCTCAGCTCTCTTCTTTTTCCCTCCACTAAAAAGTCTCCTACTTGCCTCTTAAATGAGATATAATTTACCCCATTCCATTTCACCCTCTTTCCTCCCCCTACCTTTCTCTCTCACAATTTACCTTAATTTCTTTTAAGATATGGTCCCATCCTATTCAATTCACTCTGTGCTCTCTGTCTCTGTATGTCTGTGCATGTGTGTATGTGTGTGTGCGTACATGTGTGTACATGTATGTGTGTGGTCCCACCAACTACCCAGATACTGAAAAGTTTTAAGAGTTACAAATATTGTCTTTCCATGCAGGAATGTAAACAGTTCACTTATGATAAGTCCCTTATGACTTCTCTTTGCTGTTTACTTTTTCATGCTTCTTCTCATTCTTGTGTTGGAAAGTCAAATTTTCTTTTCAGCTCTGGTCTTTTCCTCAAGAATGCTTGGAAGTCCTCTATTTCTTTGAAAGACCATATTTTCCCCTGAAGTATTATACTCAGTTTTGCTGGGTAGGTGATTCTTGGTTTGAGTCCTAGTTCCTTTGACTTCTGGAATATCCTATTCCACGCTCTTCGATCCCTTAATGTAGAAGCTGCTAGATCGTGTGTTACCCTGATTGTATTTCCACAAGACTTGAATTGTTTCTTTCTAGCTGCTTGCAATATTTTCTCCTTGACCTGGGAACTCTGGAATTTGGCCACAATGTTCCTAGGAGTTTCTCTTTTTGGATCTCTTTCAGGCAGTGATCGATGGATTCCTTCAATACTTATTTTGCCCTCTGGTTCTAGAATGTCAGGGCAGTTTTCCTTGATAATTTCATGGAAGATGATGTCTAGGCTCTTTTTTTGATCATGACTTTCAAGTAGTCCCATAATTTTTAAATTGTCTCTCCTGGATCTATTTTCCAGGTCAGTTGTTTTTCCCATGAGATATTTCATATTCTCTTCCATTTTTTCATTCTTTTGGTTTTGTTTGGTGATTTCTTGGTTTCTCATAAAGTCATTAGACTCCATCTGTTCCATTCTAATTTTGAGAGAACTATTCTCTTCAGTGAGCTTTTGAACCTCTTTTTCCATTTGGTGAATTCTGCTGCTTTTGAAAGCATTCTTCTCCTCACTGACTTTTGGAACCTCTTTTGCCAATTGAGTGAGCCTATTTTTCAAGGTGTTATTTTCTTCAGCATTTTTTTGGGTCTCCTTTACCAAGGTATTGACCTGTTTTTCATACTTTTCTTGCATCTCTCTCATTTCTCTTCCCAGTTTTTCCTCCACCTGTCTAACTTGCTTTTCAAAATCCTTTTTGAGCTCTTCCAAGGCCTGAGCCCACCCGACATCCCCCTGGGATTTCTGGGGTACCGAGGCCCCGCCCTCCACGTCTTTCCCTGATGGCAAGAATATCTCCTCGTCATCAGATCCGAAAGTCGAGATCATTTGCATCTGCTCAAAAAAGCTCTCTATAGTCTTATTTTTCTTCCCTTTTCTGGGCATTTTCCTAGCCAGTTACTTGACTTCTGAGATTCCTGTCCACCCCTGCCTAGATCCGCCCAGCCAGTGCTTGGGGTCTGAGGTTCAAATGGGCTTTCCACGGCAAGCGGCTGCTAATCAATGTGAGCTTTAGTTCTGGTGCTGGGGTGGGGGCAGGGCTGCCTCCCAGGCTCAGTTCCCTCAAGGGCTTTATGCAGAGACCTTCAGTAATGGAGTGGGTGGGGCAGGGCCGTCTCCCAGGGTCAGCTCCTTCAGGTGGTTTATGCAGAGACTTTCAGTAATGAAGATCCTGCCTGTTCGGGGAGTCCCCGGCAGCCGCTGCTGCTGCCACCGCCACCACCTCTGCCTTAGCTGCTTCCTGCCCCTGCCTCTGACTCTGCCGCTGCCTCCCGAGGGGGCCCGAGCCACGGAGACACACCGCTCCCCTCTCAGCCAGCCCAGACGTGTCTCTCACTGACCTGTAGCATCTGTGGGCAGAGGGACCTTCGCGGCCACCAGAGGTTCCGTCCCGGAAGCCTGCTTGGATCACCTCCTTTGGGGCCGCCCGGCCAGGGCAGCACTGGGGTGGACTCCACTTTCTGGGGCGCGACGGACCCTAGGGACAGCTCTCCAGGGCTCTCTGGAATGGAAATCTCTTCCACTGTGTTTCTGCACACCCTGTAGTGATCCAGAACTCGTGGGGAGCTCTTCTTACATTAAATCTATGGGCTGTGGGTTCGGAGCTCACATACGTGAGTCTTTCTACTCCGCCATCTTCTACTTAAAATATTTCTAATGTTCTTTTGGTCTTTCTCTGTCTATCTCTGTCTCCATCTGTCTCTCAATGCAACAGTTCCTACCCTGGCCCCACCGCCTGAAGGCCAGGTCTGTTCATTGCACACCTCTCACAGGATTCTCTGCTTGGGGAAGGTAGAGGCTGTCTAATCTCTTTGCATTTGACTCCAGTTCCCTCTGATTGCTGGTGTTCATTCTTCATTCTCAAGAAGGACTAATGAAGGTGGTCTTGACTTGCTTGTGAATTAGATTTAAGTGAGGCAGAGCGGTGCAAAGTTATCAGCCTCACGTTCTCTTCCAGCATCACTGAAGTCCATGGAAGGACAAAAATCACAATGACTGGTAGTGGCCCAGGATATAGTGGGTGATGTTGACCTTTCTAAATTAGGTCTTTCCCAGGTCTCAGTTTGTTTGAGGCAATGTCCATCCAGTGACTAAGAGTTAGGTAAAAATGAGACAAAAGGTGCCCTAATTTGCCATCATAAATCTTTAGTTTGGGAGGGGACAAGCCCTAGAGTTTCTGGCAAGAACACAAAATGATTGCTATTTATCCTCATTCTAAGCTATCCAAATCTAAGCAGTAAGTCACAGAATCTTGGGTTGAGGCTATTGTTAGCCATTCAGTGAGAGCCAGAATTATTTGGGGTTAAAGGTGTAGCTCCATTTGAAATACAATGGGTTTTTTTTTATAGCCTGTTTTGTCAGAGCTATATTTCAAGAAATCTTAAATGAAAACTTCCCAAGGACAAAAAGTAAATTGTCTCAGCTTTTTGAAAAAGAGAGAAAAATAAAAAAAAAATTAAAAATAAAGAGTTTTAAATTAAAAATAAATACAATAAATTATATAATGCAAATAAATACAATTTTTTAAAAAATCTAGGCTCTAAACCCCCAAATGTCTTACAAAATGTAAGCAACCAAAATTATTGTTGCTGTTGTTATTTATTTGTTCTCAAAGAAAAACAATGACATCATGAGGATGATGTCTTAACATGTACTTGAATCAGCTTTAAGTGAGGCTGGGCAGCTCCAAGTCTTTGGCAGTCTCACTGTCTCCTCCAGAGTCCCTCCTCTAATAATTTTCCCTCAATTCTAGGAGCTTCTCTGCATTTCAATTCCATTTAACCATTACACAATTGGATTAGCTTTACAAGGGAATCCTGACTTCAATGGTATAGCAAGAATAAACATTCAGATATTTTCTCTAATGCCTAGAAGCATAATGAATGACACCCTTGCCCCCACCTCATAATCTGAGGAATCTAGAGAGGAAAAAGGGATTATGTTCATGGCTTAGATCAGTTCTAATATTGTACATTCCCAAGTTCACCGTTGGGTTTGAATTCCAGGCACTTGGGCTTCTCAGAGTTTTTCTTGCTGGGACTGGGTGCTTACATACTCAGTTTAAAATCCTGGCTCCAGTGTTGATGTGGCTTGTGCTCCCTTATCCAGTGAATATCTTTCCACTTTCACCTAGAGCATAGGACAAATGAAACAGAACAAACTCAAACAAAACCTCAACCCTGAGTTCATTTCTCAGAGTCACAGGGTAAAAAAGGAAGGAAAAGAGGAAAAAGCCCTTTCCCTTATATAGTCAATTTACAACACCAGTGCTGAAGTTGAGCATAAACCCTTACCCTTTCTGGACACAGAAGGAAAGGCAGAATATCCCAGTCTAGCAGATTTCAAAGATATAGACTATTCTAACTAAACAATTTATGAAAAAGACTTTTGGGATGCATGTCATTGGGGAATACAGGATGTCTTCTCTCAGAAGCATTGATTGGGGAATACTCCAACACTATATTGCATATCCATATCCATATCATCACGATCATGATCATCATCAAACATTTATTAAGCACCTACTATCCTACTATGTGTCAGGGACTGTGCTGAGTGTACATACACACAAACACACAAACACAAAGAGAGATAAATATCTAGATATATTTCTTTTTAAAAATTATTTATTTTATTTAAGGAATAAATCTAAGGAATCTAAGGAATAGAAGGAATAAATCTAAGGAATCTAAGGAATAAAACATTTTCATAGTATAATAGTATAATAAAACATGATTGCATATGAAACTTATATTTAAAATGTTTCATTAGAGTCCTCTGATGTTTCATCAATGAGTAAGGTGACCCCAGGTTTTCAAGGTCCATGTCAGTGAGGGTGGAAGCTTTGGGAGTACTTTCCAAATGTTTTGGATATGATGCAGCAATAACCTAAATGTCTTCTAAAGGAGATCTTGGAGAGGCTTATCATCTGAAAATCAGTGTCAGATGATGACATTTTTCAGCCAAAGTATTCCTTCTTTTTAATCATATAAACTATGTTTATGCATATTTCTAAAAATATCAATATGTTCTGTTCTCACGTCACTTTTAATTCCAGATATATGTCTCTCTACTCCTCTATGAGAGCCATCACTATAACAAAGACTAAAGAAAGAAAAAAAATACTTCAGTAAAACAAAAGGACATATCTACCTAGTCTGACTATATACAAATTTATGACTTCTGAACTCTGCAAAGAAAGAATTGAGGTGTATTTTTTTGTTTGCTTTCTCAGGCTGATTGGCTATAATAATTAAAATGATGCCATTTTTTTCATCTCTCTTTTGTTGTTGTCCTTTCCATATGGTTGCAGTAGTCTTTGCGTATAATTTCATCTTGGTTCTGCTTACTTCAATTTGTGTTGGTTTACGTCTTCCCACACTTTTCTGAAGTCTACATATTCCTCATGTTTTATGGTTCAGTAATATTCCATTGCATTCATATACTACAATTAGCTTAGCCATTCTTCAACTAATAGACAACTATTTTGTTTCCAGTTCTTTGCTACTATAAAAAATAGTCAGAAAAGCCTAGAAAAAAGCTTTGAAATGTCTATTTATAAGGAAAGTACCCAAATCAATAAACTCATGGATTCTTGTATTATATAACTTTTCATACAAATCCAAACATGTAATTAAAGTTTATATACGCACAGAAACATAAATGTAGAGCCAATTTAAAGGAAATAAGCCAGGGAAAAGTCATATAATTTAATTGTTTACTTCTTGAGAACATCCCAGTTTAATTCGGTAAGCATTTATTTAGTGCCAGACTCTATGCTGGGCACTGCCATAGTGAAGACAAATATGATCTCTTAACCTCCAGGAGCACATATTCTACTTGAGGAGTTTTCATGCCAGAACTCAAAATGTCATTCTCTTTCTTATTCCACAGCTTAGATCTTAATTTCCATAGCTAGGTACTCTAGTTAATTCCTTGCAGACCAAAAATTTTTTCATATGATTTGTTATAACGAGAGTGGGGCAGCTAGGTGGCAAAATGGATAGAGTGCTGGACCTATGGTCAAGAAGACTGCTCTTTCTAAGTTCAAATTTGACCTCAGACACTTCCTAGCTGTATGACTCTGGGCAAGTCACTTAACTGTTTGCCTCAGTTCCTTATCTGTAAAAGAGCTAGAGAAGGAAATGGAAGCTCATTCCATTTTTTTTCAAGAAAACCCCAAATACAGACATGAAGAATTAGACACAACTGATGCTTGAACAAGAAAAATATCTACCACACCTGGTAACATTGGGGTGAAAGTCAAAGAAAAACACAACAGCAACAGCAACAAGTTTGAAGTATTCAGCAATATCACTGGATTAAAATATCTTCGAAGGACAGAGTTATTATTATCATTTTTCTTTGTGATAAAGGGATTAGTTCATAGATTTGGAAAGTGGAAAGTAACTTGTATACTCTAATTGAATGGGACTAACTACAGCAACATAAATTTAGTCTCTAATTAATCTGGATTTTTTTTCATGCTCAACCAAACACATCTTGAATGTATCAGGCTTTGAGAGATAGACCTCTTTCAGACAGAGAAAAATCTTCAAAGTAGCTAGGTGAGCTTCTGGGAAATATAGTGCAGACAGATTGCAACAATTCTTTCTGTTCTGGAAACATTGAGACTGTTGTGAATTTTGAATGGGTGTGGCTATGGTGGCATAAGTAGAAAGAGAAAAGAGACAAAGAGAGAGAAAGAGAGAGACACACAGAGAGATGCACACAGAGAGATATCTCTAGATGGAGACACAGAGAGATAAAAGTGACAGAGATAGAGACCCAGAGAACGTGATTTGAATGGAGACCTATGAGTGGAATCAACTGGGGAAAATTAAACCTAGAGTCTGATCTTCGAATTGTCTTGGCTCCATCAGCCACTGCTTCTGCCTGCCAAGACCTGGCTGAGAGGTGTGGCTGGAAAGGACAAAGGCATTGCTGAACTGTTTCTGAGATCTGAGAGAAATGATGATGTATGCTTTAAAGCTTTTCCTTTCCCACTGTGTCAAGTCAGACAGAAGCTGATTATAATGTCTATCTGTAAAGCAAGGGTTCTTTACCTTTGTTATGTCACAGACCCCTTAGATGGACTGATGAAATCCATGGACCAATCATTCTCAGAGTGTTTTAAAAATGAATAAAATAAAATATAAATGAAATCAATTATATTGGAATATGGATATCGAAATATATAGAGAAAATCATAGACCCCTGGTTAAGAACCATTCATCTAAAGTTACCTTTAAAATATCTGTTTAAATAATTAGAACTTTCTGTCTAGATAAAATCCAATGGATCCCAACTATTTCTGACTGTACAATTTATTAGTGGTAATTCATTAGTGGTGCTGAAAGGGGCCAATGAATGGTTTACCATACACAGATGTAAAAGAAAAAAAGATAATGATTTGGAAGTGAGTTCAAAAAGATTGTTTTCTCCTGGCTAGAAGCTTAAGTCAAATGGTAGAGAATATTATGGTGCAGATTTAAAAAAAAAATTCCCCAAAACTGGATCTGGAGTTTTTCTACTTTCAGGCTACAATGGGCTGATTGTCACTCTTGGCTGAATGACAAGACGTTGGAAGAGTAAGAAACAGGCAAGTTAGGTAGCTTCATTCCCTCCCTTTTTCTCTCCCTAGTGTTCTCTTAGAAAGGTAGACAGCACCTAAGTGAGGGTTTGAATGGAGTTATTGACCAAGCAAAAGTCATGCCCCTGGGACTAGATAAGGGCAAAGTTGGGAAAGAGTGACTGTTCCTACTCAGAAGGTGGGAGTTAGTTTACTAGGCAGTAGATAGTTCATCTGTGATAGCAACCACCTTCAAACTCAATTAGTTACAACTGCCTACAAGTACGTTCCCATCTTTGGGTCTTGGAGAAATACTTTCTACCTCCACGTAACATTTTTCAAGGCTCTCTTCAAATACCTTCTCCTTTGGACTTCTTCACTGATCCCTCCAGGTGGAATTCATTCCTCCCTCCTGGAACTCTTCAAGGACTTAGCATCCTTATTTTCGTACTTCTTACACAGTACTTGGTATTAAATAATGGAGTCTTATTTTAGGGGGCATTTAACTCATTGGAATACTCATTCTTGGCAAAAACAACAAAAAAGAAGAGATAGCAAAATAACAATTTAAGTTGTGCTGACAATCCAACCTGCCATTTTCTTTCAATACATTCCCCAAGTCAGCTGATGTGGGATAGGTTATGATATAATTGCAACTAGATATGGAGTTCTTTCAAGAATAATTTCCTCCTGAATCATCAGATTTTTTCTCCTAGTTAATTTTTTGACTGTTTTATTTTCTTCTACAAGTCCCGGTTCCCTACTTTCTCCTAATCAATAGCTTAGCTGGATGTTGTAAAAAGTATAATTTACAATTAATTGTTTCCATAGCTACCATCTCAGAATCTTCTGCTCTCTGATAGAGACTGACTTCTTTTGAGAAGATCATAAATTTTTTCAGCTACAATTATTAAAATAAAACAAATTATACTTTATGGGCTATTTAAGGAATTTTCAATGGTAACTGTGACCTTAGAACCTTAATGTCTTAGAACATTAGAACCTTCTAAACTGTATAAGGTAGCTATTCATATTAACTATTAATTCTTCTATAAAATTGTAAATTCTTTGAGAGCAGAGATCAAGTTTGGTATAATTTTGAATCTCACATCTAGTAGAATGCCTTGCACATATTATGCATTCACAAATACATGTGTATGTGTGTGTGTGTGTGTTGTGTGTTTAAAGGAATGAATGAAAGATATCGAGGAATAACAATTCTCTGAAACTTCCAAGTCCCTTCCTATGTGACCTTTTGTAACTTTAGCTTTGGGAAACAGAAGGATAATATTAAAAACTGGTGAGTACATAAATGCCACAGCACAATAAGAAGAACAAAGAGTAAGTTTTGAGGAGGCCCCAGATTGGGAGAAACTGCTTTAGGCATCTAAATGAAACTGGCAGAAAAGACAGAGGTGAGATCAGGGAGAAAATTTTCCAAGACTTCATAATCCATAAATACACCTAAAAGGGGAAGAGATGATTTTTTTTTTAATGAGGAGGACAATATGGAATCTGACCAAGATTTAGGGTATACAGAAGTGGAAAGACACCAGAGAAAGGAGGAGACATGGAGGAGAGAAGAGGGGGAAACCAGCAGAATTTACTCAGCTCTCTCAAAGGAACCTTCTGACTGCCTGCCTGATGAGGCCCATATGGGTCTAATCCCAGGAGAAGGTTACAGCCAGAACAGCTGTGCTTAAAATGGTTTTATTATTTATTTTCTTCATAATACAAGCTGCAAAGTAATCAAATTACTTAGAAAAATATAAGGGTTTTTTTCCATTCTGTTTTCTCATTGCGGAAACAAAATGGTTGGGGGATCAAATATTTCCTGATCTTTCTAAATTTTCAAATTGTTTCAGAGGAGATCTATCTATGAACTAGAGCATGTTGGTTGAGTTTGCCCTTATATTGATTTTTATAGGTCATGTGGCACCTGAGTTTTGTTCCCATAGCCAGTCAAAGACAAAAATAACCTAACATTGAGTTTTGAGGTAAGGCATAGAAACTATCTCTGTTTTGTTTTACTTACCAGAATCTCAACAGACCTTCATCATAGTAGAATAGGCAAAGAGTCAATGATGGCAAAGACCCAGGTATCTCAGGAAAAAAGTTCCAATTAGGGAAAAGCCTGCGCTAGATAAACATCTCTCTTGTTAGGATTTCCCAGTATTTATATTGTACCATGGTTGGGAGTAGTGTTGAAGGGGAGATACAATGTATACTGAATTAAGATGAAAATGATAATTCTACAGAAGTAGTATTTAATAAAATTCTTCCTTTCCCCTTCTTGAGAAATAATGTAGAAGGAGCCTTATACTTGGTATTAGGGAATGTGGGCTGAAATCTCACTTTTACAAGTTACGCTATTACTACTAGCATGTCATTTAACTTCTAATTGTCTCAGTTTTCTAATCTATAAAATAGGGATAATACATTTGTGTTACCTGTCTTACAGTGTCATTGTGAGAAAAGTACTTTTCATATTTTTATTAATATTTCCAGGATCTTGTACCTTATATCCTAGGAGCAAGGCCAGTATCATTTCAGCCTTATTACTTTAGATTAAGGGTTAAAGAAGGAGATAGAAATATAAATAATATAGATGATTTAAAAGAAAAAGTCTGTACTTGTGATTTCATCAAGGTAGGGAGTCCCTTGCAAATAAATCTAATCTACCATCATAATTAGCAAACAGTCTGCAATTTTTAATATTTGAAAATTGTCTTAGCATCATGAAAACTGGGATTCAAGCCCTGCCTCTGGAATTTACTACCAGTATGACTCTGGTCAAGTCAATTAATTTATCAATGTTTAGAACAGCTCTCAATATTCTAAGTCAGCACTTCTTAAACTGTGGGTCATGACCTCATATGGGGTCGCATTACTGAATGTGGAGGTTGCAAAAAATTTGGCAACAGGAAAAGGTTTCTAACATGCAATGACCAAAAATTAATTCAAAACCAAACACGTAATGAATCCAAGGTGTTTCAGGCAGTACTTGTCCATGTTGCATTGCACAACTTCACTACAACTTTGGTTCTGGTTCTGAGCACACAACATGCAAACTTTGCACGGCACATGCCGTAATGCCATGCAATGATGATGAATGCTGCCAGAAACACCTTGGCTCTGATTTAAGACTATTATATACTATGAATTGCAGTGTTTTTATTGTATATACAAAATTATTAAATGAATTTTGGCTTGGGATTAGGACGGAATTTACAATAATTTCTGAAATGGTTCTAAACATGCTTCTGCCATTTTGTACTATATATTTAAGCAAAACAGTATCCTAAGCATTGATGATTATAAAATCAAAATATCAATCAACTCTGAAAAATGTTGAAGATACTCTCCATTCTGTAGTATCAAGTATTCTGCCAAGATTTAATTCTTTATGTAAAAAGCAACAAACACAGCCATCTCTTTTGTATGCAAGTTTGCTTTTGCCTTCAATTAATGGTAAAATTATATGTACACCAAAGAACTGTTTTAAAATAAATTTCTTCATGATTTATTATCAGTAAATATTTGATTTGTACACCTATTTTATATACCTGCATACTTATTGTCAAGTAAAAATTTCTCAGGTGGAAGAAGTTTAAGTTTTAAGACAAGGTATTGATCAGAATTGATGGAGGGAATGTTCATATCTTAAGCTTCCTATGGGTGAAATCACAGTTCTGTCCCATTCTCTCTCCCATTCCACCCTCCTCAAAAACATCTCTAGTGCTTAACACAGTGCCTTGTGCATAGTATGTGAATAATAAGTGTTTGCAAGTTGAACTGAAAAGAAATAAATTAAATTGATTATTGAATATTATAAAACCTCCAGAGCTTTGGACAGATTCTTTATAAAGGATTTCTGGGAGGACATGGCAAATAGAGACAACGTGGTGCAATAGAAACAGTAATAACTGGTAATTAGATGATTCACATTCAAGTCCTCCTACTCCTGTTTAATCCGTATAACCGTGTGTGAATTTCTTAAACTTTCTTGGTTTCAGTTTCCTCATCTATAAAACAAGGAGGTCAGAGTAGATGCTCTCTAAGGTCTCTTTCTGTTCTACATATATGATCCTATAAGAACTGTACAGAATTAAATGTGTTGCCATTGGGTGTAGAGTGCAAAGATGAATTGTAATCTGTACCTATGGAAGGAACGTCTACATTGGAGGAGTCACAGATTTTCCACGAATTTCCCTGATCACCATGTATTAGTCCTACTTTTATCAATATTCCTCCCTCTTCATCATGCAAATCATCCACAATTAAACTCACCATGTTTCCTTCCCATCTCCTTCTACAAATCCATTAATTACGATGTCCCTAATTACTGATAGTACCTCTTTAATTCATCTTGATTCGTATCTTTGGAGCCATCTGAGACTCCATTCATGTATTTATTTCTCATTCACCAAGTCTTATCCATTCTTTCCTCTGCCATTAAAAAAATAGTAAGGTCCTATTATATGCCAGGCCCTTTGTAGTGTACTTAATAAATATTATCTGATTTTATTTTCACAACAGGTCTGAGAGGCAAATTCTCTTATTATTTCCATTTTACAAATGAGTAAACCAAGGAAGAGGCTCTGTGATTTGCCCAGGGACACTTAGCTAGTAAGTATTTAAGAACTGACTTGAACTCAAGTCTTCCTGGCTCCAAGTCTAGGGCTTTAAGATCTACTGTACCACTTAGCTATCATATCTCTCCCTTCCTTTGCGTTTCATCCATCATTACCTTAGATTGAATTTTCATTACTTCTTGGCAGTACTACTGGAATATCTTTCTAATTAGTGTTCCTGACTCCAGCTTCTTCTCTTTTCACTCCATTCTTCATATTTCTGACAAAATAATTTTCCTTATTGATAGATCTAGTTACACAATTCCCCTACTCCAGTTGCCTAAAACTATCTGGAAAATAAAAACCAAACTACAAAACCCAAGACTTATTATATGGCTCCAACCCATGTCTTTATGGAGGGAATCAACATATTGAAAATGTCACATGTAGATTAAGGTACATACTTAAATAATTTGGGAACAATTTTTTTACCTGGCTATGGCATCAAGTATCATCATCAATTTTGATACCAATAGCCAGGGAAAGAGTATACATTTTTTTAGTTATGTCTGTCACTTAACCTTTGTGCGCTTTAGTTTCAGCATTTGTGAATGGGGAAGTTGACTAGCACTTGATAATCTTTGAAGTCCCTTCTGGCTCTCCTTCTATCTACTCTCCAACATTTGACAGTCATTGTTTATCAAATTATATGTAATTACATAAACTTTTTTCCAAACATTTATGTTAATTCATAATGATATCTCTTTAGTAATAAGCTCATTTATCTCAAAACTCATACATAGATATGTTCCCACATCATTGATAATTTAGTTCATCCTCTGGCTTTTAGGTCAACCACACCTAAGAAACATTCCAGACAGAAGATAATTTCCTCGCCTAAGAAAAATCTTCAGAGCAAGAAATTCTGCATTGTCTGTTTTTCATAGTACATTTCATGTATTATGAAACTTTATTTATTTATTATCATGTAATTCTTGCTTTTATCTAACCTAAATTTCTTATGCTTCCATTTAAGTCAATTTCCCTTTTTTCAGACCTCAGCCAATTGAATCAGTTTCAAAACCACATTATAAACAATTTCTGTCCTTTCTAAAAATTTTTCATAATGGATTTTTCTTATACTTAAGAATTCCATATATGTGCACACACACTTATTTTGATCTCCTCTCTTCCTTCCCTACCCCCTTTTGATTAGATGGGGTGGTGGGGGTAGCTGTATAAAACCAAATGTCCTCCTGTACTAGGTTTTCTTGACTTCTTGCTTGCTGTTCTAACTTTGATATCAGAATCACTCAACTTCTCTTGGCCATAGAGGTTTTGCTAGATGAGAGATTATTCTGGTGAAGCCTATGGAAACTTTCTAACAATAATGTTTTAAAATGATTTTAAATGAAACCAGTCAAATTGAAACAAAATTTTGTTTGCATGTTTGTTTGAGAATAAGCCTTCTTATATCACCAAGACTGAAAGTGCATTGGCCCCTCATATGCCTAATCTCAAACCTAAGTGGCACAGGAGATTTAACCTGATCCAGTTTTCCAGTACTGGGTTGGTTCACCCCTCTTAGGAAACTTGATTAAGTTCACATATATGACCATGCAGAAACAATACAATGATCATTTACCTTCACATATCACACAATAACAATTTTCCATTTCTGGAAAACATATATTATCCTACTGAAAGCAAAATGATAACCGATACTATTTTGAAAGATTTAGTTCTAGCCATTCCCCAGTTGATAGGCATTCCCTTGATTTTCTGTTTTTGGTCACTGCAAAAAGAGCTGCTATAAATATTTTTGTACATGTGGGTCCTTTTCAAATTTTTATGCTATCTTTGGGATACAACCCTAGAAGTAATATTCCTGGGTCAAAGGGTATACACATTTTTATGGCCTGTTGGGCTTAGTTGCAAATTGCTCTCCAGAATGGTTGGATCTGATCACAGCTCCCAACACCAAAGAATTAGTGTTCCAACTCTACCACATCTTCTCCAACATTTATCATCTTCCTATTTTTGTCATGTTAACCAATCTGATAGGTGTAATATGGCATCTCAGAGTTGCTTTGATTTGCATCTCTCTAATCAATAGCAATTTAGAGCATTTTTTCATGTGGCTACAGATAGCTTTAATTTCTTCCTCTGAAAACTGCCTCTTCATATGCTTTGACCATTTATCAACTGGGGAATGACTTGTGTTGTAATTTGACTCAGGTCTTTATATATTTTAGAAATGAGGGCTTTATCACAGACACTAGTTGTAAAAATTCTTTCCCAGTTTTCTGCTTCCCTCCTTATCTTTGGCTTTGTGCAAAAGCTTTTCAATTTGATATAATCAACATGATCTATTTTGCATTTTATAATGTTCTCTATCACAAATTTCTCCATAAATCTGACAAATAAACCATTCCTTGCTCTGCTAATTTGTTTATAGTATCAGCCTTTAATCCAAACCATGTACCCATTTGGACTTTATATGGTGTAAGGCATTGGTCTATGCCCAGTTTCTGCCACAATATTTTCCAGTTTTTGTCAAACAGTAAGTTCTTATTCCAGAAGCTGGGGTCCTTGGGTTTATCAAGCAGTAGACTGCTATAGTCATTGACTAATGTGTCATGTACCCAACCTATTCCACTAATGTGCCCCTCTATTTCTTAGCCAGTATCAAGTAGTTTTGATGATTTCTGCTGTATAGTACAATTTAAGGTTTGGTATGGCGAGGCCACCTTCCCTAACAATTCTTTTCATCAGTTCTCTTGATATTCTGGACTTTTTGTTCTCCCAGATGAATTTTGAGATTATTTTTTCTAGCTCTATAAAATATTTTTTGGTAGTTTGATTGGTGTGGCACTGAATAAGTGGCATTTTTATTTTATTAGCTTAGTCTACCCACAAGCAACTAATGTTTTTCCAGTTATTTAGATTTGACTTTTTTGTGCAAAAAATGTTTTGTAATTGTGTTCATATAAGCCCTGGGCTTGTTTTGGTAGGTAGACTCCCAAATATTTTACAGAATCTACAGTAACTTTAAATGGAATTTCTCTTTATCTCTTGCTGTTGGACTTTGTTAGTAACATAGAGAAATGTGGATGATTTATGTGGGTTTATTTTGCATCCTGAAACTTTCCCATAATTGTTTATTATTTCAAGTAGATTTTACTTGATTATCTAGGATTCTGTTAATCATATCATAATATTGTCTACAAAGAGTGATAACTTAGTTTCTTCTTTGCTTTTTCTATTTCTTTTTCTTTTCTTATTGCTAAAGCTAACATTTCTAGAATAAAAGTGGTGACAATGGACATCCCTGTTTCACCCCTGATCTTGTTGGAAATGTATCTAACTTATCCCCATTATATGTAATGCTTTACTGATAGATTTTAGGTAAATACTACTTATCATTTTGAGGAAAGCTCCATTTATTCTTGTGCTCTCCAGTGTTTTCAATAGGAATGGGTGTTATATTTTATCAAAATCTTTTTCTGCATCTTTTGAGATAATCATATGATTTCTATTGGTTTTGTTGATATGATCAATTATGCTGATAGTTTTCCTAATATTGAACCAGCCCTGCATTTCTGGTATAAATTACACCTGATCAAAATGTGTTATTCTCTTGATAAGTTGCTGTAATCTTTTTAACTAATATGTTATTTAAAATTTTTGCATCTATATTCATTAATGATGTAGGTCTATAATTTTGTTTCTCTGTTTTGGCTCATGCAAGCTTATATGCACCGCATTTGTATAATAAAAAAAAATTTGGTAGGACTATTTCTTTGTCAGTTTTCCCAAGTAATCTACATACTATTGGAATTAATTGTTCTTTGAATGTCTGATAGAATTTGCTTGAAAATCTATCTTGTCCTGGAGATTTTTTCCTAGGGAGTTTATTGATGGCTGGTTCAATTTATTTTTCTGAGATGGTGTAATCTAAGTATTTGGCTTCCTCTTCTGTTACTCTGGGCAGTTTATATGTTTGTAAATACTCATCCATTTCATTAAGATTGTCAAGTTTATAGGTATACAGCTGGGCAAAAGACTATTTCTGCCTTTCTGCACCGAATTGTGTTTTTTTAATGCCCTAGCACTTGGGCAATTTTTGTATATGTGTTATGTACCACTGAGAACAAAGTATAATCCTTTCTATCCCCATTTGGTTTTCTCCAGAGGTCTATCCTATCTAACATTTCCAGAAATTCTATTCACCTCCTCAACTTCCTTCTTGTTTATTTAGAGATTAGATTTATCAGAGACAGGGAGGGTGAGGTCCCCCATTGGTAAAGTTTTGCTATTTATTTCTTCCTATAACTTCTTTAACTTCATCTCTAAGAATCTGAGTGCTGTATAACTTAGCACAAATATTATTAGTGATAGTATTTCATTTTTGATGATGCCTTTTAGCAGGAGAGGGTTCCCTTCCTTATCTCCTTTGATTAGATTTATTTTTGCTTTTGCTTTGTTCTGAGATTAGGATTGCTACCTCTACTTTTTAAACTTCAGCTACAGTTTAATATATTTTTCTCCAGCCTTTTACATTTACCCCATATATCCTGGCCCTGGAGATTTTTTCATAGGATTTCACTGATGACTTGTTCCATTTCTTTTTCTGAGATGGGGTTATTTAAGTATTTTATTTCCTTTTCTGTTAATCTGGGCAATTTATACTTTTGTAAATATTTTTCCATTTCACTAAGATTGTCAGATTTATGAACATGCAGTTCAGCTAAATAATTTCTAATTATTATTTTAATTTCCTCTTCATTGGAAGTGAATTCATCCTTTTCTTTTTTTATAGTGATAATTTGATTTTCTTCTTTCTTTTTAAATAAGATTGACCAAAGGTTTATCAGTTTTATTGTTTTTTTCATTAAACCAGTTCTTAATTTTATTTATTAGTTCAATGGTTTATTTATTTAAATTTCAATTTTATGAATCTTTCTTTTGGTTTTCAGTATTTCTAATTTGGTATTTAATTGTGTATTTTCAATTTATTCTTTTTCTAGTTTTTCCAGTTGCATGCCCAATTCATTGATCTCCTCTTTCTCTATTTTATTCATGTAAACATTCAGGGATATAAAACTTCCTGTAAGAACTGCCTTCACTGCATCCCATAAATTTTGGTTTGTTGTCTCATTATTATCATTCTCTTGAATGAAGTTATTGATTGTTTCTATGATTTGTCGTTTGACCTACTCATTGTTTAGGATTGGATTATTTAGTTTCCAATTAATTTTTGGCCTATTTTCCCAATACATTCTGATCCAGACTTTTACTTTTACCCTGTGTATATCTCCATTTCAAATGTGTTTCTTGTAAACAACATATTGTTGGATTATGATGTTCCTACTTCTTCTCTCCCTTCTAATGACCCTGTCCCTTTTCTCCCCCCTTTCCCCTTTTATTGCCTGTAGGGCAAGTTAAATTTCTATGCCTATGTTATTCCCTTCTTGAACCAAATCCAATGAGAGTAAACTTAAACAATGTTCATTTCCCTTCTCTCTTTCCCTCTAATATAATATGTTTTTATGCCTCTTCAAGTGATTTAATTTCCCATTTTTGTCTCCTCCTTTCCTCTTCTCCCTCTGCACCTCTTAACTAGAATTTTTTTTTATCATATCAGTTAATTTATACCCACAACCTTTATCTAGATATATCCCTTTTATATGTTGTAATAAACATGCAATTCTCAAGATTAATAGGTATCATTCTCCCATATAAGGATGTAAACAGTCCATATTGAATAACAAGTTTTTTTTCTTTTTTCTCCCTTTTTACCTTTTTATGCCTCTCTTGAGTCCTGCATTTGAAGATCAAATTTTCTATTGAGCTCTGGTCTTTTCACCAGGAAAGTCAGGAAATCAGCTATTGCACTGAATGGCCATCTTCTTGCCTGAAAGATTATGTTCAATTTTGGTGGATAGTTGATCCTTGTTTGTAGTCCCAGCTCCTTTGTCTTGCAGAATATCGTATTCCCGTCAGTCTGATCTTTTAATGTAGAAACTACAAGGTCCTGTGTGATCCTGACTGTAGTTCCTCAATATTTGAATTGTTCCTTCCTGACTGCTTGCAGTATTTTCTCCTTGACCTGATAGTTCTGGAATTTGGCAGCAAGATTCCTTGGTGTTTTTAATTTCAGATCTCTTTCAGGAGGTGATTAGTGGATTCTTTTGATGACTATTTTGCCTTCTGGATCTAGGACTTCAGGATACTTTTCCTTGATGATTTCTTGGAATATATCTAGGCTGTTTTTTTCATCATGGCTTTCTGGTAGACCAATAATTCTTAGATTTTTCTCCCCTGAATCTGTTTTTCAGATCAGTTGTTTTTCCAGTGAGATATGTTACCTTTTTTCCTGGCTTTTAAAGTGGCTATCTGCTTCTGGGCATAGGGGGCTGTGTCCCATTTTTTTTTATGCTGGGAGCTAGGGTCCTGCTTACTGGCTTTGTGTTCCATGGCCTCTGGTTCTTTCAGTTAGAAGCTATATAATACTGCAACTTATCGGTCCTGAGTTGGCTGGTGTATGCCAAGGCTGAGGCCAGGTGACATCTGAGTTTGCCCAGTGTTATACTTAAGCTCTTGGCATGTTGAGATGTGGGGTAGGGGTAGTCTGACCATTGGAGGTATCCTTCTCTGCTAGGGCTTCATTAACCCCATTTACACTGGTACCTACCCAATTCCCCTGACTGTGCTAAGGCATACCTGGGGTCCTGGTATTGGCCCTTACTGGCTTCACTCCCTGTACCCCTTCTTGGGCTCAGGATTTCCTTCTTGTCTGGTCAAGTGGGGCTTACTGGGACGCTTCTGTTCTTGCACTGGTCCCCTTCAGCCACAGCAAGAGGGACCCTTCCCAGTGGTCTCTCTAACCTCTGAGCTAAAAGACTGTTTACCCTTTCTGTTGGCTCAACTATTCTAGGTCAGTTCCAGGGTCATGGTACTCTGAGTGGCTGGGCTCCTCACTCTCCCAACATGACTGAATCCATGGTCAAACTGTTCTCCTTAAAACTACTCTATTTTTCTGCCCTGAACCTCCCCTTCCCCTTGGATCCCTGATGCCCAAGTATAAATACAACCCACACTCAACTTAATTTGCCCCAGACATTGTTCAGGGAAATCAGGATTCTTGATATTCTTCATTTTTCTCTTTTAAGTAAAAATAAATAGTAAAAAGTAAAGTAAAAAAATAAAACTATCCATTTACCTTTTTTTTTTTGCAAAACTTCTAATGTAGTTAATATCAATAAAATTAACTTGGAATCTAGAGACTGCTAGCTAGCTTTTCGATTGCGACCAATTCAGCTAATTTCTCTGGGCCTCAGTGTTCTGAGTCATTGCAAGGAATTCTTGTGTCTGACATACTACAATGTGATTTGAAGGGAGAGGTGAAGGAGGATGCATACTTTGTGTTGCTTAAGTGTTTAATGGGCTCATTGTGCATTAAAATCAAGGAGTTTGACAAGAAGATCTCCAAGGTCCCATTTAACCATAAGATTCTCTTGAATGAACAAGACAATATTTGAAGAACACTTAGCACTGTGTATGGCCAATAGTAGGGATTTAATAAATAATTATTTATTTTCCCTTCCTTTTCTCCTCCCTTCCTATTTCGAAAGGTCTCCAGATTTCTTTATGTGAGCCTCTTCTTTTTATTGTGTATTGCAGAAGTGGGCTTTTCTATGTAGTGCTGAGCATCATGAAATAGCTTATGCTATGTATTTATTCAACTAATAGAGTCATCTGACTTCCTTCAAAGCATATATTAATATTCCAGGAAAAAGAACTCAATTCCTCCTTTTAAAACTGTTAATAATTTTTTTAAAAAATAGCCATTACAATGGAACATTTCGTAGAGTGGCCAGATAAGTGTCTCAGCTGCCTTTCTGAGTCTTCAAAGGAAGCGCCTATCTCACAGGAATAGCACTTCATGTCTCTTCTGAGGGAAACATATCACTGTTTAAAAATAAAATAAAAAAAAGTTCCTAGACAAATTGCCCCAGGTTCGGCTCTATGCTGTTGTCTCGATAGCAGTGTCTCTGTGAGGAGAGTGCTACTGAATCCCTCACTCCCACCACCCACACCAGATTTGGCTAAAACATGGCTTCTCTGTTTGTAAAGAAAATGATGCTTACCATCATCAGTCCTGTTTTCCACATTTGCAGATACTCAGCAAAACCTTCCTCAATCTCTGTTTGCATCACGACAAAGCACAGTCCCCATAAATATAGATCCCATGAAGTATAGCTCAATAATTCATCTATTTCTTTTACCTTAGCTGCTTCCACCCTTTCAACCTGCTCTTGGGTTCAAAACAAAAGCTCTTCTAAGAAAGCATTGCAAGGACTGTTATTTTGTGAAAAGGCGTGGACAATGGTTTGTGTATTGTGCAAGAAATCCAAGACACAAGCAACAGCAGTTGAAGTCTCTTTAATTTCTGAAATGACATTCAAAATACTGTGCATCCTTCAAAAAACTTAATTAGTTGAAGAAAGCAAAACCTGAAACAAATGAAACCAGTCAAATATTGGAAATAATACTATTAAAAAGCAATATCATAAAAAAATTAAAAATAAAAAAAAATCCAGTTCTCCTAGAGTACATGGCATTTGTGCATCCAGAAACTTTCTTGCTAAAGCTTATAAACAATGAAGCTGATCTGGGCCAAAGTACTCTAGGTTATCCACACTGGATGCCAATGTCAAGGTGGCATGATGTAATTTCCTTTGTCTTTGTTATTATTTATGGAATCCTCTGGGTTATGTTGTTAATATCACTCTTATTAGGTTGGGTCAATAGCAGTTGAAAAATATTTCCAGTGTATGTGTTTTTGCAGACTTGCGATCTGAATAAAATTGCTATAGAAGGGAAAATGGATTCTGATGTTAGACTATTTTTATTTTATGAAAGTACTATCCTTCTCACTCATATTTTGTGTATATTGAAGTAACCTTATCTGAGACATTGGGTAGAAATTTGGAGTCATAAAGCATACATACATGCATACACACATACAAACATACATTCCTTCCTTCACTTGTTAGTATGTTTATGAAACAAAATGATTTTTTTGGTATTCTTTGTTTTGATTACTTAAATATAAACGTATATGTAATACTTCTCTATCTATATCTTAGTTAAATTGAGACATGAACCTAAATTGCATTTGGATGTTGCCCAGGTACTATGAATACTGTGGGATTAAGAGAAGATGATAGCAGACACACAATAAACTCTGTCAGCTAAAAAGGAACTTTTGATTTGGCAGAATGCAGTCTTAAAAATGGCTAGTGACCAGTTTGCACTCTTAATAAAAAAAAAAATTTCAGTAGGTTTAAATATGAGGTTTGAATAATGATCTGCAAAAGTCAACCATCTTATCTTAATAATCATCTAAACTTTTGCAGATTTTTAGAGTTTAGCTTAAGTGATCATTCCTTGAGCAGGGTTCCCCTCCCCCCAGCCACACCCCAAACCAGTGACTTGTGCTACTTCCTAATTCCATCAGAGGCTTGAGTACCATAAAAACAGACCTTTTGGAGGAATAATGATATTTTTCTTGCCAACCCTCATTCTGATCAAGAAGCAGCAAGAATAACAACGAAATGGACACAATGTACTCCAGTGCAAACAAGAGTAAGGGCTGGTAATGTTTTTCAGCAAAGATGAATTTTCTTCTAGTTTATTTCTTAAGATACCAGCTGTGCTGGATTTTCATGTGCAGCACAGTCCCTCATGCCCTCATTCCCACCCCCATCCCCTAAATCTTTTTTTTCCTTTATGATATTCTTTTCAGAGTCTACAAAACATGTAGTGAGGAAGCCCTAGACTGAGACCATGGAGGCCATGGGCCTTTTCCAGTTCCTATCCTTTACTTGCCCTTCTAGCTTAAATTCTTTTCATTTCTCTGGACTTAATCTCTCTCCATTACCAATTTATATCTCTTAATCTCAAATGGGCACTCACTGCAGCAAAGCTATCATCCTACTCCAACTCAATCTTTTAACTACCCCATTCTTAACTATAGCTATTCTAAATCTTCCTGTCTTTCCTCCAGCATCTCATGACACTCTGTGTCACCACAATTATCTTTGCTGAGAACCGTGAATCATATATTTCTGAAAAAGATGAGGTGATTTTCTGAGAACTTCCCTTTTTCTCCTCAAGGTTCAAGTGAGATAATCGATGTCAACCATACCAACCATAAAATATACTATATAAATGCTAATATAACAATAGTCATTGTAACTATGATTAAAAATTATTAGAATAAAAGTTATTGTTTGCCTACAGTCACAAGGTCCGGTCTAGCAGTGACTTCTTTCTCTAAGCCTTCTATTGTACCTATGCTGTAATAGTAATACTGGGGTATATTGGTAAATGTTTAACAATTGAGCTCTCCTAGTGAAAAAATGTAGGGGCATACACTTCACAATTTAATCTGCGTTATTAACATTTTTTAAAGTCTAGACAACCAACCAAAAATAAATGATCCCCTGATTTGTATGTTGCTATTTAATGAAGTATAAATGCTCTCACCAAAAATTTAATAATTGTCTCTCAAAGCTGGCTTTAGCACAAGCTAGCACATATCCAGATCTATTTTCTCTTCCAGTCTCCCATCACCAGCTACCATTTGGACATCTTGATAGCCATCATGTCCAAAGAAGAACTTACTTTCCTTTCCCCTAACACTCTTCTCTTCCTGACTTTACTATTCCTACTGAGTGTATCACCATCCTCTCAGTTAGGTAGGCTCAGAACTTTGCTATCATTCTCTGTTTCTCATTTTCAATCCCTTCACATATCCAATCTCTTCTCAAATCTTGTCATTTCTTCCTTCACAACATCTCTAGTATAAGTTTCCTTCTCTCCAATATAGCCACAACTCAAGTTCAAGTCCTCATCTGTAATAGATTATTGCAATACCTTTCTGTTTTATTAAACTGTGATAGTCTTCTATACGGTTGTTTTTAAAGTCTATCCCTGGCAATTTTACCCTCCTACTCAATATGACCCAATAGCTCCCTAATTATTGGCCCCAACCTCTTCAATTATCTTGGTCTTTTAAAGCTCTTAATCTGTCTGCTCCCTACTTTCCCAATCTTCTTATACTTTTCTCCAGTCCCCACACTCTATGATACAGTCATCACTCTATGACACAGATACATACACTACTTACTGTTCCTCACGTAGGGCATATCATCTCCTAGTTGTCCCCTATTCCTGGAATGACCTTGGTCTCTTCGTTTCATTACTTCTTTCAAGGCTTAATTCAAGAACAAAGGACAGCAACCAGTCAGATTCTACTTTCTTAAAGAGGCCTTTCCTAGTTTTCCAAGATGCTAGTGCCTTCATCTCTGAAATTACCTTCCAATTTCCCTAGATCACTTATATATTCCTAGTTATTTTCATACTCATTCCACACTTTAGAAAGTGTATCCCTGCAGAGCATGGACTCTTTAAATCTTTGGTATTGATTTCAGTACTGATTGTTTTCTATTCTTTCTTTTTTCATAAACCACAATCCAGAAAACATAACCCTATTTTTTTATTTATGTGACCAGATGTCGTGCGCTGATGTCAACTCTTCTCTTGTAAATTTAGGTCATTCAGTTGGAAAAAAATTAAAACAGCAGTGTCCCCAGTTTCTTTAGTTTCTTTAGTCCCCCATCAAGTATTCCAAATCCAATAGTAGAGGATAAGCTCCATTAGGGCAGGGATTATCTCACTTTTGTATAAAACCATTTTTTGAAAAATTAGTATAAGGTAAATTAGTACAGGGCAAATTAGAGAAAATATTGTCAACTGGTAATGATTTAAAAAGGCTTCATGTGAACAGCATTTTGAAGTATAGTAGGGATTTTAAGATATAACAGTAAGGAGGGACCGTATTGATTAAATAATGATGTTTTTCAAGTTTCTGGCTGTATCAAACATTCCCAGATAAACCCACAACATTGGGTAATGGTAAACGGATGTCATGAGTTTTGGCAAGCTGTCTCTCACATCTTGGATGCACACATCTTCAAGCGAGAACACCTCCCAATGAATCATGTTAGATCAACATATGTCCACCTCCATAACCAAACACAGGAAGACACCAACCACCATTGCTATATGCTGGGATTTCATAATGATGAGATTTGAGAAATAGTTATAGGCCACAGGAAAATGTATCACCTCACAAGTAATTGTGGGTAAGGGACTTCCATCTGGGGTCCAGGTGTCTCCAAATTGGACAAAGAGGCTGCTTGGTACAGTAGGAAAAGCACTGGACTAGACATCTGGAAGATTTGAGTTTTAATCCTGTTTTTGACACTAGTTATATGACCATAGGCAAGTCATTTAATCTAAGACTCAATCTCTTCATCTGTAAAATGGGGATTTTAATACCTATTATTCCTATTTCAAAGAGTTGTGAGGGTCAATTAGGACAATATATGTAATACATGACATTATGGTATACAACAAAACTTTAAGCTATTATAAAATCATTCTCACTTTTTTTTTTTGATGGAGGTCAGGCAGAAGTTTTTCAAAGAGAAACTGCTATCTTACTATTAGGAGATAAAGATTGTACCTGTGATTGCAATAGTATAAGGTATTTAAAATGAAGAAACCCCTTCTGCCAAAGCAAGTTTACACCTTTTCTGCAATTTAAAAATCCTGAGAGATGCATAATGCACTGAGAAGTTACATGACTTGTCCTGGGTTACACGGTCAGTATGTATCAGTGCTAGGATTTGATTCTAGGTATTTCTGGCTTCTAGTTCATGCCACCTCTATCTTACTATTATTACTTTATATCTGATATTCTAGGCACTATTGTGAAGATGGATAAAATGAATACTTTTTGTAAAGGAATAAGTATTGGGCTAAAAGTTCATTTCTAGAGCATCACTGAAACTATCTTCAAGACAATTCTAGAAGCAGATAGGATAATGGGGATGATATGTACTTTGTCCTGTTCCCATTTGGTTTTGACTTAGATCTTTTCATTTTATGTAATTTGGAGATTCTGAATATTTGATATAGAAGCTTCTACTGAAATCATTGTCTTAAATTTTTATTGATCAATCTTATGTATAAGTTGTTATGTATAATGACTTTGTTATAATGTTCTAATTCCAATACAGTTTGTTGAATTCAGTCAATCAATCAATATTTGTTATGTGACTACTACATACTAAGAATTATTCTAGGCAATGGGACACAAACACGAGTAAAAGTTACTGCCTTGATCGAGCTTACATTCTAAGAGAAGAAAAAATGCTCATAGTTAGGTATACAACATATACATAAACATACACAAAACAGATGCAAGGTAACCTTAGTAGGGAAGAAAGAATTCTCAGGGGAATTAGGACAGGTCTCATGCAGAAGGTGACATGAGCTCAGTCTTAAAGTAGACAGGAATTCCAAGAGACAGGGAGATGAGGAGGAAGGTACATTTCAGGCATGGGAGACATCTTTTATAAGTAATGAAGATTAGACATGATGCATCATATGTAAGGAAAAGAAAGAAGTTTGTCTGGAGCACAGTATGATTTCCAAGGAGTAATAAGTCTAGAAAGGTAGAACAGGGCCAGGATGTAAAGAACATTAAATGTCAATCAGAATTATTTTGTGAGCAATAATTTACTTAGTAGAAGAGTTCCATGGTAAGACATCTATGTTAAGAGAATGACTTTGGCAGCTATGTGGATGGCCAGTAGAGAGGAGAAACTTAAGGCTGGGAGACCAATGAGGAAACTATTGCAATAGTTGAGTTGAGAGACTGATTTATCGATAAACACTGCTGACTTCTTAGCAGCAGAAAAGGTTTTCAGGTACAAGGCTACATTAAAGAGCTTGTGAATGACTGCATACACCCTGTAGTTATTGTCATACGTTTGGAGAGCTGACTCTCATATCTGAAATTAGTTGAGTTATGATGCCTATAAAATCTAGTAAAGGAGTCTTTTCTTTCCCATACTAGTTAATCTTAATTTAGGAGCTTAAACTTGTGTAATCAAAAATCCTTATTCTTTAGATGAGTTATTTGAGACAGAGAAATTAAGTGACTTGTCCAAGGCCATACTTGTGCATGTGTGGTTCTGAGACCTATCTGTATGTAGTATCAGAGGTAGCTACTGAAGAAGAAATAGAATGTTTTTAGATATGTTGGGGTATAAGGGCTACATTTGTAGAATAAGGATTTGCCATGGATTATTTTTCAAAGGACAGTAGGCTTCTGGTATATAATTCTAGCCACTTGATTATGTCTTCCTAAACATCTGGTAGATACCAATCTTTTGCAGCCCATGTCTGGTCATACTTCTGTCATTTCATTACAGCCTTTATTGCTTTGTAGAATGAGGTCTGTTTGTTACAAAAGTATTATTGTACATTTTTCACCTGTTTGTCATCATCATCGTCACTGTAGATTTCATTTATATAATGCCTTAAGGTTTGCAAAGTGCTTTACAAATTATTTCACTTAACTCCCACATCAGTCCTGTTAGATAGATGCTTTAATTATCCCCATATTAAATGGCAGATATTTCTTTGGATACCTACATGTTGTCATCCATTTTATCATGCCAATTTATGTTAAGGCTAATATTGTAATAAAGCATTGCTTGCTCTCAGTATGTCCTATTAGATTTTGACATCAGGATGCCAACCAGTCTTTTAACATATGCAATCTTAACTTTCTCCTGGATGGTCTTATGTATTATGCATCTTGCCTCGAGTAAGGTATTTGTGGGCAGTGTCATACAGTGTAAAGAACACAGTCTTTAGATTCAGAGGAACTGATTCAAAACCTACTTTAATTTGTTTCCTGGTGATTTATCACAAGTTCATAGGGTTATATCACTGGAACTAGAAGAGACTTCAGAGTCTCTTCTGCACAATTTATCTGCACAATTTGCAAAACTTAAAACTGAGGTTCTTAACTATTTTTGTGTCATGAGCCCATTTTGCATATAGGTGAAATTATGGATGTCTTCTCAGAATCATTTTCCTAAAGGCATAAAATGATAATACCAATTGCTAATATTTATAGTACTTGACGTGTTATTATACTTGATCTTTAAAACAGTCTTGGGAGGTAGGTGCTGTTATTATTTCCATTTTATAGATGAGGAAATTGAGGCAGGCAGAGATCTTCCTGACTCCAGGTCCAATATTGTATACATCATATCACCTATTTATCTCTGTCTTTATCTCAATAATTCTCCTTTAAATCATGTATATATATATATATATATATATGTATGTATAATATATTTAATTAGGAAAACATATTGAAATAAAAATTAAAACATTAAAAAACCCAAAGATGTTCTGTTTTGGAACCTCTGACCTAAAATTAAGATAAAATTCTGAATAATTAGATTAATAATTAAATTATTATTTAATTATTATTAAATAATTATATTAAATATTAAATTAAATAACTTAGTACCTATTAGTAGAAAATGGTTCAAGATTGGATATTAGCCTGTCTATTACCAGGCATGTTCTAAAAATACTTGAAAATTTTCCTTTGCAAAAATAAACCCCCAAACACTTTCTATACTTATTCAGCATGTAAAACTTGGTAACAACAAAAGAATCTTTAAATTGAGATATTCTCTTTTTATGTGTTTGGACAGGTTTAGTAAGGTAAAAATTGATCCAAAATTCAGAGATTATACAAAAAAAGTTTAGGGACCCACTTTAAAGGAAACACTGAGGAGGGGATTTGCTTCCTTCTTACATAAGACTCAAAGCATAGAAAGTCATTAGGTACCATTTGTACTCATGGCTCTCCCCAGTCAGCATAGCACTCAGTCAAGATTCAAATGTAACACCATTCCTCAGAATTTGTAAAGTCCAGCACCTAGAATGCTCAGAGAGATCTGGCAAAGACACAATTGTTTATTTGAGGCACCAACCCTTTTATTCAGGGTTTGGCATTTCTGATTCAGTTACATCCTGTTACAAATGGTGCAATAACAGTGGGGCTTCTAAAGTGTTGTTCTGAAATTGGATGCTAAATAAATACTACATCTCCAAGTCAGACCCAACAGTGAAAAATTACCATGTGTATTTGTGGAAATTTGCCCAGAGGACTACTTAGGGAATAAACTGGAAGACAAGACCATCTTAATTATCCAACTTATGGTGCCCAGGATAGCTTGATGTATGTTCTCAACATTATTGCTTCTGAACAGGGAAATGTCTGGCATGTTTGATTGGTACCATTGCAATATGCCTGTCAGGATGGTTGTTTGGGATGGCATTCAGTCCAGCAGTTTTGTAGGAGAAATCATCTTCCTACCTCTTCAGGTAGGTCTTCTATTTGAAAGAAGGCTTCTATAATGCAAATAATTTGGCGTCATTGTAACTGTACTGCTTAGATCTCTTTCTTGTCGAAAATGACTCAGGTCAGCCAGCAGTCTCCAAACTATTTCAGTCTGCTTTTCAATAACAATAATAATGCCATTTACTAAAATGTTATTGCTTGAAATTTCATTATGTTTTATGTGATGATGGATTTAAAACAAAAATATTGCTCTTCTGTTTAGAAAAAATGTGGTCTCCATTTTCATGTTATTTTAACCATTATATCATGGATATTTCCATATATGTTTTATAAACAGACATTGAATGCCTTCCTCACTCTTATGACTCCTTCTGGACATATAAATTACTCTACCTTTCTTATTCTTGGGATGCAATTAAGACTACATGGCCAGGACACTACATACAGCATACATCAGCACTATTGCAAGAATTATTTTGCAGTGTATTCAATCCAGTGGTACATCTTTTATGCTTATGTAGTGGTCTGTTTCCTCAGAAATACTTTAGCAATATTGTTTTGGATCAAGAGGGCCCTTATCACCAGATCCATGATTATTAGTTTTGGAATGGGGAAAAAAATGAAAATATTTCGCCGTCTCAGTCTTATTTGTTGTTTCTAGGGAGAAGTGCACTGTTTCCAGAAAAGGCCAAGAATCTAATCAAAACCACCAATCATAAATTGCTTCCTTGGCATTCAGTCACTTCTTTGTAGGAGGAAGGTATAATAAATAAATAAGAAAACAATTGATAGATGAATGATTATACTATGAGTTTGAGTGAGACTGAAATTTGAACATAGACAAAAATGAACATCTGCCATTTCCTTTTTTTTTTTTTTTTTTGCCTATAGCCATCAGCTGATGGCTCTGTGTAATTAGGGTGAACTAAGCCAGGTATTTCTTCTAATGTTTTAGAGTTGCTGGGGTAAAGGTATTCATAAATATGCAGCCAGATGCAGAAAGCTTACATTAATGTACTCAGAATAAGGAAACAAGCCAAAGGTTTCACTAGATCCTTCAGTCTTAAAGAGAGTGGACAGATAGGGCAATGGCTATAACTATAGGGCTGTCTGCTTTACACAACAGTGACTTTGCGCTGGTCTGAACACCGATCGACAGCAGCTCCATTGCCTAACATTGGTGCCCATTCCTTAGTTATTACCAATAATATATCACTTGGAAAATAAACAGAAAGATAAATGATGGGACAGATGTCTAATGAGGCGAAGGTTAAGGAGTGTTAAATTGTGTTGGACACCATTCGTCTTGCTGGTGTTAAATTATGCTGTGTGCTCAGAGCTCTCTCCCCATGAAAGGTCAACACACTGGGTATGTTCTCAGGCGATTTATGAAATTTAAGAATGGCCTGCATGCCTATCTCTCTGGGAGGTGAGCTGCTTGCAGCCCTGTCAACAGCAGCCCGGTAATAAACCAAATTGAACATCAGTCAAAACAATCTATCTTCCTTGCTTGCCCCACTGCCAGAGGTCTTCTATCTTACTCTTTCCACTCAGCCATCACACAGAATATTGTTAGCCGACATATTCCTATAGCTACTCAGAGGTTTGCACAGACTGTACAAACCAGATTCCCTGTGTAGACTGGGAGTTAGGGGAAAAAAAATAGGCTTGGTGGGCCTTGACTTTCACATGTGCTGTGGACCAAAATTAAGGGAGTACTCATGGTTTCCATAGGCAACTTGTTGAATTCATAATTCATAATAGGATTCCAAGACAAAACTCTCGTTTCTGAGTCTGTTGTGGGGCTACAGCTGTCCCACTGTTCTCTGTCGGTCACATAAACTGCAATGTAACTAGTGTTTTTTGGCTTGCAAAATCCTCTACATATATGATTTTTATCCCATTTATACAGATGAGAAAACTTAAGCCCAGAGAGGTGTGATAGTGTAGTAATAGGACTGGCTTTATAATCCAAGAAACTGAATTCAAATTTCACCACTGTCACTGAATGTGTAGTACTGGTTAAGTCACTTCTCTGGTCCCAGTCTCCTTATTTATATAATCTGGGGTTTAGACCAGATGATTTCTAGTGTCTCTTCCAGTTCTAAGTCTATGATTCTATAACTTCTTAATCAGAAAACTAGGAAACGTCAGAGATAGCATTTGAACCCAGATTTCTTTAGATTCTAGACATTTCTTGGATTCTTTCTATTACACTATGCTGTCTCATAGGTTTAATTATTATTTTCTATTCTTTTTTTATGAAAATATTTCTATAGAGATACAATATTGTGCCCCTTTACTCTCCCCTGCAAGATCCTTCAGTAAAATCAACAAAGAAATATTTGGTGATAACTGTTACGTGTGAGCCCCTCCTTCTCATACATAGGCAAAAATGAACTGGTCGCCCAAGTAGCTTATATTCTATCAGGAGAAATACTAACAGCACATGGAAGAATCTATGATGCATTAGTTAGTTGAGAAGTGTTTATTAAGCTCTTACATAAAGGCACTTTCCTCCTCCCCTACTAGATTATAGGCTTCCTGAGAACAGTAAGTCAGCAAGCATATACGGCCCAGGCCTTGCCCTCAATGATCTCATGTTCTGTCGAGAGGTCATGTACACACACGTGAAAATATAATCAATCAATCATCAGTAGGCATTTATTAAGCACCTACATAAAGATATTTTCCCTTTCCCCACTGGCTTTTAAATTTTTTGCGGTCAGGAAAGAAACTAATAGTGACATCATAACTGATTAATATCCTGTGACAATGACAGGAGAATATTCAACCACCTAAAACTCTGTCTCACTAGGGTTCAGTGAAGAAGGATCTCCATTGAAAGGACAAAACCAGTATACACACACACACACACACACATATATACACACAGACACATGCACACACACACACATATGGCGTAGGTAGAGTAAGTGGGTGTGGGGGTCAGTCTCTATCTCAGATCTTGCTTGGGATTCCAATAAGCTTCACTCATATGACCATTCCCAGTGGAATTTTACAGAAATAAGAGCCCAGAAAGAATTATGAACTTTAGGATGGAAAGCCAGTTTGAACAATAGTGAAGCCTCTCATCACATGGGCCTGATATTTTTACTCACAATAATGTTATAACTTTCAGACATCAGAAAAGGCAAGGGAGGGATGAAGAGCAGTTACTTGTGGAACAAGTAATTAATTCTATCTTAGCTTTTTAAAGACCTATGTGTTTCATTTTAAAGCAAAGGAAGAAGCAGAATAAAATGAGAGGTGTATCTCTGAAGAGTCTTCTCAATATTCTTATATATTTGTAGAGAGGGTAGATGGAGAGAATGCCACACCCCTAGAAGTTAGGTAGAACTGAGTTTGAATCCGGTCTCAGACACTTAGTGTTTTGTGTCATGGGGAAGTCACTTAATTTCTCTCAGTCTCAGCTTCCTTATCTCTAAAAGGAGTTAAGGGGATAATAATAGTAATGTTTTGCCAGGTTGTTTTGCGGGTCAAATGCGATGAACATATGAAACATTTCATAAACCTTAAAGCACCATGTAAGTCCCAGCTATGATGATGATCATGATACCAGGAGTCACAATTTCTGCCACATTTAGAAGACTTGTCAACAGATTCTTGGGCTCCTATGGAAGAATGCCACAAAAGAAGGAATGAGATAATAGCATATTGGATATTTCTACAGGTGATCTCTAATTGTAAGTGATCCCTAAAAATCAGGGCATTATTAAACATTGTCAGAGGAAGTACAATCTCTTTAAATGGACTTCTCTGAATGATAAGATAGAGGTCCACACCAGATCTCTAAAAAAGTGATTGATCTGTCTATTTACCTGCAGGCTCACATGTTCAAAAGATCCTTCAGCTCCACTGGATGCAGTCAGGTTACTTCTATATCTCAACTACTATTTACCATCAAATTCACTGTATGTTCCTCTGACTTTTCCTGCCAAATAACAGATAATGCATCATGTAAGCACACTCATATGTAGGAGGATTTATATTCTGATGGCCACCAAGAGAGAATCTTGCTAAGATCAGAGGTCAAATACTTATGTCAGAAACACTTTATTCAGTAGCAATAAAAAAAAAATTGACCAGGCATCAGTAAAGCCCTGTGGGGGCGCAGACTAGAGCTATAGATATTCTTAGAGTTTCCTAAGTGCACAAAGACTCTGCATTTTAGTTTTCATATGGGCTATGAGAGTTCCCCTCCCTACTTCCTCCATTCCTTCCCTGCCACCCTTTAATAAGGAAAAAAAATTAGCTGTCATTATTTAAATCAAAATAAATTAGACCTGGGATCTTGGGGGTAAAGAAAGGGCAAGTCTTTTTGGATGAAAAAAATTAAATAAATAAGTACCACATTAGAGTCAGTCAGCAGATCGGAAATGTCTTTCATTTTGGGGTTATAAATCCTTCCTAGGCATTAATAAAGTGCTGTGGTACAGGGTATGTTGCTGGTGTTAGGGATGTTGCTTCTTGAAGGACTGGAAGCAATTCTGGGCTCTGTTCAGGGTGTGAAATGAAATCAGGGAATTGGGGTATTGGGTGGAGGGGCTGTTGTTTTGGGTTTGAGTTAAGAAAAAAATCCTGAAATGAACCCACCAAAATCTTAACTATTTCATTTTTATTTTTTGAGAAGGGAGGGTTTGATTTTTCCTTGGCCAAGTTGGCTAAGTTGTTTAGGCTTTTTATCCAACTTGCAAATGTTACTTACCCGTTTATTTAGTTTGTGGTGAATTGGTATGGGGGTTGGGGGATGGGTGAACTATGATTTGTTTCTTTTAGCAGACTTCCCTCCTCCTGGTCTCTACACCTCTGTCCTTCCTCTGCAACTCTGGCTCTATCTCTGTCTCTCTCCCTGTCTGTCTGTCTCTTAGAAATACGCACAAACACACATACAAACACAAACACACACATGCACGAACACACACACACACACGCACACACGAAATGAGGCCCCCGGGAGGAATTATTTTGAAGAAAAACAAGGATTCATCATTAGAGCAGTACAGAGTCAAAGTCCCAAGAAGAGGTTAAAAGAAACTTGAGCTCACTACAACACCTCTTCTCAGCCTATTTCCTCACTACATATATGATCATTACTTCAATTGCCACATATTTCCCTCAGCAGTTTAGTAGTACTTACAACAAATAAAACCAAGCACTGAGTATACATGCTTTTTTCTTCAGGATCTGTGATTTCATTGTTATGGGGAACATACAGTGGGAACTCTCTCTCCCCACACAGGTCAGCAACTCTTCTGCAATTTATACTCTTAGATGGCATAGGTTATTAAGTGGCCAAGTGACTTATCCAAGTTCACACAATTAGTCAGAAGCAAGACTTTGGATCTAAGATTTGTATCTTCAAACGACTTCGTCAATCATTTAGTACAAATATAAGCATATCTATTTCACTTTGTTTAAAAATTGGAGTGAGGGATTAAACTTGTACTTCATTTTTATTTTAAAAATCAGTTCTGAAGTAACATTTATAAAGTCCCTACTACAGTGCCTGACACTTAATAAACAGGTGCTTAAAAAATGCTTCTTCCTTTCCTCTTTCCCCCTCCTTTGTGGGCTTGTCTCTCCCATTTCCTTCTTTTTAAGCTATCTCAACAACTCCAAGTTGTATCTTTATGCTAAAAATCTAACAGAATCAAGATGATCTTCCTAATATCTAGAAAACTGGTTATAGTGTCTTTGAAAAATGGCTTTGGTCAAGATTGTCCACTCCTAGATGAACAGTCATCAAGATGGTAGCAGGAATAGGGGAGCTCATTGTCATCTAGGACCTTGGTTACCATTGAAGCTATGAAAGATACCTTTATGGAATGAAAGAATGTAGGGATGGTGATATAAGGTGATATGTGGCAAGTATTCAGGGGTGGCATATCATACAGTTACACAAACAATATCCACTGAGCAAAGGCAAAGACTGTTATATACTGTAAGAATTCAGGTGTGCAGTGAAGTCAGGGGAGATCTAGAGATATGAACATAAAAGATTGTAGATTCTAATCTAGAAGGAACCTCAGAGATCATCCAACCTATAGCCCCCACATTTTACATAGAAAGAAATGGCCTAGAAAACTTAAATGACTTACCCAAGGTCATACATTCATCAAGGATCAGACGTAGGATTGGTACCTTTGTTTTCTAACTCTAGAGCTTATACTCTTTCCTCTGCCTTCCTTCCTTGGGTATGCACTTCTCAGGGATGTTGTGAGAATTAAATGAGATTATATAAGTCTATTCCAAACTTAAATATAAATTTGTGTTTTTCAGAGGCTAGAGAGGGCCACACCTTTGGAGTCCAAGAATGTGGGGGCAAGCCACTTCTCAGTAAAAAGCCTAACGCAAAGCAGTTATTAAAAAATGGACAAAAAGAAGGTACCTTGCTTTGGCTAGTACTAGGTAAATATTTACCCCTTTGTTTTCTCTTATAGTTAGGTTTTGACTTTGTAAGAGTTATACTATAGTTGCTCATGTAGCAATATGGTGAAGTGGACATGGTAAGGTAGCAATTAATACATCAAATGCCTAGTTCTATGTGGAACTCCCCGTGCCACTCAATAAATACTTACCAACTAACTAAGGCAAAAATTTAAAGTAAATAGAGTTTTTTCATTAAATTTTCTTAAGCTTCAGTGAACATAAAAATAGAGACTTTTCCCTTAATGTTTAAGGGGAAATAAAGTTGAAACATTTATGGTTTCATTTGAGAGGGCAATCAAATGTGCAGTCTTTCATAGATTATTTCCCACCTGCCTAAAACTAAAATTGAGTTTGTATGATATTGGTCCCTCTCATGCAAACACTTTCACAAATATTATAATATTTTTTTCAACAAACTTTTAACATTCTTTACAGATATTATTCTGTGAGGTCCTAGAGGTAGAGGAGACTTTTAGAAAGGGTTTGCAAGGTGGGGGATGTGAGTTCTAGCCCTGGTTCTGCCTGTGTGACCCTGGGCAATTAAGTTATTTTACTTAGCCATAACTTTTCTTTGTTTTGAGAATCATGAGGTTAAATTACATGGATTTTCAGGTCACTTTCTGCTCTAAAACTATATGATATTATGATCTATTATAATGCTTTTTATTTTGAATACATTTTCACAACTGTGCTCTCACATTCCTGGAAATGGACCATGATAGAGACATCTTGCTTAAGTGGAAGAACTGTGTTTTCTCTGTCTCTGTCTCTTTCTCTCTGTCTCTCTCTCCCCCTAACTCTCTCTACTTCCTTCTTCCTTTTCTTCCTTTCCTCTCTTCCTTTTTTCCTTCCCTTCCTCCTTCCATTCCATTCCTTTCTTCCTTTTCCTTCTTTCCTTTTTCTTCCTTCCTTCTTTCCTTCCTTCCCGACTCTAGATAATAACCTACTTTAGTACTTGCATTGCTATTTCGGTGGATCCATTACCTATTCAATTTGTTAATCTCTCCATTAGGACATATCCCATCCCATCTATACCTTCTTAGACTTCTTGTTTCTTGCTCCATAGAGGAGAAACTTGATACATTAAAACCTTTCCAAGGATTACCTTACTACCACCACTAGGCTTCTGTTATTCTTCTTTCTCTCTCTCCACATGACTACCTTTCTTTCTGATCATTTATTTCCTTGATGACATCTTTACTGTCATTACTTCTATGTGCAGGTCATTATTAGCAATATGTTGATCTCTATTTATTTATACCAAATATACAGAGTGCCTATGAAAGATTAAAACTGTACAAAGACTTTTGGGACACCGTGCTCAGAGAACCATAGTTTTGATTCTTGGAAATCATTAAGTACTATTATTTACTACCATATAGAATTTCTGGTATTATACTAGAATTAATAGGATGACATTTAAGTTTTGCATAATAGAGGCTTGTAGTTTCATTTAGATTTTTCTTTTTCTTTTCTATTTCTTAAAGAGAAATGCTCATTTAGTATTAAGTTTAGAATAAATAGAAATTAGAAAATAAAGAAGATTATTTTGTATGTGTATGTGAGAGTGAGGGATAGACAGAGATAGATGCAGTTTGGCCATCTTTGAAAGCATTACAAGATTTTTTCAAATGATGAAAGTTGCTCTTGTCCTCCTATTAAATTCTGTGTTGAGTCAATTGCTCATCAGCAAATCTAGTGAATCCAGAGGCTTTATAGAAGACCTTGTATTTAACTTGGGCATTGAAAGATGTGTGGAGTTTAGATAAACATATGAGAAGAAGGAAGATATCCTAAGTAGGAGGGCTAGCATTAGAAAATTGCTATATTATTGATATAGTTAGCATTTATTTAGTACTTTAAAATTTGTAAATTAGTTCAAATATGTTGTCTCATTTGATCCCTCCAATAACCCTGTGCTATTATTATCCTCACTTTACAGTTGGGGAAGCTGAGGCTGAAGGGGGTTAAATGACTTGCCCAGGGGCATACAAGTGTCAGCGTTTGATGCAGTATTGGAACTTAGATCTTGTGGACTTCAAGTCCAACATTTAATCCATTGCTCCATTTTAAAGCCAGAAAATGTCATAGTTCATCACTGTTTAGTAGGAGGTCTCACTGACTCTACTTGGTCAAAATGCAGATGCATTGATGATACTTTTACTCCAGGTATTTAGCATAATCTCCTGGTACTAAGAGCTACATACGAATTTTGTTCCTGGCAATTAATTTCATTGATATGCTATTTATGATTGTTGAATCCTCCAACATTTGCTAGATAGCAAATAATGTGTACAGGACAACCTAGAAAATGTTGAATTTCTGTATGAAGATCCTACAAATATGTTGTAATGCTATATATCAATTTCATCAATTTAATAAGATGTCATTGAACCAACTTAATTGAGCATTTATTATGTTTTAAGCTGTGTAATGGGAATAACTTGTTTGATATGTTTAAGCACATTTATTTAGCTTTAAGAAAGCTATGTTTAATGAACACTTAATTCATTTTCGAATAATGTATGACCATTTAGAAGTATCAAAATGATGGAAGAACATTTTAAAAGCCTTTCTGTTTGGAATAACATGCCATATCAAATAACTACTTTTGTAAATATACTTTCCACAGCACCTAACATATTATTATCTTTCAGTAAAATGTTAATAATTAGGTTTTGTAATCAGATTCATAAGGTTGAAATGTTCTTACTAACGAATTCAGACTATAGTGGGACAGTGCCAAGATGGTGGAGTAACAACATGGACCTTGTACAGTACTCTCCACAAGCCCAGTTAAATACCTGTAAAAAATAGCTTTAAACAAATTCTGGAGTTGCAGAACCAAAAGAAAGATGCAGTGAAGCCAACCTCCAGCCCCAGACAGCCTGGAATGTCACCAGGAAATATCTACTGTGCCATGCTGGGAGCAGACTGCAGTACAGTGTGGGCCATGCTGGCACAAAAGGAACCTGAGCCTTGAGGGGACTGCATCTCTCACACCTGTAGTGATTTCCAGACTTCACAAGCCAAAAATGCTGAGGACAAATTGGAAGGTCAATGGAAAAAATCTCTAGGACCAGTGTGAGAGAGAAGAATGGTCTGGCCCTAGCCCTAGCGTGGAAGAAGGGGAACAGGGTGGAGGAAACCACAGCAGCCACAGTAGTACAGGGCAGCTACAGCCACTGTTTCTGGAGCTCTAGGCCCACAGATTGTGGGGGGATTGAGCTGCTGACACTAAACCCCCTACTCCTCTCCCCTTCTCTCACTGGAAGCAGAAAACTACCTTGACAAAGAACTCAAAAGTCAAGTAAATGACTGGGGAAAAGAGCAAAAACTGGAAACACAACCACAGTTGTGTTTTATTTATTTTAATAAATAAAGTTATTATTTGGTGACAAAGAAGACCCAAACTTGCAAACAGAAAACAACTAAGTCAAAGCTCCTCCATCCAAAGTGCCCAAGAAAATTATGAATTGGTCTCATGCCATGGAAGAACTCAAAAGGGATTTTGAAAACCAAGTAAGAGAAGTAGAGCAAAAATTGGGAAGAGAAATGAGAATGATGGAAGAAAATCATGAAAAATGAGTCAACTACTTGCTAAAGGAGACTCAAAAAAATGTTGAAGAAAATAAAACTTTAAAAAATAGACTAACCCAAATGGCAAAAGAGATCCAAAAAGCCAATCAGGAGCAGAATGCCCTAAAAAACACAACTGGCCAGAAAGAAGAGGAGATCCAAAAGCTCCCTGAAGAATGTGTTTCCTTAAAGATTAGAATGGAGAAGATGGAAGCTAATGACTTTATGAAAAGTCAAGAAATTATAAAACAGAACCAAAGGAATGAAAAAATAGCAGACAATGTGAAATATCTCATTGGAAAAACAACCAACCTGGAAAATGGCTCCAGGAGAGACAATTTAAAAATTATGGAACTATCTGAAAGCCATGACCAAAAAAAGGAGCCTAGACATCATCATTCAAGAAATTATCAAGGAAAACTACCCTGATATTCTAGAACCAGAGGGCAAAATAAATATTGAAAGAATCCACTGTTCACCTCCTGAAAGACATCCCAGAAGAAAAATTCCTAGGAACATTGGGACCAAATTCTGGAATTCCCAGGTCAAGGAAAAAATATTGCAAGCAATAATATTACAAGAAACAATTTGAGCACTGTGGAAATACAATCAGGATAACACAAGATCTAGCAACTTCTACATTAAGGGATTCCAGAGCTTGGAATATGATGTTCTAGAGGTCAAAGGAACTAGGATTAAAACCAAGAATCACCTACCCAGAAAAACTCAGTATAATATATCAGGGGAAAAAATGGTCATTCAATGAAAGAGAGGGTTTTCAAGTATTCCTGATGAAAAGACCAGAGCTGAATAGAAAATTTGACTTTCAAACACATGAATCAAGAGAAGAATGAAAAGGTAAACAGGAAAGAGAAATCCTAAGGGACTTACTAAAGTTGAACTATTCATATTCCCACATGAAAAGATAATATTTGCAGCTCCTGAGACTTTTCTCCATATTTGGGTGATTGGAGGGATTATATACATATAGACAAAGGACACAGGGTGAGTTGAATAGGAAGGGATGATATCTAAAAAAATGAACATAAGGAGTGAGAGAGGAATATGTTGGGAGGAGAAAGGGAGAAATAGAATGGGGCAAATCATCTCTCACATAAAAGAGGCAAGAAAAAGCTTTTTCAATGGAGGGGAAAATGGGGTATGTGAGAGGGAAAAAGTGAACTTTACACTCGTTGGATTTGACTTAAGGAGGAAATAACATGCACACTCAATTTGCTATGAAAATCTATCTTACACTACAGGAAAGTAGTGGAGATGGGGATAAGTGGAGTGTGAGGGGGATGATAGAAAGGAGGGCAAATGGGAGGAAGGGGTACTTAGAAATAAGCACTTTTGAGGAAGAATAGGGTCAAAAGAGAGAATAGAATAAATACAGGACAGGATAGAATGGAGGAAAATATAGTTAGTCTTTCACAACATGACTTTTGTGGAAATTTTTTGCATAACAACACATGCATAACATATCAAGTTGGTTAGCTCCTCAGTGGTGATGAGTGGGGAGGGAGGAAGGGAGAGAAGTTGGAACTCAAAGTTTTAAGAATGAATGTTAAAAATTGTTTTTACATGCAACTAGGAAGTAAGAAATACAGGTAAAGGGGTATAGAAATCTATCTTGCCCTACAAGAAAATAGCGAAGACGATGATAAGGGAAGGGAGGGGTGCGATAGATGGGAGGGCAGATGGGGAACAGGGTAATTAGAATGCATGTTGTCTTAGGGTGGGGGAGAGGAGAGATGGGGAGGAAATTTGGAACTAAAAAATTTGTGGAAATGAATGTTGAAAACTAAAAATAAATTAATTAATTTAAAAAACAATTCAGACTGTATTTTAATTTTCCCCCACAGACTTAGGATATACTTATATTTAAAATTGGGGAAAATTCATTCAATAATCACATTCATTTTAGTTTAACCAACTGTTGGCAAGTCACTTCATTTCTCTGACCTTTAATTTTGTCTTCTGCAGAATGGGTATAACACAATTTACCCTGCCTTTTCCATGGATTTGCTGTGTGGAAATATTTTATTAAGCTAAGCAGTTCAGTACAGATATATTGCTATCATTACTGGGAAATGTTTAGTAAACCCTTACTTATGCTGAGGACTGTGCACAAGAAAACTGTTGCTATCCTGAATATATGATTTTATTGGTATAGGGAACTATTTTCAACTTTCCTCTTGACATGTTGTCTGGGGCACCAAGAATTTGCAGGTAGGTTATAAAATATGCAGAAATAAATAGAATTAAAAAAGAATACGACAAGCACAAAAGAATTGTTTGCATGTTGTCTCCCCTATTAAACTGTAAACTTTAGAAACAGGACTATTTTTTCCTTTCTCCATATCTTGGCTTGCACAATGGCTGCTATATTGTAAGTACTTAACAAATATCTTGAAATTATCTTATTATCTCATCCATTATGTTAGTACTGCCACTAATTATGACTTTGGACAAGTTATACTCCTTGGACTTCAGGTTTCTCTGCTAACAAATATGAATGTTGCATTTGAAGATCTCTAAATTTGGATAATTGTGATAGCTGTTAGAAATAATATTTATGAAGCTCCTGATATGCACAGAGGAACAAGTCAGGTAATGGTGTCAACAATTCCTATATTTGTTGAAGTTTATGGATACCCATTTTGATCATTTTTAAAGATGTATTATTTCATTATTGTTAGTAAATTTTGATTCAACATACCTTGCAAAAACTTAATTTATTTCTTAGTATAGTCTATATGAATATTTAAAGCAAAAAAAAAGATTGCTGATAACACATGCAAATTTATGCACAAGTAAGTTTTTATTTGTTGAAATTAGGGGTGAGCACAGTGTTTTATAATTGAGCACAAATGTTGCTCTTTTTTTTTAAAATTTGAGTTTTGTGGCTACTTAAATTTAACTTGAATTGCACAGTGGTAAAATTTAAGCTTTTTGAGGGTAGGAACTGATCCACTTTTGTCTTTGTAGGTCTCATATCTAGCAGTGTTCCTGACACATATTAGGTACAAATCAATATTTGTTTATTGGTAAGATCCTGAAGGAAACTCAGAGGCCGTCTAGTCTGAAACTGAATTCCACGGTAGTTAAGTGACTTACCCAAGGCCATGTAGGTGGTGGGAGTCAGAGTCAGGAATTGAACTCAGGGGCTCTCACTTTTCAGCCAGTATTCTTTCTGTTTTTACCAAGTTGTCTTATATATAGTGTTCTAGGTAGGATTCCTTAGACATAGTGTTTGATCAAGGAGTACGTGTGTAAAACTGATTAACTCTTACACATAATTATTAGGACTGATACAATTATAAAATTTACACTCATAAATGCATGCAATAAAACTTTATTGACTATTCAACAAAAGAATTATCAAACCCTCTAGGAACAAATTATCAACCCATTTCCTAAAGCATGGAAAACATGTTTTAAACCTATGTTCATGCCAAAGCACCCACCCTGCCCACAAGGGAGACATCTTCTTCCTTCCTTGCATCATGGCAAATCTGCATCAATCAGCACTGCTCTCAAGTGAACATGGGATGCTCATATTTTCAGTTCCAGGTTAAAGCCTGGATCTTGACTAGGATACAGGATTCAGTTGAAGGATGGAGCCTCTGAAAGATTTTTATGGCTCTGGATAAGGGTATTTACAAGTTACATGTTAGTTCCATTTGGTGATTCATTACCTAAGTTTATGATGAAAGGAAACTATCAAAGCTTTAGTTTCCTAAAAGCATGAAAACATTAATTGTTTGCACAGATTTGAGAGCACAGATTCGAGAGCACATATCGATAGTTGTTTACCAAACGTGGGGAACACACATGTCATTGGCAGGTGTTTATCAATTTGGAGAGCATACATATTAATAATTGTTTACAATATTTGGGGGAACAACATAATCATTACTGACTCTTTTCTTAATTTGGGAGACATAAATCTTTGACAAACTCTACATAAATGCTTATCATTATTGAAAAACAGCTTACACAACACAACCCTTTTTTCACAATGGAGATTTTAAACAAAATGGAATTACCCATTTTAAATTAATATACTTACTACTATTACAGAGAATACTCTTCTTTCCCCTCTCCAATCGATACAGCCTGCTTGACTGTTTATAAGATGGGAGTCTCCAACTGATCTCTGGCACTGTCATCTACTAGTGACATAGCCTAAGGATCCCTATACCATCTCTTCCCCACCATAAATCCCTTACACTTCTGGACTTTTGCATCTGCTGTGGAGCTGAGCTTTCTTTTTCTAATTCTTATTGTTATCTACAGTAAGAGTAGGAGTTTCTCAGCAGCAAGGACTATCTTTCCTTTTCTATCTTTTACTCCAGAACTTTGTATAGTGTTTGGTACTTAATATTTTTTTCATTAATTTATTTATTTATCTTTTAAAGTTTCTTTGAATTTTCATGTATATTCATCTTTATGATGCATAGTGTTTTAACAAATATTACTTATTAATTTATTAATAGGAGCATAGTTTATTGCCAATTTTTTTTTACCTATTATTCCAAATGGTTCTACCATGAATATTTTCATATGACTTAGCTTTTAGATCATAGTTAAATAAAAAAATGTGATTGATGGATCAAAGTGTATGAACAATTTTTATCTGAATTAACATAGTTCCATTATGGAAATAAACACTCATGATTAGAATTTAATGTAATGGAAATGACCAATTCATAGCTTCACTTTGCTTTGTACTTAACAAATGTTTGATAATACTGTTTCATTTATTCATTAACCGTGAATGAGTATTCTCTGCCTAATCTCTACCAATATTGTATATTTCAGTTTTCTACACTATTTTTCAAGTTTATTTGTGAGATATTTTAGATTTATTTTAATATCTTAAATTATTAGTGATTTTGAATACACTTTAAGTTGCTTGTTGGTAATTTATGATTTTTCTGTTAAGAACTCTACTTATCCTTTTACCACTTATCTCTAGAGAAATGACTCTGAATATTAAGGATTTGTATAAATTTCATTTCAGTTTTAGATATAAAAACATTTATGGGAGACATTTTGTGCAAAGATTTTTCTCAGTCTTTTCTTTTTATTCTATTTGTATTTTTTCATTCTCCCCTCCCCAATTATTCACCAGTTCATTCCTCAGTTTGGATCTCTAGGTGGTGGCTACATTGGGGTTCATGGTACTCTTTGGGTCCAAACTCTTAAAAGTATAGTTCATAAGACCTAGTCATTATTTACCTTTAACATTCATACAGTTGAAAAAATGAAATCAAAGCAAAGGCATTTACCACAATGGTATCCCAAGACTAGTTGGTACATGTTTATACCATAAACCTGGCTCTCACAGTGGGTATGTACCTAGAATATTGGACCATGGAGAGGGACATAATTAGAGAATACATGTGGCCAAAGCATCTCAGGTCTCCAATGTCGTAGGGTGCAATGCTTTCATGATGTCCTTATGCGATTCCCTCCTGGGTACAGTGTTTCTGTTGGATATGTTGTTCCACTGGACCCTCCATGACTGATTCCTGCTCATTGTGGTATTTTCTACTAAGAAATTAGCTCTGCTACAAGATGCCATTGATAATAGGGGAAGGGGAAAGAGAGAGATATTCCTCCCTACACAAACCTTTCCCAAGAAGTGAGGAGGAATTCCCTCTAGAGATTGTTCTCTTATCTGCCAGAGCTGACATTCATCAGAGTTATCTCCTGTCTTGATAGCCTAGAAAAGTAATCTTTTTTTTTTCAAGGGCCTCCATGGGGTTGACCAATTCTTTACCATCCAATGGCTAGTTGTTTTCTAATTTTATCATTTCATTGAATTTTTACACACTTTATAAAACAGTAACAGACAATAGACAGTTACTTTATGTTGTTCAGGACTTTACCACTCCATTGTTTTTGTCATTACAATTTGCCTTTTATAAATTTATCAAGTGGATTTTGAGAAATCAGTTTATATTGAACAACTTTGTGCTTGACGCCTGACAAAGCTCACACTCAGGCAGTCTTTTATGGACAGATACCTGTCAGCATTACAAGGACTTCCGGGGAGAGAATACTAGCCTGTGAGATGGCCTGCTTTAGATAATACTGAACTTTTTTTGTTGCTCCCTGAAAGTAGTAGATTAGTGGATAATCAGGATAACCAGGCGAAGAATATAGATTTTCCCATACTCAAATATTCCAATAAACCTCTTGGCTTACTTAAATTGTGGGAAAGCAAATGTTAGTACTTATTTTGAACTGTGCCTAGAATCATTTGGGTTTTCTCTACCCATTTTATTCTTCAAAATTTTATTGAGAGGGTAAAACCATGGCTTTTCTTAGGATCATTTTTCTTCCCTATTAACCCTCATATGGGTCACTGTTTGATCTAGGACCTCTCCTATTGTGGTCTTATCCAGATTTTGTCATCAATGTAGGGGTATATCTGAATGTATTCAAGAAAATAAGCCTCTTTCAGGTCTCTCTATGTAAGAATTTGGCATGGAAGAATTCAGGTAGTTTTAGGGAAGAATGAGGAAGGTACACTGGACTCCTTCCCAGGTAAGGGTGAATTGATCCTGCCTAGTCACATCCATAGAAATTGAGAACAAAAAACATTACTGAAATAAATATTCCCATGCTATTCACCCTAAATCTGGGCTACAGGAATACCTGGTCTAACATATTAAAAAGGTTGGCTATGGCTTCAGGGATAGGCATAATGACTTCATTCACTTCACTATAGTACAACAAAAGCTTTTAAGTTCCTTATTTCTTCTTTCTGAGCTATGTAGTATTGTTGTAAGGGTAGCTGGCATAATGAAATAATCTAGCTTCCTTCATACTTTTAAAGGAAGACAATATTTTTAATTCCGAAGGAAGCAGTCAGTATCATTTGCTACTAAGTGAAAGAAATTTTTCAGGTGCCTCTAAGGGTTTTCATTTATCCTTATAATAATTTGTAGTAAGGTTGCTAAAAGCTCCCACACAGATAATGATTTCTTTCCCTCCATGGTCTGCCCTATCACAAAAGGATATTGTTTTTCTTTTAAACTGGGGATAGAGGTTGGAGAGACAGAGAAAACAAATGCTTGTTAATTGAAGAACAAAAGAAAAAAAACAAAGAAATAGTAGGCATCATTGCTTCATCCCTACTCTTTCTGGGAAAGTATCTGATGTTTCTTTATTACAAGTAATGCTAACACTTGGTTTTAGAAAATACTTTTGCTATATTGAAGAAATGTCTCTTCATTGCTATGCTATTTCTAATATTTTGTAAGCAGAAACGAGTGTTTTACTATTTTATTAAAGGACTTCTTGTATCACTTAATAGAATTATGTTTTATTGTTTTTCTCATTAATACAATTTATTACATTTCCCCAAATGATGGACTATCCTTGCATTCTCAGTGTTAATCTACCCTGTTCATAATGATTGGAGGACCTGTTGTTTTATTTTATTTTATTTTAAATATAAATTTATTTATTTAACTTTTTACATTCATTTTCACAAAATTTTGGGTTCCAAATTTTCTCCCATTTTATCCTCTCCCCACATCCCAATACACCAAGCATTCTAATTTCCCCTATCACCAATCTGCCCTCTCTTCTATCATCCCTCCCTTCTCTTGTCCCCATCTTCTCCTTGGTCCTGTAGGGCCACATGACTTTCAATTCCCCATTAACTATATTTCTTATTTCCTAGTAGCAACAACAAAACTCAACAGTTGTTCCTAAAACTTTGAGTTCCAAATTCTCCTCATCCCTCCCTCCCCACCCGTTCCCTTTGGGAAGGCAGGCAATTCAATATAGGCTGTATCTGTGTAGTTTTGCCAATGACTTCATTAACAGTCGTGTTGTGTAAGACTAACTGTATTTCCCTCCATCCTATCCTGCCCCCCATTGTTTCTATTCTGTTTTTTGATCCTATCCCTCCCTGAGTGTTGACTTCAAATTGCTCCCTCCTCCCATTGCCCTCCCTTCCATCATCCCTCCCTCCCTGCTTATCTCCTTTCCCCCCACTTTCCTGTACTGTAAGATAGGTTTTCATACCAAAATGTGTGTGCTTTTTACTCCTTCCTTTAGTCGAATGTGATGAGGGTAAACTTCTTGTTTTTTCTCATCTCTCCTCTTTTTCCCTCCACTAAAAAGTCTCCTGCTTACCTCTTGAATGAGATATAATTTACCCCATTCCATTTCACCCTCTCTCCTCCCACTGCATTTCTTTCTCGCCATTTACCTTAATTTCTTTTAAGATATGGTCCCATCCTATTCAATTTACTCTGTGCTCTCTGTCTCTGTATGTATGTGCATGTGTGTATGTGTGTGTGCGTGCACGCATGTACATGTGTGTGCATGTCCGTGCTTGTGTGTGTACGTCTGTGTGTGGTCCCACCAACTACCCAGATACTGAAACATTTTAAGAGTTACAAATATTGTCTTTCCATGTAGGAATGTAAACAGTTCACCTTTAGTAAGTCCCTTAAGACTTCTCTTTGCTGTTTACTTTTTCATGCTTCTTCTCATTCTTGTGTTTGAAAGTCAAATTTTCTTTTCAGCTCTGATCTTTTCATCAAGAATGCTTGAAAGTCCTCTGTTTCATTGAAAGACCATATTTTCCCCTGAAGTATTACACTCAGTTTCGCTGGGTAGCTGATTCTTGGTTTGAGTCCTAGTTCCTTTGACTTGTGGAATATCCTATTCCACGCCCTTCGAACCCTTAATGTAGAAGCTGCTAGATCTTGTGTTATCCTGATTGTATTTTCACAAGACTTGAATTGTTTCTTTCTAGCTGCTTGCATTATTTTCTCCTTGACCTGGGAATTCTGGAATTTGGCCACAATGTTCCTAGGAGTTTCTCTTTTTGGATCTCTTTCAGGCAGTGATCGATGGATTCCTTCAATACTTATTTTGCCCTCTGGTTGTAGAATATCAGGGCAGTTTTCCTTGATAATTTCATGGAAGATGATGTCTAGGCTCTTTTTTTGGTCATGGCTTTCAGGTAGTCACATAATTTTTAAATTGTCTCTCCTGGATCTATTTTCCAGGTCAGTTGTTTTTCCAATGAGACATTTCACATTCTCTTCCATTTTTTCATTCTTTTGGTTTTGTTTTGTGATTTCTTGGTTTCTCAGAAAGTCATTAGCCTCCATCTGTTCCATTCTAATTTTGAAAGAATTATTTTCTTCAGTGAGCTTTTGAACCTCTTTTTCCATTTGGCTAATTTTGCTTTGGAAAGCATTCTTCTCCTCATTGGCTTTTTGAACCTCTTTTGTCAATTGAGTGAGCCTATTTTTCAAGGTGTTATTTTCTTCAGCATTTTTTTGGGTCTCCTTTTCCAAGGTATTGACCCGTTTTTCATGCTTTTCTTGCATCTCTCTCATTTCTCTTCCCAGTTTTTCCTCCACCTAACTTGATTTTCAAAATCCTTTTTGAGCTCTTCCATCCCTGAGCCCACTGAACATCCACCTCAGATATCTGGGATAGAGAGGCCCTGACCTCCACGTCTTTCCCTGATGGCAAGCATTGTATTTCCTCATCAGAAATGAAGGAAGGAAAGAACATCTCTTTCCCAAGAAAGTAGCTCTCTATGGTCTTATTTTGTTTCCTTTTTCTGGGCATTTTCCCAGCCAGTTACTTGACTCCTGAGATTCCTCTCCACCCCCGTCTATATCCACCCAGCTAGTGCTTTGGGTCTGAGATTCCAATGCTGCTTCCCAGCCTCAGGGCTTTCCACAGTGGGAGTGCCTGCTATTCAATGTGAGCTTAAGTTCTAGTGCTTGGGTAGGGGCAGGGCTGCCTCTCAGGCTCAATTCCCTCAGGGGGTTTATGAAGAGACCTTCAGTAATGGCCCTGAGCCCCTGTCCGCTCCAGGAGTCCCGGGCCACTGCCGCTGCCTCTGCTCCAACCTCTGCCGCTTCCTACGCTTCCTCCCCAGTGGGCCTGAGCCACAGAGACACCCCGCTCCCCTCTTGGCCAGCCCAGACATCTCTCTCACTGACCTGTAGTGCCTGTGGTTGGAGGGACCTTCGTGGCCGCCGGAGGTTCCGTCCCTGAAGCCTGCTCAGATTTGTTCCTCTGGGACCGCGTGGCCAGGGCAGCTCAGGGGTGGGCTCTGCTGTCTGGAGCATGATGGACCTTTGGGGTCAGCTTTCCAGGGCTCTCTCAAATGGAAATCTCCTCCAGTGCATTGGTGCGTGGCTTACTTTGCTCCAGAATTTGTGGGGAGTTCTTTTTACAGGAAATTTATGGGCTGTGGATTCGGAGCTAGCATATGTGAGTCTTTCTACTCCACCATCTTGGCTCCTCCCCGGAACTGTTATTTTAATTTCTTTACCAGTATTTGGTTTTATTTTCCCATCATTTTTTATTAGCTATGTTAGTCTACAGCTCTTTATCTGTGCTTTAACATTTCCTAATTTGAGAAACAACACTGTAGTTGTCAAATTGAGTTTCATATTCTTTTCACTCTTTTTGAGAACATTTTATGTAATATAAAATTTTTCTTTAAGTATTTGATATACAATTATTCACTTATCAATCACTGGGACTTGGGGATATTTTCTGTTATTGTTCATTTCTGGTTTGCTCAATTTCTCTGAGGTTAGGTTATTTACAGAATCATAGAATGCTGAGAATTAGAAGGGATTTCAATAGCTATCTAGTCCAATCTATACATGAAAGGAATCCTTATTATAATATGCATTAAATATGTGGACATCTAACTTCTGATTGAAGACCTGCAGGGGCCAGGACTTCACTACATCTTGGAGCAGTTCATTCTATTTATACTAACATTGTCCCTGACATTCAGCCCAAATTTACCCCTTCATAACTTTCATCCACTGCTTCCGGCTCTCTGCTTAGGGACCAAAGAGAAAGAGTCTAATCCCTTCTTCACGTGATAACTCTTCAAATACTTGAAGATAGCTCTCATTTTTCCCCAAATCTTCTCTTCCTCAGGTCATACATTCCCATTTACTTCAAGAGAGTTTCATGGGGCATGAATTTGTAATCTTTTCCTATCCTGGTTGCATTTTTCTGTATGTTCTCCAAGTTGTCAATATACTTTCTATTTTATTTTTAAAAATATTTTTCTTGATGTTTTTTGGAAAACTGTAATCTTTCCCAACATGAGTCCCACATTTCCTTATAGGGGACCAGCCATTACAAATATTTTCTTAAAGACAAAATAAGGAAAAAAGAGAAGAATCAGCATAACAGATCAATATGTCAAAAAAGTGTAAAAGTATGTGCAATTTATCACACTTGTGGCTTTCATACCTGTGCAGGAAATGAGGTGGAGGTTTCTCCTCTTATCTCTTATTTTTTTAGAGCAAAGATTCACCCTCCTATCTCTCAGTGGAGAATAGAAGAAAAGGAAATCCTCTATTATACACATATAGTGAAGGAAAACATGTCTGCATTAGCCATATCTAAAAGGAAAAAAAGTGAGTAGGAATTCATACACACATACTTATGTTTGTATATACATGCATATATATCATTTACATGCTTAATGATATATTTATATTATTTAGATACATACATATTATTCTTTTATATCTGGAATTCCAGTTGGTCATTATACTCATCAAAGTTGCAGTCTTTCAGAGTTGCTTGTATTTACAATATTGTTCTTAAATAATTTTTTCTCCTATTTCTGTTGAATTCATTCTCTATCAGCTCATGCAACTGTGTTTTTCTGAAATGACTGGCTTATCATTTCTTGCAACACAGTAACATTCCATTGCATCTATGTACCCAAACTGGATCAATCATCCATGTGATAGGCACCCCCCTCACATTCTACTTCTTTGCCATTTCAAAAAAAGCTGCAAATATTTTTGTGCATCTTAAGAGATTCTTTTTATCACTAATAATATCTCCCTTAATCTACCATCTATTTTCCCCTTTTCTCTTTCTAGTTTTCTCTCCTATTTCCCTGATGAGTAAAACATGTTTTCTCTACCCAGCTCTTTTTGTGTCTATGTGTAGACCAGTTCAAATGAGGGTGGGGCTCAGATGTCAAGTGCTCCCCTCTTTCTCCTTGTTTGTATTGAGTTTTACTTGCATATACCAACTGTGTGGGAGAGTTTTCCTTAATCGTACTTTCTCTCTCCCCCCACTTTCATTGTATTCTTCTTCCACTCTCTATTTTAAGATCATCAAAACATAGCACAACCACTCCTAGGACTTCTTTCTAATTAGACTCCCTTTTTGACCTCAATAATGATAAAGTTCAGAGAAGATATATGTAACATCTCCTCATATTTGAATGTAAGAAGTTTCTTATCATTGTTTATTCATGTTTAAATTTTGACATTTCTTTTAAACCCTGTGTTTGAACTTCAAAATTTCTGTGCCACTTTTTAAAAAGTCAGTAATGCTTGATGTCTTCTAGTTCCTTGAAGACATATTTTTCCTTCTACACATTTTATTCAGTTTTTCTGGGTAATTTATTCTTGGCCTATATTATTCACTTACATATTTTTCCATCTGGAATATCTTATTCCAAGCTCTTCTCTCCTTTTCAGTTTTGGCTACTAAACTGTATGCTATCCTAATTGTTGCTCCTTGATATTTGAATCCTTTATGTTTGCTGACATTATTTTTTTCTGTGATGTGGAAGTTCAGGATTTTGGCTATGATATTCCTGGGAATTTTCCTTTTGATATTTATTTCAGGAGGTGAACAATCGCTTCTTTTTATTTTCACTTTGCACTTCAGTTCTAAGATACCTGATCAGTTTACTTTCAAGGTTTTTTGAAATACAATGTATAGGCTCTATGTTTTCTTCATGGCTTTCATGTAAATCAGGGATCCTTGCTTTTAATATTTCTTGGTTTTCTCATGCCCTTAGAAGACAACAGATCTTTCTATTTTTATAAAGTCAACTTATAACTTTCTCTGTATTAAGGATATAATAAACTACATTTGCTCTTCTCTTTTTCTTCTAACATTTGGACCTGTATTTCATTTCCCTTTAAATTTTCTCTTATTCCTCCCAAATTTCTCCCTCATTCAATATTTGAACTTCTTTGTTAATTTAAACACTTTCAAATCATCTATATAATTTATTTCCCTTGTTAATTTTGATCATTTTTCTCTTCTCCTAAGAGAGTTAGAAATATATTCTTTTAGGTTTTCTATTACTTGTTTTGTCAGTTTGGATAATTTTCATTTTTATAACTTTGATTCCATCCTCTTCTGTCTTCTTCAGCAGGTAATCTTTATAAGCATCCCTAAGTCTCTGTCATACTTAGAAACAAACAAAACAAATAAATCTTCACTAGAGACTACCATCCCCTCAAACTACCCTAGTATATATCTCCTTGTTTTCAGAGACACAGTCCCAACAAAATATATCTGTACTCATTATTTCCATTTTTTCTCAGTCTTCTTTGCCAGTTCATTATCCTTCTCATGCATGTGGTAAGCACTTTTTTCCTCTCTCTATTCTCTCACTGGTGACTTTCTTAGCCTAATGAGTTTAATTATTTTAGCAAGATCTTTATGTCCAGAACTAGTTTATGTCTTGATATTTTGTCATAGTCACAACTGGCTAATGGACATTTTAAACTGGATTACATAAAGTTATCTCAAACTTAGGTAAGAAAACTCATCTTTCCTTCTGAGCCCATTCCCTTTCTAAAATTATCTATTCCTTTTGAGGCTACCATCATTTTTCTGAACACACAGCTATGCAACCTGACACTATCTTAGTCTTTTCATTGTTATTCCCATAAAATATCTTATTTAGTTGCCAAATGTTATCATTTATGCCACCTCCAAATTAATCATATTCATCTTTGTCTTTTTATGAAAATGGTCACCACCCTAGTTAAGGTTCTCATAACCCTTCACCTGTATTATTGCAATACCTCCTAACTGGTTTCCCCCATTCTAATCTCTGCCCAATTCAATTCTACCTTTGACAGAGACTCAATTCAATATGGCATTCAATAAACTCCAAGAGCTCCTTAATACTTTTAGGATAAAATATAAACTACTCTTTGGCAGAAAAACAAAATATTACCTAATATCTTGTCATCTCAATTTTGGACATGATTTGTTATCACTGCTATTGAAATACTCAAGGGAGATATCTTGTAGACAATTCAAGAATCTGAGATGCAGGATATGTGTTTTGGAAAAAAGTGAGGGTTAGAGATTTTTATATTGAATTTATCTTGATAGTTGTGATAGTTAAAGTTGCTGTAATGAACAAGTAGCCAAGGGATAAGACTATCAGCAATATTTGTCAATGTATAATATATGTAGGTATGTATGTATACACACATGTGTGTATGCACACACATGCACAGGATACATCTAAGAGAGAGAGAGAGAGAGAGGTGATTAATACTTTAGTTGTGAAATACAAGGTTATTAATGTTTAGAAATTTTTTTGGAATTGAAAGGCTAAATGTTGATCATCAAATTACTGCTGTACAATAGTAACTCTTTTATTCTGGCAGGTAGAAAATTCTGTCCTTAAAGACTACTATCTAAACAAAGAAACAACATGCTTTTACCCCAAAAAACATAGTACAATATAATAATTTCAGCAATAAACATTACATTTTGCAAGCATCCAAGAGGACGACCTTCAAATACGAAGGAAAAGCAACTTAAATATCTCAGAATTGTCCTACACACATGAGATATCGAAAGACAGAAAGGATTAGATTATTACATATAGTGTCTTTGTATAGCGTGTAGTAAGGAGGTAGAAAATACTATTAGGGAGGAATTGGCCAGGATACACTTGATCAGTTGATTTCCTTCTGACCTCAGAAAATGAAAGCACAGAATGAATGATCAGCTAACTGATGAAACAAAATTCTAATGTAAAAACAAAACTAAATACTTGTCTGTGTTCTGTTACCTCTTTACAGAGTGTGAAATTTTTCTTGATGGAATCAGAGGGCAGATTGCAAAATTTGTGATAGTTCATTTAATTGATTGCTACTTTGCATTTTTTCTATTTGAAATAACTATTATATCTCTGTTCCACTTCTATCTCCTCATTGGAGAAAAGGAAAAATAAAAAGAAAACATTCAACATATATTCCCATTCAAGCAAAATAATTCCCATGTTGGCCATTAAAAGAAGTCTTATTCATGAAACAACTCACTTTAAAAAATTACTTGTTGCTGTTCATCTAAAACAATATGTTTTATTATTTAAAATTAACTGCAGAAATATAGGATATGGGCCATGTGTGATAAATATGTGAAGGCTTTTAGTGTAGTTCCATATCACTGTGAACAAAATAACATGACATGGCAACTTGTCATGAATCAATGAGATTTTTGATTGCATTAATAGTCACATAACATCCCAAACAAGGAAGGGCATTTTACTTTGTACTCTTGTCCTGATCTAACCATGTTTGCAGTATTGTGTTTAATTCTGGGCACCACAATTTAGGAAGAATACTGAAAGAATTGAGTGTTTCTGGATGAGGGCAAACAAAACAGTAAGATAATTAGAAACAATGACAAGAGAGAATCAGTTGAAAAGACTGGGCATTTGTAGCCTCAAGGGAAATGAATATTCATCATAGACTTAGAGTTAAAAGGGACTTTAGAAATCATCTATTGCAACCCTCTCATTAACATATTGAGAAGTTGAAGCAAATGGTGATTAAATGATTTATTCACAGGCAGTTAATGCAGCTTAATTTGATATTTTGAATCCAGATCTTGTGACTCCAGAGTCAGGGCTTATTCTACTTTGCTATGCTGCCTCTCATGATAGCAGTGTTCAAGTATTTGAAGGTCTGTAATATGAAAGAGGTATTGGACTACTTTACCGTAGAGGAACCATGGATAGAAGCTGCAAAGCTAGAAAGAAAACTTCTTAATAGTTAGAACTGGTCAGAATTGAAGTAATTGGGGCAGCTAGGTGAAGCAGTGGGTAGAGTGCTGTCCCTGGAGTCAGGAGGATCTGAGTTCAAATCCAGCCTCAGAACTTACTGTGTGACCATCGATAAGGCACTTAAACCCATTGTCTCCAAAAGAAAAAAAAATAATTAATTTGATTTGGATCAGGTGGTCACTAGAAGACACATTGTTGGAAACATAGCCACAATTTATATTCAGTCATGTATTGGATTAGATGACTTTTGAGCTATCTACCAACTTTAAGATTCTGTGATATAAGGAATAAGATATACTGTTGATAAACTGTCAAATCTGTTTACTTTCCATTGAACTGAATCCTTAAAAATGCATTATTTTCATGATGTAGTGCAAGACTTTGAAGCTAGTTAAACAATTAATTGTAATCCAATCACCACTGATTGATAATTTCATCCACTTATTCAGTGCAGCCAAGTAGGACATTGACTCTGCATTATGTTCAAGATGTGTGATAATTTAAATAAACCCACCAACCTCCACATCGCACTGCTCTTGGCTCCTTTCCTATTAAATTTATCTCTAGGTTCAAAAGCACTCTGGCATATAGAAATCTCAGAAATTCTGAAACTTCAGAAGTCCTTTCTTTGACTTTCTCCCACTTCATCTTGAACTCAGATTTTTCTCCTTGTTGTGATGGCCTCACTTCTTTTAATCTCTATTTCTACATGTCATCTTAGTTTACAACCATAAATGGCCATGCTCTTTACTGGGAATTTAAAATGACATAGGAACCTCTACAAGCAATAAAGCAAAATAGCAAGCTACAATATAAGAAATACAGTGGGAACATGAAGGTGAATCTCACCAGTCATAGAAGAAACAGGGACTGAAGCAGTTGGGCAGTTATTGGGAGCTTTCCTAGTATGGTTTCTGGAGAAATAGAATGTGGAGGAGTTGTGGACCAGACCATAATTATCTCAGCTGTAGTGTGCTCTTCACTCCAGACCACTGGCATACATTTTTGACTCTTCTTGCCTCTTTAGATGGAGGCTGAAATTTGAGTCCAAGTCATCTGACTTTAAATCTTGTACCTGCATACTTTCATTGGGGTCAGGGAAAAAGGATGAAGGGAGAATAGAAAAAATGAATGCATTATTTAAAAACTTTGTCTAAGGCATTGCAGAAAGAGACTCACTAACCTTTAACCAAAAAGGAATTTCCTGAAGTTTTAGTGTAAGCTCAATTTATATGATACATAAGATATAAACTCAATTTATAAGATAGAAGATATATCTTCTCCAAAGCATTTAATGATGAATCTGGAAGAAGGACAATTTACAGATAAAAAAATCTTTCATCATTTTTATATATAAACGATTTTATGCATCCATTACAATAAATTCACCACATTTGTACTCTAACATCATAGTACCCAATGTGCTACATAAGCTGAAGCAACACTAAAGAAACAAAGATGGACAAAAGCAAGGATACATCAAGAAGATTCATGTGATTAGCAACACAGTTTTGCAAACATTGAGGGATTCTTTATCAAGATATCTTTAAAGGACTGATAAAAAGTGTTTAAAAAAAGCACAATTATTATTGCTAATTTAAAAAAAAAGATGATTCAGGACATCAATAATGACTGACATTACTGACACATGCCTACTTTCTCATATCTAAAGAACTTTTAAAGAGAATAATCTACATAATATATCAAGGGCATCCTTGAAAAATGTGAGAGGGAAAAAGCAAGTTCTTCAAAATTATATTCTATAACCGACATCTTTACAATCACAAAATTAACTGGAAGGTGCAGAGAACATGAATCTTCTTTGATTGTTATGTGTATGTTATGTGTACTGTTATGTGTTATGTGTGTGTTTGATCAAATAATTTAATTTGGTAGAATTAAATGCTACTTTAAGGACTTCCTTTGGACAAAATTTCTTCCTTATACATGCTGAATACAGAAGATTCCTGGAAAGAGGCAAAAACAGATGTACCTTTGTTAAATGACTCTGAAAATGAATATCAAGTGAAGCATATAAAGAGAAAACCTGTGCTTACTAAATGTATTTGCCTCTATTCTGTGCAAAATTCATGTGGATGATTAGATTTCTAGATGCACTATTTTGTAGAGGACAATTTTTATGATTGAATCAGCTGCAGAACATTGGAGAACCGCCTAATTCTATATATGCAAATCTGAATGAAATATGTTCATTCAAAGCTTTGTCTTAAGAATCCATACAGACAAATTGGATGAAGATTGCCTGTTTTCTTGACTATGATATGAAGTAGAGTCAATCCATTAGTTTTAGAGCTTGAATAGGCACTACACAAGGACAATGAGAGCCTAACATTGAAAGGAAGAAAAAGAATGGAAGAAATTTCATTTGAAAATATAAAATCATTTCAAAATGATGGTGGTATATAACTATGAACCATAGAATACTCTCGTCTTCAAAAAATAAAAATTAAAGAGCACTCAAAGGGAAATGGTAGGCATAAATAGGCTGTAGTCTTTGAACACCTTCTCATTCTATACAATTTTCATCCAATTCCTCCTATAAATCCTCTACATGAAGCCCACCCAACATACTAAGTAAGAGTATTTTTCTAGGTCTCTTTACTATGAAAGTATGAATGCAGAATTAAAAGAATGTTCTTAGCATATCGAATGCCCTCCCCATATAGAATTTGTAGGGGATGATGATAAAGCCTATATCTAAAATCTGACATCTATTTTCTCATTGTATTTATTGCTTAGCATTCTAAATGTTGACCATAATCTAACTTAAGGCATAGAATTATTTTTACCATATTAGTAATGAGAAAGGGTCTGTTTGACCTATTTTATGATAAAGAAAAAGAAACCTATTATTATGTGAAAAATTTGCAAAACTGGAAAAACTAGTTTTCTCAGATACCCAAGGACATGTCTGTCTCTTAATTCAGTTCTCATAGATAAACTGGGCCTGTCAGACATGACTGTCTCCCTCCTGGATTTGTTCCCATACATGCAGACTCACAGGTGTCCTTATCTCATCTGTGCAGCTGCATTATGTAATTTTGTTCCATGCCCCTCTCCTACTCAAAGCTAGTTCTGAAGACTCTCGTGGTAAGGGCCAAAAATGTTCTTAAAGCTCTCTTAATTCAATCCACTCCTGATTTCAGTAGACCCTGTTCAGTTCTCATCCCTGCATATCTCCTATATGTCTGTAATAGCCCAACTATCCATTTTATTTGTTGACACTTTGTGAACCATTGCTCTGAAAAGATTGAATCACCCAGCATTAGCTTTGCAATAAACTCTAAACAGCTTACCTGCTAATTGGATTGTGGTCTTTTTCAATATCGCAGTAAATTTATGGGAGTACACAGATAAGAGTTTTATTAAATGAGAAACCATTAATGGGTTGCAATTGGCAAAACAATATGACATGATGAAAAGATAAGATTTGGATCTTAAATAAATTGGCTAGTGGATTCCTGCAATAGGGAAATCAAGAACAGAGGCAGATTTTGGGGACATTCTTATTTGGTTTTTCAGCATATTGAGTTTGAGATGTCTGTAAGTTATCCTGGCAGAGCTGGATAATAGATAGGTTGGAAAATGCATGGGACAGGGGAGGAAATGGGACAGAGTGGGGAGATTTATCAAAACTGAATATAATAATTTCAGTAATATGATTTATAATGATAGTTGAATTTGTAGAAGCTTATGATATTGTTAAGTAAGGGAGTATAGAGAGAATAAGAAGCCAAAAAACTGATTTGGGGATTGCTTATATTACAGAAAGAGAAGCAAGGAAAAATATATGATGAGAAAACTTAGAGAGGTGAAGAGGAAATCAGAAGCTTGCTATATACCATGGACCCAAAGGAAAAGAAAATGTGTCTAGAAGGTTTTATATCTCATGCTGCAGAGTGGTCAAGGAGAATTAGAACCAAGAAAAGGCTATTGAATGTGGTGATTAAGAAATATAGAGAAATGCCAGTAGTTGTTCTGAAGGTAGTAGGAGCTAACTGAATCTAAGACTTTCTTTCACTTAAAAACATAAAAATTTGTTTGAGCACCTTCACTCTCCTGAAGTATATGAGTTGACAGCTGTTTGATCTGATGTGTGCTCACATTTGCCAACTCCTCTTCTTGTTCTAAAAAGATCACGTTTTGTCATATCAGTGGAGAAAATATAGAAGTAAAAATGCATAACTTTACTAAATAAATGGCTGAAGAAGAAACAGGGAGTTCATAACTTAAGCAAAGAGTACAAAGGGACTGAGATTATGAGTTCTAAATCATAGATTAATCCTCTTTGGGGAATTATGGAGATTGGTGGAAAAGAGAGAGAAAGAGAAAGAGAGTAAAGCACAAATAATGGTAGATGACAGCTGTCTTTGCAGAAATGAAAGATTTAATGCACTTTTAATGATATGTTCTTTCTTCTTGCCACATTTCTACAACAATCATGAAGTAAGATCTGATTCATCCTATTCTTAGTTTGTAATATTTTTGAATTTTTAAAAACAATATCAAGGTCATTAACAAGAAGATTATTATGCAATGATATTCTAAAAATTAGGATATAATGAATTTTTAAATTTAATGACTCACTACTCCAAAAGCCTATGACTAGAAACTAGGACTGAAAAATTTTTCATGTAAGAATGCAAGGTTCTGTGTCAGTAATACCCAGGGGGGATTGCTATCACAGGCTTTTGGATCTGCATTCATAAAAGGAAAGGCAACTTTTGAGGCATTAACCATCACTTTAATCAAGGATATATATCAGTCCTTTAACCAAACACATATATCATTCACCTAATTCAGTGTCATTAGCACCCTGAACTTCAAAGAAATTATAGAGAAATTAAAAGCCAATAGGGATGGTTTCCTTTGCCTGAATTCAACAGTTCCAACTGTCTGACCATAGTTACCAGAGAGGGAAGCATGACATCTGGGTTCTCAAAGCCATTGGGCTCCTTAGCAACCTCCCAGAGACCTCAACTGGGACTTAAACCTTATTACAAAAACTAAGCCCCCAAGTAAAACCTCAACCTCAGAGTATTTATACATTTTTTAGAGACTGAGGACATAACCCTCTGACCCAGTGTCTCAATAGGAAAAGCAAAGGGTACTTGGGACCCTCCTACAAAACAACTCCCATAATCAAGATTCCCACAATGGGCAAGCCCATCAGTGGATAGAAAAGATATTCTTTAATCACATTATTCAATCAGAGGCACTTTTAGTGAAACAAAAACAGCAAAAGATCCTAATTTGATTGCCATCACAGGTTACCAAGATTTTATTTAAAAAATAGAAAAAAAACATGTCATTTACTCAGAATATAATTTGCTGCATTCTGAAATTATGTACATTCTCAGGGGGAAAATTATGGAAGAGTTCAAATAAAAGAAGTGACAGAATAGAATAGAGAGTCAGGAAGTCCTAAGTTTAAATATGAAATCAGACAGTAGTTATAAACCTTGGGCAAATTACTTAACCTGTTTATGACTTAGTTACCTCTTCTATAAAATGGGGTTAATGATAGCATCTATCATTTGTTATGATTTGTTATGGAGATAAAATATGATATTTTATTTTTATAATTAATTTGTTTTCAATTTTCAACAATCACTTTCATAAGGTTTAATTTTTTCTCCCTCTCACTCCCCCCTATCTTCCCATAATGGCATACAATCTTATATGGATCCTGCATATATTATTATTAAACATATTTTCACATTAGTCATGTTGCATAGAAGAAGTAAAATTAATGGGAGAAAACATGAGAAAAACCAAACCAAAACATGACAAAATAGAAAACAGTCTAGTTTATTCTGTGTTCCAACTCTACAGTTCTTTCTCTGAATGTGGATGACATTTTGCATCTAAAGTCTTTTGGAAATGTTTTAGGTCCTTGCATTGCTGTGAAGGGCTAAGTCTATCAGAAACAGTCCTTGCATACTATGGCTCTTATTGTGTATAGTGTTCTCCTAGTTCTACCCATTTCACTCAGCTTCAGTTCATATAAAATCTTTCCAGGTTTTTCTGGAGTCCTGTTCATTATTTCTTATAGCATAATAGTATTCCATTACATTCATATACCACAACTTGTTCAGCCATTCCCCAGTTGATGGGCATCACTTTGACTTCCAGTTCTTAGTCATCACAAAAAGAACTGCCATAAATATTTTTGTACATGTAGGTCCATTTCCCATTTTTATGATCTTTTTGAGATACACCCCAAGAAGCAGTATTTCTGGGTCAAAGGGTCTACACATTTTTACAGCCCTTTGGGCTTAGTTCCAAATTGCTCTCCAGAATGGTTGGATCAGATCACAGATCCACCAACAATGAATTAGTGTTCCAACTCTCCCACATCTTCTCCAGTATTTATCATCTTCTTGTTTTGTCATGTTGGTCAATCTGATAGGTGTGATGTGGTACCTCAGAGTTGTTTTGAGTTGCATCTCTCTAATCAATAGTGATTTAGAGCATTTTTTCATGTGACTATAGATAGCTTTAATTTCTTCCTCTGAAAACTACCTGTTCATATCCTTTGACCATTTGTCAACTGGGGAATGTCTTGTATTCTGGTGAATTTGTCTCACTGCTTTATATTTTAGAAATGAGGCCTTTATCAGAGACGGTAGTTGCAAAAACTTTTTCCCAGTTTTCTGCTTTCCTCATAATCTTGGTTGCACTGGCTTTGTTTGTGCAAAAGCTTTTCAATTTAATATGATCAACTTGATCCATTTTGCATTTCTTCATGTTCTCAGTCTCTTGTTCATAAATTTCTCCATTCTCCATAAATCTGATAAATGAACTATTCCTTTGTTCCCCTAATTTGTTTATAGAATCAGCCTTTATACCCAAATCACATACCATTTGGACACTGTTTTCTGGTTTTCCCAGCAGTTTTTGTCGAACAGTGAATTCTTATCCCAGAAGCTGTGGTCCTTTGGTTGATCAAACAGTAGCCTGCTATAATCACTGACTTCTGTGTCTTCTGTACCTAACCTATTCCACTGATCTATCCCTCTATTTCTTAGCCAGTGCCATGTGGTTTTGATGATGGCTACTTTATAATACAATTTGAGATCTGGTATGACTAGGCCATCTTCCGAAGCATATCTTTTTATTAATCCTCCTGATATTGTGTACCTTTTGTTCTTTCACATGAATTTTCATATTATATTTTTCTAGTTCTAGAATATAATTTTTGGTAGTTTGATTGATGTGGCATGGAATAAGTAAATTAATTTCGGTAGAATTGTCATTTTATTGTGTTAGATGAGCAGCTACCCATGAGCAGCTGATGTTTTTCCAATTATTTAGATCTGACTTTATTTGTGAGAAAAGTGTTTTATAATTGTATTCGTATAGTCCCTGGGTTTGTTTTGGCAGGTGGACTCCCAACTATTTTATAGTGTCTACCATAGCTTTAAATGGGATTTCTCTTTCCATTTCTTGCTGTTGGGCTTTGTTAGTAGTCCTGCACCTTTGTCAAAATTATTTATTATTTTAAGTATTTTTTACTTGATTCTCTAGGATTCTCTAAGTTTATCACCATATAGTCTGAAAAGTGATCAGTTTCTTTTTTGCCAATTCTAATTCAATTTCTTTTTTCTTCTCTTATTGCTAATGCTAGCGTTTCTAGTACCATGCTGAATAACACTGGTGATAATGGACATCCTTGTTTTATCCCTGATCTTATTGGAAATGCATCTAGCTTATCCGCATTACATGTAATGCTTGCTGATGATTTTAGGTAAATATTGCTTATTATTTTGAGGAATTCTCCATTTCTTCCTATGTTCTCCAATGTTTTCAATAAAAATGAGTGTTGTATTTTATCAAAATCTTTTTCTGCATCTATTGAGATAATCATATGGTTTCTGTTAGTTTTGTTGTTGATATGATCAATTATGCTGATAGTTTCATAATATTGAAAAAGCCCTGCATTCCTGATATAAATTGTACCTGATCAAAGCATATTATTCTCTTGATAAGTTGCTGTAATGTTTTTGCTAATACCTTATTATTTTAAAGTTTTGCATCTATACTCATTAGGGAAATTGGTCCATAATTTTCTTTTTCTGTTTTGACTCATCTCAGCTTATATATCTGTACCAAATTTGTAAAATAAAAAGAATTTGTATGACCTTTTTCTTTGCCAGTTTTTCCAATTAGTCTGTATAATATTGGAATTGACTGTTCTTTGTTTGATAGAATTCACTTGTAAATCCATCTGGTCCTGGAGATTTTTTCCTAGGGAGTTCATTGATGACTTGTTCAATTTCTTTTTCTGAGATGCAGTTATATAATTATTTTACTTCCTCTTCTGTTAATCTGAGTAGTTTATATGTTTGTAAATATTCATCCATTTCAGTAAGATTGTCAAGTTTATGGGCATACAGTTGGGCAAAAGGATACTTTGACTATTTCTGCTTTTCTGCACTACATTGTGAGTTTTTTTAATACTCTAGTACATGATCAATTTTTGTATATGTGTTATGTACCACTGAGAACAAGATATATTCCTTTCTATTCCCATTCAGTTTTCTCCAGAGGTGTATTCTAACTTTTCCAGAATTCTATTCACCTCCTTAACTTCCTTCTTGTTTATTTTGAGGTTAGATTTATCTAGTTCAGAGAGGGGGAGGTTGAGGTATCCCCTTAGGATAGACTTGCTATCTATTTCTTCCTATAACTCCCTTAGCTTCACCTCTAAGAATCTGGGTGCTATACCACTTGATGAATATTTGTTTAGTGATGATTGTATATCATTTTTGATAATGCATTTTAGCAAGACAGAGTTTCCTTCCTTATCTCCTTTGACTAGGTCTGTTCTTGCTTTTACTTTGTCTGAGATTAGAATTGCTACCCTTGCTTTTTTAATTTTTTTTTACTTCAACTGAAGTGTAATATATTCTTCTCCAACCTTTTACATTTACCTTGTGTGTACTCCCCTATTTCAAACATATTTTTTGTAAACAACATGTTGTAAGATTATGGCTTTTAATCCAATCTGCTATCCACCATCTTTTTATGGGAGAGTTCATCCCATTCGCATTCACAGTTATAATTACTATCTATGTCTTTCCATCCTATTTTCCCTACCTGCCACCATGTTTATGGTTTTATTTCTCCCTTCTCCTCCTCAAGAGTTTTACTTTTGACCACTGCCTCCTCCAATCTTCTTTTTATCAGCCCCCTTCTCTTTACTTTCTCTTTTCTCTTAATATTTCTTCCCTCCCTTCTAACCATCCACTCCCTTTTCTTTCTCTTTCTCTTTCTACTGCCCATAGGAAAGTTAGATTTCTACGCTTAGCTGAGTATGTTGTTCCCTCTTTGAGCCAAATCAAATGAGAGTAAAGCTCAGACAATGCTCATCTCCCTCCCTTCTTTCCCTCTACTCTAACATATTTTTGTGTCTTTTCATGTGATGTAATTTACCTTTTTCTGCCTTCACCTTTCCTCTTCTTCCATTACAATCCCTTCACATCCTTTGATTATGTTTATCTTCACATCAGCTAATTTATACCCACATCCCCTAGCTATGTATATCCCTTTTAAATGTCGTAATAAATATACAATTCTCAAGACTAACATGTATCATCCTCTTATATAGGGATTAAATACTTTGCCCATATTGAATAACAACTTTTCTTTCCCCTTTTTATCCCTTCTTTAGCTTTTTATACCTATCTTGAGTCTTGTACTTGAAGATCAAATTTTCTATTGAGCTCTGGCCTTTTCATCAGGAAGGTCTGGAAATTGCTTATTTCATTGAATGTCTACCTCCTTGCCTAAAAGATTGTGCTCAGTTTTGCTGGGTAGTTGATCCTTGGTTGTATTCCAAACTCTTTTGCCTTGTGGAATATCATATTCCAATCCCTTTAATCTTTTAATGTAGAAGTTACAAGGTCCTGTGTGATCCTAACTGTAGTTCCTTGATATTTGAATTGTTTCTTTCTGACTATTTACAGCATTTTCTCCTTGTGATAGTTCTGGAATTTGCCAGCAATATACTTGGGTGTTTTTAATTTTTCCCTCTGTCATCTTGGCTCTGCCCCTGAAATATGATATTTTAAATACACTTGGTAGATTTTAAAGCAATATAAATATGTGTGTGTACCCTTATATATATTATATATAATATATATGATGTATATATGACACATAATATATAATGTATATATAATATACATTATATATTTTATATATATAATGCACACCACACACACACTTATATAATGTTATTCAGTCCTTCAGTTGTGTGTGACTCCACATAACCCCGTGGATTTTTGTCCATGGGGTTTACTTGACAATGATACTGAGGGATTTGCCATTTCCTTTTCCAGATTATCCTCATCTTACAGATGAGACAAATAGGGGTTAAGTAACTTGCCCAGGACCACACAGCTAGTAACTGTCTGAAGTCGAATTTTAACTCAGATTTTCCTTTCTCGAGGCTAGGTGCTCTATTCACTTTACCACCTACCTGCCCCATATATTTATATACATACATGTATACACAAAACTGTTATTCCTATTATTATTAATTTCTTCTAGGATTACTTATTCATTGTGAATTCAACTTAAGAATTCTTTTTATTTTGATCACAATGTTGTTTATAGTACAAGTATTATCATTCCTATTTTAAAGATGGGAAAAAAGAAGTCTCAAAATGATTAACTTTTTACCAAATCATAAAGCATGTAATTGATAGATCTATGACTTAATTCTGTTTCCATTTCCTATTTTATTTTCTCTATGTCACACTGTTTTTTTAATTTTTTTAAAAGATCAATCAAAGGACTATGTATGTTTATTTCTTTAAAAAAATGGTCTCAGAATTTTTCTGGTCTGACCTGACATTGGAAAGCATGTCATTTATGTTTGATAGAAAATGACCAGAAGAAGCTTCTTGATAAAGATTATATTTATTTGTTCTGGCTTCTCTCACAACTGACCTTGTATTTACTTTCCTTCCTTGTCTTAACCTGTGCTGGTTCTTCATTACTGTCCAGCTTTAGTTCTTTAGTTTATCTTGACCTGGGTTCTCAACTCCAACAGTTGATGCTCCCTTCTTGGTTTATATTTCTCATCTTTGTTCTTTCCCCCCAGTATTATACTTATTTTCTCAGTCCCTACTCTTCAGTGCTAAGCAAGACAGCTTTTCTTAAAAGCAATTTTAAAACTTATTTTTAGCTTCATTGGTGGACTATGATATCATGTAAAACAATCAAACATTGCCTTTAACCTAAATACAAAACTCCATTTCATTCTTTAGAAATGTAACTTTAATTCACTTAAAACCTAAGCTCCATGTATGTAGGTATAATTCTTTATATTAATGTCTCTAGCACCTAACTCAGTGCCTAGTAAGTACTTAATAAATACTTCTCATTGGATTTGGTTCAATTAAATAAATATCTGTTAAGGGGCTATTATGTGTGAGGCATTGTATCAGGAACTGAAGAGTTCATAAGATGAATGGTAAAGGTTTTTCACTGATCTCACAATGATATAGAGGAAATGAAATACATAAGGATACCTATAATACAAAAGATGGTCAGGGAAGTTTATATAACTAGTAAAAACAAAATGGCATGAAAGATGTGAGGAAAGTAAGGTGCTTACAGAGAAATGGCAAGAAATGTTTCATGAAAAGAATCGGTATTGGACCTTAGTTTTTCAGTGTTGATAGAATTGTGAGTTGCAAAAATGCGAGGAGGGTGGAGTGGTGAGAAATTTCAAATATAGGCAATGACATAAAATAAGCAAAAGTAGGAAAGTGTAGATCAAGTTTGAGGAAAGGAAAGGAGTTCAATTTGTAGGATTATAAACCATGTGAAGCCTGGAAAAGTTGTTTGCTACTAGATTGTGGAGGGACCAGAATGGTAGACTAAACAGTTTTAGTCATTGGAAAGTCACTGAAGGCTTATGGCAGCAGAATAATGTGATTGCCATTTTTGTCACTATCAGCCGCTCTCCTGTATTCTTTTTCTTCCTTTGGCTATCATAACTCTATCCTTGTCTTTCTACCCATTAGAAAAGTTAAATCCTAGATCTGTCACTCACTCAAAGTCTCTGGGGGAAAAGAAATAGCTTCATTTCACTGATCCTCATTTTCTTCAATTGTGAAATGAAGCAGTTGTACTAAATGATCTCTGATATCCCTTACTCTTAATCTTGGACCCTGCTGGGACTGGACATGAGCAAAGAAGGTCAAATCTAAAAATGAAAGTAAAATGTTTAGCTCCTCATTAGATTTGAAACTTAGAGTTAGGCTTAGCTACATGTATTTTTTTTTCTAAAAAGTTATACATTTCTTAAATAAATTTATTTTCCTTTTCGTTTTGTTGCTGCTGCTCTTGGTGACTTCCAGAGCAAAATTTGTCATTTTTCTGGGTAAAAGGTTCCTCTTTGGGTCTGTTGTTCCTGCTTATTAATTAATTATTTACTCTCTTATCACACATTTCCTTTCCATTTTTGAGCACTATAAGATGTATTTGCTCATATTACATTGTCAACTGAAATTTTTTAATGGGTAGTTGAAAATATAACATAATGAATCACTCAGCACACTAAAGAATGTGACCAAAAAAGGAATGGAAGTGTAATATGTAATGGACCAAATTCTACCTTAAAACTTACATTCATATACCATTGATCTTTACCAGGGGACCTGAGAAGGTGAGGGCAGAAACAGTCCATTGGTGCCAATAGGCCAAATTATCACCTTCCCCCCGCTCTTTGCCCATTACCCTTTGGAAATACAAATGAAAATGCAACTACTCTGACCAGAAAGTCCAAAACCAAATCAATGTTTGGAGTTGTTTCCATGACATTCAGAAGCTTTGCCAGCTCTGTCTAAGCTCTCCATGTACAAATCTATCATTGGGATCCATTGTGCTGGACTATACCGTATTTATTTAGCTTGAATGATTATTAGTGGTTGGAAGATCTCAAAAACTTTGGATAGGTATCTGAAAGTCTGGATTGTGGTTTGAATTTGATCCAGTTTAAGGGAACCTTGCAAGTCTGCAAAAAAGCAGTTGGAAATCACATGAGAATCAACACTCGAGATATTTTGGCACCTAGTTTATACAATGATGAGGTGCTGAAATATTTATATATGTGCTTGTGTGTGTACATACTTGTGTGCACATTCTATATGTGTAGTGGGGACATAACAACATTGGCGTGAACATTTTCAGTATGAAACAAATTTAGTAGGAGTTTTCAATACATTGTTTGCTCATTTTTATTTCTCTTTGGTTTATAAATACCCTGCCCTTCTTCTGTGAAGGACTAAGTCATGATTGTTGCTTTGTATGCCTAAATACCCAAGCCTTATTTGTTCTTGCTAAATTATAGGATCAGAGACTTAGAGCTGGAAGGGACCTCAAAGGTCATCTAAGCCCTCATTTTATAGATAAGGAAACTGAGATAAAAGGTGGTTATGTGACTTGCCCAGGTTACATAGTTAGTGACTAAGGCAGTATTTGAACCAAGGTCTTTCTGACCCTAGTAGTATTTTGGCAGGTCTGATAGTTGAAACAAAGTATAAGTTTGGTAAAACTCATACTATATCCCAAATTGAAATATTTTCTTTTATAATACATACATTTTCTTACACAATGTACACTCAACCATGTGTGTCTGTTCCTATTTTATATAGGCATATTTTATTTAAAAAGCTCTTTATTTTAACAAAAATGTACTGGCTATCATGTTGAAGATTAGAGCCAAATGCAAATATATGAAAACTATTATCAGTAAAATAATAGGGAGCCAATGATTCAGGGACTCACTCTACATGGAATCGTGCAATATCAGTGAAAACAGGATTTTTCTGACCCTGGTTTTCATTAATAAGAAGAATATATTAAGTGTTTCTACTGGCCCTATGAAGCTCCAGCCAGTGATTTTTTGTTTAGATTTAGAATATATGTGAGTAGGTATATGTGTGTGCGTGTATATTCCTGTGTCTGTATAAGTGTGTGTATCACAAAGACAAGCAGACATTTTTGCTGGAGCAGTGTAATAGCAATTTAAATGGAAAGATCTTTCTCTTTCATTAATAGGCCCGTGTGATCTGCTTAAATCACCTGGAAGCCTAGGAAACATGTGGTGGGAGGAGCCTGCTGAACAGGTGGAACAGGAAGAGAGGAGCAGAACTGGGAGAAAGTGAGTGAGCATAGTCAGGTCAGAGGAGAAAGTATGCAGGCAGGCAGGCAGGTGTGGCAAGACTCAGGTTCATGAATATTTGCTTGTGAGAAGGCCCTGGCAGAGGTGGGAGCAGCTGGGGAATGACTTTGCCCCCTGCAGCGATTATGCTTATTAACTTCTTGGTTAATGACAGATTTTGCTTTCTGGTTCTGGGATTTGGCTTTCTGGTGTCTAAATAAATGTTTTTCTTCTGCCTTCTATATAGAGAGTCTTTTATATTTTGGGATTGAGAACTGTGGTGGCATATTCATAGTCACCATCAGTGTTGCGAGTATTGCCTTGGCAATAAAAGCAAATAATCCAGTTTGAAGTGGTTAGCAATAACTCAATTCTGTAGTCCTTCATGATTTATAAAACACTTAGCTCACAACAACACTGTGAGACAGGTAGTACAGCATTATTCCCATTTTTCAAAGGGGAACACTGAAATACTATAATGTTAATGGAATAGGAAGATCTTCCCTGTCCATTAATAGGCCTATGTGACCTGCTTTGTGCTCAGGCCCAGCTCACAGCTTTAATACATTGTGAGTCACATGGAACCTGACACACATGGAGCCCATTGTGGGAGGAGCTTGCCCAATGGAAAAAGAGCAGTGGTAGAAACTTGGCTAGAGGAACTTGCTTGTAGGGAGGCCTAGCTGAAAGAATGCTAAATCTCTGGATTGTACCTTGCTAAATCTTACCTTTTGGTATCCAAATAGTGATTTAAATAAATATTTTGGTTTTTCCTTTGAGGAAGAGAGTTTATTATATTTTGTGAATCTACTCTGGAAATATATATATGCATACTCATAGCAGCTGCTATGGGTATTGAATTGGGCTTACAGATGCTGAAAGGTTGAATCATTTATATATGGAAGCAGAATATGGAGAAAAATAAAGCCATAATACACCATTTAGGTAAATACAATCCATTAACCCAGCATATGGGTTATCCTGTTTTCCCTAAATATAACTTTCATCATGTCAACTCTACTAAAAAAAGGTCAAAGCTATTTTGTATCATATCCAACTCTACCTCCACTTTGAAGTGCTCTACAATCTAGACAAAGCCTAACTTTATCCTCCAATGTCTATTCTCTGCTCTCATTATACAAGTTTCTCCTCACTGTCATGCAAGCATATGTCATGCCAATTCTGCTTCTTTTCCTTCACATCTAGGTCTTGCCAAAGTCTCCTCTCTTTAAAGTTTTCATTTGCTACTTCACCCATCACTAATGTCTACTTTTCTTTAATTCCTACAATACAGTCAACTAATTATAAGTTGCCTCACCTAGTTTCTTAATTGTTTTCTATAACAATATTTTTTCCTAATAGACATTAAGTCCCTGAAGGGTATGAAAAAAATCACATTCTTAAATAATGTTCTAAATCTCCATCTTCCTGGTGGTCAGCACATTGAGGATTATATTTTAGAAACTCAAAAAATACCCTTTTGGTTCTTGGGGGTCAGAGCCAAAATGGCAGCCAAGAAGCAGGGACCTTCTGGAGATCTCCCCTCAGTCCTTTCAGAAAACCTATAAAAATGATGGTAATCAAAAGCAGCAAAAGTCACAAAAGGACAAATTGAAGCAAATTTCCAGTCCAAGACAGTCTGGAAGATTGACAGGAAGGGTCTATCATACCAAGCTGGGAGCAGAGAGTACAGTTTGGGAACAGACAGAGTTAGAGCAACCTTAGGGGACTGAATTGCAGGTAGCTGCTGAGGTTTTCAGACTTCTCAACCCACAAGTACCAAAGACAGTTTCAAAGGTCTGTGAGAGGGGTCTCTCACCTGACTGAGAGGAGAGTATGATATGGCCCCAGCCCCAGTCCTAGCATCAGCCAGTGCTGAAGTGGAGCCTGCTTTTGTAGTCCTACACTGGAGCTCAAAAATCAAGCAATTGATTGGGAAAATGAGCAAATGGGGGGAAAAGAAAGAGATTCTAGATTCTTACTTTCTTGGTGAAAAGGTATTTTCTTACATCATTGGTGATGAGGAAAAGCAAAACACCAGAAGACAACAAAGCTAAAGCTTCTGCCTCCAAAGTCTCCAAGAAAAATATGAATTGATCTCAGGGCGGGGAAGAGCTGAAAAAGGATTTTTAAAATCAAGTAAGAGAAGTAGAGGAAAAATTGGGAAGAGAAATGGAAGTGATTCAAGAAAATCATGAAAAATGAGTTAATAGCTTGCTAAAGAAACCCCCCTCCCAAAATTGTGGAAGACAATATTAGCTTTACAATTAGACTAGCCCAAATGCAAAATAGGTCCAAAAAGACAGTGAGGAGAAGAATGCCTTAAAGAGCAGAAAGGGTTAAATGGAAAAAGAGGCCCAAAAGCTCTTTGAAGAAAATAATTCCTTCAAAATTAGAATGGAGAAAATGGAAGCTAATGACTTTATGAGATATCAAGGAATTGTAAAACAAAACCAAAAGAATGAGAAAATAGAAGACAATGTAAAGTATCTCATTAGAAAAACAATTGACCTAGAAAATGGATCCAGAAGAGACAATTTAAAAATTATTGCACTATCTGAAAGTCATGATTAAAAAAAAAGAGGCTAGATATATTTCAAGAAATTATCAAGGAAAACTTCCCAGATATTCTAGAACCAGAGGGCAAAATAAAAATGGGAAGAATCCACTGATCACCTCCTAGAAGAGATCCCAAAAGGAAAATTCCTAAGAATATTGTAGTCAAATTCAGTGTTCCCAAGTCAAGGAGAAAATATTGCAAGAAGCCAGAAAGAAATAATTTAAGTATTGTGGAAACACAATCAGGATAACACAAGATCTAGCAGCTTCTAAACTAAAGAACTGGAGGGCTTGCAATATGATATTCCAGAAGTTAAAGGAGACAGAATTAAAAACAAGAATCACCTACCCAGCAAAACAGTATAGTACTTCAGGGGGAAAAATGGAGTTTCAGTGAAATAGAGGACTTCCAGACATTCTTGTTGAAAAGATCAGAGCTCAATAGAAAATTTGACTTTTAAACTCAAGAATCAAGAGAAGCCTGAAAAGGTAAACAGGAAAGAGAAACCATAAAGGACTTATTAAAGTTGAACTGTTTACATTCCTACATGGAAAGACGATATTTGTAACTGATGAGAACTTTCTCGGTATTAGGAAAACTGGAGGGAATATGTTTATGTGTGTGTGTGTGTGTATGTATGTATATTTATACACATATACATATGCATATATATACATGCACACAAACATACATATTATGGAGAGAGTGAGACAGATAGACAGAAAGCACAGGGTGAGCTCCATATGAACCGATTACATCTAAAAAAGAAAATTAGGTATTGAGAGGAATGTACTAGGAGAAAGAGAAGGGAAGAGATAAAATGTGGAAAATTATCTCACGTAAGAGAGGCAAGAAAGAGCTTTTACAGTGGATAGGAAGAAGGAGAAGATGAGAAGGAGTAAATGAGCCTGAGCCTTCCTTTCATCAGATTTGACTTCAGGAGGGAATAACACCCACAATCAATTGGGTATGGAATTTTATCTTACCTTACAGGAAACCAGTGGGGAGGGAGATAAGAGAGGGGGGATAATAGATGGGGTGACATATTGGGGGAAGGGGTAATCAGAAGCAAACACTTTGGTAAAGGGACAGATCAAAGGAGAGAATAGAGCAAATGGAGGGCAATACAAGATAGAGGAAAATATAGTTAATCTTTCACAACATGATTGTCATAGAAGTGTTTTGTCTGACTGCACATGTATAATCTATATTAAATTTCTTGCCTTCTCAGTGAAGGTGGATGGGTAGAGGAGGGAGAGAATGTGGAACTCAAAGCTTTAAAAATGAATGTTAAAAATAGTTTTTACATGCATCCAGGAAATAAGATGTATAGGCAACGGAATTTAGAAATCTATCTTACCCTACAGGAAAAGAGAAGGGAAAGGGATGGGGGGGTGGTGATAGCAGGGGCAGATTGGAGGAAAGGGTCATCAGAATACTTCCTCTCCTGGCAAGGGAGTAGGGGGCAGATGGGGAGAAAATTTGAAATTGTAAATTTTGAGGAAGTAAATGTTGAAAACTGAAAATAATTTTTTTTAAAGTGCTCTTTTCATTTGAACGTAGGTCAATCCTTTTCTCCAAATCTGGTATATCCTGAGTTCATCCTATAATAGTGTTATTTTCTTTGTAAGTATATATGTGTAAATATATAATACATATAAATATACATACATATAAACATATAAGTGTATAGATATACATTCTTTTGAAAAGTTCTCATTTCAAGGGTTTACTCTATAAATCTTTCTGACATTTAAATAACCTTTTAATTATTTATTTTTGTATCATTTACATTTTCCAATATATCACTTCTTATTCTAGGCTGGGTCTGGATTTGGATTAGTTCAATGATTCAGATTTAGGATTACAATTCAATGAAATACCCATGGACTGTAGTCCGGTGGTGGATCAAAATTTGCTTTACATAACAAAAGATTTAAAAAGGTTGTTTTTATAAATGCTAAAAATAGATGTTGTTCCCCTCTCCTTCCCAATTTATCATGGCAACATGATATTGGAGAGACATCTCAAAAAGCAGTGGGAATTTCACTAAACCTCTGGGCATCACTGGGCTCCATTGTCTGGTTCTTTAGACTTTAGTTAACAAGGAAGTCACACTAGTGGTTCAAGGTCTAATTCTTTAGAAGAACCAAATCCCACAGATTCCTCTCTGCTCCTCTGAAGGAAAACAGCCTTAGCCTATATAAAATATATGCCTTTCCTACAATTCTTTTTCCTATAACATTAAGAAAAGATAAAAATGAAGCAGTTCAATGACACATTAACTATTTCCAAAATTATATGCAGGGTACCATATCCACTCTTACACCTCTGTGGAGAAGGGAGGAAGGCATATTCCCATTTCTCTTCTTTAATTTGGTTCTCTACTCATTATTATTATTTGTTACCATAAGGCCTTTATTAATCTAATCATACATCCATTGTGAGCTATGACAAGATGTTGGTTTCTATCACTTTCTTACAAATTGCTCTCCAATTTTCCTTAGAATTCTTGACATATAGAGAGTTCTTCCTCAATATTTTATATTCTCTGGTTTACTGTTCAGTTATTTTTGATTCTTCTTAACCAGTCTGTTTCAAAGATATATTTTCTAGTTTTTTTTAAACAAGTGGTAGTTTTGCTGGTTAGTTTTATAGTTTAATTTATTATCGTGAAGTGCTATTTCTTTTTATTTTTTCATGATTTCTCTTGAGATCATAGATCTTTTGTTCCTTTAAATGAATTTTGTTATTCTTTCATTACTTCCATAAAATATACTCTTGATACCTCAGTTAGTATGACATCCAATCTATAAACTGTCTTATGATTTGTAATGACCTTTTTAGGTCCAGAATGGTATTTACTTATGAATTTATTATAGTAGAACATGAACTTTATAGACTAGGAACAAGGAAGGATGTTCTTACTTGATGGAATGATAAAAATCACTTATCAGTAACTAAATGTTTAGTATTTTGTGTCATTTGGAGAATGAGCTGGTCTTCCTTTAACAGCTCAGTTATAAATTTGAATTTTCAGCTTCAGAGTGTACTCTTTATGTAAGTAATATGATTAATGCTTGAGAAATTAATGGACATGATTAAATTAAGGTTGGCTTTGATGAAATCCTTTTTCTTTATGAAACATTTTTCTGGAATCCAGGAGTTGAAAAGGGACCTGATTAAATATTCCATTTCTTCTCTGTATGTGGTATCATCACAGTTAAGTCCTGTTTCTCTCGGCTTTTGTACACATTTCATCGATAAGTGACTTGAGAATGAAAGAAGACCATTCTGGATCATAAATTAAGTTCCTTGGCCTTTTTTGTATGATCTTTCTTCAAATATGAATCTGAAGACATAGACTGTTTCATCACTATAGTTTGGGGGCTTCTATGGTCCAGGGAGCAATCTCCTTAGGACAGATAGAAGTACATAGTTTTGAGTGAAAAATTGAAGGCAGGCCAAATTAATACATTGTGCTGTGAGAAACTTTTTGAAGACAATTGAGAGAAATGAACCATGAATATCTTTATATGATACCTCATATTGAGAAAAGAGACAAATATCCACCTATTATTCTTTTTTCCTTTATCCAGATCTTAGTATAGACCTTGACCATTGTAGGGTTAGACTGTTCTTCAATGATCTTGTCTCCTGCATCAATTCTCTAGAGTGCATCTAAAATAGGGATGCTAAAGACACTCCTTGAAACCCTTTCTTTCATTGATATCAAACATTCTCTCTTTGAATTGGCAGAGCAAATTGGGTTTGCCTCTAAAGGCTTCTGGCCTATGAGAAAGCCATAAATAATGGTTTCAGTAGAGATGTTGAGTATGATCTGTTCCATAAATCCTGCTCTTCTCTACTTTGATATGGGGGAATGGCAGATTAGTAAAATGGTCTGAATTTAATTTTTAAAAAATACCTATTTTAAAGTCCTTAGAACATTTTCATGATCTGGATTTACAACTAAACCTCTTAAATTCTACTTCACGTGTCTACATCTCTGTACAATTTTGCTTCTCACTAATTCTGTATTAATTCTATTTGGATGGCTAGTTTTACTCTACTGAGAAGGAAAAAATACTTGAGATGAAGTCAGAAGAAATGAGCTAAGGTTCTAGTGTAAACATTAATGAGGCTTATGATCATTGATGAAATACTTGAGTCTAGTTTTCCTGTTGTTCATCATTTGTTTTCAAAGAGTACCAGTGACAACTGGCTGATGATTTGCAGGTGAATTGGATTTAAGCAAGGCAAAGTTTCACAAAGTCATCGACCTCACTTTTCCTGAGTCATCAGAGTTCAGTAGCAGGTGAAAGTCAAGATAACTGGCAATAGCCCAGGATGCAGTGGATGACTTTGGCATCTCTGATGCTTGATCAATCTCTATGCTCTCCTTAGCACCTATTTTAGTAGAGTTTGTGGCCGTTAGAACAAATTGTTCTCATCTACCCATTCCATGAGGAGAAATCTTTGCATGCTTCAAGTAGACATCCCCCTAACTCACCAACAGACTTGAGGTCTGTCTTTTACTCTCAACCTGTTGTAGTCCATCTGCCAAGATGGTTTGCTGGAGTGTAGCTACTGTGCACACTACAGTTTCTTGGAGCCACAGTTGAAAGTTGAGTGAGGGTGGATATGAAAGGTGAAAGAACAGCCCTAAAAAGGGCTCAGCAAGCCCTCATGCCAGAGGTACTAGTCCTCTCATATAGCCTATCTATATGACCTTGAGCAAGTCATTTCATCTCTATGGCCTTCAGTTTCTCAATTTGTAACATGACAACATTCTAGCTCTAAATTTTATGATCCCCTGAATAATTTTATACTTTGGTTTTCTCACCTATATGAAGAAAACATTTACCTCAGAAAATGTTCTGGAAGAATGGTTTATTTTTGTAACCTATAATGCAACAAATAAATGTGAAGTTCTACCATTATTTTTCTGCCCATAGAGATCCATTAAAACTTCATTTTACCACCTTGATTTAATTTTCTCATGCCTGGTTAGTGTTTTATTTTATCATTTCTGATGCCTGGATCATATATCCAGTCATGCTAAATATAACTTCTACCGTCTTTTCAAGACTAGTTAAAATCACAGTAGCATTAAAAATGGATTGGGATATCTTGAGGTAGTGTTGAGAGGTCATGCTTTTAGTGGAGTAGATGCATCCTTCCTTGGAGGTCTTCAATCAGAGGCTGAACAACCATTTGTTGCTTCTTTATTTTGTTTGTTTGCTTTATAGTGAGGATTCCTTTCATTTATAGTTTGGACTAGCTAGCCACTGACAGTTCTTCCAAATCTCCAATTCTGTGGTTCAAAAATCATAAATCATTTTCAAGATGGTGGAAGTAGGAGTCAAATATTCATGCCTAATCATCTAACTCTAAAGTTCACAGGGTCATCACTCAGTTAAAGATGGAAGGATTGAAGGACCTGGTGTGCTTATGATCCATGGTGTCATGAAAAGTCAGACAATCAAATTACCGAACACTAATCAGAGATTAATTTATTGGTTTGTTGATTGTTCTTGGACTAAAGAAAGAGAGAAAATGCTAATAATGTAGATAAAAGCTAAAAGTATGCTATCTATACATTTTTCTAGAGATCAGGTTGGTAAGTATTAAACACCATACTCTTTCACATCCATTAGGTCCCCACAGGGACTCAGCATGGTTCAGTGGAAAGAGTGCTAGATTTGTGCTCAGAGTCTCTGAGTTTTAATCTCCTTGACACTTACTGGCTGTTTGACCACAAGCAAGTCATTTAACCCATCTAGGCCTCAGTTTCTTTGATTATAAAGCAAAAGGGCTAAACTAAGTGATTTCTAAGGTCCCTTCCATTTTTTAAAATTCTGCTAATCCTTTTGAAAGTGTTGGCAAGAAAAAAATAACCCGACAATTGGTGTCAGTCAATAGCAGAAATGTTTGTCATTCAATAGAAAATTAGGTTGGTAGGATAGAATTGGCTCATAATTGGATTATTGCCATTGCAATAAAAAAGGGAGTCTTGGAAACATTTTTCTATGTTAGCAAAAATCACCATTCTCATACTCTAGCACTGCTTTAGTATAGTTTAGTAATACAAGAATTTACGGAATCTCCGGAAATTCATTAATTGTATGAAATGATATACATCATTTTATTCCATAAATGGGAATTTTGGGGGTAAATAATAGTTTTTAGTAAGTTCAATAAGTTTTTATTAAACACATTATATGTCAAATAGTGATGAAAATATAAAGGGAAAAACAATCTCTTCCTTAAAGGAACTTACATTCTTTGAGAGAAGCAGCATATAAATGGCAAGAAATATACATATTCATATACATATATATACAGACATACACACATATGTATGTATATGTAGATATATACAGATATAGATATGTATTGTAGGTAGAAGGTAATCTGAGAGGGGAACAGTACTGGCAGCTGGAGGGAGGCTGGACCAGGGAAGATCTCAGAAGGTGGGATTTGAGATAAATTTTAAAGAAATCTAGGGAAACCGAGAGACAGAGGGGACAGGGTTTGTAATTTCAGGCTTGGAGGACAACAAGCTTAAAGGCATGGGGATATAAGAGATGCATTATCTCATTCTAGAGTAAAGGAGTAGGTTAGTGTAGCAAGATAATAGATGGAATGGAAAGGAAGGGGAGCAAAATGTAAGCAAATTGGTATGGTAGAAAGAGACAAGTGTGTGAAGACAATCAAGGATGTCAAACAAAGGATTGTGGATCCTGGAAATAATAGGAAGCTGCTGCAATTGATTGAACAAAGGACTGATATGATCATACCCTACACTTCAGAAAAATTCACCTTGGTAACTGAGTAGAGTGTATATTTGAGTCAGGAAGTTAGAAAGCTATTGCAATAATCTAGGTAAGAAATGATGGGGACATGAATTATGTTATTAACTTAGTAGATAGAAAGAAAGAGATGTACATGTAAAATGTTCTGAAGATAGGAAAGACAAGATTTGGCATTGGTTTGGATATGTAGTATGAGTTGGAGTAGGGAGCTAAGGATAACAACAAGATTGCAGACCTGGTTACTGGGAAAATGATGATGGCCTTGACAATAACCAGGAAATTTGGAAGGAGGGGCTGGGGTGAAAGAATGATTTCAGTTTTGGACATGTTGCATTTCAGATACCAATGAAGCACCCATTTAGAGATGTTCAAAAGGTGGTTGATGCTGCATAATTGTAGCTCAGGGGAGACAGCAGGGCTCAATGAATTGATCTAGACATCATTTGCATAAAGATGTTAATTGAATCGTAGGGAGTTGATGACATCATCAAGTTAGATATTGTGGAGCAAAAAGAGGTGAGAACCCAGGACAAAGCTCTGAGGACACCTAAATTAAAAAAAAAAATACTTTAAAAGAAATGAACAGCCTTTCACCCCCAACTCCAACAAAACAAGACAAAAATTCTTATATCAACTATATCTAGGAAAACAAAAATTTTCTCATTGGCCACATCCAAAAGTACCCTGTATTCCTCATTTCTCTGTAAGAAGATTAGAGAGTATATTTTGTTATTGGTCCTAGGGAAACTTGAATGATTATTGCTTGGATTAGGTTTCTTAAAGCTTTCAAAATTGTTTATTTTTAGAGTGTTATTATTGCATAAATTTTTATTGAAATCTGCTTAATTGTTCATTAGTTGATACAAATCTTCAAAATCATTCTTTTGCATAATGTTAATGTTAAAGTGTAAATTGCTCTTCTGGTACTGTTTTGAGCTCTTTGGTAGCTACATTTCTATCGATTTTTTTGAAGACTTAGACCTAATATTTTATTATATTTTAGTGACCTGAGAGAAATAAATTTCTTTCCTTACATCTACATAAGTTGTATATGTGTACAAATCTTGAATATGCGCATATGTTCATATGTATTTTTCAATGTAGCTCATGGTGAAGCATGAATGAAAATATCATTGGAACTTTCCCCACCCTTATAAGAGTGATTTTGATTCTTGCCTGGAGAAGAGATAGATATTTAGCTTATGAAACTAGCTACCATGCTCTTTTCAGAAAGAGTACTGGGCTAGAAATATTGTTGATGTAGTTGAAATGATTTTTAGGTTTAAGTAGATACCCTGGTCACTATCACTTAAAGAGGAAAGGATGAAAATATTATTTGTCCTTTCCCACAAATGTTAATTACCCAGAGGATCACCTCAGATAGTCTATAGACATATTTATCCAGGTGTATTGCAAATAAAAATCAGAGAAGTTGTAGATAGAATATATCAGACAATTCACAGTAATGAGTTCATCTAATGAGAGTGAGATATCTCAGCTCAACCAAGAGAGAAATCCTGATTTCACCCAAGAGGAAATTCCATAAATTCCCTGGGGAGAAAAGAGGAAAATTAAAGATATGCCAGCATGCCAACTTTTTTATGCACCTGTTTCTTCCTAGAGCTTTTTTCTTCTTGTTCTCTAAATTTCTCCCAAAAAAGTTTAGAACCATATGTCCTCTCTTGAATCTGGAAGCAAGGTCTCTTCTCTCCCAAGTTCTCATGCCAACTATACCCCTCCCACAGATACAGTGTCACGTAATCATTCCCTTCACTACAGAGAATAGTATTATGAAAATGAACAAGACTTAAACCTTGGATTGCAGGCATATCTACTTAAAACAAAGGTATTATTCGACAACGTATGTCTCATGCTTACAAATAATATTGATTGAGGAAGGTCAATCAGAAAATGCAGCAAAGGGTTAAGAAGTGTGAACACCATAATTCAATGATCACTACTTAATGAATATTCCTTAATCATTAAAACAATCCAAATGCAGTTGGAGATTTTCTAATTATTCTCAAGACCACAATTTATAGTTAATGTTCTTCTAAAATGTTGGATTAGAGTAATTGCTTTTTTATCCTCACCTCCTTGGTTCCCCAAAATTCTTCACTTCAGAATGAGGGCCAAGATATCCTCATAATACTGATGTCTTGTGCGATCCAGAAAGTTTGTAGAGAGATGGCTTTAACGCTCTAACCAGGCAAGAAGACAAGGGCACCATTCAGTTCAGCAGCGAAATTTTTTTTCTTACTTGTTAGATCCAGTTTGAATGCTGACATTTCTCTTTCTAAATATAGAGGAGGCTTCTTTATGATAGTATGCCTTTCCTCCTTTTCCCACCCTCGGGTCCCTAGGCCCTGTATAAACCACACCACTTATCCAGGAATTGCCTATTTGTCCTGCTTAACACCTCCTAACTTGTCTAAACAACTTATTTTCACAATGTTCTAAAAACAAACTGGAGAATTCTCTCCTCTCCATTCTTTGACTGCCTAGAGATGATGTTATGTGTTACCCATGGAAACAGGAAAAAAAAAGAAATTCAGAATCAAATAATTTGTAGAAAATTAAAGTGGAAGTATTTGTATAATAACTTCTAAAATGGCATGCAAAAATCTTTTTTAAAATTTAAGGGAAGTTAAGTTTAATTCTTTAATCTTATTGGAATTTTCATTATCCTTTATGTTTTGTCCTAAAAATCCAGTGGTTTTAAAGTGGTATATCTTTGTAATAGAGAATGATAATTTTTCACAGTACTGGTTTATGCAGAAAATGGATATTTGAAATAGAATGAGGTCACCCTGGGAACAGGTAAATTCAGAGGTAATAGAGGAATAATGGATGATAGCTGGCTATAAGATGAGGAAAAAAATGAGGAGAAATCTTCAGTTATCATTCCTTTGCAGATGTAGGTTGGGGTAATAGATGTTTCTATAGTTGTGGAAAACAGAATTTCTCAAAATTTTAAATTGATTCATAAATATTGATTTATAACATTTTGGATCACCTAAAGTGCAATGAAAAGTCACGTGACAGGTATGAGCACCTTTGTGAGGAAGAACTTTGCAGGAAAAACAGTGTAAAAAATGTCAGTAGAGATATATATCTAGAGAATAAAAAAAAAAAGTAAGAAGATATCCCTACAGAAAATATCAAGAAAACCAAAAGCAGGTTCTCTGGTTAATAGTGAATCCCTTTTGAAGGATTTCCAGGAGAATATGTGTAAAAATCTCTTCACTAGGCAGTCCTGGAAAGGTGATGATCAGCATCTGTGGAAGGAATGCTCACATTGAATCATTGTTCCTTTATAGTCATGGAGTAGGCATTCACACATATGGCACAGAGTAAGTGATAAATAAATGCTTATTTGTTTGTTTTGGTGAGAAAACTGAAGTTTTCTTTGGTTTCCAGAAAATACCATGAGATATGGAGCTAGTTGTTTTAGCATCCAATGTGTTCCATATTCCACCAACACTCATGATTTCTGTGAAGGTATTTCATATATCCAGATAGATGAATAAATAGAGGGCAATCTGAAGAGGCCAAAAGATCTCAGCATTCTCCTGAAAGATTCTTCCAAGAAGAGAAACATGTACACAGACAAGTAAATACAAAGCATACAAAAATGCAGAAAAAATCATTTGCCCAGCTGAGGAGAACATTAATAACTGGGAGTGTTAGGTAAGCCTGGGGAAGGAGGGGACACCTGAGCTGAGCCCTGAAGGCAGGTAGTACTAGTCTAAGGACATCTACTCTTTTGGGAAGATGGAGGAGTGTTCCAGTTTAAGATTTGCAGCTGATCCTGAAGCTTCATGCATGGGAGAGCACAGGTGCCCATCAAAGAGTAGGTTCAGTCAGTCTATCAAATTGACCCATCCAGCACAGTTGCTATTTCCTGTGAGGACCAAGACCAGCTGCGGTACCTTTCCAGTATAGAGAGGAAAGACACTAAGGCCTTACAAATATAGAATTGTGAGTTGTTTTGGCCACATGTGTTTCCTACACAAGTGCCTCATCTTTCTAGTACTCTTGGTTTGTGCATGCTCTTGTCATGGACCTTGTATATATATGTGAGAAAGTGTGACCCAAATGTTGTTTTCATTATGCCCTATTAGTAAATATCTTTGCTAAAGAACTATGCCAATTGGCTAATTATTTTGTTTATTAAAATTTTTTTTCTAATGGCTAATTCTTGATGGAGGCACAATGATGGGACTTCATGAGGCTATGGAATTAGGATTAGAGGCTACACGGTCACCTGTTATGACCTATGGAAGTTGTAGTTAGCCTCTGTAGAAATGGCCCAGAAGGGATGTTAAAGTGTAGCAGGTCCTCTTAGTTTTGAACCTTGGACCCATAACACTCATAAGATGGCCTTCCAGACTGTACAAATCCAACTTAAAATTGATGCTGATTAAAATCTGGGGGAGGAGCCAAGATGGCAGAGTAGAAAGATTCACATATGCTAGCACCAAACCCACAGCCCATAAAATACCTGTAAAGAAGAACTCCCAACAAATTCTGGAGCAGTAGAACCCACACAACAATGAAGGGGAGGAGATTTCTGTTCCAGAGAGCCCTGAAAAACCAACACCAAAGGTCTGTTGCACACCAGACCCAGAGCAGAGCCCAGCCCTGCCTTGGCTGCACAGCACCAACAGAAGCAGATCTGAGCAGGCTTCAGGGACAGAACCTCGAGGGGCCATGTAGGTCCGTGCACCCAGAGATGCCAAAGGTCAATGAGAGAGCCTTTTTGGTTGGCTGAGAGAGGAGTGGGGTGTCTCCATAACTCAGGCCCCTTGGGGAGGCAGCAGTGGAGGTAGCAGCAGAAAGGAGCTCCCAAAGCAGACAGGAGCTAGGATCCATTGTTGAAGGTCTCCACATGAAACCCCTGAGGGCCCTGGCCCCCAACCTGAGCACCTGAACTAAATCTCACACTGAATAGCAGCCCTGCCCCCCCCCCCACCTGAGCACCTGAATTTAATCTCACACTGAATGGTAGCCCCACCCCTGCCAAAAGCCCTGAGGCTAGGAAGTAGCATTTGAATCTCAGCCCCCAAGAGCTAGCTAGGGGGATCTGGAGGCAAGGCGGGGGTGGAGAGGAATCTCAGAAATCAAGTAACTGGCTGGGAAAATGCCCAGAAAAGGGAAAAAAATAATAAGACCAGAGAAGGTTACTTTCTTTCTTTTTTTTTTAATAAAACTTTATTTATTTAATTTTTACATTCATTTTCACAAAATTTTGGATTCCAAATTTTCTCCCCTTTTATCCCCTCACCCCACCCCAATACACTGAGCAATCTAATTTTCCCTATCACCAATCTTCCCTCTCTTCTATCATCCCTCCCTTCTCTTGTCCTCATCTTCTCTTTTGTCCTGTAGGGCCAGATGACTTTCTATTCCTCATTAACTGTATGTCTTCTTTCCTAGTAGCAAGAACAATACTAAACAGTTGTTCCTAAAACTTTGAGTTCCAAATTCTCCCCATCCCTCCCTCCCCACCCATTCCCTTTGGGAAGGCAGGCAATTCAATATAGGCCCTATCTGTGTAGTTTTGCAAATGCACTTAGATAACAGTCGTGTTGTGTAAGACTAACTATATTTCCCTCCATCCTATTCTGCCCCCATTGTTTCTACTCTGTCTTTTCATCCTGTCCCTCCCCAAGAGTGTTGACCTCAAATTGCTCCCATCTCCCATTGCCCTCCCTTCCATCATCCCTCCCTCCCTGCTTACCTCCTTCTCCCCCACTTTCCTGTACTGTAAGATAGGTTTTCATACCAAAATGAGTGTGCATTTTACTCCTTCCTTTAGTCGAATGTGATGAGGGTAAACTTCTTGTTTTTTTCTCATCTCTCCTCTTTTTCCCTCCACTAAAAAGTCTCCTGCTTGCCTCTTGAATGAGATATAATTTACCCCATTCCATTTCACCCTCTCTCCTCCCACTACATTTCTCTCTCACCATTTACCTTAATTTCTTTTAAAATATGGTCCCATCCTATTCAATTCACTCTGTGCTCTCTGTCTCTGTGTGTGTGTGCATGTGTGTATGTGTGTGTGCATGCACGCATGTACGTGTGTGTGTGTGCGTGTGTGTGTGTGTATATATGTCTGTGTGTGGTCCCACCAACTACCCAGATAATGAAAAGTTTTAAGAATTACAAATATTGTCTTTCCATGTAGGAATGTAAACAGTTCACTTTTGGTAAGTCCCTTATGACTTCCCTTTGCTGTTTACTTTTTCATGCTTCTTCTCCTTCTTGTGTTTGAAAGTCAAATTTTCTTTTCAGCTCTGGTCTTTTCATCAAGAATGCTTGAAAGTCCTCTGTTTCATTGAAAGACCATATTTTCCCCTGAAGTATTATACTCAGTTTTGCTGGGTAGGTGATTCTTGGTTTGAGTCCTAGTTCCTTTGACGTATGGAGTATCCTATTCCACGTCCTTCGATCCCTTAATGTAGAAGCTGCTAGATCTTGAGTTATCCTGATTTTATTTCCACAATACTGGAATTGTTTCTTTCTAGCTGCTTGCCAGATTTTCTCCCTGACCTGGGCGTTCTGGAATTTGGCCACAATGTTCCTAGGAGTTTCTCCTAGGAAATGATCGATGCATTCTTTCAATACTTATTTTGCCCTCTGGTTGGAGAGTCAGGGCAGTTTTCCTCGATAATTTCATGGAAGATGATGTCTAGGCTCTCTTTTTGATCATGGCTTTCAGGTAGTCCCATAATTTTTAAATTATCTCTCCTGGATCTATTTTCCAGGTCAGTTGTTTTTCCCATGAGATATTTCACATTCTCTTCCATTTTCCATTCTTTTGGTTTTGTTTTGTGATTTCTTGGTTTCTCAGAAAGTCATTAGACTCCATCTGTTCCATTCTAATTTTGAGAGAACTATTATGTTCGGTGAGCTTTTGAACCTCTTTTTCCATTTGGCTAATTCTGCTTTTGAAAGCATTCTTCTCCTCATTGGCTTTTTGAACCTCTTTTGCCAGTTGAGTGAGCCTATTTTTCAAGGTGTTATTTTCTTCAGCATTTTTTTTTGGGTCTCCTTTACCAAGGGATTGACCTGTTTTTCATACTTTCCTTGCATCTCTCTCATTTCTCTTCCCAGTTTTTCCTCCACCTGTCTAACTTGCTTTTCAAAATCCTTTTTGAGCTCTTCCATAGCCTGAGCCCACTGGACATCCCCCTGGGATGTCTGGGATACAGAGGCCCCGCCTTCCACGTCTTTCCCTGATGGTAAGAATATTTCCTCTTCTTCAGAATTGAAAGGTGGGAACATTTGCACCTGCTCAAAATAGTCTTATTTTTCTTCCCTTTTCTGGGCATTTTCCCAGCCAGTTACTTGACTTCTGAGATTCCTGTCCACCCCTGCCTCGATCCGCCCAGCTAGTGCTTGGAGTCTGAGATTCAAATGGACTTTCCTCAGCAGCTGTGGCTTCTATTTAATGTGAGCTTAATTCTGATGCTCAGGTGAGTGCAGGACTGCCTCCCAGGCTCAACTCCCTCAGGGGCTTTATGCAGAGACCTTCAGTAATGGAGTGGGTGGGGACAGGGCCACCTCCCAGTCTCAGCTCCTTCAGGTGGTTTATGCAGAGACCTTCAGTCATGAAGATTCTGTCTGCTCAGGAAGTCCCGGGAGGCCGCTGCTGCTGCCACTGCCCCTGCCTCTGCCTCCGCTGCTTCCTCCCAAGGGGGCCCGAGTCACGGAGACACCCCGCTCCCCTCCTGGCCAGTCCAGACGTCTCTCTCACTGACCTGTAGCGTCTGTGGATGGAGGGACCTTCCGGCTGCTGGAGATTCCGTCCCTGAAGCCTGCTTGGATCTGCTCCTCTGGGGACACCCGGCCATGGCAGCGCAGGGGTGGACTCCACTTTCCAGGGCGCAACGGACCCTGGGGACTGCTCTCCAGAGCTCTCTGGAATGGAAATCTCTTCCACTGTGTTTCTGCACACCCTGCAGTGATCCAGAACTTGTGGAGAGCTCTTCTTACATTAAATCCATGGGCTCTGGGTTCGGAGCGAGCATATATGAGTCTTTCTACTCCGCCATCTTGACTCCACCCCACCCCCCGAAGGTTACTTTCTTGGTGAACAGATATCTCCTCCCATCCTTTCAGATGAGGATGAACAATGCTTACCATCAAGGAAAGACATAGAAGTCAAGGCTTCTGTATCCCAAACATCCAAAATAAATATTCAGTGGGCTCAGGCCATGGAAGAACTCAAAAAGGATTTTGAAAATCAAGTGAGAGAAGAGGAAGAAAAACTGGGAAGAGAAATGAGAGAGATGCAAAGAAAAGTATGAAAAACTGGTCAATACCTTGGTAAAGGAGACCCAAAAAAATGCTGAAGAAAATAACACCTTGAAAAATAGACCAACTCAATTGGCAAAAGCGGTTCAAAAAGCCAATGAGGAGCATTAGCCAAATGGAAAAGGAGGTCCAAAAACTCACTGAAGAATTTAGTTCTTTCAAAATTAGAATGGAACAGATGGAGGCTAATGACTTTCTGAGAAACCAAGAAATCACCAAACAAAACCAAAAGAATGAAAAAATGGAAGAGAATGTGAAATATCTCATGGGAAAAACAACTGACCTGGAAAATAGATCCAGGAGAGACAATTTAAAAATTATGGGACTACCTGAAAGCCATGATCAAAAAAGAGCCTAGACATCATCTTTCATGAAATTAACAAGGAAAACTGCTGTGATATTCTAGAACCAGAGGGCAAAGTAAATATTGAAAGAATCCACCAATCACCACTGGAAAGAGATCCAAAAAGAGAAACTCCTAGGAACATTGTGGCCAAATTCCAGAGTTCCCAGGTCAAGAAGAAAATATTGCAAGCAGCTAGAAAGAAAGAATTCAAGTCTTGTGGAAATACGATCAGGATAACACAAGATCTAGCAGGTTCTACATTAAGGGATGGAAGGGCGTGGAATAGGATACTCCAGAAGTCAAAGGAACTAGGACTAAAACCAAGAATCACCTACCTAGCAAGACTGAGTGTAATACTTCAGGGGAAAACATGGTCTTTCAATGAAATAGAGGACTTTCAAGCATTCTGATGAAAAGACCAGAGCTGAAACGAAAATTTGACTTTCAAACACAAGAATGAAAAGAAGCATGAAAAGTAAACAGAAAGGAAAAGTCATAAGGGACTTACTAAAGTTGAACTGTTTACATTGCTGCATGGAAAGACAAAATTTGTAACTCTTGAAACTTTTCAGTGTCTGGGTAGTTGGTGCGATCACATACACACACACACACATGCACACATGCATGAACACGCGCACTTGCACGCACACACAGAGACAGAGAGCACAGAGTGAATTGAATAGGGTGGGATCATATCTTAAAAAAATAAAGTTAAGTGGTGAGAGAGAAATGCATTGGGAGGAGAGAGGGAGAAATGGAATGAGGCAAATTATCTCTCATAGAAGAGGCAGGCAGGAGACTTTTTAGTGGAGGGAATTGTTTCTTTCTGACTGCTTGCAATATTTACGCCTCGACCTGGGAACTCTTCAATTTGGTCATAATATTCCTGGGAGTTTTCATTTTCGGATCTCTTTCAGGAGTTATCAGTGGATTGTTTTCCATTTCTATTTTACCCTCTGGTTCTGGGATATCAGAGCTATTTTCCTTTAAAATTTCTTGAAAGATGAGGCCTTGGCATTTTTTTTTACCATAGATTTCAGGTAGTCCAGTAATTCTTAAATTATCTATCCTCAATCTATTTCATAGGTCAGTTGTTTTTCCAGTGAGATATTTCACATTTTCTTTCATATTTTCATTAATTTTACTTTATTTTTTTTTGTTTATCAGTGATGTCTCATATAGTTATTAGTTTCCACTTACCCAATTATAATTTTTATGGAACTATTTCCTTTAGTGAGTTTTTGTATTTTTTTTTTTCCCATTTGGTCAATTCTGCATTTTAAGGACTTTTTCTTTTCAATAACTTTTTGTATCTCTTTTTCCCTTTGACCAGTTTGGCTTTCTAAGGAATTCTCATCAGTGAATTCTTGCGCCTCTTTTACTATTTGGTCTATTCTGTTTTTCAAGGTATTATTTTTCCCAGTATTTTTGTACCTTCTTTATCAAGGTATTGACTCTTTTTTATGATTTTCTTGTATCATTCTTATTTCTTCCCTCAATTTTTCTTCTACCTCTCTTACTTGATTTTAAAACCCTGTCTGAGCCCTTCTGGAAATTCTTTGGATTCTCTGACCAATTTGATTTTTAATCGAGGCTTTGGCTGTAGCTGTTTTGACCTTGTTTTCTTTTTCTGCATTTGTGTTTTGATCTTCCCTGTCACCATAGCAACTTTCTATGGTCATGGAGTTTTTAAAATTGCTATTGTTATTTCATTTTTCCAGTCTATTTCTTGATTTTTTAATGTTTGACTCTGCTCCAGAGGTGGAGTGGGCACTTCCCCAAGCTTCAGATTTTTTTGTGCTGCTGTTTTCTGACCTTGTTCTGTGGATCTGTAAATTATTAGTTTTTTTCAAGTTGTTTGATCTAAGGAGAGGCATGGTAGCCTGTACTCTGGTCCGTGAGTGATCACAAACACTTTGTGCACCTTGGAAATGTGACTAGGATTCCTGCTCCCCTAAAGCTGCATGTTATGATATCTTAGCGCTTCTCCTTACCTTGGGACTGGGACTTGGAATGATGTACCAGCAAAGGGTCTCCTGTAATCTCCTGACCATTTGTCAACTCCCCTTAATGACTGTGGGATGAGAGCTCCAGAAGCCTTAACTACCAATTTTATTGCCTCCAAGGTCTGCTGCTGACTTGTCACCAGTTCAGCCAGCTCTGGACTCCACTCTTAACCTCAGTGAGATGGATCTTTCCTGCCAAACTTCTACATTGTCATGGGCTGGAGAATTGTGTTACCCTACTCTTTTCTTGTTTGTGCCTCTCCAGAATTCACTTGGGGTGTCATTTTAAAGTTGTTTGGAGGGGAATTTGAGTCTCTGCCTTCATTCTGCTCTCTTGTCTCTATCCCACTGTTATGAAATTTTTGATATTACAATAATTTATATTTCAAGAAAATTATTTTTATTCTCTATTATTATACTCAGCACAATGCCTAGTAAGTATATAATAAATGCCCTTTTATCTATTTATAATATAAAGTCTAAGTGATTAGTTAATAGTTGGATTAATGAGAAAATAATGGCCTCATATTTTCAGGGGTAGAGCCAATAAAATTATCTTTCACTCAGAGAGTAATAGAGAAATATGTTCTTGGGCAACTTTACACCCTTTTTACACTTGTCTCTTGCCAAACATTCTGAAGACTCATTTTACCATCTGCTTCTTGCTTTTTTATGAGGTAATATTGCTTATAATAATCCATGATAGCATTTTACAATTTATATTCTAAACATGTGTTTGGCAGCCTCATCTCTGCAATTGACAAGGTGGTAATATGATTTTGACTGAAAGTGAGTTTTAGGCTCTTATTTTCTTTTTTATTGTAGCACTTGATTTATATTGGTTATACTTTCTTAAGAACAAAGATACTTTGTGCCAATATCTATTTGTGATTTTATCCATTTCCCATTTTGGGGAATCAAAACCTTGTTTAAATAGGTCAGATTAGAGTTCCAACAATTGTACATTACATATTTATAATTCTTCCTCTAGTTTGGTATTAATTTTGATATTTACTCTAAAAATTTGGTGCTCTGACTTAATATTATAGATTCACACTTCAATAATCAATCTTTTCCTATCTATTAAAAATAATCCGAGTGTGTATTGCTATTTGGTACTCACCAAATTGAACACTTGCCTACAATTTCCTCAAAGAAAGAATTTGTGATACATAGGTGTGAGCCTTATGTGTATTCTTTTTCTTACTTATGGACAATATTTCCAATGCTTTTTGCCATCTTCTTCACGCCTATTTTTTCCTTTGATGCCATCAAATATTGAATTATATGGTATTTGTTTTTCAGGGATTCATCAAGTTTTTTATATAGAACTTTTCTATCTCCTATTATCTGCATTAAACTCATAACTATATAAATGTAGTTTATAAACTGCAATTATTTTAATGCTAGTCTTTCTGCAGATACTCTTCATAAGTAATGTAATATGAGATAACCAACTTACTTGTAATTATGTTTCTAGTTTACTTTAAACATGAGAAAACCAATTCCATAAACTTCTTTATTTGCCTCATCAAGGGAGATCAGAAATACTTCCGTATATTTAGCTACAATTACCTTTTGTTGTCTGGTTTCATTTATGATGACAATGTCAAGATTTATATAGTTCTATTCCTCTGGAATTATATGTGTTTATTGATCAATGGACAGGGAACCCAGAGTACTCTCACATAAGTTTTCTTTAAAGTAGCTATATTGTAATGGCTTCCTTCCCTCAGGATCTTGGTTCATGTCTGAACTTGGCATTGCTGGGCATGTCCTTTCTTATGTGTTTCTCAAAAAGAATGGCTTAAAATATTTCTCAGACACCTTCTTAAGTGGTATTTCTACACGGAAGTTTTCTCTACCCAAAGAAAATTAAAAAAAAATATTTATGAAGTAATTTTAAAATCTTGGACTATTTTGAAAATACACTTCTCTTTAAAAGACTCTACTTCCACCCTATATTTGAATAAAGAGACAATTATTTCACTCACATGTTCTGATTGTAATATACTTTTTTTAAGAGGGGAGTCTTGTTGGCCAATCTATCAGAAAGGAGAATGGATGAGCAAATGACTATCACTATAGTACATTAAGATATCCTTGTGAGACAAGCAGGCATAAATGTAGACTTTATTTCAAAGCACAGAAGACAAAAAACAGATCATTTCAATGGGTCTAACTCTTTACTTGGCTTTGCAATTTCCCAAATTCAACTTTCCCCAACTTAATTCTCTAATATCAATCTCTCCTTTTGCATTTTAGCAAATAAAAGTCTTTCAAAATCTAGGGAAAATATTTACTTGACTTTTCTCCAACTACTACTTTTAATCTTTAATTTTATATTTAAATTTTTCTTATTTATGATATTTTGCTGTCCATAAAAGTTGTTCTCATTTCCATCCACAACCCACTGTTATCTCATCTCCCTAGTCTTACTTGGTGGAAGTAATAATTTTCTTTTGAGGGCAAATATCTTCTTTATTTCCCCTCCTGTACTCTTTCTTCACTATGGCTATGTCAACACAATTTCAAAACAACTACTCCATTCAGTCAATTCAGTGGAAAAAAAATAAAGTCAAGCCAGTTGTTTGGTTTAATGTAGACAAAACAACCAGTTGATTGACTAAAGGTTTCACTTTTCAAGTGTTTGTTTTGGCACCGTATAGACACAGCCTTTGACTCTTTCTCTCTTTTTAGAGTCTAACATTTTTTTACTCATCTTTGGCAGTTCTTCTAACTCCTTTCTTCCACTCTGGATGGCTTTAAGACTTCTTCAGAAACCCATTTTTTTTTGTTGTCAATTTGATGCATGTCCTGAATAGACCAACAGAAACCAAACTGTTTTATCTTGTTATGTAGTACCTAAACTGAGATATCAGTTATTTATCCATTTTAATCAAAGTTTGATTTGGAGCACAATTCACAGTTATGCATTTTATGATTATTTATTTTTTCTAACCAAACCATTTTTTGGGCTATTTTAGAAAGCACACTGTCTGAATGTATTTTGAAGGAAAAGTACAGCCAGCTATCAAATATTCAGTGACTGATAATCTATTTTTCCATTAGATGATCCTTCAGTTCTCCTTTTTCTTACTGCTGCTTTTATTTTAGCCAGATTTACCACTTAATTAGCACATTTTAAGGGTGGGAAGAAAAAAGCAAAAGCAAAGGCAGTTTTAATGCTCCATAGCACTTCTGGTAAGGGAACACAAGGTAAAATTACTTTGGAGATGTCTATGAGTTACATTGTCAATTCTTTGACCTATGTCCTTCAAGTAGAATGTAATTTACTTGAGCAAATTGGATCATTTTTGTTTCCCCAGAGTCTTGCACATAGTAGATGCTTGATGAATGCAAAGCAATCTGAAATATAGGTTTACTTCCCGAAATTATTAAAATAGATCTGTCCACACTATTATTCCTCCTCTACTTTTTCAGTCTCTTCCAATCTACTGACTCCTGCCTTGCTACACAATGCTACTAACTACCTTATTCTTTAAAGAATCCTGGCTTGGGATTACTTTCCCATCCAACTACCATCCCACATCTCTTTTTCCCTTCTCAGTTAAGCTAAAAAATTGTTCGTAGTAATTGTCACCTATTCATTTCCTCTAATTCTCTTCAAAACCCTCTATGATCCTGTTTCAATCTCATCATGAAGCTATAAATACTTTCTCCAAAGTTACAAACTCTCTATTAATTGTCAAATCTCCTGATCTTTTCTTTTTCATTATTCTTTTTGAAGTCTTTGCAGTATTTGAAACTGTTGCTTACCTGCTCCTAAAGTCTTGTGGCTTTGAGGTCACATGTCATCCTCTAGGTCCTCAAGTGCAGCCCTTTGACTGAATTCAAACATCATAGTACAAATTCTTTTATTAAGGAGATTTGTTCTGTGAAGTTTGGATTCAGTCAAAAGGCCTGCACTTGAGGACCTAGAGGACCACATGTGTCCTTGAGGCTGCAGGTTCCGCACCTCTGTCTGACATGCTCTCTCCTCTCTAGGTTTTTATGACACTACTCTTTTTAAAGATCTCCTGTCTGATTATTCCTACTTTGTTTCATCTATGTTATGTGCCCTAACTATGGGTTTTCTTCATGGCTTAGTTATAGACCTTTTTCTCTTTTCCCTCTGCAATATCACTCTTGATAATTTCATCAGTTCCTATTGGTTCAACTATCATCAACAGATGATTTCCAGATCTCCATATTGCTGGACATCTTTATTGAACTGGAACCTTCAATGGAGAAATCAGAACAGATGTCCATAAATTATGATTTTGAGAGCACAGAATATGTCTTAAAATTAAATTTGCCAGATGTATGATATCTTCACTCATTGGGATTACCTTCCCATCCAACTACCATCCCACATCTCTTTTCCCCTTTTCAGTTAAACTAAAAAAAAGGTGGTAACAAATGTCACCTATTCATTTACTCTAATTCTCTTCAAATCCTCCATGATCCTTCATTCAGGTCTTCATCATCATTTCCAGAGTTAATCTTATCCTCATCCAAAGCACAATTTATGGTATCTCATTTTATTTTCTCCGTGGAATCTTATATCAATTCCTCTAAATGGTATATATGAATATGAAGGGAAGGGAAGGTACTTTTCCCTTTCTCAGTTGGAGAAGTGATGTGTCATATTATTATATTACAGTTGGACAAGTTTTACTCCTTCATAGATACTAATTCCTGAATAAATCCAACCAGTACTTCTTTCAGAGAAGTGGTTATAACTGTAGTTTCAAACTTTTGGAATCACTAGGCGTGCAACTTGGTCTTCAATTATCCATTAAGATCTCGGTGGTATTAGACACTCTAGATTACTTTGGGGATGAGATGGCTGAAAATTACAGTATTCATTTCAACAAAGTCTCAGAAAGTGCTGAGGTCATTAAATATCTAATTTGCTTGTAGTGTAGAAGACAAATTAGTGCCTTGTCAAAGGATAGGCTACAGGGATTCAATAAATGTTTCTTTAATTTAATTTCTTTTGTTGAAGATAACCATAAAATAGATGTCACAAATTGTGGTCCATGACTGATGACTGTATAGAGAGTGTGATGTAGCAGAAGAAGCAATAGAATGATACTTAAGAGACCTAAATTCTTCTTTCTGCAAAGTATTAACTATGTGATTTGGACAGATTTTTTTAATGATCCTAAGTTTCAAGTACCTTATTTATAAAATTAACAGATCAAACTAGATGAATTCGAAAGTCTCATAGCCTTATGATCCTGTAATTTGGAAAATTTTTATAGAAGCTAAAGAACGCATTTCAGTCTGGAAGTAGATGAGGGTAACTGGAGAACCATTGAGAAATTTTGCTGAAGGTTGGATATGAACTGGATTTTATAGGATTGACTCAGTAGAGTTTGGATGAACACGTGGGAAGACATGAGCCAAATCATGGAGGCATGAAAGCACAAAGGATATTTGAGGGATATTGTGTAAAGGTATAACATTTAAGTTATGACAATGTGATTGCCACTTGCAGGAAAATGCCATGCCACCATCATCAGTGCCTATGCTCCCACCATGACAAACCCTGAGGAATTCAAAGAAAAATTTTATGAAGATCTAGAGACCCTTATCATCAATGTGTCAAAAGAGGAGAAGCTTAAAATTCTGGGTGAGTAATGTTAAAGTAGGTTTGGACTATCAGACTTGGCAGGGAGTCCTAGGGAGGAATGGAGTTGGAAACAGCAACACCAATGGTCATTTACTGCTGAAGACTTGTGCATCACATGACCTCATTACCAACACTGTTTTCCATTTACCTAAAAGCAATAAAACTTCATGGATGCAACCTCGCAGCAAACATTGGCATCTAATAGACTATGTGACCATAAAGAGAAGAGACAGAAAAGATGTGAGTGACAAAGCAATGTGTGGTGCACAGTGTTGGACTGATCATAGTCTTATCCTTTCCAAAAGTGTCGTCTTCCAGGCAAAATGACTACCAGAAGAATTAATATCAACAAATTAGGGCTCTTCTCTGAGCTTGAACAGTTTCTTGCTAACTTGGATAGAAAGTTGAGCCTACCCATACTTGGCAATAGTGGAGCAGAAAAGGATTGGGCAGCTTTCAGAGATTTTTTGTACAGCATTGTGTTTGCTCATCTGGGTCAGAATACTTGCAAACACCAAGACTGGTTTGATGAAAATGATGAAGAAATTCAGAAGTTGCTAAACAAAAAATGAGAACTCCACAGGATTACCAGCAGGATACTTTATCCACTTCTAAGAAGGCAGCATTTAATTACATCAAAAGCAAAGTACAAGCAAAGCTTAGAGAGATGCAGGATTCCTGGCTCAGTAAGAAGGCAGATGAAATTCAGTTTTATGCTGATAGTAACAATCCAAAGTGCTTTTATGATACCCTGAAAGCTATTTATGGCCCAAACCCTATGGTGCATCACAACTACTCAGTGCTGATGGAACCACATTGATTAGTGATAAAGACATGATCCTAGAGAAATGGGCTGAACACTTTCATAGTGTTCTCAACAGACCATCATCAATCAATGCTGAGGTCACTGACCTTCTACCTCAGGTTGAAGTCAATCCCTCCTTAGCTGAACTTCCAACTGAAGGTGAGGTTTCGAGGACCATTAGGCTCCTTTCATGTGGCAAAGCAACTGGTGCTGATTCTATTCCAACTTTTATTTACAAGGTAGGGGGACCACTGCTCACACAGAAGCTGACTGAAATTTTTCAAGTTATATGGAAAGAGGAGGTTATGCCTCAGGAATTCAAGGATGCCTCCATTGTCCATTTCTATAAAGGTAAAGGGAATAGATTGTCCTGCGACAATCACAGTGGAGTCTCTCTCTTAGTCATTGCTGACAAAATTCTTTCTAGAGTCCTCCTTAATAGATTGATGCTTCACCGGGAAAATAAGAGCCAGTGTGGCTTCAGAAAGGGCTAAGGAATGGTAGATATGGTGTTTGCTATCCAATAACTCCAGGAGAAATACCAGGAGCAGAACAGAGGTCTGTACACAATGTTTGTAGATCTGACCAAGGCCTTTGACACTGTTAGTCGTGAGGGCTTATGGAAAATTATGTCAAAATTTGGTTGCCTGGAGAAATTCATCAGTATTGTATGTCAATTTCATGAGGGGATGCTTGCCTGGGTTCTAGATAGTGGACAATGCTCTCATGCCTTCACAGCCACCAATGGAGTGAAACAGGGCTATGTGATTGTTCCCATGCATTTAAGCATGGTGTTTTCAGCCATGTTGTTGCCAAATGCTTTCAATGAGGATGAACATGGCATAAAGGTCAACTACTGTACTGATGTAAGTTCTTCAATTTGAAAAAGCTATAAGCCAAGATTAAAGTGGAGGGAGTGTTGGTGCATGATTTTCTGTTTGCAGATGATTATACACTCAGTGCAGCCTCTCTAGCTGAGATGCAACAAAATATAGATAAATTCTCTGCTGCCTGTGCTAATTTTGGCCTAATAATTAACACCAAAAAAACACAGGTGCTCCATCAGCCACCCCTACACCATCCATACATGGAACCAGCAGTTACAAAAAATGGAGAAGTTTTGAATGCTGTGGATAAGTTCAACTACCTTGGTAGTGTATTTTCCAGGGATGTACCCATTGCCAGAGCTAGTTCAGTGTTTGGGAAGATCTGAAGAAAAGTTTAGGAGAGAAGAGGTGTTAGAGTGTCTACCAAACTGAAAGTCTACAGGCTGTTGTATTGGCCCCATTGTTCTATGCCTGGGAAACATGGACAGTCCACCAGCACCATGCCAGAAAACTGAATTGCTTCCGTTTGAACTGTCTTAAGAAGATTCTGAGGATCACCTGACAGGATAAGATACCAGACGCTGAAGTCCTTGCTCAAGCTGAACGGCCAGGCATTCAAACTATGCTTCAGAGAGCACAATTCCAATGGGCTGGCCACATTGTTATCAAACATTGTTGTCAAACAATGAATGCAAATTGTACACTTTCCATAAAGACTACTTTATGGAGAACTCACATGTGGCAAGCGATCACATGGTGGTCAGAAGAAGCGATACATGGACACTCTCAAAGTCTCTCTCAAGAACGTTGGATTTGACTGTGCAACATGGGAGACACTGGCACAGGACCGCTCAGCATGGTGTGTCCACATCAGAAAGGGTGCTGTGCTCTTTGATCAAAGCAGAATTGAGACAGTACAAAGGAAACGTGGCATGTGCAAATTTGGAGTAACCACCCCAAAAATTCATACTGTGTATCTGTGCCTCACCTGTGGCAGAGCATTGCGAGCTCACATTGGCCTGATCAACCACAGTCAGATACACTGAAATCTCATTTTATCATGGTGATGTAATTTTGGTCCTCTTCGAGAATGAAGGACAGCAACAACCATAACATTTAAGTGGCGACTTTGTGTGGGTGAGTAGTGGGAAGATAAGACTGAAAATGTCAGTGGAAGCCAAATTATGGACAGGCACAGGGAAAGGAATGAAGACAGAGGTTATATATTTTTATCCATAAAAAGAAATTAGAGGACCAATTAAAGTCTTTTACCGTTCTATGACTGTAAGAAAAAAAACATTTTCCTTTTGAGGAATATCAGTCTTATTTGTACTGTTTAATGCTGATATATCTAGTGATGTCAGTTGATACTTAGGTCTACATTGAAAGAAACTGGTGCTCTGTGTTTTGTGAGACACATGTAAACAACCAAAATGTTACTAAAGTTCTAAAGCTGTTAGACAGTCTTTAACTGAACATAATGAAACTGCAGTTAGTGAGAAAATGGTATGAAGCTTCATCATTTCATGAATGTTCTCTTCCCCAGTTTGTGCTATTGTCTATCATGTTTCATTTAGAGCAACCTAATTCAAATTATCTGTGGAGTTTAAAAACTTCCTTTCAATGAATACAGACAACATTCTGCTTTTCTCCTTTTTTTCTCCCCCGTCCCCAGAACAGTAATGTAGTGCCTTTTCTTTCTTACCTTTGTGGCTGCTTACTTTCACCCTGGTCCTTACATGTGACTGTTCTTCCATCCTGTAAGGCAGAGAAGAATCTAGACATTGCTTTCTCTCCATCTGTCTGCCTTTAATAAACTGTTACGAATTGTGCTTACTTCTTCTCTTTATATTTTTACTGTGCATTTTAAAAATGTATGCTGTTTTCTTTTTGTAGATCTATCACTTAGGCAAAAACTTTATGAATGTTCATTAAGCCAGTCATTATACCTTTCCAAAATTCAATTTCTTTATCTGTGAAAAGGGACTAATAACATTGGTATTACCTAACTCATTGGGTTTCTATAAGGAAAGCCCTGTATACTCTTCAGAAGCCTATATAACTGTGTCTGCATGTCTAATCTAGTAACAGTCTTTCTACCAGATACATGGCCTCTGCTATTAGTATAGGGGTCAGATCTGCTCAGATGACTAAGAAGCAAAGAAAAAAAAGGTTCGTGCCCAAATTTCCCAAATGGCTTATTGGCAAGGCTCAGGATGGGAATTTCTTCAATGTAGTTGAACCCCAGGGACAGTCAGCATAGCAACCAGCCCCAGGGTGCAAATGGATTTTCCTGATCTTCCCCGCAACTCTTTGCTTCCTATTGTTTCATTAATGGATTGCATAGAAAAACTGGGTAAAATTTGGAGAAATTTGCCATGTTTGAGGCAGTCCCATATCCTTCAGCTTGCTCATCAAGTAACACAGATGCTATTATGTATGCTCCCTCTTCCACCCTGGCAAAAAGTCATATCTGGTTTGAGAACAGTGCCAATTTGTTGACTCCCTGACACTTTCCTTGGCAGTTCAGCTTTGTAAAGTCTCTTTTCTTTTTCACTGATATTGGTTAGCTGATAGGCCCTTTAGAGGAGTGGGGATCTGAAAAGAGCTGAGACTCATGCTTTTTATAATGAGAAAAGGTCAGATATAGTACAGTCCAAACCACTAACAATAAATAAACATGACTCCACTTAGGGATAAATTCTACTACCTTGTACTAAACATTATAAAAATAGCTTTCCTATAAACATTGTGTCACCGTTTTAGAGAAGGCAGCTTCCCTGCTGCACATAGTTTGGGTTCCATGAAAGTAAAGTCTCACTTCCCTCCTAGATTCTCAAATAAATAAAGAACTGTTACGTGAGGCTTTTGTGGCACAGGCCACCTGTCACTTGATCACAGAATTTGTGTTAATTCAGTTAGATTTCTTTTCATTTCTGAATGTTTTTGATTATTGCTTCTTTTTTTTTTGATTTTATAAAAATTTATTTATTTACCTTTTTACATTCATTTTCACACAATTTTGGGTTCCAAATTTTCTCCGCTTTTATCCCCTCCCCCCATCCCAATACACCGAGCAATCTAATTTTCCCTATCTCCAATCTGCCCTCTCTTCTGTCATCCCTCCCTTCTCTTGTCCCCATCTTCTCTTTTGTCCTGTAGGGCCAGATGACTTTGGATTCCCCATTAACTGTATTGCTTATTTCCTAGTAGCAACAACAATACTAAACAGTTGTTCCTAAAACTTTGAGTTCCAAATTCTCCCCATCCCTCCCTCCCCACCCATTCCCTTTGGGAAGGCAGGCAATTCAATATAGGCCATATCTGTGTACTTTTGCAAATGACTTCGATAATAGTCATGTTGTGCAAGACTAAGTGTATTTCCCTCCATCCTATCCTGCCCACCATTGTTTCTATTCTGTCTTTTGATCCTGTCCCTCCCTGAGTGTTGACTTCAAATTGCTCCCTCCTCTCATTACCCTCCCTACCATCACCCCACCCCCTTGCTTATCTCCTTCTCCGCCACTTTCCTGTATTGTAAGATAGGTTTTCATACCAAAATAAGTGCTCATTTTATTCCTTACTTTAGTCGAATGTGATGAGGGTAAACTTCTTGTCTTTTTCTCAGCTCTCCTCTTTTTCCCTCCACTAAAAAATCTCCTGCTTGCCTCTTGAATGAGACATAATTTACCCCATTCCATTTCACCCTCTTTCCTCCCACTGCATTTCTCTCTCACCATTTACCTTAATTTCTTTTGAGATATGATCCCATCCTATTCAATTCACTCCGTGCTCTCTGTCTCTGTATGTGCGTACATGTGTGTACGTGTGTGTGCATGCACGCGTGTACGTGTGTGTGTATGTGTGTGTGTGGTCCCACCAACTACCCAGATACTGAAACGTTTTAAGAGTTACAAATATTGTCTTTCCATGTAGGAATGTAAACAGTTCACCTTTGGTAAGTCCCTTATGACTTCTCTTTGCTGTTACTTTTTCGTGCTTCTTCTCATTCTTGTGTTTGAAAGTCAAATTTTCTTTTCAGCTCTGGTCTTTTCATCAAGAATGCTTGAAAGTCCTCTATTTCATTGAAAGACCATATTTTCCCCTGAAGTGTTATACTCAGTTTTGCTGGGTAGGTGATTCTTGGTTTGAGTCCTAGTTCCTTTGACTTCTGGAATATCTTATTGCACACCCTTCGATCCCTTAATGTAGAAGCTGCTAGATCTTGAGTTATCCTGATTTTATTTCCACAATCCTGGAATTGTTTCTTTCGAGCTGCTTGCAAGATTTTCTCCTTGAACTGGGAATTCTGGATTTTGGCCACAATGTTCCTAGGAGTTTCTCTTTTTGGATCTCTTTCAGATGGTGATCGATGGATTCTTTCAATATTTATTTTGCCCTCTGGTTGTAGAATATCAGGGCAATTTTCCTTGATAATTTCACAGAAGATGATGTCTAGGCTCTTTTTTGATCATGGCTTTCAGGTAGTCCCATAATTTTTAAATTGTCTCTCCTGGATCTATTTTCCAGGTCAGTTGTTTTTCCAATGAGATATTTCACATTCTCTTCCATTTTTTCATTCTTTTGGTTTTATTTGGTGATTTCTTGGTTTCTCAGAAAGTCATTAGCCTCCATCTGTTCCATTCTAATTTTGAGAGAACTATTTTCTTCAGTGAGCTTTTGAACCTCTTTTTCCATTTGGCTAATTCTGCTTTTGAAAGCATTCTTCTCCTCATTGGCTTTTTGAACCTCTTTTGCCAATTGAGTGAGCCTATTTTTCAAGGTGTTATTTTTTTCAGCATTTTTTTGGGTCTCCTTTTCCAAGGTATTGACCTGTTTTTCATGTTTTTCTTGCATCTCTCTCATTTCTCTTCCCAGTTTTTCCTCCTCCTCTCTCACTTGATTTTCAAAACCCTTTTTTAGCTCTTCCATGGCCTGAGCCCACCGGACATCCACCTGGGATGTCTGGGATACAGAGGCCCCAACCTCCACGTCTTTCCCTGATGGTAAGAATAGTTCCTTGTCATCAGAATTGAAAGGTGGGAACATCTGTACCCCCTCAAAGTAGCTCTCTATAGTCTTATTTTTCTTCCCTTTTCTGGGCATTTTTCAAGCCAGTTACTTGACTTCTGAGATTCCTGTCCACCCCCACCTAGATCCGCCCAGCTAGTACTTGGGGTCTGAGATTCAAATGGGCTTTCTGCGGCAGGTGGGGCTGCTATTCAGTGTGAGCTTAAGTTCTTGTGCTGGGGTGGGGGCAGGGCCACCTCCCAGGCTCAGTTCCCTCAGGGGCTTTATGCAGAGACCTTCAGTAATGGCCTCAAACTTCTGCCTGCTGGTCTGGGAGTCCCAGGGGCCACCGCAGCTGCCTCTGCCACTGCCTCTGCTGCTCCCTCCGACGCTTCCTTGCGAGGGGGCCCGAGCCACGGAGACAACCCACTCCCCTCTCGGCCAGCCCAGAAGTCTCTCTCACTGACCTGTAGCGTCTGTGGGTGGAGGAACCTTCCCAGCCGCCGGAGATTCCGTCCCTGAAGCCTGCTCGTATCTGCTCCTCTGGGGCCATGGCCAGGGCAGCACAGGGGTGGGCTCCGCTGTCCGGAGCACGATGGACCCCTGGGGATGGCTCTCTGGAACGGAAATCCTTTCCACTATGTTTCTGCATGCCTTGCAGTGCTCCAGAATTCATGGGGAGTTCTTCTTGCAGGAAATATATGGGCTGTGGGTTCAGAGGTAGCATAGGTGAGTCTTTCTACTCTGCCATCTTGGCTCCACCCCCTTGATTATTGCTTCTTAAAGGAAAGGTTCTAATGTTTTGTTTTTTTTTAAGAGCAGGAGATTCAGAAGGAGGAGAATAATATTTATTTCAACCACAAATATTCATTCATTGAACAAACATTGCATGTAAAGTACGAAGTGTGGAGAGTAATTGGTTAGTAAGGGCTCAGTCTTTGGAGCATTCTCATATTTGTCCCTTCTTGAGAGTTATATAGGACATCAACATTTATTTCTTTTCTGATTCTAATTCAGTACATGGAGATCATAATAACCCAGGGTTAGTATGATAATAAAAAGTCTTCTAATGAATATCAGAGCTGGAGTAGGTGATGGCTCAGGAAGAGCTGAATTAGAAATCAGTTTGCATGAAAAAGTATACTATGCCTGACATTAAAGACTGGAAGGGTCAGAGCATTCTAGGTTATCTCTTTTGTTAAATTTTTCAAGTGATCTCGTATAATTTGAATGAATACATGCAGTCATCTTGTTGGAACCAGCTTTTTTTTAAAAAAAAATATTTATTTGAAGTTTTCAACATTCATTTCCAAAAATTTTGGGGTTCCAAATTTTCTACCCATTTCTCCCCTCTCCTCACCCCAAAACACCAAGCATTCTAATTACCCCTATCACCAATCTGCCCTCCCTTCTAGCAAACCTCCCTTCTTCCATCTCCATCTTCTCTTTTGTCCTGTAGGGCAAGATAAATTTCTATACCCATTACCTGTATTTATTATTTCCTAGTTGCAAGAACAATACTCAGCAGTTGTTCCTAAAACTTTGAGTTCCACCTTCTCTTCATCCCTCCCTCTGGCCATATCTGTAAAGTTTTGCAATGACTTCCATAATAGTCGTGCTGTGTAAGACTAACTATATTTCCCTCCATCATGTCCTGCCCCCATTTATTCTATTCTCTCTTTTGATCCTATCACTCCCCAAAAGTGTTGACTTCTAATTGCTTCCTCCTCCCATTGCCCTCCCTTTCATCATCCCCCCTACCCGGCTTATCCCCTTCTCCCCCACTTTCCTGTATTGTAAGATAGGTTTTCATACCGAAATGAGTGTCCATTTTATTCCTTTAGTCAAATGTCATGAGAGTAAGCTTCATGTTTTTTCTCTCACCTTGCTATTTTGTCCCTCCTCTGAAAAGTCATTTACTTGACTCTTTTATGAGAGATAATTTGCTTCATTCCATTTCTCCCTTTCTCCTCCCAATATATTTCTCTCTCACTGCTTAATTTCATTTTTTTAAAGATATGATCCCATCCTATTCTATTCACCTTGTGCTCTCTCTCTCTCTCTCTCTCTCTCTCTCTCTCTCTCTCTCTGCCTCTCTCTCTCTCTGTTTGTGTGTGTGTGTGTGTGTGTGTGTAATCCCACCAACTACCCAGATACTGAAAAAAGTTTCAAGACTTACAAATATTGTCTTTCCAAGTAGGAATGTAAATAGTTCAACTTTAGTAAGTCCCTTATGATTTCTCTTTGCTGTTTACCTTTTCATGCTTCTCTTGATTCTTGTGTTTGAAGGTCAAATTTTCTTTTCAGCTCTGGTCTTTTCATCAAGAATGCTTGGAAGTCCTCTGTTTCATTGAAAGACCATATTTTCCCCTGAAGTATTATACTCAGTTTTGCTGGGTAGGTGATTCTTGGTTTGAGTCCTAGTTCCTTTGACTTCTGGAATATCCTATTCCATGCCCTTCGATCCCTTAATGTAGAAGCTGCTAGATCTTGAGTTATCCTGATTGTATTTTCACAACACTGGAATTGTTTCTTTCTAGCTGCTTGCAAGATTTTCTCCTTGACCTGGGAACTCTGGAATTTGGCCACAATGTTCCCAGGAATTTATCTTTTTGGATCTCTTTCAGGAGGTGATCAGTGGATTCTTTCAATATTTAGTTTGCTCTCTGGTTCTAGAATATTAAGGCAGTTTTCCTTGATAATTTCATGAAAGATGATGTCCAGGTTCTTTTTTTGATCTTGGCTTTCAGGTAGTCCCATAATTTTTAAATTGTCTCTCCTGGATCTATTTTCCAGGTCAGTTGTTTTTCCCATGAGATATTTCACAGTCTCTTCCATTTTTTCATTCTTTTGGTTTTGTTTGGTGATTTCTTGGTTTCTCAGAAAGTCATTAGCCTCCATCTGTTCCATTCTAATTTTGAAAGAACCATTTTCTTCAGTGAGCTTTTGGACCTCCTTTTCCATTTGGCTAATTCTGCTTTTGAAAGCATTCTTCTCCTCATTGGCTTTTTGAACCTCTTTTGCTAACTAAGTTATCCTGTTTTTCAAGGTGTTATTTTCTTCAGCATTTTTTGGGTCTCCTTTAGCAAGGTGTTGACCTGCTTTTCATGCTTTTCTTGCATCTCTCATTTGTCTTCCCAGTTTTTCTCCACCTGTATAACTTGATTTTCAAAATCCTTTTTGAGCTTTTCCGTGGCCTGAGCTCATTGAATATTTATTTTGGATGTTTGGGATACAGAAGCCTTGACTTCTGTGTTTTTCCCTGATGGTAAGCATTATTATTCCTCATCTGAAAGGATGGGAGGAGATATCTGTTCACCAAGAAAGTAACCTTCTATGGTCTTAATTTTTTTCCCTTTTTTGGGTATTTTCCCAACCAGTTACTTGACTTTTGGATCCTTTGTCAAGAGTAGGGTACACTCTGGGAATCTGTGAGATCTCAGTTCCTCCAAGGTGGCACAATCAGGCGTGTACTGGTCTGGATGCAGAGAGGGATTTTTGTGCCCAGAATCTTAGCAGATACTTCTCCACAGCCACTTGGCCTCCAGTTCAGATAAAGTCAGCACTTGGGACTGATTTTGAGATAAGTTGGATGGGCAGGGCCACCATTCAGTGTGAGACAAAGATCAGCTCCCTCAGGGCCTTTACAAAGGGCTGAGATAAGACTCAGCTCCTCAGTGCCCCCAGGGGTTTTACAATCCAACAATGGATGCAGGTTGATGTAGGGGCTGCCCTGAGAACTGCTGCCGCCTGCCTAATGTGGCCTCTGTGGGCCGCCGCCTGCTACTGGTATGGGAAGGCTCTTTTCCCTTCCCGGTCAGCTGAAAAAACCCTGTCACTGACCTTTGGCACCTGTGGGTTGAGGGATCTGTGGACCTGCTGCTGCTGCAACTGGGGATCCTGAGACTGGAGATTCCTCCCCCAAGGGCTGTTTGCAAGCTGTGCTGCATGGCCAAGGCTAGATTGGGCTCCATGATCTGCTCCATGTCTGGTGCAACTGACATTTCCCATGGGCCTTTCAGGTCGCCCTCGGCTGGAAATCTCCTCCACTCTATTGTCCTCCACTTCTGCTGCTCTAAAATTTGTTGAGAGTTCCTTTCTACAGGTATTTTATAGGCTTCTGGGGAGATCCTGCGTATATGTGTCTTTTTACTCTGCCATATTCTATACTTTGGAGCCAGCTTTTAAGGTGACATTTTGCCTAACAGGGTTAAAGCTTTTTGATTATTTAATTCATTGTTTTTAGTCAACAAATAATAAGTACAATGGAACATTGTATTCCTTATATCTTTTACTCAGTTGTGAGATGGTAAAGATTTCATCCATAATGGAATATCACTTGCAAAAATTTGCCATTCCTTAGATCAAGGATACTTTGTTGGGCATGTTTATGTTATCTTCATAAAAATTTAATATAGATAAGAAAGCTGACATACAGGTTAGTAATAGTTGTTTTCTTGGTCACTCTTGTTTTACTTCCCTGATAGCTTTTGAGAATAACTTTTGAGTTTCTGGATGGGAGAAAGGTGGTTGACCTCTCTCCCCTACAATGATCATAAGTCTGTGAGCCAATAGTCTATTTCTTTCCTGTGTATTGTTTCCTAATCTTCAGTGGATGAGTACTCTAATATAGGAAATCAGTGAATTCTGAAGCTCAATTGGAGTCATTAAAGAGGTACTATCTGGGATTGGGGTTGGCAACTACGTCCCCTGGAGGAAAAAAGGATATGAATACAGATGGATGAGGAAAGCTATTCCCTTAAAATGATCATAACTTAAATTGTCACGATCATTTGTCATGAAGAAGAATAAAGGCTGTAGACTCTGGAACATGTTTAGACAAATCCAGCAGAGAGCTACACCAAAGGGGAAACTCATGGGGATTCAATAAAATAGGAATAGGTTTTCAGGGCTAGGAGTTTGAAGTAGCCATTAGCTACTTGTCTTCTCTACATGTTTGCCTCACTTTTTCTTTAAGTTGGAGACTACTCCTCAAGAGAGAAGGCATGAGGCAAGTGTGTTCCAGATTGGGGACTAAAGTTTGCAACTACTATTTTCACTCTAGATTCTCCATAAAAACCTTTTTTAGAAGCTAATAGGGTTGCTTTGGCTTGTTGATGTTGGAGTGGGAACTGGGCAGCGACAAATAGGGATTTGGAAATTATAATATTCAAAGAAACAACTCTTTAGCATTATCCCTAGAATCCCTAATTAAAAGTAGTAATTTCCCCTCTGGGAACCCAACTTTCCAATGGACATTAAAGTTGGAACAATGAATCCAGAGGGACTACGATACTATTAATATGAAAAGTGCTTTTCTAAGAATTCTGCACACACAGATTGTATGTGTGTGTGTGTGTGTAAGTACTCATATAATTGTTATTGTTGATCCAGCACTAAGAAAGTATAACTTGATTTCCTTCATATATCATGTGAACTAATTCCTCAAGTTTTAGAGTTGCTTACCTTTCCAACTCAACCTACTTTTCTTTTCGATGTCACACCTGCCAGCAATGATACCATTTACACAATCTCCCACTTTTGAAATCTGGGGTTATGTTTTGATTCTGTGTTTTCTTCACTTTTCAAATCAAGTCAGTTACTGAAGACTCCCAATTCTCTCTCTTCTTTATTCCTCACATCTGTCCAGCTCATGCTCCCTTACTTCTATAACTGTACTAGAAAAGGGATTTATTTCTTCTTTTGTGTACTATTTCAGTAAATTTCTGATCCTTTTTCCTGCCATCATTCAGTTTAACTTTCTTACCGCTGACAAAATAATCTTCCTTTTTCGTTGATCTAATCACTTTTTTGCTAAAAAAATATCAGTGACTATTATCAGTTACCATTATCTATCAACTGAATGGAGTTCAAACTCCTTTGCTAGTATCCAAGCCCTTCACCTTCCGGTGCCACTCTATCTCACCAGTCATTTCTCTTATTTCTCTCCTCTCTGCATCTCATGTTCTTTTCTCACTGGAGCTCTACCTGTGAACATTCCCTGTTATTTTGTACATCTACCTCTGCTTATGCTATTCCCTTGTCTTGGACAGAGATCTTTCTCCATTTTGACTCTTAATTTTTATGTACTCTTTAAGCCTCATCTCAAATATAAACCCCCAATGGAAAGCTTTTTCAGAATCCATGGGAAATACTCAATCACAACTTTCTCCCTCAGACTCAACACACAAAAATGTGATATTCCTTTCAAAGATGTTGATTGCAACTTTCTCTTGATATTGAGATGATACCAATGGAACCAATAGGCCCTCCAATGACTATCACTCACTCCCATCTTCTTTTTTAATCATACACTTATTTAATGGCATTTTTAGTATGATTCTTTGTAGCTTATTATTTATTAAGTATAGTAGCCTGCTTGCATTCATCATTGCCCTCTTGGTGGTACCAAGTTTTAATTTCTCACAGACTATATTGTTTCATGATTCACAGTCATACAATATAGGTAGAGTATTGATATTAAAATTAGAGTTTCTACTTCAAGGAGAAGTTGGTGGTTTTTTTAAAGTAGTTTGACATTCCACTATCCTTACTGTTTAATTTTGGATTCAACTCATTGTTTGTTGTAGTAGGCCTCTAATTTTATGTCTGAAAAACAGACATTTTTCATCCACCTGTAGTTCTTTGTATGGAGGTCCTTACATTGCTGTGAAGGGCTAAGTCTATCAGAAACAGTCCTCACATTCTGCAGCTGTTACTGTGTATAATATTCTCCTGTTTCTGCTCATTTCACTCAGCATCAGTTCATATAAGTCTTTTCAGGTTCTTCTGAAGTCCCCCTGTTTGCCATTTTTTATAGCACAATAGTATTCCATTGCATTCATATGCTGCAATTTGTTCAGTCATTTCCCAATTGAAGGGCATTCCCTTAATTTCCAGTTCTTGGCCACTACAAAAAGAGCTGCTGTAAATATTTTCATACATGTGGGACCTTTTCCCATTTTTATGATCTTTTTGGGATATAGCCCTAGAAGCAATATTGCTGGGTCAAAGGGTGTGTATATTTTTATAGCCCTTTGGGCATAGTTCCAAATTGCTCTGAAGAATGGTTGGATCACCTCACAGCTCTACCAACAGTGAATTAGTATTCCAATTCTCCCACATTTTCTCCAACATTTATCATCTTTATGTTTTATCATGCTACCAAACTGGTAGGTATGATGTAGTACCTCAGAGCTGTTTTGATTTGCATCTGATGAACAATTTTCCAAAGCAGTTCTAGTGAACTCCTTTTTAGCTTCATTTGAAATAATGGTAGACCTCTTTCTTCCACTTTTTAAAAGAATATTTCCCTTGAGATTTTTTACCTTTTGTTCTTAAAATTGAATTTCATTATTATTTTCCTAGCTTTCTTTAAACTCCCATTACTTTCTATTGATTCTCTGTTTTGTGAGGTGATAGTGATAGTTATCCTTCTGCATAAGATTTTGAAAATTATTTTGTATTCTAAACTGGTGTTGCCCTTGGCTGCCATATATCACTGCTTAGCTAGTAATTAAAACATTTACATACTAAGTGTTATGACAAGCTAAGTAGGATCGTTTGCTGTTTTTGTTTTACTATAATCAAGTGCCTCTGATTGAATAATGTGATTAAAGGATATATTCCCCACCCATTAACGGGCCTTGAAAGATTTGTAGGAAGGCCCACATGTTTAATGAAACACTGGTTATCAAGGGTTGTGATGCCCTCTGGCTTTATAAAATGACTTTGGGGCTTACTGACTGGAATGCTTCTTTTACCAGATAAGACCCTGGGAAGGCCCTAAGGAGCCCCCAGCTTTGAAAACCCAGATTTTGGTGATTCCCTCTCCAGTAACTATGTATGTATGGTCAGACAGTTGCATCTGTCTGTTGACATATCAGGCAGCTGGAAGCCTGTCTGTTCTCTGATTTCTCTGTATTTTCTCCGAATTTCAGGGTGCTGACTTTTTCCCCTGAACCAAGTGAATGATATACATGTGCTTGATTAAAGTGATTGTTGACTCCTCAAAAGTTGCCTTTCTTTTTGGAAATGAACATCTAAGAACCTGTGATAGCAGATCTCCTTGTATATTACTGATACACTAAGTCAATTTATATATTTTTTCCCTGTCCTTGTTATGATATTTAGCAAAGGTTTAATTTCTCTAAGAAATAATTATAATCACTTTCTATGTTATTTATTTTATCATCATCTCATTTTCATTACTATTGACTTGTTTGGATCGGTTAGGTTCAAGTTGTAATTGTATGCCACGTTGTGTTGTAATTTTTATTATTTCCTCAAACTCTACAAAATATTAATCTTTTTTCCTAACAAATTGGCTGACTCTGAAAATATGGCTGATTTAGGAATGATCCTTTACATAATTAATGAATCATTTCCTCTCTGTTAAAAATGTAATCAATTTTACTTTTGTAATGTAATCTGGTATTCACCATGTCTAGAACTTTGGAAATCATTTCTCAAAAAAAAAAATACTTTCATTGTATATGTGTAAGTCTTCTTTATATATGTTTGGCTACATATTGGCCACTTACGTGTCTAAATCTTGGTACATATTTTCCAACTATGCTTCTTAGGACCTTCTTTTTCATTTTCTGCCCCCAAGTCCCTAACACCGCAGAACCAGAAAGGGTTTTTGAAACTCCAAAGTAATTTTTGCCCTCTGTTTCATGAATTTCCATGGTTGAGGAATTCAGTGCCAAGTGTCCTGCCTTCAAGGTATGAGCCTTTTTCCATTTTAATAAAGGGAACTCCATTTATTCCTAGGACCATAATCAAAATTTTTCTTTACTGCTGAACCTGCTAAATTTTGGGCTTTGCTGGCATAGCCTTGAGAAGCCAGGGTCACCTCCATGCCACAATGGGGCAGATGTTTGGTTTACAATTCTCTAATGGATTTTAATAATATTGTGTCACTTTGTGATGGTGTTCACATTCATACTCTTGACACTACCACTGATCGTAACGTACAGGGCCTTCTTGACTTTCTGTTTCTCCCAGGGGGGTGTCACTGGAGCTTATCTTCAAGAGAGAATTTTCTCATGGAGCTTTCTATTTGCTGTTCTGTTTTCATTTTGCCTGAACCCTTTCCATGGAATTAGTGGAATAGCTTCCAGAACCATGGAATGCCCTTTTTGGGCATCAGCTTTTGTTTGGCCTCATCCACATATTGCTTACTTTTGTCTTAGAACCTAATACTAGAACAATGTCTAGGATAGAGTAGCTTAATGAGTGGTTGATCAGTTGATTAATTGATGGGAATTCTGAGGTGGGGACACAGAGTTTTATAATTCTTTCAGCAGAATTCCAGAGCGCTCTCCAAAAGGGTTGGATCAGTTCATAGTTCAACCAAGAGTGTATTATTGTCCCATTTTTTTCACATCCTCTCCAACATCTATCTCTTCCCCTTTCTATCATTTTTATCCAATCTGATAGGTATGAGATGATATCTCAAGGTTGTTTTAATTTACATTTCTCTAATCAATAATTATTTAGAATATTTTTATATATTTATATATAGTTTCAATTTCCTAATTGAAAGACTGTTCATATCCTTTAACCATTTATCAATTAGGGAATGACTCATAGTTTTATTAATTTGACAAACTTCTCCATATATTTGAGATATGAGGCTTTTATTTGAGAAACTGTCTATATTTTTTCACAAATTATCTGCCTTTTTTCTCAAGTTGGCTACATTGGTATTATTTGTAGAAAGTCTTTTTAAAAATATTTAATGTAATCAGTTATCCATTTTATATCTCATATTTCTCTCTATTTTTCATTTATTCCTAAATTCTTCTTTCCACAAGTGTGTTAGCTAGTGTATTCCAGGTTCTTCTAATTTTCTTATGATATTACCCTTTATAACTAGATTTATATATATATATATATATATATATATATATATATATATATTCTCTTAGTAAATGATGTAAAATATTGATCTACACCCGATTTCTTCCAGATTCCTTTATGGTTTTCCCAATTAAAAATCAAATAGAGCATTTTATCTCAAAAGTTTAAATCTTCACAAGATTGTTATAATAATTTATTTTGTATTGTGTCTATTCCACTGAGATTTCTCTTTCTTAGCCAGTACCAAATAGGTTTATTTTTTTGTTCGTTTTTCAGTGGGGTAATCTGGATTAAGTGACTTGCTCAGGGTCACACAATCAGGAAGTGTCTGAGTCTGGATTTAAACTCAAATCCCCCTAACTCCAGGACTAGTGCTCTATTCACTGTGCCACCTAACTGCCCCAGTACTAGATAGTTTTGATAATTATTGCCTTATGCTATAACTTAAAATCTGATACTGTGAAATCCTCTTCCTTTACTTTTTTCATTAATTCCTTTGATAATCTTAATCTTTTGTTCTCCCAAATGAATTTTATTATTTTTTGCAGCTCAATAAAATGCAATTTTGGTAGTTTACTTGGGATGGCATTGAAGAAGTAGATGAGTTTAGGTAGAAATGCCATTTTTATTATATATATTATGTATCTTTTCAACAAACATAGTAGATGGACAACATGATGAGCTCAGAATTGAACATGATGAACAGAAAGGAAGAGATTGTGTTTGGGGAGTTGTGCAGTATTTTTCACGATGCCAAGGTGCTCCCTGGATCAAATGTTGATCTTTTCAATATGAGTGTTCTCATAAAAATGCTATATGTTTACAGATATTGCAATAGCATAATTTGTGAAGGATCAAAATTGTGGATGACCCCCAAAACAGTGAAGAGACATATGGGTGAAGAAAAAATAAGGTGCAGCATATTTTCAGTGTTGTGAAAGATATATGAAAGAAATGTATGATTTTTAAAGGTAGTAGAGTAGTTATATGATGAGAATAAGGTATACCAGATGGTCATTCTCAATGATCCTGTGACCTAGGGTTTTAGTTTTAAATAAAAAAGAACCTTTGATGCTATGTATTCTAATTCTCTCATTTCATTGATGAGGAAAGTAAGGCTCACTGCAATTCAATAAATTTTCCAAGGCCCACAGCAATTGTTGTCAGACCTAACAGAGCCTCTTATGTTAAAATCTAGTAGTCTTCGCACTTTCTAATGTTGATTCCAGTACATTGTCTGGATTCCCTATACATGATAATGACACATATAAGACTTGCACATGGTGAGAAGATATGAGTAGTTTTCAACCTGCACCACTCAAAGGAATCTGTGAATCAATAAGGAAACAGATCCAGTGAAGTATATTGATAAAAAAAGATCTTTGTTTTGAGGACTTTTTGATGTTCCTAAGAAGACAGCAACACAGAGAACTCTGTTCTAGAACAAAAAGCAAAAAGGAAAGGGGATAAAGGATGAATCCCTCAACACTACCGATATCTCTTTATTAGCCAACTAGATTCCCAAGGCATAGACTGTGAAACAAAACCAAAATGGCAAATGGGATGTTCAATTTGTAGTGATGTTAAAAACCTAGCAAATACACTTGATTTGGTGCTTGAGGAAAGTCTGTGCCTCTGTTTTATTCCCTGCTTCAAGTTTGCTGAGTTTGCATATGCTATTTTTTCTTGTTTAGGTAGCAAGGAAGGAAGGGGGAAAGAAGGAAGGAATGGAAGGACAGCATATGGAATAGAGGAAAATATAAAAACAGGAAGGTAGGGAGAAGAAAAGGAAGGATTGATTAAGTGCTTGTTGTGTATCAGGTATTATATTAAGTGCTTTACAGATATTATCTCATTGAATCCTTACAACTACGGAAGCAGGTGCTATTATTATCACATCCCAAGGTCACATGATTACTTAATAAATATCTCAGATTTGTATTTAGGGCTTCCTAACTTTAGACACGTCTCTATGCCCACCACTCTATTCACTGTACTACCTCGCTGTCCAAATTATAGAATACTGACAGTTTAAAATTTGAGAATTTCTATTTGGTATTTGAACACTTAAATCCTTGTGAGTTAAGTGCTATTATTACTCACATTTCACAGATGAGGCAACTGAGGCTAAGAGGTTAAATGACACATTGCTAAATAAGTGTCTTAGATGAGATTAAAATATAGGCCTTCCTAATTACAAGTGGAACACTCTCCAATAAGCCATCTAGCTGTCTCAAGTAGGACAAATATTATTTCCCATTTGGTAGGTGGCTTAGAGAGAATGTAGAAGCAGGAAGATCACACCAAAAGACTGTAAATAATGTATTAGAAAAATATGAAACTATATTGAGCAGTAGTAGCAAGTTGTATGTGCTTGTATATCCCTGTGTATACATGTTGTATGATAATCAATATTTTGTAGTAGAGAGGGTACTAGACTTGGAGTCAGAAAGACCTTATTTCAAAACCTACTTTAGTCACTTATTACATTATCACCCTGGATAAGTCATTTAATCTATGTGCCAAGATGGCCTCACTCACAAATTGAAGGAATTGAACTTGATGATCTCAAAGGAACTTAAAATCTTAGTTTCGTAGGACTCATACTTGGCAAAAGACATCTAACAATGCAGGGCAATAATTTAAGACCAAATTAATACTAACAGAATTCAAAGGCAGGAGACACCAGCATGGGCTGAAGTAATCCGCAAAGGTCGCAAAAAGAAGGTGAATCTTGAATGAGGCCTTGAAAGATTGAATCAAAAGAAAGCATTTTGCAAAAGAAAAGAGTTTGGTTGCAAAGCTATAGTGTGAAATGTGGGTAGATTAAGTTCAGGGGAGATAGGAAGATTTGAAATAGGAGAATATCTACTCTCTTACAAGCTTATATGAACTACTCCTGAGTAGCAATTTACAGCAAACTTTGTCTTTCTTAAGGTCTGGTAATGTGATTTCTGCCTTTACTCTGCACAGGGGATTTAGCATGTCTTTGTGAAACTTACTAGAGTGCATGTGTATGGGGAACACAAAATGAAACACTGTGCTGACAAGAGCTGTCTATAAATATCAGTGTTTGGATTGACTCCATTGCTTTTGGCTTTGGATTTCTGGCATATACAGTATGAAGCAGGTCAAGGAATGTCATTGCAATGGTTCAAGGCCTTTCATTTTTTTTAAACAAAAACTACAAGAAGTTTCTTTCAATGGAACATTTTCCATTTTGTTTCAGAAGGAGCTTAAAACTCTCTTACTTATCTCAAATGAAAATTAGAATGTTTTATTAAAGTGATCATAATGCTCAAAATATATTAAAAATCATCAATCAAATTATCATTAACCAATTAGTGAAATGAAAAAAAGCGGTATCTTTTGTCAGGTAATAAATTACCTTTCCTTGTCTGATGGCCCTGGCTTGGAGTACGTGGTACTAATAACACAGATCACTGATAGGAAATAATTGACAATAAGATTAGTTTTAACTAGTAAAATTTTATGATGCATTTAAGAAATATAGTTTCTTAAAACAGTTACAAACTATAGCTATTGGCTAAGAGTCAACAAACAGGGATAATATAGAACATAGCTAATGAAGTAGAGTTCCTCCCTCCCTCCCTCTCTCCCTCCCTCCCTCCCTCCCTCCCTTCCTTCCTTCCTTCCTTCCTTCCTTCCTTCCTTCCTTCCTTCCTTCCTTCCTTCCTTCCTTCCTTCCTTCCTTCCTTCCTTCCTTCCTTCCTTCCTTTCCCTTTTAGTGGACACTTTCTATGGTATAGTCACTATGTTAGTTGTGGGAGATATAGAGAACATGAACCAGCTACTGAATCCATGAATCATACATTACTTCTCAGACAAATAAACAACTATTAGAAACCTACTAATGTAACTATTCTTAGAAACATCTTAATGATCAATAAAGACCCCTTTAAGTTTTGGTTACTTGGAAAAGGGAAAATGATGATGTCTCCAATTTGTCTCCAAGTAAACCAATGCATTTCAGGAAAAGTGAACTGTATAAAGTCACTAACACTGGATTAAATAGGTAGCTTTTTATTGTTAACAGAATTGTACCTCCTTTATTCAAAAGTGAAATCTCTTAAAAATGAATACTATTATTAAATAGGCCTTGAGATCTGTTACAGAGTTTGGAAATCAGAAGGCAAAATACTGCTTCATATGGCTGAGTACTGAAGAGAAGGATATATAAAGATTATTGCCAGAAGGAAGAAAATTACATGTGACTTCACTTGGCTGGAATTCATGAGTCCTATTTAAGGATGCATAGCCCATATATGTTATTCTTCTCCTAGGGGACTTTTAGTAGGTAGATCAGCTCTGGATCTCCCTTTTCTGGCAATGGGGCTGCAGTTGGCAAGCATGTTTAAGTGTTTTTATGGTGGGGAAAGGATGATCCAGACATAAAATCTTTTTCTTTCATGTCTCTTCCCTCCCTCCTGCCCCCCTACTCTTTTCCCCTATCCTTTCCTCTTCTCTCCTCTCCTCTCCAATCCTCTCTTGTCTCCACTTAAAACAGTGTGATCAGTGCTATGAATGAAGCTGGAATCCAAACAAGAAAAGAGAATTTATGGTTGAGATGATTAAGAAAACATTTCTTGGTGGAGGTTTATGAGTGGAGCCTAAAAAAGAAAGATTTCAACTACAGAGAATGCTCTGGAATTACTTCCCCAATTTTCTCTTGAATTTGAAGTTTCAATCCCCAGAACAAAGCTATTATATCTCTCTTTATGTTTCAGGGATTGTCATGAGGTTTTTTGTTTTGTTTTTGAAGGGTGAATTATTTGCTAATTATAAAACTCACAAGCCCCCATTGGTGCTCTCCCTCTATGTCAGTCAGTTGCTATCAATTAGCCAGACAGATCTCATTAGACTTTACAAAGTAATATTTTCTAAGGCATTATAAAAAAGAACATTTGGTATAAAATATCCCCTAAAATCTGTGATAAAATCTCCCACAAGAACATATAGCATTTTGGGGAAAAGTAAAGTTAATCTTAGAGACCAAATATAGCAAAGAGGTAACTCAGCTCCTGATTACTTGAAATTTCCCCCACTCCCACCCACAAAGGATACTCTCAAATTTCCCTCTAGGCATAGAGTTACTTCTTTGCTGACCTTATTTTGGAAACTTGAAGCTACTTTTCCTCATTGAGTCCATACTGTTCTCACCTCCAAATCCAGACACTGAACCAACTGTTCTGAGGCATTCCTATAATTAGGATACTGATGAAAATATTCAAATATTCTGGTCCTCTGAAGTTCAAGAGGTCATTCTCTTCTGAAGGAGGGTTGGATAAAACTGATGCCAAGACCAAAGTCAAGAAGTCTTCCTCACCTTTACATAACTGCTTCTTAGAGGATTAGAGCATTCTCCTGGCTTATCAGTCACTTGAAACATTTGAGTTTGGATGATTCTGCTTTTTCTTTAATAGACATGACAGAACATGACCCATTTTTCTCAAACAATCCAAACATACTTCCTATACAGTGTCACTCCAGTTTACATAATGGTTTTTAAATCTTTTTGTACATATGCTCAGGTATTTAACTGATGCTGGTATTAGGGTATAACATATTTTCACTTACTTTAAATGAGCTGAGATAATTGATCAACTCAGTGACCCAACTCTCATTCAACAAAGATGTACATTCATGTAATATTCCCTATAGGTCAAATGCCATGAAAAAAAAGTCAGGGAAATTGAAAAAACATAGAGCCTGTTCAGGAAACAAGAAATAGCCCATTTTAATGGAACTACTCAGAATAGAGACAGATAAAAGGCTAGAAAGGTGGATTGTGTCACGTTATGCTGATGAGTTTGGACAAGATTCAACAGAGATTAGGGAATTGTTAAAAGTTTGAGTGGGGAAGGAGAATGAAAAAAGGAGTCAGTTATGGTGTAGTGGAGGAAAATACACTTGCTCTGGAATCAGAGGACTGTGGTTCAAATATTACCATTGATATGTACTTGCTGTGTAACCTTAAACAAGTCATTTTACCTCTCTGTGCCTCAGTTTCCTTATCAGTAAGAAGACAATTAGATTAGATGACCTCTAAGGTTCTTTTGGCTCTAAATCTGTGATTCTAGGACACAAAGTAATGCTATAGGATAATTAATTTGGTAGTGTTTAACATCCAGGATTTGAAGAGGAAGTAATACTGATTCTGATCAACGTAGTTTAGGAATAAGAGAAAGTTTTAATTAGAGAAGTGCCATTTGAAACTAGAAAGAAGTAGAAATATATGAGAGATTATGAAGAAAGAATTGACTAAATTTAGGGATTCTACAAGGGGAGGGAGAACAAAGGGTTAAGGTTCTTTTAAGAAAGGTAAATATTGCATTCATAATAGATTATATTATTTGTTTATAAAACTAATGCTTTCATGACATAAGAATAAACATAAAAAGTATTCCAACTCTATCATAAAATCATAAATAGTACTGTTTCAATGAATGAAGTTTAATTATAGAGGCAGTTTGTTTAGTAGCAGAGGGCCACTTTTAGTGTCAGAAAAACCTGGATTCAAGGCTTACCTCTGACATATAGTGGATACATTACCATGGGTAAGTCACTTAACATATCAGTGCTTTAGGAAACTATGACTATAAGCTGCAAAGCAGGTATCTACATTAGCACCAGTAGAGGAAGATGCTTCATTGTGATTTCCATCCATTAATGAAGTCACAGGTCCATTGAAAGAAACAAACGAAAAACAAAACAAAACAAATTGAGGGAGAGGACAGTGGAGAAGGATATCTTTATTAGCATGGGCATTTAGATTTAGGGAAGATGGCAATGTGAGAGCTATGAAATTATATCATTAAGAGATCTAAGGGAAGGTGCTTAGATGTGCAAAACATGATTCTGGTCTTGAAATAAAAGGAAATTAAATAAACAATTGTAGCTACTTTTTTGTTGTTGCCAACTATATTTTGGAATGGAGGAAAAAATATACTCAAGTGCCTTTAGAAAGAAAAAATGACTTAAATAAAGCTACTTGTATTTTAATGCATATTGGCAGTGCAACACGGAAGGTCAAAGGGAATAGGAACCAGAAAATCAAGAAGGGCTGAGTGCATGATGGTCCAAGAGTCAGTAGGGATGTTACTAGTGAGTGGGGCTGATGAACTCTGACCTGAATCCAGAGGCTAATTGCTCCCTGCCCTGTGTAGACAGTCTGTTCAGTGTGAATTGTCAGTAATGCAGAAATGTCATATTCTCAAATTAAACTGCAAAGATGTTTGACAGAGCAAAACAGAACGGCTTCAGTTTGGGGAAGATCACACTCTTCATGTAGCAGGACACAGCAGAGAGAGCTGGCAAAATAATATTATGAGTGATGGGAAGACTGTCTCCTGCAAGATGCATGACCAAGCTAACTGTCAAGCACTGAGTCACAAGAGAAGCATGAGTGTCCAGGTGAAGACAGGCGGATGAACTCACAGCATATGTCTTTTTTGGAGAGGTCAGTATGATAGACATGGAATCTGGAAAATTTGGGTCCGAATTCTGCTTTAGACATGAACTACTTGGCTGACTTTTGGCAAGACATTTACCATCTCTCTGCCTTAGTTTCCTCATTTGTAAAATGATGGGATCATATTCTGTGACTTCTATGGTACCCTCACTGAAAATCTATGATTGTCATCATGCATATAACTGAAATATCTCAGAATCAGATACTAACTCCTTTTCCTCCTCCTTCTCTAGTAGCTGGGTTATAAAGATCAACCATAACTAAAGCTTATTTAGTTGACTTGACTAAGCAAATTGTATTTGCTTTTAAAGTTTTAAAGTTATTATGGGATGCTAAAGCTGACTTCCCAAGGAGAGTCCACTTCTGCCCATCCATTTCTGAGTCTGTGCTGTTACCATGGGAACAGTCCATTTGGACATGATTCCAGGGGCATTATCTCATTTCTTCTTTTCTAGGTGAGTAGGGATTGTGGCTCAATTTCTTGCTTTTCTGAAATCCTGTGGGTAGAATAAGGGAACTTGAGATCAGGTTTTAATCTGGCTAGGAGAAGAAATGATCATTAATTAGGATCAATTAAAGACTATACTAGTTTGCCTCTTTTCTGTGAGTATAGCTCTTCTTTTGACCACTGCCTCCCTCAGTCTTCCCTCCCTTCTATCAGTCCCTCTCCATTTTCTTCCTCTTTTCCTTTACTACTTCTTGCCTCCTCTTTAAACCCCCTCCCTTTTTCCCCCTTTCCTGTCCTACTACCTATAGGGTAAGTTAGGCTTCTATACTTAACTGAGTATGTTATTCCCTCCTTGAACCAAATCAAATGAGAGTAAATCTCAAACAATGCTCATCATATGTTCTGTGCCTTTTTCTGTGATGTAATTTACCTTTTTCTACCTTTTCCTTTTCACTTCTCCCATTATAATCCCTTTGCACACTTTAATCACATTTGATTTTATCATGACATGAGTTAATTTATAGGCACTCCCTCTATATAGGTATATCCCTTTTAAATGTCATAATAAATATACAATTCTTAAGATTAACAAGTGTTAATCTTATCTTCTCATATAGGGATGTAAATAATTTGCCCATATTGAATGAAAACGTTTTTTCCCCGTTTACCATTTTATGCCTCTCTTGAGTCTTGTATTTGAAGATCAAATTTTCTATTGTGTTCTGACCTTTTCATCAGGAAGGCCTGGAAATCCCTCCTTACCTGAAAGATTGTACTCAATTTTGCTGGGTAGTTGATTCTTGGTTGTAATCCAAGCTTCTTTGCCTTACAGAATATCATATTCCAATGCCTCTGATCTTTTAATGTAGAAGCTGCAACATCCTGTGTGATTTTGACTGTAGTTCCTCCATATTTGAATTGTTTCTTTCTGGCTGTTTGCAGTATTTTCTCCTTAACTTGATAGTCCTGGAATTTGGCAAGACTATTTCTTTGTATTTTCGATTTAGGATCTCTTTTCAGTAGGTGATAGGTGGATTCTTTCTATGACTCTTTTGCTCTCTGACCTCAGGGCAGTTTTCCTTGATGATTTCTTGGAATCCATTGTCCAGGTGTTTTTTTCATCATGGCTTTCCAGTAGAACAATAATTCTTAGGTTTTCTCTTCTGGAACCATTTTCCAGGTCAGTTTTTTTTTTCCCAATGAGCTATTTTACATTTCCTTCTATTTTTTTCATTCTTTAGCTTTTGTTTCCCTGATTCTTGATGTCTCTTAGCTTCTACTTGCTGAATTCTAATTTTTAATAAGTTGCTTTTGGGGGCGGAGCCAAGATGGCAGACTAGAAAGACACACTTATGCAGAGTCCTCCCCACATCCCATAAAATACCTATAGAGAGGGACTCTCAACAAATTTTGGAGCAGCAGAAGTGGAGAACAACAGAGTGGAGGAGATTTCCAGCCCATGGTGACTGGAAGGGCCCATGGAAACATCAGTTGCCCCATATGGGTAGCTGAGCACTGACCCCAGCCCAGCCTTGGCCGAGAGGCTTGGGTGACCAGACTCTGGGAGGAGAACACCTCAGGGGCAGAATCTCTAGTCGCAGCAGCTGGTCCTCAGATCCCTTGGCCCACAGGCACTAAAGGTCAGTGATGGGGTTTTATCAGCAGGGCAGGAAGGGAGAAGGGCCTTCCCATACCTCCAGTAGCAGACAGCAGCCACAGAGCCAGCACAGCAGCCCATACAGAAGCCCCATTGTTGGAGCATAAAAACCCCTGGGGCCATTGAAGAGCTGATTCTTACCTCAGCCCTGGGTGGAGGGCCTGGCCAAGCTGGTCTTTGTCTCCAACTGAATGGTGGCCCTGCCCATCCACTTTATCTGAAAATCAGCCCCAAGTGCTGACATTGTGGAACTGGAGGCCACGTGGCTGTGGAGAAGTACCTGCTAAGATTCTGGGCACAAAAATCCCTCTCTCCGTCCAGACCACTACATACCCGATTGTGCCACCTTGGAGGAACTGAGATCTCCCAGATTCCCAGAGTATACCCTACTCTTGACAAAGGATCCAAAAGTCAAGTAACTGGTTGGGAAAATGCCCAGAAAAGGGAAAAAAATTAAGACCATAGAAGGTTACTTTCTTGGGGAATAGATATCTCCTCCCATCCTTTCAGATGAGGAAGAACAATGCTTACCATCAGGGAAAGACACAGAAGTCAAGGCTTCTGTATTCCAAACATCCAAAATAAATATTCAATGGGCTCAGGCCATGGAAGAGCTCAAAAAGGATTTTGAAAATCAAGTTAGACAGGTGGAGGAAAAACTGGGAAGAGAAATGAGAGAGATGCAAGAAAGCATGAAAAACATATCAACACCTTGCTTAAAGAGACCCAAAAAATGCTGAAGAAAATAACACCTTGAAAAATAGGCTAACTCAATTGGCAAAAGAGGTTCAAAAGGCCAGAGGAGAAGAATGCTTTCAAAAGCAGAATTAGCCAAATGGAAAAGGAGGTCCAAAAGCTCACTGAAGAAAATAGTTATTTAAAAATTAGAATGGAACAGATAGAGGCTAATGACTTTATGAGAAACCAAGAAATCACCAAACAAAACCAAAAGAATGAAAAAATGTAAGAGAATGTGAAATATCTCATTGGAAAAACAACTGACCTGGAAAATAGATCCAGGAGAGAAAATTTAAAAATTATGGGACTACCTGAAAGCCATGATCAAAAAAAGAGCCTAGACATCATCTTTCATGAAATTATCAAGGAAAACTGCCGTGATATTCTAGAACCAGAGGGCAAAGTAAATATTGAAAGAATCCACCAATCACCACTGGAAAGAGATCCAAAAAGAGAAACTCCTAGGAACATTGTGGCCAAATTCCAGAATTCCCTGCTCAAGGAGAAACTATTGTAAGCAGCTAGAAAGAAACAATTCAAGTCTTGTGGAAATACAGTCAGGATAACACAAGATCTAGCAGCTTCTACCTTAAGGGATAGAAAGGGAATAGGATATTCCAGAAGTCAAAGGAACTAGGACTAAAACCAAGAATCACCTACCTAGCAAAACTGAGTATAATAATTCAGGGGAAAACATGGTCTTTCAATGAAATAGAGGACTTTCAAGCATTCTTGATGAAAAGACCAGAGCTGAAAAGAAAATTTGACCTTCAAACACAAGAATTAGGAGAAGCATGGAAAAGTAAACAGGAAACAGAAGTCATAAAGGACTTACTAAAGTTGAATTGTTTACATTCCTACGTGGAAAGACAATATTTGTAACTCTTGAAACTTTTCAGTATCTGGGTAGTTGGTGGGATTACACACACACACACACGCACACACACACACACATGCACAGAAACAGAGAGCACAGAGTGAATTGAATAGAATGGCATCATATCTTAATAAAATGAAATTAAGCAGTGAGAGAGAAATATATTGGGAGGAGAAAGGGAGAAATGGAATGGGGCAAATTATCTCTCATAAAAGAGGCAAGCAAAAGTCTTTTCAGTGGAGGGAAAAAGAGGGGTGGTGAGAGAAAAACATGAAACTTACTCTCATCACATTAGGCTAAAGGAAGGAATAAAATGCACACTCATTTTGGTATGAAAACCTATCTTATAATACAGGAAAGTGGGGAGAAGGGGATAAGCACGGTTGTGGGGGAGGGAATGATGGAAGGGAGGGCAGTGGGAGGAGGGAGCAATTTGAAGTCAACACTCTTGGGGAGGGATGATCCAGAGAGAACAGAAGCAATGGGTAGCAGGATAGGATGGAGGGAAATATAGTTAATCTTACACAACATGACTATTATGGAAGTCATTTGCAAAACTATACAGATACGGCCTATATTGAATTGCTTGCTTCCCAAAGCAAATGGATGGGAAGGGAGGGATGAAGAGAAGTTGGAAGTTAAAGTTATAGGAACAACTCTTGAGTATTGTTCTTACTACTAGGAAATAAGAAATACAGGTAATGGGGTATAGAAAGTTATTTGGCCCTACAGGACAAAAGAGAAGATGGGGACAAGGGAAGGAAGGGATGTTAGAAGAGAGGGCAGATCACTGATAGGGGCAATTAGAATGCTTGGCGTTTTGGGGTGGGGGAGGGGAGAAATGGGGAGAAAATTCGGAACCCAAAATTTTGTGAAAATGAATGTTAAAAGTTAAATACACAAATAAATGAATGAATGAATAAATAAATAGATAAATAAATAAATGTACTTATTTTCACCAGTTAACTTTTTCACCTCCTTTTCCATTTGTCCAATTTTTCCTTTTAAGGAAAAGGAGTTATTTTCTTTTTTTCTAGTTTTAAGGAGTTATTTTCTACAGTTAGGTTTTGTATTTCCTTATCCATTTGCCCAATTTTCCTTTTTAATTCTTCAGTGAATTATTTTTTCATGTTTTTAAAATCATTAGCCAATTTTTCTTCTACCTCTCTAATTTGGCTTTTAAAATCTTTCTTGAGCTCTTCCAAAATGCTCTTTGAAATTGAGACTAGATCATTTTCCCTTTTGAGGTTTCCTATGTGAGCACATCTCAATGCTGTCCTCTTCTGAGTTTGTATTTTGGTGTTTGTCCCCATAGTAAAATTCTATGGTCTGTGCTTTTCTGGTTTGCTTCTTGCTCATGATGATTGCCTTTTTCCTGGTCTTTGAAGTGTATCTCTGCTTCTGGGACACAGGAGGCTCTGTCCCACATTTCTTGTGTTGAGAACTTGAGATTTTGTGTATTGTGGGTTCTAGTTTTTTCAACTATAAGCTAGAATGCTGCAGCTTACCCGAAGTTGGCTGGTCTGTGCCAAGGCCTAGGCTAGGTGAAATCTATCTGAATTTCCCCTGGGGTTACACTGAAGTTCACTGCATGAAGTGATAGGAAGGGTGGTCTGGCCACAAGAGGTCTCTTCCCTGAGCTAGAGCACAGGAAGACTCAGTGACTGGTGAACCCTTTTCTACACTGTTGTCTGTCCAATTCCCCTGACTGTGCTAAGGCATGCCTAGAGTCTTTCTGTTGGAGCTTACAGGTTCCACCCCTATCCCTGGGGCTCAGGATCTTCTCTTGGTTCATTGAGGAATGTTATAGGGCAGCCTTCAAGGAGGAGGGAGAAGAGAAACATGAGAAGGATCTTGATTAAACTGAGAAGCAGAAACTTGAATGGAAGCATTAAAATTTCCTAATTATTAAAACTGGGGCTGTGCAATGTATACACATACTTTCAAAAAGCATTTATTAAGACTTGAAACTATGACATGGAAATTGTCATTGTTGGAGAGGCTATTGAAAGGAGGACGCATTAAAAACAGTTGGGAAAATTGGAGGAAAAATATCTGAAATTATGAGAAAAGTTGGTTATCTTTCTAACCTAGTGTTCTCATTATTAAGCATATACTTCAAAGAAATCAAAATCCTGTATATACCAGATTACAAGGTATCCAAGAAGTCCTTTTTGTCCCAAATTCATTCATTTATTTATTTTCAATGTTTAAAAATCACTTCCACAAGTTCCAAATTTTCTCCCCCTCACTGCTCCCTCCCACCCCAAGACAGAATGCAATCTTATATGGGCTCTATACATACATTCTCAGTAAATACATTTTCACATTATTGCAGCAAAGAATTAAAATGAATGGGAGAAATCATGAAAAAAAACCAAACAAAACATAACAAAAGAGAAAACTCCATTCTGCTTTCTGACTCCATAGTTCTTTCTCTGGATATGGATGATATTTTGCATCATGATTCCTTTGGAAATGTTTTACATCCTTGCATTGCTGTGAAGGACTAAGTCTATAAAAAATAGTCCTTGTGCACTGTGGTTGCTGTGGTGTATAATGTTCTCCTGGTTCTGCTCACTTCATTCAGTATCAGTTCATCTGAGTCTATCCAGGTATTTCTGAAGTTTGCCTGTTTGTCAACACAATAGTATTCCATTACATTCCTATACCATAGCTTATTCAGCCATTTCCCAGTTGATGGGTATTCCCTCAATTTCCAGTTCTTGACCACTAAAAAAAAGAGATGCTATAAATATTTTTGTATATGTGGGTCCTTTCCCTTTTTTATGATTTCTTTGGGATACAGCTCTAGAAGCAGTATTGCTGAGTCAAAAGGTAAGTGCATTTTTACAGGCCTTTGTGAATAGCTCTAAATTGTTCTCCCAAATGGATAGATCAGCTCACCACTCCACCAACAATGAATTAGTGTTCCCGCTCTCCCACATCTTATCCAATATTTATCATTTTCCTGTTTTTTCACGTTAGCTAATCTGATAGGTATGATATAGTACCTCAGAATTGTTTTGATTTGCATCTCTCTAATCAATAGTGACTGAGAGCATTTTTTCATATGACTATATATAATTTTAATTTCTTCCTCTGAAAACTACTTGTTCGTATCCTTTGACCACTTATCAATTGGAAAACAACTTGTGTTCTTGTGAATTTGACTCAGTTCTCTATATATTTTAGTAATGAGGCCTTTATCACAGTTACTAGTTGTAAAAATTTTTTCCCAGTTTCCTACTTCTCTCCTAATCTTGGTTGCATTGATTTTGTTAGTGCAAAAACTTCAATTTAATATAATCAGAATTATCCATTTTGCATATTATAATATTCTATGTCACTTGTTTGGTCATAAATGCCTCCCTTCTCCATGATTCTGACAAATAAACTAGTCCTTGCTTCCCTAATTTGTTTATAGTATCAGTCTTTATACCTAGATCATGTACTCATTTGGACTTTCTGGTATACAGTGTCAGGCATTGGTCTATGCCCAGTTTCCATCACACTATTTTCCAGTTTTCTCAGCAGTTTTTGTCAATAAGTTCTTATGCCAGAATCTGGGATCTTTGGGTTTATCAAACAGTAGATTGCTAATAGTCATTTAGTACTGTATCATGTATCCAACATATTCCACTGGTCTATTCCTCTGTTTCTTAGGCAGAACCAAGTGGTTTTGATGATTGCTGCTTCATAATACAATTTAAAATCTGTCTGTAGCATTTCTTTTCATTAATTCCTTTGATATTCTGGACATTTTGTTCTTTTAGATGAATTTTGATAATTTTTCTAGCTCTATAAAATAGTTTTTTGGTAGTTTGATCGGTATTGCACTGAATAAGTAAATTAAATGGAATTGTCATTTTTATTATATTAGCTCAGTCTACCCATGAGCAACTGATGTTTCTCTAATTATTTAAATCTGATTTCATTCGTTTGAAATGTGTTTTGTAATTGTGTTCATATAGTCGCTGAGTTTGTTTTGGCACATAAACTCCCAAATATTTTACAGTGTCTACAACTACTTTAAATTGAATTTCTCTTTCTATGTCTTCCTGTTGGGCTTTGTTAGTAATATTTAGAGATGCAGATAATTTATGTGGGTTTATTTTGTATCCTGCAACTTGGCTAAAATTGTTTATTATTTCAAGTATTTTTATTTGATTGTCTAAGTATGCGATCATGTGGTCTGCAAAGAGTAAAAACTTGGTTTCTTCTTTGACTATTTAACTTCATTCTATTTTTCTCCTGCTCTTATTACTAAAGCCAGCATTTCTAGTACCATATTGAATAACAGTGTTGAAAATGGGCATCTTTGTTTCACCCATGATCTTATTATAAATGCATTTAGCTTATCCCCATTACAAATAATGCTTACTGTTGCTTTTAGGTAGATACTACTGATTGTTTTAAGGAATATTCCATTTCTTCTTATGTTCTCTGGTGTTTTCAATAGAAATTGGTGTATTTTATCAAAAGCTTTTTTTTTTTGCAACTATTGAGATAATCCTATGGTTTATGTTACTTTTGTTGTTGATATGATCAATTATGCTGTTAGTTTTCTTAACTCTGAAACAGCCCTGCATTCTTGATATACCTACCTGATCAAAGTGTATTATTCTCATGATGTTACTGAGATCTTTTTGCTAATACCTTATTTAAAATTTTTGCATCTATTTTCATTAGGGACATTGATCTATAATTTTCTTTCTCTGTTTTGGCTCTTTCTGGTTTATATGCCTGCACCGTATTTGTATAATAAAAAGAATTTGGAAGGACTTTTTCTTTGTCAGTTTTACCAAGTCATCTATATAGTACTGGAATTAACTATTCTTGAAATGTTTGATAGAACATTTGCTTGTAAATCCTGGAGGTTTTTTTCCTAGAGAGTTCATTGATGGCTTGTTCAATTTCTTTTTCTGAGATGGGGATATTTAAATATTTCACTTCGTCTGTTCATCTGAGCAACTTATATTTTTGTAAATATTCATCCATTTCACTAAAATTGTCAAATTTATGGAAATGCAGTTGGACAAAGTAATTTTTTAATTATTGTTTTAATTTCCTCCTCTTTGGAGGTGAGCTCACCCTTGTCCTTTTTGATATTGGTAATTTGTTTTTCTTCTTTCATTTTTTTGAATCAAATTAACCAGAAGGAGGGGGTGGAGCCAAGATGACAGAGTAGAAATATGGATTTCTTTTAACTCTACCTCAATAGCCAATAAAATACCTGAAAAATGACTCTAAAAAAATTCCAGAGCAGCAGAAGCCACCAAATGACAGAGTGAAGGAGAATTCCAGCTGACGGCAGCCAGGAAGACTGAAAGGACAGCTCTATTGCATCAGGTTCAGAGTGGAGCCCAGTGCAGCCTTGGCCACACAGCACAGGAGGAGCAGGACTGGAGCAGGCATTAGATAGATAGAAGCTGTAGTTTACAGATTCCTCAACCCACAAACACCAAAGATGGCTTCCAAGGTCAATGAGAAAGCTCTTTCACCTGGGTGAGAAGGGAGAGAGGTCCATCCCAGCCCCAGGGCAAAGGCAGCCACTGGATAGCAGCATCAGTCACTGTATCTGCAGCATCCATTTTTGAAGCCCTCAGCCTAGGGGGAAGTGAGTAGCTGATCTGGGTCTCAGCCCTGAGTGGCAGTCCTGGGGTGAGGAGGATTATTAACATAGTGGAGTTGGTGGAGGCTCTGGAGAAGGAACCCTACTTGCAAATCCTGGACAGAAAAGGTTGTGCCTAGACCAGAGCTCAGACCAGGAGAGAAGCAAACTCCTCTCCCTTGATTGCACCACCTTGGAGGAACTAAGAACTTACAGGTCCCTAGAGTATGCACTCCACTTGACAAAGGACTCAAAAATCAAGTAGCTGGCTGGGAAAATGTCCAACAATGGGAAAAATAAGATTGTAGAAGGTTAGCTTTTTGGTGAACAGGTATTTTCTTCCATCCTTTCAGATGAGGAAGAACAAAGTATACCATCAGAGGAGGACCTAAAAGTCAAGGCTTCTGCTTCCAAAACCTCAAAAAAATATGCAATGTTCTCAAAATAAACAATAGCAGAGATCAAAAAGGATTTTGAAAATCAAGTAAGAAAGTAAGTAAGAGAAATGAGAGTGACGCAAGAAAATCATGAAAAGAGATCAACAGCTTGCTAAAGGAGACCCAAGAAATGCTGAAGGAAATAACACCTTTAACAATAGACTAATCTTAAGGGAAAAAGAGGTCCAAAAAGTCAATGAGAAGAAGAATGCTTTAAAAAGAAGAATGGAACAAATGGAAAAGGAGCTTCAAAAGCTCACTGACGAAAATAGTTCTTTAAAAATTAGAATGGGGCAAATGGAAGCTAATAACTTTATGAGAAACCAAAACATGACAAAACAAAAGCAAAAGGATGAAAAAGTAGAAGACAATGTGAAATATCTCATTGGAAAAACAACTGGCCTGGAAAATAGATCCAGGAGAGACATTTGAAAAATTATGGGACTACCAGAAAGCCATGATCAAGATAAGCGTGTAGACATCATCTTTCATAAAATCATCAAGGAAAACTTCCCTGATATTCTAGAACCAGAGGGCAAAATAAATATTGAAGAATCCACTGATCACCTCCTGAAAGAGATCTGAAAAGAAAAACTCCTAAGAATATTGTAGCCAAATTCTAGAATTCCCAGATCAAGGAGAAAATATTGCAAGCAGCCAGAAAGAAACAATTTGAGTATTGTGGAAATACAATCAAGATAAAACAAGATCAAGCAACTTCTACATTAAGGGATCAAAGGACTTGGAATATGATATTCCAGAAGTCAAAGAAGCTAGGATTAAAACCAAGAACCTCCCACCCAGCAAAACTGAGTATAATACTTCAAGGGAAAAAATGGTCATTCAATGAAATAGAGGACTTGCAAGCATTCTTGATGAAAAGACCAGAACTAAATAGAAAATTTGACTTACAAGCGCAAGAATCAAGAAAGCATGAAAAGGTAAACAGGGCAGAGAAATCCTAAGGGACTTACTAAAATTGAAATGTTTACATTTCCACATGGAAAGATAATATTTGTAAAACCTGAAACTTTTCTCGGTATTTGGGTAATTGGAGGGATTATATACATATAAAGAGAGGGCACAGGGTGAGTTGAAGAGGAAGTGATGATATCTAAAAAGTAAAATTAAAGGGTGAGAAAGGAATATATTGGGAGGAGAAAGGGGAAATGGAATGGGGCAAATTATCTCTCATAAAAGAGGCAAAAAAATCTTTTTCATTGTAGGGCAAAAGTGGGGAGGTAAGAGGGAAAAAGTGAAGCTTACTCTGATCACATTTGACTTAAGGAGGGAATAACATGCACACTCAATTTGGTTTGAAAATCTATCTTACACTACAGGAAAGTAGAGGAAAAGTGAATAAGTGGGGTGTGGGGAGGAAGTATAGAAGGGAGGGCAAATGGGAGGAGGTATTAATTAGAAGTAAATACTTTTGGGAGGGACAAGGTCAAAAGAGAGAATAAAATAAATTTGGTGCAGGATAGGATGGAGGGAAATATAGTTAGTCTTTCACAACATGACTATTATGGTAGTCTTTTGCATAACTATACATAAATAGCCTATATTGAATTCCTTGCCTTCTCAGTGGGGAAGGGTGGGGAGGAAGAAAGGGAGAGAAGTTGGAATGCAAAGTATTAGGAAGGAATGTTCAGAATTATTTTTCATGCGTCTGGTAAATAAACAATACAGGTAATGTGGTATCGAAATCTATCTTACCCTACAAGAAAATAGAGAAGATGGGGATAAGGGAAGAGAGGAGTTGATAGAAGAGAGGACAGATTGGGGGAAGGGGTAATCAGAATGCACAATATCTTGGAGTGGATGAGGGGTGAAATGGGGAGAAAATTTGGAACTCAAAATCCTGTGAAAATGAATGTTGAAAACTAAAAATGCATTAATTAATTAATTAAAGAGAAAAAAAAGAAAAAGGGAAGGAATTATAGAAGTCCCAACTGAGCTGCCTCTTGGAGTAGGAGGCCAGCAGACTACAGGGGAGAGGTAAGCATTTCAGCCTTGGGCAAGTGAATAGAGTCAAGAGTAGGTTGGATAAGATTGGAGACCAAAAGGTAAAAAGCATTTAACTGGAACAGATTGTGTGAATAGTTTCAGATCTGAGACAATTTACAGATAAAATTGACAATTTGTAATTTAATTTAACAAACATTTATTAAGCACATACTGTATAAAGACCAAAAAAAGCAGTGCCTGCCTTCACAATGATAAGAAATACCTTATAAATACAAAATACATAAAAAGAAATGAAAAGTAACGGAGATGGGAGTTGAGAGTTAATATCACCTCTATTTGATTTTGAGGGGAAGTGAAATCAGGAAAGGTCTCATGAAATATATGGCCTTTGAGATGGGCTTTAAAGAGAGATAAGTATTTAAAGGGACAGAAGTGAGGGGGGAGAGCATGCCAGACATGGGAAACAGCCTTGCAAGACTAAAGACAGGAGATAGAATGCATGGAGAAAAGCAAGTATTCATATGACTTACATACAATACAGGATCATGAGTGTTGAGTGAGATAAAAAGACCAACAAAATAGGACCACAACAACAAAGGGTAATGGTAAATTTAGTTATCTTTCTACAAGTATTCCAAAGGAAGGATTTCAGTGATATCTTCTAAAGGAAAGTAGAAAGTGAAAGGAAATCCTATGCTAAGAAATGAAAATGACTCTCAATACTATTTAAGAGAGAATGACTTAGAGGCCAGATAACTCAAGAAGCTGAGACAAAGGCTCACTGGTCTCCCAAACTATCCTCAGCATCACCATGACCTCCTGGACCTTGTTGCCAGTTGCCTTGATGCTGATCTGCTTCAGTATCCTCTGCTCCTTGGACTGTGACTTGACTCAGGGCCTGAAGAAAGACTTCTCACTTCTGCACCAAATGAGCCCATTTTCCCTTGAGCCATGTTGGAAGGATGCAACCAACTTCAACTTCCCAAAGGAAGCCATGGAGGGCAGCCAGCTCCAGAGGAAAAATGGTACAGTCATTGTTCATGAGATGCTCCAGGAAATCTTCTCCATCTTTAGCCTGAATGCCACTCCTGCTGCTTGGAATCAGAACCAGTTCATGCAACTGCTCAGTGACCTGGATCAACAGATGGAGCAGCTGGAGAGGTGTGTTGAGCACGATGTGGAGTGGAGTCTTCCTTGGGAAGTGACGAGGGATAAGCCAGTACCTGCAAGGTAAGGAGCACAGTCACTGTGTCTGGGAAATCGTGAGATTAGAGATCAGGAGGTTCTTTCTGTTCATGAGCATATTTACAAGAAAACTTGGGAACTAAAGAAGAAGGAATTGACTCTCAGAACACTTCAGGTCCTTGATGAATTTTCTGTTTCCTAAAACCAAGTAGTCTATGATTAGTGAGGATATCTTTAAAAAAAACCCAAATGAAAAAGAAATATATCTAAATTCATTGAATTATTTGTTATTTATTTATTAAATTATTATTAAGTTTTATATATAAATTATTTGAATATTATTATTCAAATGCTGGAACAGAGGGACAATACAGAGAAAAACTGTTTGACTTCACTAGTTGAAAAACAGATATTTTGTAATTTGTATTTATTTTTTATATTTGTTCTGTTAGTATATATTATTTATTTTTATCAAAGAACATATTGATATAGTATTTATGTTGAGCCTACTCTGCATTTTCATATTAAAATTCTCTTTTTAATAAAAAGCATTTACTAATGTGTCCTTATAAAAATAAATAAATCAAATTGACCAAAGATTTATCCATTTTATTGTTTTTCTTTTCCATAAAACCAGCCCTTAGTTTTATTTATTAGATCAATAGTTTTCTTTATTTCAATTTTATTAATCTCTCCTTTGGTTTTCACTATTTCTAATTTGTTTTTTAATTGGGGATTTTTAATTTGTTCTGTTTCTAACTTTTTCAGTTTCACAGACAATTCATTGATTCCTCTCTCTCTGTTTTATTTACGTAAGCATTCAGAGATATAAAACTTCCCCTAAGAACTGCTTTCGTTGCATCCCATAAGTTTTGGTAGGTTGTTTCAATATTGTCATTGTCTTGAATGATGCTACTGATTGTTTCTATGATTTGTTGCTTGACCCACTCATTCTGTAGGATTAGATTATTTAATGTCCAATTAATTTTTGGTCTATCTTTCCATGGCCCTTTTTTACACATACTTTTTATTGCATCGTGATCTGAAAAGGATGTATTGATATTTCGGCCATTCTGCACTGGATTTGAAGTTTTTATGCCCTAGTACATGGTCAATTTTTGTACATGTGCCATGTACCACTGAGAAAAGGTATATTTCTATCCCCATTCAGTTTTCTTCAGAGATCTATCTTATCTGCATTTTCCAAAATTCTATTTACCCCCTTAACTTCTTTTTTGTTTATTTTGGTGTTAGATTTATCAAGTTCAGAAAAGAGGAGGTGGAGGGCCCTCAGCAATATAGTTTTGCTATCTGTTTCTTTCTGTAACTCCCTTAGCTTCACCTCTAAGAATGTGGGTGCTATATCACTTGGTACATAGGTTTAGTAATGACATTACTTCATTGTCTATGGTACCATTTAGCAGAATATAGTTTCCTGCCTTATCTCTTTTGATAAGTTCTATTTTTACTTTTGGTTTGTCTGAGATTAGCATTGCTACCTCTGCTTTTTTAAACTTCCACTCAAGTTTAATATATTCTTCTCCAGCCTTTTACTTTTATCCTGTATGTATCCCCCTGTTTCACATGTGTTTCTTGTAAACAACCTATTGTAGGATTATGATTTTTGATCCATTATGCTATCTGCCTCTGTTTTATGGGAGAGTTCATCCAATTCACATTCACAGTTATGATTAGTATCTGTCTTTTTCTCCATTCTGTTGTCCCCATTTATGCTTTTATTTCTCCCTTCTCCCTTGCCTTCTTCAAGTTTTACTTTTGACCACTCCCTCACTCGTTCTTCCCTCCCTTCTATCAGTCGCCCTCCCTTTTCTTTCCCTTTTCCCTTATTACTTCTTCCTTCCTTTTTAACACTCCCTTTCTTATCCTTTCTCCTTCTACTGCCTATAGGGAAAGTTGAGTTTCTATACTTAACTGAATATGTTGTTCCCACCTCAAACCAAATCAGATGAGAGTAAATCTCAAATAATGCTCATCTCCCTCACTTCTTTCTTTCTACTATAATATGCTTTTGTGCCTTTACCTGTGAAGTAATTTACCTTTTTTTCTGCCTCCTCATTTTCTCTTCTCCCATTATAATCCTGTCCCACACTTTAATCATGTTTTTTATCTTGACATCAGTTAATTCATACCCCCTCCCTCTATCTATGTATATCCCTTTTAAATGTCATAATAAATATGCAATTCCCAAGGTTAACAAGAACCATTCTCCCATATAGGGATGTAAACAAATTGCCCAAATTGAATAACAAGTGTTTTCCCCTGTTTACCATTTTATGCCTCTGTTGAGTCTTATATTTGAAGATCAAATTTTCTATTGAGCTCTGGCCTTTTCATTAGGAAGGTCTGGAAATCACTTATTTCATTGAACATCCATCTCCTTGCCTAAAAGATTGTGCTCAATTTTGCTGGGCAGTTGATGCTTGGTTGTAGTCCAAACTCATTTGCCTTATGGAATATCATATTCCAATCCCTCTAGTCTTTTAATGCAGAAGCTACAAGGTCCTATGTGATCCTGATTGTAGTTCTTTGATATTTGAATTGTTTCTTTCTACCTGCTTGCAGAATTTTCTCCTTGATCTGATGATTCTGGAATTTGCTGACAATAGTCCTTGGTGTTTTCAATTTAGGATCTCTTTCAGGAGGTGATTGCTGGATTCTTTCAATGATTGTTTTGAACTCTGAATCTAGGACCTCAGGGCAGTTTTCCTTGATATTTTCTTTCCCTGATGGTAAGCATTGTTCTTCCTTATCCAAAAGAATGGGAGAAGATACCTGTTCACCAAGAAAGTAACCTTCTATAGTCTTATTTTTTTCACTTTTTTGGGTATTTTCCCAACCAGTTACTTAATTTTGGGTCCTTTGTCAAGAGTAGGGTATACTCTGGGGATCTGTAAGACCTCAGTTCCTCCAAGGTGACACAATCAAGCATGTACACTGGTCTGGGAGTAGAAAGAGACTTTTGTGCCCAGAATCTTAGCAGTTTCCTCCCCACAGCCACCTGGCCTTCAGTTCTGCCAAGTCAGCACTGGGGGCTGATTTTCAGATAAACTGTGGGGGCAGGGACATCATTCAATGTGAGATAAAGATCCATTCCCTCAGGACCTCTACACAGGATGGAGGTAAGACTCAGCTCCTCAGTTCCCCCAGGGGTTTTACAATCCAACAATGGATGCGGGCTGCTGCAGGGGCTGCTGTGGGAACTGCTGATGCCTGCTTGATGTGGCCTCTGCGGTCGCTGCCTGAGGCCATAGCTATGGGAAAGCCCTTCTCCCTTCCCAGCCAGATGAAAAAAAATCCTGTCACTGACCTTTGGTGCCTGTGGGTTGAGGGATCCAAGAACCCACTGCTGCTGCAACTAGGGATTCTGTGACTGGAGATTCTGCCCCCGAATGCTGGTCATGAGCTGCTCGCTGTGGCCAAAGCTGGGCTGGGCTCTGCTCCATGTCCGGTGAAACAGACATTTCCCATGGGTCTTCCAGGTCACCTTGGGCTGGAAAAACCTCTACTCTGTTGTTCTCCTCTTCTGCTGCTCCAAAATTTGTTGAGAGTCCCTCTCTGCATGTATTTCATGGGCTGTGTGGGGAGAGTCTGCATATGTGTATCTTTCTACTCTGCCATCTTGGCCCTGCCCTCAATAATTTTTTGAAAGATACTATCTAGGCTCTTTTTTTCATCATGGATTTTTTGTAGACCAATAATTCTTAGATTTTCTCTCCTGGATCTCTTTTCCAGGTCGGTTGTTTTTCCAATGAGATATTTGTTGTTTTCTCCTATTTTTCGTTCTTTAGACCATATTTGGACTGATTCTTGATGCTTCAGAGAGTCATCAATTCCTACTTGCCCAATGCTAATTTTTAATGAATTGTTTTCTTCAGTTAACTTTTGTACCTCCTTGAAAAAAGAGTTATTTTCTCTAGTTAGGTTTTGTACTTCCTTTTTCCTTTGACCAAATTTACTTTTTAAAGAGCTGATTGTATTTTTAAAATCATCGTCAAATTTTCTTCTATTTCTTTGATTTGGCTTTTAAATCTTTCTTGAGCTTTTCCAAGAATACTCTTTGGCAGTAGGACCAGTTCATATTCCCTTTTGAGATTTTAGATATGGGTATGGTGTCAATGATTTCCTCTTCTGAATTTGTATTTTGTTCTTCCCTGTCCCTGTAAAAAGATTCTATGGTATTTGATTTTCTAATTTGCTTCTTGCTCATGGTAATTGCCTTTTTCATGGCTTTTTAAATGAATCTCTGCTTCTGGGGCACAAGGGACTCTGTCCCATGTTCCTTGTGTTGGGAGCTATCGTCCTGGTTTCCAATTTTGTGTTCCATGGCCTCTGGTTTTTTCTACAAGAAGCTATATAATGTTGCAGTTTACCTGATGCTGAACTCCAAGTCCAAGGACAAGTGAGGTTTTTCTGAATTTCCCTGGACAGATATCAGCACATAAAGGATTAGTGCAGCCTTGGGTGAGGAGGAGATCTCCAGCAGCCAGAATACACCTACCCTATACCTCCCACTGTAAGCTTCAGTGTAATTCCAGGGAAATGAAGGGGCCGAGCCAAGATGGTGGAGTGAAAGCAGACACTATACCCATATCTGAAACTCTCTAAGACAGGTGCAAAGTGTATGCCTTCTCAAAGTGCTCCTGAAGTTTGAATCCCAAAGTTTCAGGACTGTTACTACTAGAACCTCCTTTTCTGATATCCACTGTCCAAAACAATTTATCAGCTGACATCATCTCATTTCTCCTTCCCAACTTGATTAACCAAATTGTTTACATTTAGTTTATGTCTTGCCTTATTCTATGGGGTCTTGTTGTTGACAATTACTGGCTCCGCACCCCGCCCCCCCCACCTGGGCACAGGATCTCCCGTTGGTTCACTCAGGTGGGACTTGAACTCTGTAAGGTAGAGAGATATGTAGCGTCAGCATTCTATAGGGATTCCAACACTTGACATGCATATGGGAGTTACACATACTTCAGAGAAACTTCATGAGTATTCTAGAAAGTAAGGAAAGGATTCCAATCCAATCTATGAAGAATCTCTTTGTAACATATATTTTCTAAGCTTGATCCTTCTTTTACCTGTATGTACTGGTGGGAGAGGGTGTCTTAAACTTTTTGAGGGAATCCTTGTACCTATTCCTCTTATTATACCATCTTAGTAAATATCCCTATTGAAATGCTAATAAACCCTTATTGGCTAACTATTGTTCACTAGAAAATCAATGGGGAGCACACCAGTTGCCTCTCATAAGTGATAGTACTAGAAACTCAAAACCACTCTGGGCTATTCCTAGTAAGTGGAGAGGAATAATAACTATTTGGGGCAGGGATTTTAGAAAACCAATGGAAGTGGGAGTTGAGAGAGTGAGACCAGAGAGGATGCTGTAAGAAACTACACACACACGCACACACACGCGCACACACACACACGCACACACACATATATTTCACTCTAGTAAAGTAAGTAGGATAAAGAAACATAAAAATTACAGTGATAATATAAATTTAAAAATACTTAAAATATCAGGATTCAGATAAATTTAATGATCAATTTGGTTCCAAAAGAACAATGACAAATCAATTCTCTCTCTTCTTGACTGAGTAGCTTACTATACCCATGAAATATTGCATTCACTGTCATCGCTTCAATTCATTCTCCTTAACTTTTTTCCTTTTTTACATGGATGAGTTCTATAGGTATGAAGGTAGATATTTCTGATATGTAAGAGGTAAAAATAACCAATATAATATTTAAAATATGAAGATTATGAAGAAGCATTGTGTCTGACTTTGAAGTTGGTATGCCGTTTAGATTAGGGATTTGGCAAACTATGACCCAAGGGGCAAGTCAGGCCCATGGGATATATAATTTGTCAATCCATGGTTTAGATATTACACAGACTCTATCCTCATCAGAGGTTAGTTTTCTAGGCTATCTGGTCATATGATGACAGCTCTAGTTTGTTTCTTATACAAAAATAAAATCAAGGTTCTGTTTAGCATTGCCAAGTACCTGATGTTTCTAATCTTTTTGGCATTTTTTAGAAGTCAAGTTATATCTATCGTACCCAGTTGTTCATCCAGTTGGATATGGCCAGGACCAATGTGGTGGATGAAGTTATTATAAATCTGAGGCATCAATCCAAAAACATGACTGTAATAGGTTGCCAAAGTGTGTAGTACATAACAAAATAGTCTCACTCACAGCTCAAAGTAGGTGACTGATCAAAGTTAGTAAAAGAAAGGAGGATAATGTTCAAGACCTGTAGAAACAGACTAAGCACAAAGATGCTAGCCTTGGGTCCACCGGATCATAGTGAGTTTTAGTCTAGCAGCTGAATAGCTGTCTGGAAGAAAAATTTCTCTGACAATCTAAGGCCCTATGGAGACTTTCTAATCCCAGATTTCTAGTCCCATTCTACAAAGTAGGTACTTAACACTTATTAATTTGAATCTAAGGTCTAATGTCTACTATTCTGCAAATTCCACAGAGATTTAAAAAGGCAGGAGTAACACAGAGAGTGCACAGATAGATGTGCAACCAAGTCCAAGGATCTATGGTTTACATGGAAGTTAGTGAGGACTAAATAGCATGAGAAATTTCCCCAGTTCATAGTAGTTTGGTTAAATGGGGATCATCTGATGATTTGGCTTATAACTCATATCTTTCTATGAAGCCTTCAGTATGACAATTTAGAATACATTTCTCATTGAGTCTGGCTTCTTATTTGAATAGCACTGGTCCTGGATTCAGAGAACCTGAATTCAAATTGTACCGCTTATTAGTCAGCATACCTTTATTAAACACCTACTATGTGGCAGACCTTGTACTATATTCCTTACTACTTCACTTTTAAAAAATCACTTAGCCACCATGAGCCTCAGTTTTCTCATCTGAAAAATGAATTTTTTGACTAGATTGCCTCTCTCCGGTTCTAACACCATGATGCTAGAATCCTATAAACTCTTGCAACCTGAAAACTTCTCATCATAACTCTCAGATTTTGTAAATTCTTGGAGGGCAATGTACCCTTCTTTCCTCTCCAACTACCTTCTTATCTTTCTCTACTTAATTGATGAATTCATTCAGTTTGTTGTATCCAAACTTAATTTACACTAGAATTTCTTGGTTACTCCACCTTCATTGTGAAGTTAGGGAATTTGATTTGACCATTTATGTCACAGCTAGGGTCTGAGCCACATAGAGAAATACATCTAAGCAGAAATATAAGGGAGGGAAGTACAAGAAAGTGCCATAAAGTCTAACTAGGCAGTTAAACTCCAGAGTCCAGGAATTCCAAGTCAAAAAATTGGTACTTGTGGACAAGGTTACTGATCTATGATCCTGGAAGATAGGCCTGTTATCATCTTTGCTGGTTGAGATTGCCTACTGGGTGTGCATAGTCCTGGAACAATATGCATTACTCTTAGATATAGCTCAGGAATCTACAGACATTTTTATCCTTTAATGAAACAAGAGCAGAGACTCTAGAATTACCTAACTATTAGATATATTTGCTCTTATGGCTTCTCAGTCTAGATCATGTAATATCTGGGAATGACTCCCCTAGAAATTGTGGGGCTCCCTGGGAAGTCAAGATTTTTTAGAGGTCTAGACCATGCTCATTTTGAAAATAAGAATCAAAATGTTTCTTCCACTTTCTTGATCATTTGAATTTATTTCCATTGCAAGCTAAATTTTACTTTTACTCTCTCGGAAATGAAATCACAATCCATTATATTTTTGTAACTTTATGTTCTTTTAGAATTCAATTAAATTCATTCTGCAAAAACTAATGAAGTACTAACCATGTTCAAAGTCATGCGCTAGATGCTAGTTTTACAAAGATTAACAATTGGAGGGATTAAAAATGTTTTGGTGGTTAGCAGTTTGGTTGATTATTATAGGAAGATAAGAATTTTGAAAGGTAAAGTTGAAAAAGGGATACTCTTCAAGGATCGGAGGCTACTTATGCACATTCATTGAGATGGAAGATGGAACTTAGAAAATGGGAAACAGTTACCTATTTGACTGGAACATAGAATGCCTGAAGGAAAGTAATATGAAAAAAAAGATGAGACGTGTACCTTGAAGCCAATTTTAGATGGTTTTCAATTCCTGTTTTAGGAATTTGCATTTTATCTTGGAAGCAATAGGGAGTCAGTTATTTTTCTTTAAAAAGCGAGTGTTTATTAAGCACCTTTTGTGTTCCATGCACTATGTTAAGCACTTTGAAAATATTATCTTATTTTATTCTCACAACAACCCTGGGAGATAGTTGCTATTATGATGCCTATTTTATAGATAAAGAAACTGAAAAAAAGACAGAAATTAAATGACTTGTCCAAAGTCACACACATAGTAGGTATCTGAGACTAGAATTAAACTCAGATCTTCCTCTCTTCAGGCTGAGTGTTCTATCCACGACTCCATGAGAGTGACATAATCAATTTTATTTATTTAATCTGTTATTTTAAATTGAATATATTCATATTTGACAAAGCCATAGTTAGACAAGCTCCAACAATATCAAAGGAGTAGTGTCAATTACTCATAAAAGTTTTGTTTCTATGAACCAACTTTAAAGTAATGACCCCAGAAAGTATTGAGCTTCTGGTTGTTTACTGTGACAGAAAAGACAATCCAAATTTCTGCTTGATGGACTTGGCTCTAGTAATTTGATTGAATACACCATTTTACTTCCCTGTATATCCTCTACTACTCTACATTATACAGGAAAATAATGGGAAGACACATAGACAGCAACTGGAATTCTGTAACATGGCATGTGAGTTCCTTAAAGTCATAGAACCCGAACAGATTAATGGGTTTCCTCAATTCCTTGTACCTTCCATTAAAAAATATACAGAATAATATTTGATAAATAAAATAAAATTTGATGATATTTATATATTAACTACATGTCAAAAATGTAAATTTTATGCTTTTAAAATCATGTTATTTGAAAGAATAAACTAAGTTACACGAAAGAGCATGTGATTGCAAGACATTGATTAATTGGAAGTAATTCATCAAATGATGTGGCATTTTTACTCTCTCCTCTCAAACAGAACAGATCACATTGTTGATTTTCCTTTTCTTTTTTTCTTAAAGAAGGCATGAAAAAGTCAATGTTAAGGAAGTTTAACTTGATCTTTCTGGATGTTGCTGAAAATATTCAACTTGCGTAAAAATGTAAACTTCTGAAATTGGAGTTTGTTCATTGTTATTGCTTGAGGGGGTCCTTATTATATCTGGCTATGCTTAAAATAACTATGGGAGGAAAGGAAGTGGGAGTGTTCTTTTTGATCTTAGTGATGAGGAAAAAAAATAAACCTATGGTCCCAAAGTGCCCATAATAGGAAAAAGCATCATCAGATTCTGCAGAGGATAATCTGGCTAAACTCATCTGACTGCCTGTTATTTTTTTTCTTTTTGGCAGCCTGGAAAGTCAACTTTTTTGTTCTACCCTTATCTTATGTGGTGCCTCTCTTTTTGGCTACAAAGCACGGTACCACAGATTGTTCTAACCACCAAATGATGTGTGTGGTCAGCCATTGGTGTGGTTTTTTTCTTATGTAAATAGTTGGCATAACCCTGATATTTTACCTCCTTTGCTTCCTTACTCTATGTTCCTAATCTGTACTCACTGATATTTCTAGCATACCGAGATTACTATTACTTGGTACAGACATCAAAACTGAATATATCGTGAGTCTTTATGATTGTAAAAAGAGCTTGATAACCCAGCAGCCTGAGGTTATCTGGCCAAATCCAAGGAGCATATTTTAATCTTCTTTTCTCATATATTAGAACTATCAGAGACTTCCCAATCCTTGAGTGGATTCTAAACTCCACGAAAGCAGGGGGTTCATAGGCTTAATAATTTGACACTGTATTTCCTCTTAAGGAAGATACATAGTGCAGTGGAAAGAATAGCAGTCTTGGCATCAGAGGACCCTTATTCGAACCCTGACTCTGTTGTCTGTATGGCCTTGAACAAGTCACTTATTCTTTTTCTGACTTCAGTTCCTGATCTGCAAAATGAGGGAGTTGGACTAGACAGTATCTCAGATGTCTTGCAGTTCGAAGTCTGTGATCCTATGAGCATCAGTTTTAAAGATATAAAGGGTTATTTTAATTAATTCTCTGTCTTATAGTACTGCCCTTCTCATAGGAAGATTTTAGACAATTTTAGATTTTCACAAGAAAATTCCTGGGATTTTTAGTGTACTTCAAAATCAATATGAATTAACGGTTTCATATGATGGGAGAAAAAAAGGACTGTGATCATAATTTTCAGTAACAGAATTATAAAGTCAAAGTATTTATGCTCCTGGAGACAAGGGATAATTTCTTTCTTTTTTGTCTTTGTATCCTCAGTCCCTAGCACAGTGCAAGACACATTGCAGTTCTTATTAAAGCTTGTTGATTGTTTGGTATAGAGCACAAGAGACTTTAGATGTCAGTTTGTTCAGTACCCTCATTTTATGGATAAAGAAACTGAGGGCCGGGGAATTGTGACTTAAGTATGGTAACATGGGTAATAAAGCAACAGATATAAACTCATGTCTTCCAACTAAAACATCAGTGTTTTATCCAATAGAGTGGTCTTTGGTTTTTTTTTTTTTTGGTTCAGACTTGTTATTTCATTAGTAGTATAGAGAATTCCCACTGAGGAACTTCCATGGAGACTGACAATTGTTTTGAAATGTATAGCCTTAGAGTTGTTTGGGCCAAATGGTTAAAAGACTTGCCTAGAGTCACACAGTAAGTATGACTTAAAGGTGGTTCTTGAACACAGCTCTTTCTCTGTCTGAATTCAATTCTTTAAACTCTAGGCCACTGTGCCTATTAATAAAAGCATATTACTTAGAATTAAGTAGGTAATAGTTTTTGTGTATTCTGCCCCAAACTATATGTGGAGTATGCATTCAGTTTAGGCACCACGTTTTAGGAAGAACTTTTGACAAATTGAAACACATTCCAAGGAAGGCAATCAGAATGGTCAATTAGGGATATTTAGTCAGGAGAAGATAAGATGCAGAAATTTTGGAAGGAAAATAATCTACTGCACTCTGTATTCTAACTCCGTATTTCTTTCTCTGGATGTGGATGGCATTTTCCATCATGAGTCATCTGGAATGTTTTAGGTCCTTGAATTTTTGAGAAGGGCTAAGTCTATCAAAACCAGTCATCATGTTCAGTGTACTTTAAACATACACATACATACATACATACATATATATATATATATGTATATATATAAAACCGTTCTCTCTCATAGGGATGATGAAGTTGAACTAATAGAAAAAGCAATGAAATAAATACAAAGAATGAGAAAGAAAACCTATGTGCCTTCTGTATTTGATGCCAGTGATGAAACTTAATACAGAACAAGTTGGACATTGTTACCAATATATAGACTCCAAGTTAGAAACCTCTACTACAACTTTATGTCTACCATGATTTGGACCTGAAATTTATAAAAGAAAAATTATGAAGCTCAGATTGAAAACTATATTGGGATAGTCAGGTCCTTATATGTCCTACTTAAATCTGACTAAACATTTATTTTAATTACTGCATAAGTAACTAGGGTTTTTAAGATGAAACCCACACAGAGCAGAGCAGTGTAGCAAGAGAGAAAGAATCAACTTTTCAAGGGCTCATTCTTAGAGTTTAGATGTTAAACTCCACCTGCAGTCTAAGCAAGGGAGCTGATGCTGAGCCTGCAACAGTGCCGAATGATTCCTTTATGTATTGTGTGGGATCTGATAAATTTTTGCAGGATCCAATCCAGCTGTGCTCTCATCACATTGATTTAATGGCCCTTAAGAGAAACCATAAAAGTGCTTTCTGGTTAGTGGGGCCCAGCTGTTCCTCAGAGTATTGCATAAGACAGCAGTCCAAGTTAGCTATAGATTAATGATTAGAAGATATTGGTCTCAGCCATGTTATTATTTTCTCATGTCAAGACAGTTGTATAGCTGAGATGCAGTTTGTTAAAGTAAATTGCTAAGCCCAAATAAAGAGGCTTGGAATAGATCATCTAATTGGGCCCAGATAAGGCAATCAGACTCCCTTCCCTACTCCCAACATACTGCGTCAGTTGAACATATCTTTAATGTGTGTTTTTCTAAAGGGTGATGCGATGGCTGATGGCTGGAGGGACCACTCTGTTTTCATTACCAAGCAACAGTGCAAGAAGCCAACAAAATAATTTGAGAATAATCAGGCTCTCTGATGAGGTTAAGAACACTGAAAGTCAGTACCAGATGAATAACTGTGTTGATTTACAGTGTCATTCATGTCATCTGAGCCTTTTAGTTTCCTGCAAGCAGAAGGTTGATTGCAGTACCAGGCAATCTGTTAAGTATTAAGCGAGGGGATGAAACAGCCTATGTTGGAAGCTACTTTGTTAAGTGGCAGACAAGCAGTGCACCAAGCTTTTGCACCACTTCAGGCACCTTCAGACAATGGAGTGACCCAAAGGAGGGTCATGGCTTTTTTTTACCCCATCTAAATAATTGGGAGAAGGAGGAACAATGGTAGAGTGAAAGGAGTTTACAAAAATCAAAAGACGAGTTGGGAAAATTTCTTTTTGATTCTTTGATCAAAGCTGTGAGTCAAAAATATTCTCTGAAGGCAATATCATGCCCGGTAATTAGACGACAGGGGGCTTTGAGTAATTAATTGATGTTTTGGCAGTTTTTCATTAATATTCTATTATGAAATGTGCAATAGCTGCTATTTAAATGACAAAAATTAGTGAGATTATGAAATGTTAAATATACAAGATCATGTGAGTCTGAAGAAAAGCTTCCTAGAGTCAATCAACCTCTTAGCAATGAAAGAAGATGTTTGTTAAGTTAGTGAGAACAAGCTTATAGGGGACATATTCAAACTTCTAAAGAACAAATTATTCAAACATGTTAGAAAATTCCATCTTGATACAAAAAGTTAATGTTAATTACATAATAGTTTTATGCATTTATAAAGTGAACCCACATGGCTGTTTATCAGTTTATTTAATTTTCTGTATATTTTTTAAATGAAGTTATAGCAATTTAGAATGACTTCTCCCTACATTTAGCAAGCAGTGAAATTTTATCCTGTTATCCAATAGTTAATGTCTAAATGAATAAAAAAATAATTTTTGGTCTTAGCCAAATTCATTATTCCAGGATAGAAAGGAATCATCACTTCATCATCATTTGGTTGATAGAAAGGTGGCATTGGTATCAGGAAAGTCTGATATGGATATGGGGCCTTCCTCTCACCAATACTAGTTATGTAATCTTGGCTAAATTGCATAACATATGTCCCCCAGGTAGTCCTTTAAAGATAATCAATTGCAGAGCAGTTGTCAATATTCATTGAGAAAGGGATTTTCTTCACTGAGAATTCTATATATCAATGGAAGCAAAAATTCAGTCAAAAGTATCTGCTATCCTAGATATCTAATATTCTAATGTATCTGTGATTTCAATGCAGTCATCCCTGCTAACAATGCAGCCTGATAAGTACCTTAGCCATTTCATCCTATGTGGCTCAGTCATGTCCTTCTATATCATTATAATGTAGGCTTCTATTTCACTATAGAATGAAAGTTTATTGTTCCTTAAGAATCTACGTGGAGAAGAGCATGGGGGTTTACCAAATATGAGAAGAAGCCTTTCTCAAATCCTATTTGAATTTCAAGGCTATCAGTTGAAAATGAAGGTTGTCCAGCGATTGTCCTGCACTTTTATCATGTGACCAAACTATTGGGTTTTTTAGTCATATACGTGTATATTCACAGACATATGAATGTATATGCAGATGTATATTTATGCATATGTATACACAACCCTTTCCCACTACTTTTCCTGAGCACTTTTTCTTTTGTAAGATGTTGCTGCCTGTTCATATCCAGCATATGTTCTCCAGTTCTCATTGTGAAAGCTTCTTTTTCAGTTCTTTGGATATTGTAATATTCCATGACTAGATATTACAAGTAGTACAGAAGAAAAAGGTGTGATATTTGCTCTCAAGGAACTTATACTCAAGTTGATGAGGTAAAAAAAAGCAAAAAGTACAGAAAATGACTGGAGAATGAGATTTTGTTTCTGATACATACATATTTCATAAAAACTCAGAGGCCTTCACAAATATTGGGAGAACAGAAGAGCTGAGAGCATTTCTGGGGTACTTTAAGGTCAGTTATTCTGTTGCTGCTGTTTTGCATTAAATGTGTAGTCCAATTTCTCCCCACTGAATTAGTTTGAGAAATCAAAAGACTGGTGGTCTGAATAGGCAACAATAACCATAGTTTTAATTTGGCCAAATTCTCATATTAGGAATACTGAACCATGTAAATATTTGCCATGTACTCAGAGCTTTTTGATGCTGTAGAGCCATTTAATATAGGGTTGTAAAAAGCGCAGTGTTGCTTGAGGATGGTGAGAATTTGACATCCCTCTATGCATTTCCCCACTAGTGATGTTTTTCTTTTGCCATCAGCAAGAAGCTGGGGCCATGCAATCCCAGCTCTCTGTAGCTCTCCACTGTGGTTTTCAGTCAGCCCTGAGTCCAGGGTCCAGGATAAGAAAGAGCTGGCTGGCAGCTACCAGCAGGCAAGTCAGGAAAATGCCATGCGATATAATGCAGGCTTCTATTTCACTGTAGAGTAAAAGTTTAATGTTCCTTGAGAATCTACATCACAGGAATTCATTATGGTTATCTTGTGAATGATGGGTTATGAAAAATTATTAGTACTACATATTTTTGTGGTTTTTTGGAAACTGTGCCACAAGAGGCAAAGAGCCAGTAGCATATGCTAAGTTTAGGACTTAAGTGAGAAGTAGAATTGGTTGAGTAGTGATTTTCTTTTGTCCTTTTCTTTCAGCCAAAGATGATGGGAGATAGAAAAGTATACGATAAGCATGAAGATACCCCCCCTTCTCTGTGAGTTCAACTTATCTTAGGAATTATGGTAATATAACCAGCCCTGACTCCAGCTTAAGAAAAAAGTATCCAAAAGAAGTGCGATGAATAAAAAGCATTTATCAATAAGTCCCCCAAATTTTATTTTGTTGACATTTTTTCTTTTTCTCAATTTTCCTTTCTTGGTCACTTTGCTCCTTCCTTTGCCCTACATTTAATTGCCAGCTGAACTAGATTTATGGTTCTCTTGAAAAACAAATCCTTGAAGCATATTAGGAAGAAAAAAATAGATACTTTTAAATTCAACCAAGGCCTAATACAGCCTTCAGTTAATGAAGCCATTAATTTTTAAGAGTACTTGGATTTCAAGTTTGTGAAATTGCACTTAATGAATACAGAGAAAGGATATTAGCATTTTGTATCTCTTTGTCTTTGTCCACATCTTTTCCCCAGACCTGCAAAGGTTTCCTCCTTTCCCCTGTCTTTCTCATGCTCCTATTTCCTTCATTCCTTAAAATCCCTTCTCTTCTTTCAAAAGACCTGCATTAAATATTATCTTGTCCATGAGGCATACCTTTCCCCATCATTCCTATGTCCTAGGTAAAAGTGATCTCTCTCTTTATTGACTGATGAAAATCTCTTTAATTTTGCCTCTCATTTGTACTTCTTTCTTTCTTTTCTATCATGAAACCACACTTCCATTAGATTGTAAGGTCCTTGAGAACAAGATCTATGTGCAGTTTTTACCTTAGTGTACCAGTATCTAGCATAATGTCTTATCCAGGGATGGAGAAACTATGGCCTCCAGACCACATATGGTTTTCTAGGTCCTTGGGTGTGGCCTTTTGACTGATTCCAATTTCTACAGAACAATTCCTTTTATTAAGGAGATTTATTTTGGATTCTGACAAAGGGCCATACTTGAGCACCTAGAGGGCCACATGCAGCCTCGAGGGCACAAGTTCCCCACTTCTCCCTGGTCTTGTCCATCATGAGTACTTAATTAATTCTTATTGAATTATATTTGAGGTCCAGAAAAGGAAGCTCAGTTCCTACTGGGGAATACTGGGAAGCTTCCTAGGAGGTAGTATTTGAGTTAGGTTTTGAAAGATGGATAGGCTTTCAAGATTAATTTGCATGTGGGATGGGGCTTGCAGGCATAGGGAATGGCATAAGCAGAAGTAGAAAAGCGGGAACTTACTAGACATAAATTAGTTAGCATGAGATTAGTCTATATCAGGATTTCTTAACTTTGTTTATGTCATGGACCTCTTTAAAAGTTTGTTAAAACCTTTGAACCTTATTTCAGAATAATGTTTTTAAATGTATAAAATCAGATTACAAAAGAAACCAATTATTTTGAAATACTCTTCAAAATATATTTTTTAAAGTTCACAGTCCAAGAGTCTCAAGTCTATTTAGAAAAAAGGAGTAGGACAGAAGACCAGGACTATAGAAATGAATGAATGAATAAGGTATTTATTAAGTACCTGCTATATTAAAGACATTGTACTAAGTGGTGTGGATAAAAATCTCCAAGTAAGATTGCCCCTGCTCCTGAGGAGCCCACATTCTAATGGGATAGACAGTAGATTTCAGCTGTAAGCTACATGAAACATTCCATTGTCCTTAGGGTGCAGGATCAAAGTAGATGGTAAAAATGCCTCTTCCTTAAATGTCATTTGTACTGATAAAATCATGTCATTTTTTGATGTTGAGACATTTGGCAGTGCCAAGAACTTTGGCAACATGAACTTTCTTTTCTAGGCATTCAGTAGTTGTGGTTGTGGCATCCAGAGGAACAATTGCCAGGTTGCATGTCCATGGGAATTTCTTCTCCAGAGGTGTCTGAGGGCATTGTGCTAAAAGCATTGCTCTTCCAAAAGCTGTTGGGTTCTGGGTTTTGGGTTATCTTTATAAGTCTGACAACAGATAGCAATCAAACTGATCAAGGTCATTCAACCTGTCTTGGATATTTTACTTCTCTTGGTGTGCTCCAGCTAAGTTGGCACAATTGGCCATTATGTGGCAGATGGTTGCTGATTGGTGGAGATGGCTGGACACTCTACCATAAGAGTTGCTTCACCAGATTATGACTTTAAGGGAGGGACTGGAAGCAGGACAGGTGGTCTGAAGAGTGCTCTCAGGGCTTGTGTTCTCATCTGCCTGTGGTTGGGAATGGTGTATTTGTTGTAAGTAGTAATAAAGATGTTAGGACCTCTCTCTACTTTACATCTCCCCATCAACTGGATGGCTCTGGCAGGCTCTGAAAGCAGGGGGAGTGGTAGGAAGCTGCCGGATAGCAAAGACACTGAAATGATGGGGAGATAGCTTATTATCCTGTAGGTAATAGGCAGCCATTAAAAGGAATTGAACACAGGAATATCAGGTCCTAAATTATCATGTTAAGAATTGATTGGAATTGGTCTAGAGGTTGAAAAATTAATAGTAGTCTATTTTAGTAGTCTAGGTGGGTGATAATGAAGTTACACGAATGAAGAAATTATATTTATATAAACATCCTTTTATATGAACCCTATTTCATAGTGCTTTGTACAAAGACATTTAATAAATGCATATTGACTGTTACCATTCTTCATGATTCAAAAGAGAGAGTGGAAAAAGAATATGAAATTTCCAAGTTCTCTAGATTTTAGCATTCACTTTCTGGTGTCAGTGCTGACAACTGAAATACTCCTGTTCAGTGAACTTTCTAAAACAAATGTATTTTATGTAAAAATTTATAATGCATGGAAGTTTCTAGGAGGGAATATTTTAAATAAGAGGAGTGATAAGGGTATATTTGGAGAATCCAGAGACATTCTTTTCTTGCTAACATTTTATTTAATGCAGAAGTTCTTAATTCAAATCAATAAATATTTATTAAATGTCTAGCAAAGCCCTATGCTCTATAGATATTGGAGGAGATACAAATATGACACTTACAATTCCTGACCCAAAGACATATTACGATTCAGTAGTGAGGGTAAGACATATATACAAATAATTATAATGCAAACTAGAACATTCTTAGTTTCATGGAAGAGCTCAAAAGCATCTGAGAGATTTAAGGAAAGAGGTATATATCATGGCTATATGGGATGATTTATATAGGATGAGGTATAAGAACTGGGCTTTGAAGAGTGTAAACATTTAAATACAAATGGGAGTCTGGGAAAGAATTTCAGGTATGGCAGGCAGTGTTCACAACAGCATGAAATTAGTTGATAGCAGAATGATATACTTAAAGATAAAAAAGTCAGGATCTATTGTCTTTTAACTGAGAGAGTCCAACCTGCTACAACTTCATAGATAAATATTAAGTAATTACTCAAGACTCAGAGAAATGAAGTAACTTGTCCCTGTTGAATCAGTAAAATATCAAAGGCAAAATCTGAATCCAGACCTTCCTGACTCCAAGTCTAGGATTCTATCCATCACACTACATTTCCTTACTTTCTAAGGCATTAATGAACTGAAAATGAACTGATGAGTAAACAGAGGTGAGCCTGGGAGGATATAGTACACAGTCAAAAGGCCAGGCTAAACAAGAGACCATGATATAAATGACTGGAAAAGCCAAGCAAGGGAAACTCCTGATTAAAATGAAACTATCTTATTCCTAACAGTGGAATGAAATGTAAGAGAAAAAAATTAGAATGAGTCTTTAAGAAGATTTAATTATGCATACATCTAAATATCAATCCAAGTGATAAAATTATTATTACTTAATTATAGCAATGATATTTAAATATATTGCCCAAACTAAGTCCATAATAAGTAATCATTCATTTTTAGGTGAGACTTTTTAAAAAAAAAATAATTGGTAAATATACCTATTACATGAAAAGGCACTGGAGGACACAAAATACATAAGATATCATCACTACTCTCAATGATCTTACAATAAAATTGGGAACATAGATCATACAACTCCACCATCTGCAAGTAGTAGCATGTGGAAGATCTCACCATTTCTACAGATGTTTACCTGTTATATTTGGAGTTTCTCTTGGACATCCTCCATGACAGTGAAAGCACCTTTGGTGAACATTTTATCTCTTGGGTTTATGGTTTTCTTGATTTTAATGATCAGATGGTTGTCAAATTAATCATTAAATTTTGGTTAAATTTTTGTTACTGTTAATTTTTTAAGGAGTTATCTAGTATTTAAGATGTGCATGGAAAAAATTCTACTAGATAACTTTAAGGCAGTATTTTGCTCTAGGAAATCAAATGTTTTGTTATATTTAACAAATAATCAGCATAGTGGGCTCTTTTTTTATAACAACTATGTGCTCTATTATAGGGTATTATCTGGAAAAAAACAATCTATTTCTTTTTCATATATTCATTAAACATGTGTATGGTTATTCTTCCAAACAATTGTACACATAGTAAAGTAGGCATATTTATCAGAATTTATTGATGTTTTCTTGCTATCATAAGATCCATGATTTTCCCCAAGTATTTGTTCTCCCCTCTTTTAGATATCTTGAGTACTGGTCCTTTGAGGTTCCCCAGATTAAGTACCATTCAGCACAATGTACCTGGTCTATATTAGATAGTTCTTTCCATCTTTTTCTTTAGCACCATTTTCCCTTCTTTATGGAACATGTCAAGGCCTGCTATGTCAGAGTCTAAATATGGTAACTCTATTGCCATTCAGAGGAGGACAAAAGATTGTTGAAAAATCTTAATAGATCTTTTTTGTTTCATATCTACTGCCTCACATTTAGTTTCCTTCTTAAATAGTCTCAGTGTTATCTAACTGAATTGAGTCTTTCACCAAACTTTTATTAACTTATTTTTCCCTCTGTTTCTTGCTATTTTATGAAACAATGGTACTCCTTCTTTTGTAGCATCATTACCTATAAGATCTTTTAAGGTAAAGGGATGAGGTCTGTGGTTTCACTATTATAGGAAAGTCAAAGTTAAGGAAATTTCCTCTAATAAAGAAAATTAAGACAGCAACTGCAACTTAGAAAGTCACCTAAAGAACTGAGTAGTCAAGTGACCCGTCCAATGTCACAAAGCTACCATATGTCAGAGGAAGAATTTGAATCCAAGTCTTAGTGCAAGGTCAGCTGCCTATCCAGTAGGCTACCTTCCTACTTTTCCAGCATGGATGTTAATAGAGAATGCTGCTCAAGATCTTTGGATGATAGACTAAAGAAGAAAAGAGTGAGTCAGGTTCGGAAGTCATTGAAAAATGCAGACATAGTTTGGAAGAGAGTGTATAGTGAAAAAAAGCATTAGAAGCTTGTTCTCTACCCACTATTTCTGTGACACTGGGCACATCACTTAATTTCTGTGGGATTTAATTTCCTTATGTGTAAAGTAAATGAGTTATAATTGAGATGTATAATTTTGAGACCATGGATAGCAACCTTTCTTAAATGTTATTTTTGTGGAAATTCAAAATTCAGTAACATATACTTTTAAACTCATTATAGTTGTTTGATTTTTTCCTTATAAATTCATCATATTTCTTAAATTGAAAAGTATGTGTATATATACATATATATAATATATATTATATATACATATATATATATATATATATATTGGAGAGCAAAGCACTTAACCTCAACATTCTAGGAATCTCTATAAGCTCCCAGGCATAACTGAGTTACTGTTCTCTAATTGTAAAAGTTGTCACACTGTAAAGTTCTTTTGACTAATAGCTTAGTATCCCCAGACAAACCCTCCCCTCCCCCTCATATCATAGCTCACTTACTAATTTCACCCTTAGATTCTTTGATAGTAGGCCTGGATAAGATGATAATGTGCTTTATTTCCTAGAATATTTGAGCATAGAAAGCAATTGCTTAATAGAAATTGTTAGGACTGTTTCCCATGAGATTGTATGACTGTGGTATAATGATTGCATCATGCGGGGATAATGGCCAGAGGATTTAGGGTTCTGTAAAATATTCTATGAGCAATGAATATCCCTCCAGCTATTTGTTTCTCTTTTAATTTTATTTAAGGAGAAGTTTATGATTGAATCTATACAAGTACACACAAAAACCCCCCAGATATTTTACTCATTTTGTAGTTCTTTGGAATGGGTTACTTTATTACTAGTTCTTGGATTTTGCATAATTATGTACAATTGCTGTTTTTGAAGGCTTAACATGTAGCCTGCAACTTTACTGAAGGTATTATCTCAATAAGTATCTTTGATGATTCCCTAGTATTTTTAGATAAATTATTAGCATATCATTGGAAATAGGGATAGTTTTATCTCCTCTTTACCCATATTTGTTCTTTTAATTTCTTTCTTTTGTCTTATTACTATTGCTAGCATTTCTAGAATAGCAAGTGATAGAGGGAAGAGTTGGCATCCTTGTTTTACTTTTTTTTTAATTTTATCATTCAGGATTTGAAAGGGGAGCAGCAAAGATTGAAATGACTGTTTCCAGTATTCCAGTAATTGCAACATGTTTCCAAGACTCCATGGAGAGGGAGAGATAGCTTATAGAACAGAGAGATTATAGGAGCTGCATGGTGCCAACAGTCACTGCCTTCAGCAGAGACACAAAAGCTGTCTGTACTAAAGGATTCTAACTAAATTTTTGAGAGATAGAGACAGAGTTACACAGATAGAGACAGAGAGATAGAGAGAAACAGACAGACATAGACCCAGAGATGGAAATAGAGAGACAGAAATAATAAGCTTTCTAAGAGATGTTTTACAGTGTCTGAATCTTGGAGACATTTTTCCTACATTACTCTTGATAGGAATTTGGGAATGAGGTTTCAGTCATTCAGGAGTGGGTGTTATTTTTTTGTTGAATTGCTTTGCAAATCTATGCCAATAAAGTATTTTAACATACAGTTTTTGCCTGTTCTATGAATAAGGTCCAAACTAAATTTATTTAAGTTTTTAAAAGTTCTCAGAAAGTAATTTGGGGTAGAAAATAGTTGAGTTAAATCATAATTATCAAAATGCCCCCATATTTAATCCTAATTCATGAATCCAGAAGAGACAATAGAATAGTAAATGGGTTGTATCTTATATTTTGTTACTTAGGGTGTTGCAAGTTGATGTATCCTTTGGTTTTCTTTTTTGCAAATTTACTGAGAATTGAAGAAATATATAAATATATGTATTTTTAATAAAAAATACATGTACTAGACCTGTGATTTCTTTTACACAGGAAACCTTGAGATGAAGAAACTCCTTCAATTAGTATAGGTGGGCATATTTGATGTAACTACACTGTCTTAAAAGAGTTTCCTAGAGCTCTAAGTGCCTAGGATCATATTATCAACATGTGTCAGAGATGGGACTTGAACTCCAGTCTTTCAGTCTCTAAAATGAAATCTTTATTAACTGTTCCTTGTTGTGTCACAATGATAAAATTAAACAAGATATTTGTTTCAACCTCTTAATACTCAACTCCAGATAACCTTTGTAATTTGATTTCTCTGCTCTTTCTCCTCTCTTGTTGAATATCATTAGAAAAAGTGACAAAATCTTGCTTTTACCCATACAACTATTTTTTCATAACTTTGGTTACTCCCTCAATAGTGTTGGGCATTTCTTCTATCTAGTACACATTGGTCTCCCACTTAATTTCCCCAAAGATCTGTTTCAACCTTTTCCTCTCTCATTCAACTCTAGTTGAATGGGAGAGGAAAAGGTATTTTATTTCACCAAGAAGATTGAGGCCATCCACCAATAGCTCCCTCAATGACTCCCTTAGTATTCTTTCCTTTTTCCTTTGTATCATCTACCTTTGTATGAGCTTTCCCCAATGTACTCCATTATCACCTCTCCTTTAGAATTCTCCTCCTGTTTTAAAATAAATCTCAAGCACCATCTTCTATATGAAGACATTTTCGTTTTCCCAAATACAAATGTCCTCTCTTCCAAACTACTACTACTACTACTACTACTACTACTACTACTACTACTACTACTACTACTACTACTACTACTACTACAACTACTCCACACACATGCATACATGTATGCACGCATATGTATATATGTATGTATATACAGAAAGAGGGGGGGGAGGGAGGGAGGGAGGGAGTGAAAGAGGGAGGAGTGACTATCTGCCCCTTAAGAATGTAATCTTCTGGAGATCAGCCAAGAGAGAGGAGGAGTATGAAGAAGGACAGCTATGCTCCACCCAGAAGCTACTCCACAAGGTTGTCAAAAATAATTCAGACTGGATCCTGATTGGGAAATATGAAAAAAAAATCACAGAAAGTCATTTTTTTTCTACCTCAAATCTAGCAATCCTTCAAACAAAAGAAGAGAGAAAGGGACACAGTTATAGACTCTGGGGACAGGGTCTAGCTAAGAAAGGTTGTGGGGAACATTTCAACAGAGGGATTGAACAACAGCTTGACTGGAGCAGTGTGTCAGGTCAAGAAGATTTCTCATAGAGGGGCCTAGCCTTGTGCAGGAAGCCAGGCTAGTTGCCAAATGGCAGCTCATTCGCTCACTGCCCAGTGATGGGTCATAGATCTAGGACTGACTGAAGAAGAGACCTACAGTTAGAGATCTTAACTCAGTTTAATGAAATGAGACATTGAATTCCTTTGGCTATGTACAGAGTAAGAAGCAAATACAGAAACAAGCAACAACTGTGTGTGGCTCTGACTCTGACCCTGTCCCTAATACAAAGTCCAAAATCATGAATTAGTGGTGAAAGTTTGAGTAAACAAATACATCTCACTATAAAGACATATTATAGTGAAAGGAAGGTTCAATACATAAACCCAAAAGAAGAAAATGACTAAAACATCCTTAAGCAAAACCTCAAAGAAAAGCACAACTTGACCCAAATTCAACTGGAGCTACTGGAAGACATGCAACAAGAAAATAGAGAGAAATAAAAATGGCTTTATAAATGAAATGAGAAGGCTAGAGGTAACAATTAGAAAAGAAATAATTGAACTTTGGAAAATTCACCCAAAAAATATGGAAGAAAGAATTATGAAGAAAATTGGCACAAGAGTTACGTATAAAATCTTATTCATTGATACACTCCATGAAAATTAAAATGCATCAAATAGAAGCTAAGGACTGAATGGGACGAAAAGAAGACAAAATCAAAAGGGTGAAGAAAATATAAGGTATCTCATATAAAAAAGCAAATTACCTGAAAATAGATTAAGGAGAGAGGATTTAAAAATTATTGATCTACCTGAAAACAATGATTTTAAAAAAATAGCCTACATATCACAGTTCAAAAAAAAAAAAAAGAAAAGAAAACTGATGAGACCTCTTATAAGGAGGGGCAAAGTAAAAAAAAAATAGAACCCACCAATCACTTCATGGAAGAAACGCCAAAATAAAAACCCATGGTTTTTTACAGACAAACTTAGATACCCAGGTCAAAATAAAAATACTGTGATTAGCCAGAAAAAAAGTAACTCAAGTATGGAGGAACCACAGTCATGTTCAACCAATGTTAGCAGCCACCCCTTTAAATGAAGGGAAATATTGGAATAGAATATTCCATAATTTAAAGTATATATGCTTAAAATAAAGAATAATGTACCCAAAATCACTCAGCATAATGTTATAGGGGGAATATATCTTTTAATGAAATAAATGACTTGTAAGCCTTCTTGATAAAAAGATCAGAGCTATAATAAAAATTCTGTGATCAGAATTTTGAAATATAAACAGAGAACTCAAGAGAAACATAAAAAGCAGCAATCATAAAGTGGTAAACAAGAATGAACTATTTACATTATAATGTGAAGAGATGAGGCATCTGTAGCCTTAGAACTGTATCATTCCCAGGGATCATAGAAAGAATCTACAAGATAGAGGGCCTGGTAGTGGATTTTTAATGTTTTGATTATCCTTAAAGAAAAAAGAAAAGGTCAGGGAAAATGAAAACACTGGAGGCAAGAAGGGTAATGAAATTTATTTTACATAATTTGGATGTGCAAGTAGAATACTACTGAATCAATGAAAAAAGGGTGTGTGGAGGGAGAGGTAAATATTTGAATCTTATTTTCATCTGGTCAAGAGAGGGAAGAATACATGCATAATTTGATATAGTCCAAAAATGTAGTTCACTCAGTGGAGAACCAGAAAAGAAAAAGGAGAAGCAAGAAGGTGGATAAACAGGAAGGGAAATTAAGAGAGCAAGCAAAACAAACTCTAACAATAAAAATGAGACTGAAAAGAGGGATATAAAAGTGAAGGACAAAAGAAAGGGTAAGAACCCAATTTTGAGTCTGGGATCAGTAAAGAGAAGATGAGTGGGTGGGCAGAAATAGACTGCCTACAAAGTATACTCCTTTCTTAAAACCCTTTTATTTGTAAAAGGGGACAGGAAACGGATCAACACAATGAGGATTTTCATCAATTAAAAGTAGAATTATAAAAAAATAAAGTATAGGTTAAATACAACGAAGATCAAAAAGGAAATAATTACCTGGGAAAATATTTGCAATAAGTTTCTGATAGTGGTCTCATTTTTAAAAAATACATAAATAACTTTTTCATATTTATAGGAATTAGTCATTCAGCAATGGACAAAGGTCAGAAAATACAAATAAACAGTTTTAAAACAAAGAATTCAAGGCCTCAATAGTTATATGAATGTGCCAAATCATTAATAGTTAGAGAAACACAAATTAAAGCAACTCAGATTTTACTTCATACTTCTCAGATTGGTCAAACTTAAAAAGAAGGAAAATGAAAAACGTTGGAGAAGTTGCAGTTATTAACGCACCATTGGTAGCTATGAATTTGTCTGGTCACACTAGAAAGCAATGGGAAACTATGCCCTCAAAGTTACTGAACTGTGCATATACTTTGATACAGCAAAACCATTCTATAGACCCATACCCCAAAAATGTGAAAGAAAGAGATAAAGGACCCATAAGTTCAAATATATTAATGTCAGCTTGTTTTTTATAGGGAAAAAGAACTGGAAACCAAAAAATCTTTTCAACTGAATAAATTACATATATATATATATATATATATATATATATATATATATATATATATATATATATATGTAATTTAACATCATTATATCATAAGAAATGATAAAACATATGGTTTTAGAATGACTTGGGAAGATCTGTATGATAAAGTGATGAAGAGCAAAGTGAGAAAAACCTGGAGAACAATTTTTAAAATAGCATATTGCAAATAACTTTGAAAGACAAAAGAATTTTTATCAGTGCAATGATCACCCATGATTGCAAAGATTGCTGATGAAAAATGCTACTCACATCCTAAAAGAGAGATAAAGGACTGACTCAAAATAGAGAATAAGATATATATATTTTTTGCTTGGTCAATGAGAATTTTGATTTGATTGACTGTATTTCTTATAAAGATTTTGTTTTACTTTTTAAAAAATATATAATTTATTAATTTTCAGTTCTTAACATTCACATCCACAAGAATCTGAATTCAAAATTTTCTTCCCTTCTATCCCCACCACCCCAGAACAGCATGCACCCTATCCACCCCTTCCTCTAGTCTGTCCTCCCTTCTATTACCCACCCTCTTCTATCCCCCTTCCCCTTTATTTTCCTGTAGGGTAGAATAGATGTCTATACTCCATTGTCTGTATAGCTTAATTTCCAGTTGCATGCTAAAAATTTTTAGCATTCATTCTTAAATCTTTGAGTTCCATATTCTCTCCCTCCCTCCTCAGTCACCCTCATTGAGAAAACAAGCAATTCAATATATCATATATGTGTAACAATGCAAAGCACTTCCATAATAGTTATGTTGTAAAAGCCTAACCACATTTCCCTCTGACTTATCCTGCCCTTCATTTATTCCATTCTCTCCCTTGACCTGTTCTCCCACAATAGTGTTTGCTTCTGATTATCGCTTTCTCCAGTTTACTGTCTCTTCTGTTATCTTCCCTCTTCTATCCCTTTCCCTCTTGCCTTCCTTCAGGGTAAAATAGATTTCCATATCCAATTGAGTAGGTGTCATTCCCTCCTTAAGCCAATTATTTCCTTTCATCTCCCCATCTTCCTCTCCATTGTAAAAGCTCTTTCTTCCCTCCTTTTTGTGAGATGATTTGCTACTTTCTGCCTCTCCCTTTCTCCTACTTCCATTCAACAGTAAATCTTATTTATTGTAGGTATTATCCCTTCATATTTAGCTCACGTTGTGCCCTCTGTGTGTGTGTATGTACGTATGTATGTATATATACCTACACATATACACCCATGTACATATACATACCTACACATATAAAATATACACATACATATGTACTCATACCCACCTACATACATACATTCCCTTTAACTACCCTAATACTGAAAAAGGTCTCATGAGTTACAAATAACATCTTTCCATGTAGGGATGTAAGCAGTTCAACTTTAATGAGTTCCTTAAGGCTTCTCTTTCCTGTTTATCTTTTTATGTTTCTCTAGATTCTTGTATTTGAAAGTCAAATTTTTTATTCAGCTCTGGTCTTCTCAACAAAAATGCTTGGAAGTCCTCTATTTCATTGAAATTCCATTTTTTCTCCTGAAATATTATACTCAGTTTTGCTGGATAGGTGATTTTTGGTTTTAATTCTATCTCCTTTGACCTCTGGAATATCATATCCCAAGTCCTTTGATACCTTAGCATAGAAGCTGCTAAATCTTGTGTTATCCTGATTGTATTTTCACTATACTTGAATTGTTTCTTTCTGGCTGCTTGTAATATTTTCTCCTTGACCTGGGAACTCTCTGGGAATTTGGCTATAATATTCCTAGGAGTTTCCCTTTTGAGATCTCTTTCAGGAGGTGATTGGTGAATTCTTTCCATTTCTATTTAACCTCTGATTCTAGAATGTCAGGGCAGTTTTCCTTGATAATTTCTTGGGAGATAATATCTGGGTTCTTTTTTTTATCATGGCTTTCAGGTAGACCAATAATTTTTAAATTATCTCTTCTGGATCTATTTTCCAGATCAGCTGTTTTTCCAATGAGATATTTCACATTGTCTTCAATTTTTTAATCCTTTTGGTTTTCTCATAATTTCTTGGTTTCTCATAAAGTCATTATTTTCCATTGCTCCATTCTAATTTTTAAATAACAATTTTCTTCAGTGAGCTTTTGAACATCCTTTTCCATTTGACCCATTCTACTTTTTGAAATATTCTTCTCCTCATTGGCTTTTTGGACCTCTTTTGTCATTTGATTTAGTCTATTTTTAAAGGCATTATTTTCTTCAGCATTTTTTGGGTCTCCTTTAGCAAACTGTTGACTCACTTTTCATGATTTTCTTGCATCACTCTCATTTTTCTTCCCAATATTTCATCCACCTCTCTTACTTGATTTTCAAAATCCTTTTTGAGCTCTTCCATGACAGGCAACCACTGCATATTTTTTTTGGAGGTTTTCAATGTAGAAACTTTGACTTTTAGGTCTTCCTCTGATGGTGTGCTCTGTTCTTCCTCTTCTGAAAGGATAGAAGAAAATGCCTTTTCACCAAGAAAGTAACCTTCTATAGTCTTATTTTTTCCATTGTTGGGGGAGAATTTTCCTAGCCAGTTACTTGATTGTTGAGTACTTTGTCAAGTGGAGGCTATACTCTAGGGACCTGTAAGTTTTCAGTTCCTCCAAAGTGGCACAGTCAAAGGAGAAGAGTTTACTCCTCTCCTGGCCTGAGCTCTGGTCTGTGAGCAACCACAAGCAATCTTTTGTGCCCTGGATCTGCAAGTAGGATTTCCTCTCTAGAACCTCCACCAGCTCCACCAAGCCTAAGCTGCTCAATTCCCCCAGAGTCTTTAGGCCAGTGGTTCCAAAAGTGGACTCTACTTCTGCAGTGGCTGCTGCCACCCTACGGCTGAGGCTGGGTCCAGACTGGGCTCCCTTATCACCCATGTGAAAGAGCTTTCTTACTGACCTTTTAAGCTGATTTTGGCATTTGTGGGTTGAGAAATCTGAAAACTGCAGCTGCTAGCCATGATTCTGCTCTCTGAAGCCTGCTCCAGTCCTATCCATGCTGCATGGCCAAGGCTGGGCTGTTAATCTGCTCTGATCCCAGTGCAATAGGTCATGCCTGTCATTGGCCTTCCAGGCTGGCTTGGGCTAGAAATCTCTTTCACTCTATTGTTTTGTGGCTTCTGCTGCTCTAGAATTTGTTTAGAGCCATTTTTTTTACAAGTATTTTATGGACTATGTAAAGTTAGGGCAGGTCTATCCTTCTACTCCACATCTTGGCTCTTCCCTTTTTGTTTTACTTTTGTTATTTTTTTCAGCTGAGGAAGTTGGAGGACAGAAAATTAGTACTTATTGAAAAATGATTTGATTAAAAATTATTAAATTAAAATTAAAAGAACCTACAAAAATCTTGTGAATAGACATTTTTTCCATTTATTGTACTCATAATGTAGGTGCTTAACAATTGTTTATTTATGCATTTATTGATTGATTTCTCTTTTGTTTCAGGGAATAAACCATCCTCAGGCAGAACTCCTAGACCATATTTCAGCTTTCATCTCAGACAGGTCTGAGCTCCAGGTACAAAATCAAGAAGAAGTTTGGTTAGGTAAGGGAGATGGTACTAACAAAGATGAATTAATATCTCCATCAATCTTTTTCTATAAGAACTTGGTTCTGTTAAGGTTCACAAATTTTAACTTTTGTTATTTCAAATACACCATGTATTTTTCTGTTAGTAGTAAAAACTCCCCCAGCCTCTAAAGAAATAATATGTCCTGGTTTTAGAGAGTGGGGTAACGCTGTGTGAAAGAACACCTCTCTCTCTCTCTCTCTCTCTCTCTCTCTCTCTCTCTCTCTCTCTCTCTCTCTTTCTCTCTCTCTCTCCTCCTTCTCCTTCTATTCTTCCTCCATCACAGCACTCAACAATGTCTTATACAAAAAGCAGGGATTTGATATGTTTCTTAATTGGTTTCATGATCTCTATTTAAGAAGAATTCATAGCGATATAGTGGAGAGAGAGGTGGATAAGGAGTCAGAGGATAGAGATTCAAAACCTGCTTTACCTTTTTTTTTGAAATCAACTGCATGATTTTAGGTGAGTAACTTCATGTCTCTCGACTTTAACATCTTTATTGAACAAGGAGAAAATTGGATTAGATTATTTCTTAGATCTCTTCTAGCTCCACATCTTATAATGTTGCCTACAGTTTTATGGACCTATCTCAATAATTTTTTTTTCCCACTTATTTCACAGAAAGGGCAGTTGAAGGATTGTAAATGGTTAATATCTTGAGTCAAGTTTACCTAGAAAGTAATAAACAGACACAAAGTGGAAGCCAAATTTCTGGTTCTCTTTGCTCTGGACTAACTGGTGAATCATGCTTTCTGCTTTTGTGTGTTTTGCCTTTAATTTAGCAATCTTGATTCAGGGTCAATGAGTCTTCTAGGCAGGATAGGGGCTCACTTACTGACTTCTTCCAGATTTTAGAATGGCTACTCACCAGCTAAAAGCATGTAGGCAATAGGGCAGCCAAAGAAATTTGCTGAATGCACATTTTTGTTTTAAGCAAATGACTTGTATTTACATTTTGGCTAAATATGATTCCAAAATTATTGTAGAAGAAGCAAGATAAATTACCGTGAAAGGAGTATAATTTGTTTTTTTTCAAAATCCTTCAAATATTAGTAGAGATATTTTGAAATGTCTTAAAAGATAATTTCGCTAAAGACTTCCCATTAAAATACTTTCTGAAATGTTAATTCTGTTGGGTTTGGCTGAAATCCCATTATAAAGCAGATTGAAAAGGCTATTGTTAGGAATAATGACAATTTTGGTAAATTTAATGGCAATTGTATGCAAATTTTAGAGCCTGCCACAAGCTTACTATTTGTGGTAAACTTGTGGCTTTTTTTTTTCAGGAAGACTGCCAGATTCAGGAATTGCTGGTCACCTCAAAACTGCAACTGTGGCCTTCTTCTCAGATTACTAAGAAATTAAAACAGACTTTGTAGCAAACTTATTATTTACCAAAGACTTGTTACTAAGATACAGAGATAATAAAAAAAAAGACCTTTAGAGAAAAAGATGAGGTATCTAAAAGAAAAGGAACTACTGAGAGGGCCTCCTCTGAAAAGCTAAGATAAAGAGAAAACTATAAAGGAAGAGTATGACTGGTCAATAGCTAGACATTAGTGTCTTTCACCTTATTCAACCCCACTTTAATTTTATCCTCTAGTTTTAGCAATTAATTTCTCTCATATGTAAAATTTGAGTACAAGTGTCAAACCAAAGGGGAAATGAGAAGCTAGAATGCCCTTTTAGTGTTACTAATGTGACTTTAGTAATTGAATTTCAAAAGGAAGGTTTATTAAATTATAACATGTAAAGTTTATTCAGAACATCAACATCATCCTGCATCCACCATATGGAGCACACTGTGCTAACACAGGAAGTAAAGGTAAAAAATTATACAACTCATGCTCTCACAAAGTTTACAGCATATTGGTAGAGTAGGAATGCTTGTAAATCATCATACCCTCCCTAGGTCAGGCCCTTATCACCTCTCTCCTGCATTGGTTTCCATGCTTTTAATCCCTTTCCTTCCATTATCTACTCCAAATAATCTGAATTATAGATTAGACCTTATCATTCCTCCACACAAACACAAAACAAATGAATAAACAAAAAACTTCAGTGGCTTCATAGTTCCTTTAGGATAAAATACAAACTTCCCAGACTGATCCCCCTTTGGCCCAAGTCCAATTTTAAGCCTTGTTTCCCAAGGCACTTTATTCACACTTCCTCTCCACCAACTTGACTAACTTGATATTCCTAGATTTAGACATCCAGAAACCTGCCTCTCGGACTTTGTCTCATTTTCCTTTCCCTATCTCCAGATCCCTAAATCTGCAACTCAATCTTTCTTTACCTTGACCCCTTATAAGCTTTAAGTTTTCTTCAGGCTCAGAATTTGAACTAATTCTTAATTATATTCTCCTTGAGGAGGATAGATAGATAGATAGATAGATAGATAGATAGATAGATAGATAGATAGATAGATAGATAGATAGCATTCAGTTTTTTTAGTCATGTTCAACTCTTCTGGATGCTATTTGGACTTTTCTTGGTCATTTCCTTCCCTGGCTCATTTTACAGATGAAGAAACTGCGACAAAGAACAGGGTCACATAGATAATAGGTCTCTAAGGCCAGATTTGAACTCAGGAAAATTAGTCTATCTGATTTCAGGCCTGGAAATCCATCTACCGCACATCCTTGATGCCCCGTAGATAGATATAAGTATAGTTATGATTTATATTCCCAAGTAGGTTACAAAGTTCAGGAGGCAGGAAATATTTTTCTATGTTATTTTGGTATTCCACAAAATGCCTTACACACAGTAAGCATGCTTCCAGCGTTCTTTGAATTGAACTGATACAAAGTTAAATGTAATAGGGAAAAAGGAGGGATCTAGACAGAGTATTCTAAGAAAATAGCTCTAAGAGGAACCAGGGAAAATGTCATGGAGAAAGGGGACAGCTGAGCTAACCTAAGAATTAAAGTAAGATAAAGATTCTGAAAAGTGGAGGAAATAAATTCCAGATTTCATAGACATTGAGGAATAGCCTACATGAATGTAGCAGGGAAATGAAATATGACAGGTAAAAATGGGATAATAGCCAGTAGCCCAGTTTTACAGGGATATTGAATTTATTAGGAGAGTAATATAAGATAAATTTGGAAATTTAGGTTGGATTTTCAGATTGTAGAAAACTTTAATTAATGAGAATTTGTATTTTATCCCAAATGTGATAGAAAGTCATTTTTACCCTGTTTTACAGTTGTAATGTTAGTTCTTTATTTTAAGGAGTAAAGATCTGCATTAAATTTCACCTCATTTGACTTGGCCAATGCACTATGTAGTCTATCAAGATTTTCATCAGTCCTTACTCTCTCATCCAATGGGTTAGCCAAACCATTGTCTTCATGTTATCTGTGAACTGTCACTTATGCCAACATCCACATGATTGACAAAAACCTTCATCAAAAAATATAGGGTCAAACAAAGAATCCTGTGGTACTTCTTTAAAGAAACCTTTCCATATTGATGTGGAACAATTAATAACGAATCATATCTGTCCATTCAACCAGTTCTGAATCCAAATACCTTCATGACTTTTCCATATTTTTCTACAAAAAAATTGCATAATAAGAGGTCCCAAGACAGAATCTATAAACCAGATCATTTTATTAGTTTTCAGAACCTCCATTAAACTTCTTACTACTTTCCCAAATTTGGGACTTAAGAATAGTTTGAAACTGGGAAACAATTGTTACAACTAGTGTCTGTGATAAAGGCCTCATTTCTAAAATATATAGGGAATTGAATCAACTTTAAGAGAATACAAGTCATTCCCCAATTAATGATAGTCAAAAGATATGAACAGACAGTTTTCAGAGGAAAAAATTAAAGCTATCTATAGTCATATGAAAACAATGCTCTAAATCAGTATTGATTAGAAAGAAGCAAATCAAAACAACTCTAAGATACCACATCACACCTATCAGATTGACTAACTTGACAAAAGAGGAAGATGATAAATGTTGGAGAAGATGTGGGAGAGTTGGACCACTAATTCATTGTTGGTGGAGCTGTGAGCTGATCCAATCATTCTGGAGAGAAATTTGGAATTGTAAAATATTACATGCCCTTTGGCCCAGGGTTAAAGAAGCCATATTGCTTCCAAGGATGTGTCCCAAAGAGATCATAAAAATGGGAAAAGGACCCACATGTACAAAAAAATATTTAGAGCAGTTTCTTTATGTGGTGGCCCCAAACTGGAAATTGAGGGGAGTCTATCAACTGGGGAATGACTGAACAAATTGTGGTGCATGAATGTAATGGAATACTATTGTGCTATAAGAAATAATGAACTGAAGGATTTCATAAAAACATGGAAAGACTTATATGAATTGATGCTAAGTGGAATGAGCAGAACCAGTAGAACATTATGCACAGTAACAGCCACAATCTGAGAAAACTGTTTCTGATAGATTTAGCCCTTCATAGCAATGCAAGGACATAAACATTCCCAAAAGACTCTTGATGCAAAATGCCATCCACATCCAGAGAAAGAACTATGGAATCAGAACACAGAATGAAGCAGACTGTTTTCTCTTGTGTTATACTTTGCTTTGGTTTGGTTTTTCTCATGGTTTCTCCCATTCATTTTAATTATTCTATGCAACATGAGTAATGTGAAAATGTGTTTAATAAGAATGTATGTGTAGAACCCATATAAGATTGCATGCTGTCTCAGGGAGGGAGGGGAGAGGGAAGGGAAGAAAATTTAAAACTTATGGAAGTGATTGCTTAAAACTGAAAACAAATAAATTAATTAAATTTTTAAAGAAGAATAGTTTGAATAATTGACCAATCTTGGATATTTCACAGAATTAAAGAATTTTAAAATAAAAAAAAAAACAGATTATTCAGTTCAGCTATCAATTTAATGCAATCAACATCTATTTCATGCTAGGTATTGTGCTAAACTTTTGGAACAAAACTAAGGAAAAATAAAGATAGTCCCTGCCCTCAAAGAGTTTACAATCTGTTGGGAGAGGGGAGAGAAGAAGAAGGTGACCCACAAATGGAAGCTGGAAAGAAAAGGGCACTAGAGGGTACCTATTGCAGAGACATCCTATTCTGAGGAGGTTTAAACAAGCAGAGCTGCTGATTGAAAGATAGATGTGAAAGAAGAGGCTCAAAAGGAAATGATTCCTTTCAGGTAATATAGAAAAACAAAGTGGAGCTGAAATCCAGATCTTTTGATTCCAGGATAAACATTCTTTCTACAAACCAAGAATATAAATTCCTCTAAAATAGCCAGTAGTGACTTTAAAATGTTAATTGATCTTCATGTAAATGGTAATGTTGCGTTTTCAGCTAAGTATTTATTATATACAAACTAACTATGTTCTGAGATGATCTATTACTAAAATCAATACAAGTTTCATTCCTCCATTCAGATTTTCTATGCAAATCTGAACAGGATAGATAGACATTGAGGTAAATTGGAGCTTCTTTTTTAGAGCTTTGGAAAAATAATTGATTGAAATGTACTTAAACTATTTTATGCCTAGATAATCTCAGATTATTAACTGCTGCCAGAATAATTCATATAAAATAAATTTTATCTAGAAATTTCAGTTTAGACATAAGAATTGTTTTCAGAATAGTAGATAGAGGGAGTAACTTTAAATTCTTAGGAGGCATATCCTTTTAACATAAAACCTAGTTACTATGTATGTATTTTTGCATTCATCAACATATTGATTTGACAACTATCAATTCTTCACCTCCAGTATCATGTGCTGTATCATCTGTTATTCTTTCTCATTTTGAAGGAAAACTCTTATTAGAATTTAGGGTCAGTAAACTTCTCAATATCTTTTGTTTCATTGTCAATACCTCAGTTACAAAGTTTTCCATCTCTTGTCTATGCTGAGTTATTTTCTTCTCAATGCAAAGTTTCCTTGGGCCACTGATCAGTTAGAACTATTGAAAACCTTTGGTGGATTGCTGAAAAGGAAATAGAGATCCATTTACTTAACGGTCATTTGTCAGTTGCGATCAACCATCATGCATCCTTAAGAGAAGACAGATGGTTTAGATTAGTAATGGGTAAATTTCAAAAGAGTAAAAAGTTGGTTTGGTTGAGCACCCAAAATGAACAAATAATTATTCAAATTTCATTTGAATTTTCCTCAGATCATTGGCGTCAGTAAAAGTGAACTGGAAATCATGCAAAAATAGGCTTCCTCATGAGATCATTATGGGCAGGTCATAAATATACAAGAAAAATATATTTTCTCGAGAAATATGATGGCAAAATATTTTTAACATTGGTAGTTTGGGTATAAACAGCTCTTCAAAATTGAATTACTCTCCATATGCATATTTTGATGTCTTAGAGGTATAAACTTGAAAATAACCTCAGAGGTCATCTATTCCAGATGTACATTTATCTGCATATGGTCAAAATAATATACATTAATAAAGTGAAACTGGAAAGCTTTCTGGGAAGCTCCAATGATTTTTGTTAAAAGTTAAGGTTAAGATTTTGTTTGCTTCTGTGTGTTTCTAGTTTTACCTGTCCATTCCTGGGATCCTTTTCAGCTTTCTATAACATGCATACTATATTGCAGCCTTGCAAGAATCAAAGTACTTAGTTTTTATATTTTTTATTTGGAATTGTTACAATTTGCCTGTGACATTTTCTCAGTAACAGAAACCACCTGCCCAACGATCCCAAGAACATCATGCTATACATCTGTTGTTTTCCATAGAAGATAATTTGGATCATTTTATTGTTTTAATGCTTATTAAATTCATAGCCATATCATGATGTGTAAGCAAACATACATAACATTAATCTATTCATGGGTTTACCATACAAATTATACTTTGCTAAAGTTTACATGGTCATTAACCACCTGAATCTTTAATGGCTAAATTTGTTATCTTAATTTCCAGAACTGTAATGTATCGTTAGCAGCTTTGATTAAGACTTTAGTAAAGATTTTGGGGAAAATAATGCTTTCTCCTTTAATTACAAAGATGATATCACTGAGCTATCATCAACTGAGGATTTGTTTTTATCATTTTGTCTTTTGTTTTGGTTTGTTTTCAAGTGATGCTCTTCGATTTGCACACATCCCTCTGTCTTTTGACTAATCTATGTTGAAACCAATGGTATGTGAATTGGGTTATAGTATTCAGTCTGTATTGGATTTGGAATTGGAATTGGAATTCCAACAGAAATGGAAATCAATTCTCCAAAATAAAATTACAACATTAGCATGATCCTCTAAAGTTATTAGAAGAGCTAAACAATGCATGATAAATACTTAATTACTTGGTAAATAGATAAAAACAATGTTATCTTCATGGAGATAATGAATGTTTATTAATTTAAAAATAAATGTAGGAATTTAGTGTTTTCTATGCCAAACCTTTTTGAAAATAAGAAATGTATGATAGCTTGGAAATAGTTTTTTTTTAAATTTAAAATGTGCTTTATAGCTACACAAATATTAAATTACTATCCTTATTTTTAAGATGCTCATGATTTTCATTTGGAATGCTTGTGTTTTAAAAGACATCAGAATTAATGTGATGGAGAGGTATTTTTCTTGTATCATTGGATACTTTTTTTTATCATTGTTACTCATGGCATCTTCCATGGTTGTTCCAGAAAGTTTTCTGTATTGTAAGCTGAAGCCTCTCAGACTGAGACATAGGAAAAGAATGTAGCAGGAAAGTCCCAGGTGAGGTAAGGATTAAAAACCATGTATTATAAGACTTGAATTAGTGACTAATGTCAGAGTCTAGGAACAGAAAAAGGAATAGTTTTAAAACATAGCCTAGAGAATGAAAAATGAGCTATAGTTTATAGAGGGTTAGATATCAAAATCATGGAAATGTCTGGACTGTACACATTTACAACTCTCAGTTCCCTGTGAGTAAATTCATTTTTAAAAGACTGACAAGCTGTCTGTGTCTTTCATCTCCTGCAATTGCTGCTGGACAGCTCCTGCCACCACCAACAAACTTGCTCTCTAAGGAAAAGATTATCTCTCAGTAGTGATGGACTATTCATTTAAAATGGATAACTGAAAATGAGAGCTCCAAATATATTTGTGTAAGTTTTCACAAGAAAAAAAATCATCCAAAAATTTGTCAATATATTCTTCAAACTCTGAATTTTAAAAAATTGATGTTTCAGCATAATTTACTTTAATACACATTTTTATTTTATATTTATAAAATTAGAAAGCAAAATTTAAATTAAAAAAATCTAGCCATAAAAAATTCCTCAACTCAGGGAAAATTATATATGGAAAACAATTGATTTGTATGATAAACTTTTTTGAGTAAAAACTTTAATAAGCCTTTTTACTCTTCTCCCTTTGAGATTAGTGAGATAAATTTCTTAAGAATATATCATAATGATTGGTTATGCTGAGGTATATTTTAGTTTGAAATATTTTGAAAACTGAATTAGGAAGGAAATTTAGATCTTATGTAAATTTCTTACCATAAATGCCGAGAAAGTACTACAGAAAGATAAATATTTCACTTGGAATAAATGGTCTCTAAATACCTCATAAAAAAATGCCTGTCAGCGAATTTAAGCTAAGTTGTTCATTGCTCAAAGAATGGACTAAGAAAGTGATATCCTATATTTTAGGGAAAAATATATAATCCAATTTGTTATATGTAGTTTGCAACTCTTGATTGACTCATTATGTAAATCATGTAAGTGAACTGTATTCCAAGATCTCATTGTACAAAGGGGTGATATTAGTTATATTGTCCCATGGTATGTAAAAATCTAAATTTAATTCTGACAAGAAATAATATTGGTGCCACTAGCAACATCAGTGAAGGGTGAGCCAATATGGCAAATAAGTCAGAGACCTGAGTTTTATGATTATAGACTGCCTATTTAAATATTAGTGGGTAGGCAAATAGAAACCCCACAACTAATATTGTTTTGATGGTTGGTATAGAAACTAAATAATACACAAATAAAGCAAAACCAGGGACAAAAAAAGACAGACATGTGACAAGGAAGGGAGAGAGGGAGAGAGGGAGGGAGAGGCAGACAGAGACAGAGAGAGAAAATTAGAGAATCACAGAGGATGACATAGAAAGTTAGAAAAAATTTGAGTCACAGAGACAGAGAAACAGAGTCAGAGACAGACAAAAAATGAGGAAAGAGGAGTCAGGGAGACATAACTAGGGATAGAGATGAAAAGGGACACAAAGGCTGAGACAGATAGGCACAGAAAATCTTTTGTTGTGAGAACCCGAGATGATACCCAGTACCCATTGACACCTTCCCATAGGTGAGTTTGCCAGATGAGCACACTGCAATACAGGGTGCTGGCAGGGAGAGAACAAAGGGATCTTGTTAGGTAGTACTGACAGGGGAGCATTGTTAGAAGAAGAGATCAGTCAAGGAGCACTCAGTAAGCACCAAGGAGCACAACTCCTCTCCATACCATGGGAGACAAATGTCATATAAAACATGGTCTCTGCCCTCAAAGATTCATTCTATTTGACTTTGAATGAAACAGAGACACAAAACCATCACAGATGAAGAATCAAGGAATTAAGTGAGAAACTGGAATTTGATATCCATTAATACAGTAGGGATTCAGAAAATGAAGAGCTTGATGTAGGGTGATAAAATAAGTAAGATCTTCATAAAGGAGATAAAATTTGAGTTTGAGACTACTTAGTATTTGTGTGACTTTAAGTAAGTCACTTAATTTCTCTTGGGCCTCAGTTTCCTCATTGGTAAAATGAAGGGGTTAGATTAAATTGGTTCTGAGGCTCCTTCTGCCTCTGCATCTATTATTTATGATCCATGAACTATAAAATAAATGGAGAGGAAAAGGAACACAGGAATGTGTTCCAGCCAGAGGGTAGTTGCAGAAGCAAAACCATGGAAATGGATGTATGACTAGAAAGGTTTATAGATTGTCCATGCTTTAGAAAAAATAATTTTTACTAACTGTCATCTTCACAATGACAATAATCATTGTAAGTATAATTATATATAAATATTATAATTATAGTATCATTATAGAAAGTATAAAAATATGGAAAATGTTTAAGTTTTGAGTTTCCAGGTCACCATAAAGCCTTTGACATTGTGTCTTTGTTGTCAAATCAGGTTGAAAATATGAATAATTATTCATTTTGATTAGAGGTAAAGTGGTTCAGCGAAAAGAGTGATTCATTGGCAGTCACAGGACTTAGGTTTGATTTCCTTCTGCCCCTTCAAACTGTATGATTCTGGACAAGTCACATTACAGTTCTTTGAACCTCGGTTTTCTATGTTGTAAAATGAAGAAACTGGAGCAGGTGACCTCTACAATTTTGTGATACTTACTCCCTTGGCATATATTCAAAAAAATTTTTCTCTTTCAAATTGCCTATTTCATTCTCCCTTTTAGCAATGTTTTGCCTCCTGCTTTGCCAAGAAACTTAACAGCACTGCAGTTCCCTCTTCTCTCCTACTCCATGGCTCAAAATGATTTTACATAGTTTCTAATTCAGCAATCTTTGCTCCTCTCTATTAGAAAGAGGTGGCCTTTCCTCATACCAAGGCTAACCTCTCTGTTTGTACACTTATATTTCCTCCAGGAGCTTGCCCTTTTAGCCATTCTCACCTTCTCTCATTTATAATCTCCTATCATTTCCAAGCTTCTTTTTTATCTACAAACATTCCCAGCGACTCTTTATCCTTTAAAAAAGTTGACTTGGCCCTGCTCTTCCCTCATCTTGTAGAAAGGGTAATCTGTATTCATTATTCTTATTTTATTTGCTTTCTATTCTGAAACTACTTGAAATTGGGGTTCTTCACACCAAATGACTTCAACTGCTCTCTTCAAGGTTAACAAATGACATCATGCATGCTCATGTCTGCATTTTAGAACATATAGCTTTTTAAAATATCCATATGAGTTCCAGTTATTAATTCCAATATATCTCTTCAAATTACTTTGTATTTACTATACAAAGTTGTGTATAAATTACAATCCCCTATTTGAATGAAATTTCTGTGATGATAAGGATTACCTCATCTTTGTCTTTTGTATCTTGCAACTCCTAGCATCTTGCCTTTATATTATATTATATATTACATATATTAGGTACCTCATAAATGCTTGCTGTATTCAATTAAACTGAATTAAATTGAATTCAGACTAGAGAAATACATAACAAAAATAATATTTTCAAAAGATATGTCTGGTGGTGATGAATGAAGATAAGCATAAGCTAACTCTGAGACTGGAGTGATGATGTATATATAGACTAAGGAAAGGCTAAGCTAGGGTGGTAGAAATCAAGATGAAAGGATAAATCTGTCAAACATTTTGAAGGAAAGAAATGACAGGGATTTGATGACAGATTGAATTTGGATAATGAAGGAAGGGGAAGGGTCAACTGAAATCATATTGGCATAATTGATAAATAAACATGAGATTTAAAAAAGAGAAGATAGTTGGTAGGAATAATGACTTCAGTTTGGGATGGATTGAATATGAAGTGGTAGCATGACATACAATTATATACATGCTCAGCATGGTTACAAATATAGCACTGAAGTTTCAGTGAGAAAGTATGGCTAAGATCAAAATTCAGGAGTTACATCCATTTTGTTTTGATGAGAAGAAATAAACTTATTCATAATGAAATGAATATGAAGAACAGAGAGTTAAGGCCTGGAGTCACACCTATATAGAAAGAAGAGGAAATAGTGAGTTCTATGTGACCCACAAGGTGGAGGACTAGTTATTTTCTTCAGTCCCCACTAACTCTCAGAAACTTTCCAAAGAAGAATTATCATTCAGAGCAATGAAGTTGTAGTCACAGGCAAAACAAATAAAACAAAACAGCCAGGTAGCCTAACAGTAAAACAATAGTCTTTTGAATTGACAGTGGAGACTATTAATTACTAACCTGCTCATTGAGCATCCCTGCTCCCTACCAGCTTCCCAGATCAAGTAGGGAACACAACCTAATCCAGCAAATTGTGTTCTAAAATGTCCTTGCTGCTGTTATAGATTATACTGGCAATAGCTTGGGACCTCAACTCTTTAGAGCCATTTGTGGAAGAGGGGAACCTGTGCTAAACTCCCATCTTTTAGACAGTATGAAAATTAAGCCTATAGTATACTACCAAAAAAATTCCTTTATATATACCTCATCTAACTATTATTGTCTCCAAATTTGTCTTATTTAGCATCATTATGTTTCCTTATGTAGCCTATCAGGAACTGTGATGTGGAGTTCAAATGTGGAGGTAGTATCCTTTGTTATTAACAGACAAAAAAGCTGGTATAGGAATCATCATTTTTTTCATTTTGTTGTGCTCTTTCTAGTTTTATCTATAAATTTCCTTATCTAATTTAATTTTCTCTCATATCATTACTGTAAGCTGGATTTTCATTCCACTGAATTTTACTTTTTTTTTTAAAATAATATACCTCTCATAATGTTATACTTTCTTCCTTCATAAGTTTCTCCTAATGTGTTTATATGCTGAATAGTGTGTTGCCCTTACCTTCTCTATTTGTCATAACAAAGGCATCAAGTGTTTGGTGGCTAATATTCTATTAATAGTGGCTAACAAACCTATTCATCTTTTTTTTTACTTTCTTGATTTTTCTTCCTTTTTATTTATTTTTTTAAAATTATTTATTTTAGTTTTCAACAGACACTTCCACAAGATTTTGAATTCCAAATTTTCTCCCTATCTCTCCCCTCTGCCCATCCCAAGGCAGCATGCTTTCTGATTACCACTTTCTCCAATCTGCCCTCCCTTCTATCACACCTCTCCCTTCTCTTATCCCCATGCCCTCTATTTTCTTGTAGGGCAACATAGATTTCTATACCCCATTACCTGTATATCATATTTCCCAGTTGCATGTAAAAACAATTTTTAGCATTTGCTTTTAAAACTTTCAGTTCCAGCTATTCTCCTTTCCTCCCCCTCCCCCCCCCCCATCCATCCCCACTGAGAAGGTAAGCAATCAATATAGGTTATACATGTGTAGTTATGAAAAACCTTCCATAACTGGTGTGTTGTGAAAGACTAACTATATTTCCCTCCATTCTATCCTGCCCCCATTTATTCCTTTCTCTCTTTTGACCCCATCCCTCCTCAAAAGTGTTTCCTTCTAGTTACCTTCTCTTCCCATGTGACCTCTCTTCTGTCATCTGCCCAATTCTCTTCCCCGCTACTTTCCAGTAGTATAAGATAGATTTTCATACCAAACTGAGTGTGCATATTATTCCTTCCTTAAGCCAAATGTGATGAGAGTAGGGTTCACTCTTTCCCTCTTACCTCCCCCCTCTTCTGCTCCATTGAAAAAGTTTTTTCTTGCCTCTTGACTCTTTTATATGAGATAATTTGCCCCATGCTATTTCTCCCTTTTTTGTACCAATATATCCCTCTCTCACCCCTTAATTTTATTTTTTTAGATATCATCCCTATCTATTCAACTCACCCCATGCACTCTATCTATATGTACATAATCCCTCCAACTACCCTAAAACTGAGAAAAATCTCAAGAGTTACAAATATGATCTTTCCATGTAGGAGTGAAATTCTCCTTGACCTGAGAGCCCCAGATTTTGGCTACAATATTCCTAGGAGTTTTCATTTTGGGATCTCTTTCAGGAGGAAATTGGTAGATTCTTTCAATATCCATTTTACTCTCTGGTAAATAATGGTTCTCTCTAATAATTTCTTAAAAGATGATGTCTAGGCTGTTTTTTTTTGATCATGGATTTCAGGTAGTCCAATAATTTTTAAATTATCTCTCCTGGATCTATTTTCCAGGTCAGTTTTTTTTTTTTTTTTTTTTTTTTTACCAATGAGATATTTCACATTGTCTGTTATTTTTTTCATTCCTTTGTCTTTGTTTTATAATTCCTTGATTTTCCATTAGTTTCCATCTGCTCCATTCTAATCTTTAAGAAATTATTATCTTGCAAGATAGCAGAATAGAAAGATGCACATAACCTAGCTCTTCCCCCACAGTCCATAAAATACCTGTACAATAAGGACTTTCAACGAATTCTAAGGCATCAGAAGCCACAGAATGATGGAGTGGAGGAGATTTCCAGCCCAGGGTGACCTGGAAGACCTATAGGAAAGGCCTATCACAACCCAGTCTTGGTGGCACAGAGTTGGGAGGAGCAGCACTGGAGCAAGTCTTTGGGTGGAATCCCCAGCAGCAGCTGTGGTTCTCAGATCCCTAAATGCATAGTCTCTAAAGACATTTCAAAGGTCAGTGAGATAGCTTTTTCATCTCCCTGACAATGGAGCAGGGTTCTCCCCTAGCCCTGGCCCTAGGCAGCAGTGGCTGAGGCAGGCAGCAGTCAGGGTCCATTGTTGAAGCCCTCAGTTTAAAGCCCCTGGGGGAATGGAGCAGCTGATCTGAATCTCAGCCATGAGCCAGGCCTGGGAGTAAACTCCTCTCCCTTGATTGTGCCACCTTAGAGGAACTGAGAACTTACAGGTCCCCAGAGTATACCCTACTTTTAATAAAGGACCTAAAAGTAAAGTAACTGGTTGGGAAAATGCTCAAATAAGGGGGAAAAAATGAGACTACTGACGGTTACTTTCCCAGTGAACAGGTATTCTCTCCCATCCTTTCAAATGAGGAAGAACAATGTTTACCATGAGGGGAAGACATAAAAGTCAAGACTTCTGCATCCAAAACCTCCAAAATAAATAAGCAATGGTCCCAGGCCATGGAAGAGTTCAAAAAGGGATTTGAAAAACAAGTAAGAGAGGTGGAGGAAAAATTGAGAAGAGAAGTGAAAGTGATGCAAGAAAAAAATAAAAAGAGAGATCCAAAGGATCTGTTAAAGGAGATCCAAAAAATGCTGAAGAAAATAACACCTTTAAAAATAGGCTAACTCAATTGTCAAAAGAGGTCCAAAAAGTCAACGAGGAGAAAAATGCTTTAAAAAACAGAATTAGCCAAATGGAAAAGGAGGTTCAAAAGCTCACTGAAGAAAATAGTTCTTTAAAAATTGGAATGTAACCAAGAGAAGTTAGAGACTTTATGAGAAACTAAGAAATTACAAGATGAAACCAAAAGAATGAAAAAAATGGAAGATAATGTCAAATATCTCATTGGAAAAACAACAGACCTGGAAAATAGATCCAGGAGAGACAATTTGAAAATTATGGAACTACTTGAAAGCCATGATAAGAAAAAGAGCCTAGACATTATCTTTCATGAAATTATCAGGAAAACTTCCCTGATATTCTAGAACTAGGGGGCAAAATAAATATTGAAAGAATTCACCAATCACTTCCTAAAAGAGATCCAAAAAGAGCAAGCAACTTCTAGGAATATTGTAGCCAAATTCCAGAGTTCCCAGGTCAAGGAAAAAATATTGCAAGCAGTCAGAAAGAAACAATTCAAGTTTTGTGGAAATACAATCAGGATAACACAAGATCAAGCAACTTCTACATTAAGGGATCAAAGGGCTTGGAATAGGATATTCCAGAAGTCAAAGGAACTAGGATTAAAACCAAGAATCACTTACCCAGCAAAACTGAGTATAATACTTCAGGGGATAAAATGCTCATTCCATGAAATAGAGGACTTTCAAGCATTCTTGATGAAAAGAAAATATGACTTTCAAACACAAGAATCAAGGGGAGCATGAAGAGGTAAACAGGAAAGAGAAACCACAAGGGACTTACTAAGGTTGCACTGTTTACATTCCTATGTGGAAAGATAATATTTGTAACTCATGAAACTTTTTTCAGTATCTGGGTAGTTGGAAGAATTACACACACACACACACACACACACACAGACACATGTATGGAGAGAGAGACAGAGACAGAACACAGGGTGAGTTGAATAGGAAAGGATTATATAATAAAAAAAATTAAAATTAAGGGCTAAGAGAGGAATATCTTGGGAGGAGAAAGGGAGAAATGGAATGAGGCAAATTATCTCTCATAGAAGAGGCAAGAAAAATTTTTTGCAATGGAGGGGAAAAAGGGGAGGTAAGAGGCAAAGACTGAAGCTTACTTTCATCACATTTGGCCAAGGAAGGAATAACATGCACACTCAATTTGGTATGAAAATCTATCTTACACTACAGGAAAGTGGAGAAGGGGATAAGCAGGGTGGGTGGATGATGGAAGGGAGGGCAAATGGGAGGAGGGAGCAATTAGAAGTAAACACTCTTGGGGAGGGACAAGGTCAAAAGAGGGAATAGGAGAAATAGGGGTCAGGATAGGATGGAGGGAAATATAGTAAGTCTTGTACAACATGACTATTATGGAAGTCATTTGCAAAATGACACATATATAGCCTATATTGAATTGCTTGCCTCCTTAGTGGGGATGGGTAGGGAGGAAGGAAGGGAAAGAAGTTGGAACTCAAAATTTTAGGAACAAATATTGATAATTGTTTTTATGTACAATTGGGATATAAGATATACAGGTAATGAGGTATAGAAATTTATCTTGCCCTTATAGGACAAGAAAGAAGATGGGGATAAGGTAAGGGAGGGGTGTTAGCAGCGTGGGCACATTGGTGGAAGGGGCAATCAGAATGCAAGGCATTTTGGGTGGGGGAGGGGAGATATGGGGAGAAAATTTGGAACTCAAACTTTTGTGGAAATGAATGTTGACAAGTTAAAATAAATAAAAATGAAAAGAAATAGGGAAGTTAGGAGAAATAGGAAGTTCAGAAGGAAATAGAATCAGTTGTGGTTAGGACATGTTGAGTTTCAAATGCCTGTGCAACAAATCAGCAGACAGGCTTAGCAGGCACCTGGAGATGTCAAATCAGAACCAAAGTAAGACTCTATAGTATGATTCTTTTTCTGCTTTTTGCTCATTTCCCCAGCTATTTACTTGACTTTTGAGGTTTGTTATGGTAGTTTTCTGCTTCCAGTGGGCATGGGGGATATAGTATCAACTGCTTGATTCTCGCCCCCCAGGCTGTGGTCCTAGAGCTCCAGAAACAACTGTTGCCTCTACCCCTTCTGCTACTGCCTCAGGCTCCTCCTCAGTGTGCTCCTCCACCCCCTTCACAGCCCTGGAGCTGGGGCAGACCACTCTACTCTCTCACACAGCTCTCATGGTTGTTTTCCACTGACTTTCTAATTTGTCCTTGGTGTTCTGGGGTCATGAAGTCTGGAAACCTCCACAGGTACCCAAGATTCAATCCCCCAAAGGCCTGCTCAAGTCCCATCTGTGCTGAAGTGGCCCACACACTGGACTATGCTCTGCTCCCACCGTGGCACAATGGACATTTCCAAGTGACCTTCCAGATGGTCTTGGGCTAGAGATTTACCTCACTCCATCATTCTGTAGAGAGTCTACAACTCTAAAATTTGTTTAGAGTCATTTTTACAGGTATTTGGCTGAGTTTGTGGGGAGAGTGATAGCAAGTTCATGCTGTTACTCAGCCATCGTGGCTCTACCCCCTCCCCCTGGTCTATTCATCTTGTATCAAAGTTTAGTTTTTTATTCATTTCTCATTTTTGACAAACCAAGAGAATGTTCAAAACCAGTTTCCCTTTGTAAGTCAGACTCTACCAGAGCTTGAACCCTGCTGACAAAACATTGGAAAACAGAGACTAAAGGTTCTTTTTTTCCTCATTCCATTGAGACAGCTATGGGTTGTCCATTGAGACAAGCATGGGTTCAATACTCTATGTGATTAATAAGTGTTGTTGCATTGAATTGAATTGGAGTATAGATGTTTAGGGTTAGAATGGACCTAAGAGGTCATCCAGTCTATTATCCTTTGTCTTACTGGTAAGGAAAGTGAACACCAGAGAGGTAAGTTTGTATATCTTTTAAAAAAAATTATAGTGTAATTTTTCATTTCCCCTACAGCCTAGACATATGCATAAATTTACAGACCCTTCAGCCTGCCTTTATACCATATCTTGTTCTACATAATTTCATCAGAATAGAGTGAGTGAGGTCATAAATGCTTTGGATGAAAATAAAGTCCTACTTAAATAAAAAGGATAGATAAAGATAATATGGATTTGACACTTCTAATTAAATTAGATATGGTAGAATTATGAAGAAAGGCTATTCAAAGAAAAGTTTTTGTATGTCTAGTTTGTGGTAGTTCCAACACCAAGAATATAACCAGGAATTTACCCTCTTTATTTTACTGTAAAATAAGTTCTAAAATATGAGGGTTGATTGGAAAATAAAGATTTTCCCTGATGTGGAAGGCTAATCCAGTTTTCTATTGTTAAGGAATTTCCAATTGTTGATGATCTCTCCTTGCTTGAAGAAATTTCATGAAGAAAATATGGAAAGCTTTGTCAAACTAAGGACCCATTAATCTGAAAAGTATGTTTGACTCTCTTGGTACCTGTATGTACAAAAGGCACTGGTAACAGATATTAGCCATTTCGTAGGCTCAATTAAGTTTCATGACTTGCATGTAGAAAAATATTCATTCAGTTCTATGGAGGGAATTTGAAGCCAATAATAACTGAGCAATTTATTAAAAGAAAGTCATTTTAACTGGGAAATGTATTATGCTAGGAGCAGAAAGATCCTTTTAAAGTGGCTGGGATTTACATGGAAGCCAGAGATGAACTCTGTGAGAGGTGGTCTCTGGCATTCAAAGTTAGAGATAGAATTCTTTTGATATTTTTCATAAAGAGTAATTACTTTACCAGGTCTGCTTACCAACTGAATTATCTGCTGAAGTTAAAACATAGTGTCCATATTCATAGATATGCTGCCTTTAGTTATATGTGTTAAGAATGTTGGTGGTGCTGATCTCAGAGGAAAGTCATCAGAGGGGATTTTTTTTGTGTGTGTGTGTGAAGCAAACCACTGCATTTTGAAGCATCTGATCATTCCTCTCTGTTGTTTCATGAATTGCCTTTGTTAAATTCTTCCTTCATTTCCTCTTTATATGTGCTGCATGTTAACTTCAGTCATATGTTTCTGCCTGATTCCTGGATTTGTTACCATGTGAATCACTGATTTTGTCTTTGAGCTAGACAGCTTATAGTCTCTTTTGTCCCTGTGTAAGATACTTCCCCTCCCATATGTGAATAGTTTCATTGTTGAAAGGGCAGAAAAATAAATTTTGTGTAAATAAAACTTTAGGAAATGAATTTGTGAAAAAAAACAGTCTTTCAGATAAAATGTGAGAAACTCAGAATGTTAGGAGGATTAAAGAACTGACCCTCAAATTAATGCACTAAGAAGACGTGTTTAAGGCAGAAAAATGACTGAATTAATAATGGTAGAAGGACATTGTGGTCATCCGTTCATTTGGATGTTAATAAAATATTAAAGTTTCTATGTGGAAGCTGTAAATCAAATAACTGGAGAGCATGGGGGGTATATATAGTTGTTGATTTCATAACTGATAGAAAGATGGATTTTTAAAATTTTATCTTATAGTGAGAAAATTAGTCAGTGATCACCAGGAAGTTTGGATTTAAAACACTGAAGACTCTAAAAACTAGATTTAGGGAAACATCCAGAAAGTAAGTGGACAAGAAGATTTTAATTACTTTGCTGCTTGTGTAATGATTGGAGGAAAGTAATTTCTTTGCTTATTGAACAAAGAGAAGGCACTAGTATTAAAAGAGACTGGAAATCATTGTATAGAAGGTAGGATTTTTACTGAGACTCAAAGGAAACCATGGAAATCAAGAGACAGAAATGAGGAGGGAGAGAACATTCCATGGATAGGGGAAAGTAATTAAAATGTAGGGAGTTGCTATGTGAAATGTTATTCATAGAACAGTAAGAAGGCAAGTGTCTCTGGATTATGGAATATTTGGAGGTGAATAGATGTTGCAGTGGATAGAGAGTTAGGTGTTGAATCAAAAAGACTCATCTTGTTAAATTCAAATCTAGCCTCAAACATGTATTAGCTTTGTGACCTGGGACACATCATTTAACTATGTTTGCCTCAATTTTCTCTTCTGTAAAACGAGCTAGAGAAGGAAATGGCAAATCACTGCAGTATCATTGCCAAGAAAACCTTTTTGTCGCAAAAAGTCAAACATGGCAAAAAAAAATTGACTGAATAGCAGCAAAGGTCTAAAATGTCTAGAAAAGTATGAGGGGACAAGGTTGTATGGAACTTTGAATGCCAACCAGAGAATTTTATATTTCAGTCTATATACACTAGAAAGTCACTAGAGATTTTTTTAAACAAGGGGGAGCATGGTCTGATTTGTGGTTTAGGAAGATTACTTTGACAAATGAATAGAAAATATACTAAAGTGGAGAAAAACTTGTGACAGGGAGACCAATAAGAAGGCTATTGCAATAGTCCAGGTGTGAGGTGATGAGGGTCTCAAAAAGGATGGTAGCAATGTCAGAAGAGAAAGGTATATAGAGTATACTAGTATTCCAAAGTAGAATTGACAAGATTTTTGCATCAGGTTAGATATGAGGAGTGAGACTGAGGAGTTGAAGATGACACCTAAGTTGTAAGCCTGGGTGACTGGAAAAATGGTGGCCCTCAACCATAATAGAGAATTAGGAAAGGGGAAGATATTAGGAAGGAAAAGATAATGAGTTCAGCTTGGGATATATTGAGTTTAAGATGTCTATGGAACATCTTGTTCAAGACATCTAATACTTAGTTGGATTTGAAAAAATAAAAGTGAAGGAAGAGGTTAGGGTTCTGTAAACAGATCTGAGAAGGGCATTGAGATGATGATTAAATCCATGGAAGCTGAAAAGATGATTGAGTGAATATAAAGAGAGAAGAAGAGAGTTCCTAGGATAGAGATTAAAAGACATCCACGGTGGGTGATAATGAGCTTGGTGAAAATCCAGCAAAGGAGGCTGAGGAATGGCTGTATAAGTTGTAAAACAAGGAGAAAAGAGTGTCATGAAAATCTAGAGAAGAGAGTGTCAGGGAGAAAAGGGTAAACAACAATGTCAGACTGGAAAGAAATCAAAAAGAGTGAAGTATGAGGAAAGGCCATTTGATAAAGCAATTAAAGGATCACTAGTAACTTTGGAAAGAGCTGTTTCATTTCGATAATGAGGACATAATCCAGACGGCAGAGAGATAAGAAGAAAGTAAAATAAAGGAAAGCATAGGAACTAGTTATAGATGCCCTTCTTAGGGAGTTTAACAATGAATGGGAAGAGTTATACGACAATATCTAGTAGAGATGAATACATCAAGTGAGAATCAAGTGTGTGTGTGTGTGTGTGTGTGTGTGTGAGATATGGACATACTTGTTGGCAATAAGGAAACAGCTAATATATAGGCAGAGAATAATGATTAGTTAGAGAGTAGAGATCATAGAGTAGGCAATCTGCTTGGGAGATAGGATGGAATAGGAACATTTGTGCACGTAAAGTAGTTTGCTTTGCCAAGGAGATTGAGCACCCCTTCATGTGTTGCAGAAGGCCTCTGGGAGATGTGAGATGTGAGATGAGGAGGAGGGAAAAAGATGATCCTGGAAAATGTCTTCATTTTTTCTTTAAAATGAATCAATCTTCTCAGTTGAGAGGTTATAGGAAGGAGAAGCTATGGAAAGTTTGAGGAGGCATGAAAACATTTGAGAAAAAAACCACAGTGATGAGTGGGACATTGAATCAATTAGGTATGTATAAAAGGATTATCTTGTAGGGGGAGTCCAGTTGAAATTATATAACATAAATTTTAATGGACCCAGTCAGCATGGTTTCATTATTTTCTCCAGCTTTGTTCGGCAGCACATGAATACATGAACAGGAGAGAAGGTAGCAGATTGTACGAGTGATCTTAGGCTGGAGCTTAGCTGGGTATAGTCAATGACAGGATACTGGGGCAAAGAACTTGTTAGAAAATGATAGTGTAGAGTTGAACTAGTTCTCCAACATGTCAAGATGGGGAATCAAAGAGAGTATAGATAGGACTGGGAAAGAATTGAGGGTTCTTAGAAGAGAGAAATTTAGAATGGCAATAAATTATGATTGGGTAAAGGAATTTCACAAAGGAATTCACAAAGATGGAAGTGGAGCATTAGTGAGTGATAGCTCATCTAACGATATGATCATCTTTCTTTGTAGCTGCATAGGTCAAGGGAGACGCTTAAGAGGAGGAACTGAGAGGTAAAGGTGTTTGAAAGAGTATCAGTATATATGTTGAAGTCACCAGTATTAAAATAGGGATTAGGAAGAAGGGAAAGACTGTGATCTAGGAACTGAACTCATTGAAGAAGGAAAAAGAGTGTCATGGAGGTCAGTAGGTAATCTCCCAGTAGATATTCCATATGTCTTTCAAGACTCATAACAATCTTGTCAGGTATATATTATTAGTATTAATATTAATTTTGTGGATAAATACAATGAGGCTCTGAAAGATTCAGGTGCTTGACCATGATCACACAGTTAGGATCAGATATAGGTAACTAATTAAGTTCTTACTGCCTTTAAAACATTGCAATTAGTGGACTTTTCTTGGAGATGTACATGCATGTGTGTACATGTGTGTACTGTAGTTAGAAGAACTAAAGTTTATATTCACCTCCTTCCTAGAAGAGAAAGTAGAGGGACTCGAGAAATGTCTGTCTGTACTTCAGGTTGACAGTGACAAAAAAGTATTTCCTAGGAAATGAAAGCAATTTAATTGGGAAAAGAGGACTTTCAGGTGCAAGTGGGGAGATGATCCTTATCAAATGTTTGGAAAGCATAAATGTTACATAGAGAAATAAAGGGAGGAAAAGAATGTCTCTACACTTAGAACTAAACAGACTACCCATCTTGTCCCTAGAAATGATTACCTTCTTGAGGAGGGTGTTTAGTGCTTAAAGAAGTAAGCAGTATTAATTGCAAAGGAAGAGAAAAGAATGGATTACATCTGGTTATTATGCCATGCTTTTAACATCTATGATTATTAAACAAAAGTTCATCTTTTTTAAAATTTTGAAGAGCTGAGTTCTACAATATCTGAAGAATTAACATTGCAGGATGTTAGGGGTGGCCTGATATCAGTTTCTTGTTAATTCAGGTTTGATGTTAGAATGAAAGGATGCACACTCATGTAACAAAAGGAGGTTTCCTTAGCCCTAACACAGCACAGACAACAATGATTCATTAGTACTTAGTTTCTACAGATGCTGCCCCCCTCATCTCCATGTAGAAAATTATTGTTCAGCAGGGAAGAGTTACTCAGGTCATCTTCTGGCTTCCATCAAGTCTGAAAAGCATCATCCCCATGTGAATGAGGGTTTTTTTATGCCTCAGGGTGATCAGTAAGCCACATCAATACAGAAAGAGACTACCAGGAAGCTACATCAAGGGAGACATCATTTAAGTCCTGAACCACTACTGGGTCAAATGTGTCACAATTTTGTCACCTTTCAAGGAAAACATAAGCCTAACCCAAGTTTTGGTGGAAGGGTGAAATCTTGGTAGATGCTGGTCCTGTTACACAGGGCATTCAAAGGTTGATAGAAAGCTCCATGGTGAGTACAAATAGAAGGGTGTATATTATTGATCAAGGATTATGTACTAGGAGAAGGATAAAAAACAAATTCGACAAGAGGTATGTGCCTGGAAAAAGGAGTGGAGAGTTCACGAGTGAGAGACAATAGTCCATTCACCATTCATACACACAGATGCTAAGAAATCTAAAGTGAGAATCACAGCATATTGGGTGGTTCTTCTGAGGAGAATTTATAGAGATACATAAGTAGAGATACATAAGTAATAGATGCACAGGATGAAGAAGATGTAAACAATCTGCAATCTGCATCATTGGAGGGACAGCCCACATTCATGAACCAGTCCAATTGGGGGTGTCAGCATCATAAAAACAACAGTCACTGACATTTACATAGAACTTTAATATTTACAAAAAAAATTAAAAACAAGAAACCTTGATATATGTCATCTCATCTGTTCACAATAACCTTGTGAAGCAGGTATTATTATTACCCTCATTGTGCAGACACTCTCTAAGGCTTTTCTAGTGCTAAAATCTCTTAATCAAAGCCTGAAAACATCACAATACAGTTACTAAATTCAGGAGTCATCAAACATTTTATTATGTGGTTTCAGTCCTCAATTGTTTTCATTGATTTATTACTCATATGGAGTGGCAATATGTATATTTATGTAAGAGTAGATTGCAATCTGATCAGTCATAAACTTTTCCCTAATCTCACTTCCCCATCTCCTTCATCCACATCTGAATGTTATGAAGTATGGGGGAGAGGAAGGATGAAAGAAGACATTTTCATTGAATGTACTTTGACTCCTTGGAACATAGATTAGGGGTATTTTCTGTGTTAAGCGGTAAGTGTAAACAGAACTGGAACTGATTTATTCTGGGAATTTGTGCTGTTATTAAATTCACTGTGAGTAATTTGCATAATGGAATGAGCATGTGATTCTACAGTTGTGATACTTCCCACTTCTAGTGTGGATCTTATCTATTCTTATAGATAAGATTATAAGGGTGCAACTTTGTATCAGGAAGGAAATAATGAGGACGGTGGGAAAATAAAAAACAGAATAAGAGAGATAATGGAGCCTGCAAAAAAATCCTTTATTTTCACAATTTATCCTATGTATAAATGCGTTAGAACAGGATTCAACAGTGTTTCAAAAGCAAGGTTCCAAAGTTTTGTATTTTTTCCCCAAAGTAAATGTGTGAGGGCATGTTGATATTTTGAGCAAGAGTGGAAGGAATATGTATTTACTAAGTTCCTTTGAGGGGAGTGGAAAGTAGCTTTTCAAATTGCAACTTATAACCACATTACACAGTATTCCAAGACCTTCACTGTGAGTGGTTTTGCACTGTGGTAATGGTCTGCTTAGAGGCAGGGGTGACTTGGTGAATAGAGAGCTGGGCCTGGAGTCCTAAGAAGTCCTAAGAAGACCTAATTTCAAATCTAGCTTCATTCACTTTACTAACTGTGTGACCCTAGACAAGTCATTTTATCTCTGTTTGCTTACTCTACTGGAGAAGGGAACAGCAAAACACTCCAGTGTTTTTGCCAAGAAAAATCCGTAGATAGCATTGGCATGATATGGTCCATGGAATTACAAAGAATTGGACATGGCTTAACAACAACAGTGGTCTGCTTAAGGACTGGAGCTCTGGTTCCCTATACCAGGCCTTTCCAAGAGACTTTCAGCTCTCTTACCCTCCCAGTCCCTTGTAATGACTATAGTTTGGGAGAGTAGTAGGAGCCTGGTGTGTCAGGGAAGTATCTAGGTATACATTTAAGTGTATACTGGCTTATTTTTGTAGGTGGCATACCCATACTCCAGAATGTAAACTCCATGGAGGCAGGGACTGTTTTATTTTCTCCTTTGTACCCTCAATATTTAGTGCAGTGCTTTGTATATAACAATAAAAGTTTATTTAGATTGAAATTAATCACATTCACTGTTGTATTTTATCTGATACTGTTCAACTTCTTTGCCCCATATGAATCAAATAGTATTTAATGGAGAAGGATAAATTCCTCCCCACCAAAATTTTATGATATAAACTCTTAGGGAGAGAGTAATGTGGTTCATTGAATTTCTTATGGTGGGTACTTCTTTCTGTCCATTCCTTAAGTCATTTGATAAATCAATACTCAGTGCTTGCTACATGACTTGTGAACCATGATTTCTGGTTTCTAGTGTGGCTATGCTCTTAACTTTCTGTGTCACCTGAGGTGAGTCACTTTGCCTTTGTGAGTTTCAGCTTCCTCAACTGGAAAATGAAATGATTAGTGAATAATCTCCAAGATTTCTTTTAAATCTGAAACTTTATGATTCTGTGCATAGCTACATCAAAAATCTTTCCCAGCTCTAACATTGCATGTTAGACTATGCAAGACATATTATTCATGATGATTAGGCCAAATATATTTTCTCTCAGTTTTTTTCCTGGCACCAAGACATACAGTCTCTCTTAATTGCTGACTGCATGAGAGCCAGAAATAAGATCTATAGCAAGCTTTAAAAAGAAATAAAAAAAAATTCTTAAACTTTTTTTTATCAAGTTGCCCTTCCTGCAGAAGCAAGGCTAGAAATTAAGTGACTAAGATAAGTATTTTTCACCTATAAAATATTTGTTAGACATATTTCCTTTTCACAACTTTAAACTGAACTCCACCCTCACCCTTTCCTTTGGGTAGAAAATTAATTACTTTTGGACTGTTGGTAGGGCAGTGATTAGTCTAATGCTTCTGGATAACAATTTGGAATTATGCAACAAAAGTGACAAAGTTGTCCATACCCTTTGACCTATGGATCTGACCATGAATCATGTGGTCCAAATAGGTCAGACATAGAAAGGCTCAATTCACATCCAAACAGTAATACTTTATGTGGCAGCAAAGAGCTGAAAATGAGAATGCCCATTAATTAGGGAACATACAAACTGGAGTATATGAGTGGAATAGAAAGGTTATGTAGTAAGAAATGAAAAATATGAGGAACTGAAAGGAACATGGGAAAATTTGTGTGAATGGAATCAAAATAACATAAGTGAAATTCAGAAAAAATATACAAAGTAATTATAACCATATAAATGAAGACATCATTAAAAGGAAATAGAATTGAGTAATTTTTGGCACCAATTATGGTCTCTGAGAGCAGGTAATGAAACATACATTCCAGCAGAGAGGTGAGGTGCTACAGGGAAAAAGGACTGTTTATATTTTCAATCTTGGTCATTATGCTGATTAATTTTTCATCAACTCTTTTTATTTGTTATAAGAAAGAGTTTAATTTGGGATGAAGAAACATCTAAGAGAAGCAATGATATGACTCATCAATAGAAGTTATTTAAAATGGAGAAAAAAAGAAGAAAATAAATTGTTCATTATTTAGGAAATGGAGATCGCTCCTACCTATCTTCTTTAATGACAGGTTAGAGATTCTTTTCAGAGTGAATGAGCTTTGCTTTCTATATGTCTTACAATCATTGGTACAGCTTTTAATCTATTAATTTGGAGAAATTGGACATCATTAGTGCTCAGAAAGAACTGATGCCAGTACCTAGACCCTATATTTATTGAAGTAGCTTTGTGGTTAGACATAGATTTAAGGAAAGTTAAGCCACAGAAGCCCTCCAATATTATAAAAAGTGAACTCTCCTTGCTTGCTCAACTGGATCTTACGAAGATGATTTTTCACATAATTTATAGTTGAAGGGCAATTTCAACATCATACAGTCCAATCTTATGTCTCCATAGAAGAAGAACTGAGCCCCAAAGATGGAATGTGAGTTTCCATACATCTGAAGGTGGCAGCATCAGAGCTGGGATTTAAATCCAGGTCCTCAGACTAGAAATCGGTCACTTTTTCTATTTTACATGTGGCCCCCAGTTCAGAATTCAGATTGTGATAATGGACTGCTATGATTTTCAGAGTCATTTGGGGTAAATCAGAGCCAATGGGTCAGCTGACCTAATAGGGACAAAGATAAAAAGATTTTTATGCATGATGCACTTTTATTCATTAAAAATCTAATAACCAATAAGACCTTTGCCTGCTAACTTCCTTGCATAGAAAAATGCTATTATTTAGGAACAATACACAGTTTAATAAGTAATGCCCTTGCCTCCAGTCATCTCTTCAGTATGCACATGTGAACATTTACACATGCACAGGTTTTTACTCTCTTTTCCTTTCCATAACTCAAAGCTTTTCACCCTGACGGAGGAGGAGGGTTATAGCATTAACACCAACCAAGTAACTGTCGGCAATCTAACCAAGCCTTGTTGCTGGGGCCCTGTAGAGATAAACATTCATCCCTCCAGCTCCTTCTTTTCTGTAATGTCTCCCTGTCCAATTTAATAAACGCCTTCTTGCTGGTTCTTGGCATCTCCTTGAACGAGGAATGTAAACTGAACAGGCCTAGGAGACTAAAACTGGCACCAAGCACCATGATGAATAATATCAGGAGACACAGAGACTCACTCAGTAGTCCAGTATGCAGTGCCACAGTCTACAGCAGAGCCTTGCCAGATTTGTTGCCTAGGACAAGGGCCATTACTTAACTTCTGATACATTTGAAAAATGAATGGAAAATAATAACAGACCTGGGTCCAAATTTGTGGAAGCAGAAGTTAAGAATAAAGCAAAAGATTTATAGGAAGGATATTAAAAACAACAATTTAAACATTTAATAAATGGATCATCAACATGTACTTAATCTTTAGATATTACAAAAAAGGAAAAAAAACAATTGGGGCTACTGACAGCCTCCTTATATGCTAATAATCTGCCAAAACTTGAAGCTATATCTATTACTTAACTATCTCTGTATTTACACTATGTCATAAACAATTAGTCTAAAAGGCTAACAGTGCCCCCAGAAAATTACAGCTCTTTACCACAATTATGCCACTGAAAACACAGATTTCTAATCATACATCTAAGGACCTGAATAGCAATTACCCCAGAAATCATCCAGTGGAAGTAGCTTGCAGTGTTTGTTTCAGGATGCATTTCCTCCTCCTCTTTTCATACTCTTATTTTCCTCTGTACCAGTCATTTTCAGTCTCCACAAAGTACTATTCCACTTTCTTTTTTTAATCTTGACATGGAAGTAAACCTGGTTTTTTTGAAGGCTATATAAGTGGAGCACAGCTTATCATTAGATGATTTCATTATGCTGAAAAGACTTCACGCATGGTCCAAGAAACAGACCAAAAACTGCTTTCTGAGGACCAGTCTAAGTGTGAAAATCTGGTGAATGGGTTATGAATCTTTTAGTCATGGCAACCCATGTAACAGGAAAATATAATGTAATCCTCAGTCCTGTATAGCTTCCTTCCATTCCTGCAGTCTGGTTAGAATTCCTGTTGTTAGAATGGTAGAAAATGGGACAATACTAGAAAGAACAACACAGTTTTTAGACCATCTAAAATTTTTGACAACTTGGTACTAAATGAGATGCTTGCCAAGTGATTAGTGAATGAACTCATTACGAGAGGAAAAAAACTTTTAATCTTCATTTTCTCACTGCTATTGAAACCAGAAGACAGAAGGAAATTGCAGCTAAAATAAATCAATACTCACAGTTTATCCTTGAAAAAGCAAAGGATAGGGTTGATTTTATGGTGTAGTTGAAAGCAACAAGAAATATAATTTAATGTGATACCTAGCCATTCTGTGTTATGGTGCTAATGATAAATATTTATAAAAACCACTGTGAAAATGATTACAGCCTATACACCAAATAATATGCAAAGAAAATCCATGCTGGAAAGTGATACAATTATCAGGGCCACAAGATTATCAAGGCATGTGAAATAGGGAAAGGTGCCAAATGGCATGGAAAAAAATCTGGGACCTTTTCAATAACAAAAATTAGTGAAGGGGGAAGAAGCTATTAATCTTTAGGTCTACTTTTCCATCTATACAAAAATATGTGTCATCTGCAAATATAGATAGATATAGATAGATAGATATAGATGCATATATATCATGTCCATGATGAAGAAATTAGGCAGCCTATCAGAAATGCTCTTTTTCAGTTGGTCATATTTTTTACTACCACACAATTCATTGACAGATATAGAGAATACACGATCCTATTATGCTTATCTTTTTCTTGACTACAAGAAAGGCACTTGACTCAGTTGAACAAAATTCTACTTCAAGGGCTGCATTCTAACAAGATATCTCCCATATGTGCATCAGAATTATTTGAGTTTTCTTGAATGTTATATCACAATCTTATTTAATGATATGTTTGATATTTTATCAATAGCAATAGTTGACATAAATCATGAGATTTGTGTTATCCAAATATATTAGTTATGCTAATAGAGAAAACCTGACTCAAAGTCCAAGCTGAAGAGGAACTATGGAAAGGTCTCCTAAGTATCCATTTTTAGACATTGTGCTAGTTCTGAAATGAAATATTTTATAGTCTCCTAGGACAGATCTATGATGATTCCAAAGAGCTTTGCTTAATCAACTACAGAGGAAAAATTAAGTGAACAAAAAATTCCTACTTTCCAAATTAGTATCATCAATTAGATGGATAATTTATAGAATTCATTTTTTAGCATACATGCACTTATCTTTATCTATACATACACATGTACACACATAAAATAGTTAAGAAAAATATTAAATTTAATCTATTCTTTGCATAAAAATATCTTCTGTCTTTAGATCTATTTATCTATGATCTTATCTTCTCTCTATCACTACTAATATATACCAATGTGTAGTACTATTGTCCCTAAAACTGGGATTTCTACAATATTTAAAAAAATATGGCTATATAGATATAAATAACTAAAAAATGCAGCTGTAGATACAGATATATCAGACAGACACTGAAAGTTGACAATTAATTGGGTCTTGTATCAAACAGGAACAGGAGAGTATATGTACTTTCATAGCTTATTTAATGACCCCAAACATCTCTCCAAAAAGGAGGACCATATTTTAATGCAAATATTCTACTAGTATCATTCTATGACTATGCATCACAGACTACTACAGCTTCTCAAGAATTAAACATTGATATCAGAGAGCAATGGGGAGAAATATGCTGAATGTGAACAACTGTGATAAATAATAAATGAGGAAATAAAAGAAGGTTTGGAAAGAATAAAGGATTCCATCAAAGAAATATATTGTCACACAAAGAGTATAGAATGGATATGTGGTGAGAGCAAGGGATAATGATTAGACACTCTGTGACCTCCGTTGATATCTAGTGATGTTTGAGTGTTAGGTAGAATACCTGTACTGAGCTTGTGGGAAGATATGAACAAAAGTATAGAATGGGAGAGCGTGGACAGGTTATTCTCTGCATTGTAAATGGTAATATCCATAGTAATGAGGTCACAGATCCATTTGAATATTAATGAATAATTTCAGAACAATATAAGGGGTATTTTCTCAGACTTTAGAATGAAGACCTATTTGGTATCTTCCCTCTGGTAAGTTAGCCACTGCCCCTGGTAAGTTAGTAACTCTATTGATGTTTTATTTCAGTTGGAAAGTATTTAACAAATTACTTTTTCAGAGAGGGAAGGGGAGACTAGAAGGAATAATCAGGTGGAAACAGTTCATCCTTCGGAGTAGATCAAAGAATTGCATTGGTAGCTGTATAAAAGTTTGGGGTTTTTTTGACATTTAAAAAATATTTTCAGGCAAATAAATTGTCTAGAGTTGTGCTGGAAAATACTGTAGAATCCTTCTATAACACTGATGCTAGGGACTGTAATAATGCCTGTGTTCAGGCTGCACATTTATAATGAAAGCAGTATGTATATGTGATTTCATCCTCAGACTGATAAAATCCATGGAATAAGAGGAAGTTCTAGAATTCTTTTACTGTTTTCCATTCTAGAGAAAACTCTTTCCTGTCTAGCTGATTTTGAGAGAATAAGACATATTAGGAGCTAATGGAAGGGAAGAGACTTCAGGCAACCCGTAGCTAGGGGACAGATATGAGCTGGGAATGCAAATCTTCTCTGTTCTCTGCGTCTCTTGCCTTCCTTCTTTTCTGCTTCTAAGTGAAGGAGTATTACAACTATAACCCTGTGAGCTTCAAAAGATAGAATGGCAAGTCACCAGAAGTCTGGGAGTCAGTTATTCTGGATTTTGTGGCCAACCAAGAATGTATAGATTGAAGTGCTTACTGGTCTGTTTGCCTCAAGCATAGAACTAAGGCAGTCAAGAACTAGTTTTGAAGATTATGCTGAGTTTAATTTGGAAGTTAACTTGATAGGACAAATACAAAGTAAAAATTTCTTAAAATTTGAGTCTCCTCTCTCCAGGGACCAAAATGACAAAAGGGAGAATGTGCCCAAAATGGGAGAAAATGTTTGTACTTTTGCTTATATTTCTGTTCTTGTTTTGTGATCTTAGTAAATATCATATTTGTTAAAATGGAGATTATTGTATCATCCAAATGGGACAGCAAAAGAATATACATATTTCTCTCCATTGCAGGGAGTTTTTACAAAAATTGACAATGTAACAATATACAGAGATATTGAAAAATAATGTAAAAAGACAGAAATAGTTAACATATCTTGTACAGGCCATAATATAGTAAGAATAGAAAGTAGTTCAGCACAACAAACAAAAAACCAGACTAAATGAAGACAACAAAATCGTAAATAATGAGTAGGTTAAAGAACAAATCACAGAAACAAATATTAACGATGAAAAAAAGTGGTAATCCTAAAATCACATACCAAAATTTCCACAATGCAGCTAAAATATCCAGAGGGAAAACCATATCTTTACAATAAAACATTAAAAAGTAGAGAAAGAGGCAATTACTTTATTAAATATGTATTAAAAAATTTTAAAACAACAAAAAACAAACATGAAATAAGCACAAAACAGGAGACCTTAAAAATTAGAGAGGAAATTGATAACTTGGAAACAAAAACACAGAAATGGCATACAATTAATTAAAGAAACTAATAAATTGATAAACCCTTAGTAAATCCAGTTAAAAAGAGAGAACATCAAATTAATGAAATAAAAAATGTGCAAGGTGAAATTGCAGCAAAACAAGAAGAAATAAAAAATGGTTTAGTATTAACCTACTAATAAGGTTCTACTAAGTAGAACCTACTAAGTATATTTACATGCTAAAAAAACTGAAAACAGAAAAGAAATGTAGGAATGTCTTGAAAAATGTAAAATGCTCTATCAGAAGACCAGATAGTAGATTGAAATAATCTAATCTAAGATAAGGAAATAGATCTAGTTATAAAGAAATCACTCGGGGAGTGGTGGGTGGGGGAATAGCAACTCTTTGAGTTTATGGATTCACAAGAGAATTCTACTGAAATTATAAATAATATCTATTATCCATACTTATGAATTATTCTCAAAAACTGAGAAAAAAACATTTCAGCATTTTTAATGAGTCAAATATAGTCCTAATGACAAAAGCAGAGAAAGATAAAACACAAAGGAAAGCATAGGCTAATATCATTAATGAACATTGATTCAGAAACTCTTAAGCAAATTCCTATAAAAAAGGCTACAGCTATTTATCAAAGTAAACATTCATTATGATCAAATAAGATTTATACCCGGGATTCAAAAATGGTTCAACATTAGTAAAACAATCAGCATAATTAATCATATTAAAACCAAAACATGAAAACCACACGATCATCTCAATAGAAGCAGAAAAACTTTTGGTAGAGTACAATGCTATTTTATTCTTTTTTTAATATAAATTTCTTTATTTGATTTTTTACATTCATTTTCACAAAATTTCAGATTCCAGATATTCTTCCCATTTATCCCCTCCCCCCATCCCAATACACCAAGCATTCTAATTTTCCCTATCACCAATCTTCCCTCTCTTCTATCATCCCTCCCTTCTCTTGTCCCCATCTTCTCTTTTGTCCTGTAGGGCCAGATGACTTTCTATTCCCCATTAACTCTAGTTCTTATTTCCTAGTAGAAAGAACAATACTCAAGAGTTGTTCCTAAAACTCTGAGTTCCAAATTCTCCCCATCCCTCCCTCCCCACCCATTCCCTTTGGGAAGGCAGGCAATTCAATATAGGCCATAACTGTGTACTTTTGCAAATGACTTCGATAATAGTCATGTTGTGCAAGACTAAGTGTATTTCCCTCCATCCTATCCTGCTCCCCAATGTTTCTATTCTGTCTTTTGATCCTGTACCTTCCCAAGAGTGTTGACTTCAAATTGCTCCCTCCTCCCATTGCCCTCCCTCCCATCATCCACCCTACCCTGCTTATCTCCTTCTCCCTCACTTTCCTGTATTGTAAGATAGGTTTTCATACCAAAATGAGTGTGCATTTTATTCCTTCCTTTAGTTGAATGTGATGAGGGTAAACTTCATGTTTTTTTCTCAGCTCTCCTCTTTTTCCCTCCACTAAAAAGTCTCCTGCTTGCCTCTTGAATGAGATATAATTTACCCCATTCCATTTCACCCTCTCTCCTCCCACTACATTTCTCTTTTACTGTTTACCTTAATTTCTTTTAAAATATGGTCCCATCCTATTCAATTCACTCTGTGCTCTGTCTCTGTATGTGCATGCATGTGTGTATGTGTGTGTGCGTGTGTGTGTATGTGTATGTGTGGTCCTACCAACTACCCAGATACTGAAAAGTTTTAAGAGTTACAAATATTGTCTTTCCATGTAGGAATGTAAACAATTCACTTTTGGTTAGTCCCTTATGACTTCTCTTTGCTGTTTACTTTTTCATGCTTCTTCTCATTCTTGTGTTTGAAAGTCAAATTTTCTTTTCAGCTCTGGTCTTTTCATCAAGAATGCTTGAAAGTCCTCTGTTTCATTGAAAGACCATATTTTCCTCTGAAGTATTATACTCAGTTTTGCTGGGTAGGTGATTCTTGGTTTGAGTCCTAGTTCCTTTGACTTCTGGAATATCCTATTCCACGCCCTTTGATCCCTTAATGTAGAACCTGCTAGATCTTGTGTTATCCTGATTGTATTTCCACAATAATGGAACTGTTTCTAGCTGCTTGCAATATTTTCTCCTTGACCTGGGAATTTTGGAATTTGGCCATAATGTTCCTAGGAGTTTCTCTTTTTGGATCTCTTTCAGGTGGTGATCGATGGATTCCTTCAATGCTTATTTTGCCCTCTGGTTGTAGAATATCAGAGCAGTTTGCCTTGATAATTTCATGAAAGATGTTGTCTAGGCTCTTTTTTTGATAATGGCTTTCAAGTAGTCCCATAATTTTTAAATTGTCTCTCCTGGATCTATTTTCCAGGTCAGTTGTTTTTCCAATGAGATATTTCACATTATCCTCCATTTTTTTCATTCTTTTGGTTTTGTTTTGTGATTTCTTGGTTTCTCAGAAAGTCATTAGCCTCCATCTGTTCCATTCTAATTTTGAGAAAACTATTTTCTTCAGTGAGCTTTTGAACCTCTTTTTCCATTTGGCTAATTCTGCTTTTGAAAGCATTCTTCTCCTCATTGGCTTTTTGGACCTCTTTTTCCAATTGAGCTAGCCTATTTTTCAAGGTGTTATTTTCTTCAGCATTTTTTGGGGTCTCCTTTAGCAGGGTATTGACCCGTTTTTCATGCTTTTCTTGCATCTCTCTCATTTATCTTCCCAGTTTTTCCTCCACCTGTCTAACTTGATTTTCAAAATCCTTTTTGAGCTCTTCCATGGCCTGAACCCATTGGATATCTATTTCAGATGTTTGGGATACAGAGGCCTTGATTTCTATGTCTTTCCCTGATGGTAAGCATTGTTCCTCTTCAACAGAAATGAAAGGCGGAAACATCTCACCAAGAAAGTAGCCTTCTATGGTCTTATTTTTCTTCCCTTTTCTGGGCATTTTCCTTGACTTCTGAGATTCCTCTCCACCCCTGCCTAGATCTGCCCAGCTAGTGCTTGGGGTCTGAGATTCAAATGCTGCTCCGCAGCCTCAGGGTTTTCCACTGCGGGATGGCTGCTATTCAATGTGAGCTTAAGTTCTGGTGCTCAAGTCGGGGCAGGGCTGCCTCCCAGGCTCAGTTCCCTTAGGAGGTTTATGGGGAGATCTTCAGTAATGGAGCGGAGCTCCTGTCCGCTCCAGGAGCCCCTGGCCACCCCTGCCTCTGCCGCTGCCTTTGCTGCTGCCTCTGCCGCTGCCTCCCGAGGGGGCTTGAGTTATGGAGACACCCCGCTCCCCTCTCAGCCAGCCCACAAATCTCTCTCACTGACCTGTAGTGCCTACGGGTGGAAGGACCTTCATGGGCCGGAGGTTTCCTCCCTGAAGCCTGCTCGGATCTGCTCCTCTGGGGCCGCGCGGGCAGGGCAGAGCAAGGCTGGGCTCCACTGTCCAGTGTGTGATGGATCTTTGGGGTCGGTTTTTCAGGGCTCTCTGGAACGTAAATGTCCTCCACTACGTTGCTGCCCAGCTTCCACTCTTCCAGAATTTGTAGAGAGTTCTTTTTACAGGAAATTTATGGGCTGTGGGTTCAGAGCTAGCATATGTGAGTCTTTCTATTCCGCCATCTTGGCTCCTCCCCAATGCTATTTTATTTTTAAAAGAAACACACAAACTACAAAGTATAGGCACAGAGAAGTCTTTTTAATAAATCAAAACATCTATCTGAAACCTTGCAAGTTATCATATGTCCTAGAGATGCACTAGAATATTTTCTGATAAATATTGGAGCCAAGCATGGATGTTCACTGTCCCTACTATTATTTGATATAGTTCTGGAAATGCTAACAATCACAGTAAGACAAGAGAAAGGAATGAATGAAGTCATGATAAGTAAAGAAAAGATAAAACTATCCATGTTTGATGATGACACAGTTTGCTTGAAAAACACGAAGAAATCAACAAACAAACACTAATTCAGCCAATAGCTTTAGCCAAGTTTCAGGCTACAAAAAAAATCCTCAAAAAACAATGATATTTCTATATAATGATAAAACATAAGAAACAATAATAGAAAGTGAAATTACTTTCCGCATAACTACAAAGTACATAAATATATTGCAACCAACTTCCTAAAGCACACAAAAACTTAAATAGATTCAATTGCAAAGCACTCCTTAAAGAAATATAGAAAAGTCTAAATACCTGCCAGTATATTTAGTGCTTCTGAATAGGTCATGCCAATATAATAAAAATAACAATACTACCAAAATTAATTTACACCTTTGATACTATATTAAAGGGGATACTTTACAGAGCTTGAAAAAATAATAACAAAATCCATTTAAAAATCTAGAATATCAAGGAAATGACTGAAAGAAATCAGGATGATGGGGGAATAGCATATATAGACTTCAAAGTAAGGTAACAGTAATCAAAAACATCTGACATTAGTTAAAGAATAGAGAGATAGAACAATGGAACAGACTAGACAAAGGAGATTCAGGGACAATAGAACACAGTGGACCAATGTTTGATAAAATGTAAAATAAATTAACTAGGGGAAAACATCCTATTTGATTAAAAACTACTGAGAATACTGGAAAGAAGTCTAGCAGGAATTAAGTTTAAACCAACACCTTATATCACCATATATTCTAAATAGATATATAACCTATTCAAGATCCTGCTATAAAAGATTAGAAGGCAAGTCATATATTTCTCACAGCTGCAGGTAAGATATCTATCTATCTGTCCATCCATCCATCCATCCATCTACCTACCTACCTACCTACCTACCTGTCTGTCTGTCTATCTATCTATCTATCTATCTATCTATCTATCTATCTATCTATCTATCTATCTGTCTGTCTGTCTGTCTGTCTGTCTGTCTGTCTGTCTGTCTGCCTGCCTGTCTGTCTATTTTATCTATCTATCTATCTATCTATCTGTCTATCTATCTATCTATCTATCTATCTATCTATCTATCTATCTATCTATCTATCTATCTATCTATCTATCTATCCATCTATCCATCTGCCTGTCTGTCTATCTCATCTATCTATCTCCTTACCATACAAGAGATAGAGGCAATCAAAAATATTTAAAAAACCATAAAATAGAAAACTTTGATCACTTGAAACTGAAAAGACTTGCACAGACAACATTAATACACTAAAGATAAAAATAAAAGTGATTAAATGGGAAACATACTTTATATTAAATTGCTCTGATAAAGATTTGATATCCAAGATACGGAGTCATATATCTATATCTACATCTATATATGTATAAACTACCAGCTATTCTCCATTAGACAAATGGCCAACGGGCATAAATAAAAAGTTCTCAAGAGAACAGCAAAGTATTTATAATCGTATAAAAAATGCTACAAATAACAAATTATAACAGAAATGGAAATCGATATAACCATAAGGTTTTACCTCATATTCAGAAAACTGACAAAATATGGCAAAAAAAGCCACAATAGTCAGTGTTGGATGGGTTGTGGAAAGATAGGTACACTATCTGGATCTATGAAGTAGTGTAACCATTTTGGAAAGCAATTCAGAATTATGCAAATAAAGTGACTAAAATGTACATATCCTTTGTACTATAGACTACAAAACTGGGCTTATATCCCAAAGAAACCATAAATAAGAAAAAAAAGTCCCCATATGCTTCAAAATATACCAAAACTTCTTGTGACAGCCAAGAATTGGAAATAAAGTAGATGTCCATCAATAAGGGAATGACTAAGCAAATTGTGGTATATGAAAATAATGGAACACTTTTGTGCTGTAATAATGATGTATATGATGAATACAGAGAATCATGGAAAAATCCATATGAACTAAACTGATGCAGAATGAAGTAAGTAAAGCCAAGAAAATATATACATGGTAACTACAACAATGTAAATGGAAAGAATGACTCCAAAAATGAAAAGTAGATGTAACTAAAATCAAGTGAGACGCGAATGAAGAGATATGAAAAGACACCCCCAAAAAACTTCTTTATGGTGGTGGGAGGTCCACAGACATTACACGTTATGTGTGTTTTCAGACACTTTCGACATATCAATCAATTCTGCTGACATTTGTTTCCCTGGATAAAAAATACTATCTATCATATGAGATGATTCTTGGGGAATGGGAAAGGGAGGAATATATAGAATGCTGTGGTGATGTCAGAAATTTAAATACTAAGGAAAAACACTTTTTAAAAAATAGGCATAGGAAATCAGATTAAATATATGACAAATTTGATTCCAGAGGACAAAATTTGAAACATGGTTTCCATCACTTGGTAGAGACATGGGGCACTATGAATGTGAAATGTTTTATATATATAAAGATATATAGATATATAGATAGATATCTATACATGTATGTATATATATATATATATGTTGTCAGATTAGAATTGTTCAGTCTGAAGGGATGAAGGTTATATGATTGCAGGTTATAAAAGCAAAAGGTAATGGATATAGGGAACACAGGAATACACTGAACCCTCACATACTTGAATTAGAAAATAAGCTCTGAAGTTTATGAGATCAAGATTTAGCATAAGGAAAAGAAAAAAGGAGTAGTCTCTAGAAATAATAATTTTCTGGAATTCATATAATCCATATTGACAGTGCAAAACATTCAAAAAAGATTTGGGTAATTAATGAATGCCATGGAAAAGAACCATAATTGATTGCCAAGGAGATAAAGTATTTTTTAGTCCGCCATTCTACTCACCTTACCAGCTTTTCTAAACCATCTTATTTTTCCATAACTCTTTCAGTCAAGACCCTTGCCTCATATTTCACTGAAAGAAAGTTGAGGTTTCCCCAGAAAGAGCCCTTTTCTCCTCGTCTCATATTGCTGGGCCATCAACAGTTACTGTGACCTTTGTCTTGCCATTGAACTCCAATGACTCTGGAGGAGAAAGTGAGGCTGATGACTTTGCACAGCTCTGCCTCATTTCAATCCAATTCACTTGCAAGTCAATACATCATTCACCTTCATGATGTCATTGGTACTCTCTGAGAAACAACTATTTCTCATAACTCAGATACCTTTTTCACCATATTCTCCTTCACTCCTGTCTCACATGAAGTGACTCTTCTTGCTAAGGCAAACTCATTAACATGCATGACATCCTATTTCATCCTGACTTCTCTAATAGTCTTCCTGTCTCATCCCTATTCTCAGTAATCTTCAATTAGCCTCTCTATTGGCTGCTTCCCTAGTGCCTGCAAACTTGGTCATGTCTCCCTCACCCTCAAAAATTCCTCTCTTGATCTGTCCATCCTCAACAGCTATTATCTGATATCTCTTCTCCCTTTTGTGGCTAAAATCCTTGAGAATGCTACCTGCTATCTACTATTGCTGTTTATATGTCCTTTCACATTCTTTTTAACCCTGAGGTCTGACTTCCCATCTTACCATTCAACTGAAACAACTCTTGCCCTTAATTGCCAGATCTAATGGCATTTTCTCAATCTTTACCCTCCTTGGTCTCCCCGTAGCCTTTGAAACTATTAATCATCCTCTTCTCTTTGATACTCTCTTTTCTTTTTCATGGTTCTTCTCTCTTGATTTTCATCCTCTTTATGTGACTAGACTTTTGCTTCATCTCCATCAAAGTCATTACCACTAACTTGGGGGTCCCTCAGTCTTTGTCCTGGGTCCCCTTCTCTTCTCCTTCTGTGCTCAGGGAAAGAAACACATAAAACAGGCAACCAAGAAAAAGGGAAGCAATCTCAGTCAAAGATGTATTTGCTCTCATGTGGATGTGGCTTCCTTAGCTGTTCCTAAAGAGGAAGAAGGAAAAAGAAAGCTGAGGGAAAGCTCCAGAGTTCTGATAGGCTCTAGAATAGAAAGAGTTCCATTTCTTCCTATATACCTTTAACAAGCAAGAAGCCTCTTTAAGACTCTCTCTGCTACTGTCTTCTTCAGGCAGCATTTGATCCTTTGTTTCCAGCCTCCATATATTATATGCCTACAACTCATGTTTGGTTTGTCATTTCTCATTGATTTATTGGGGAATTATATTCATACAATGTATGAGAGCTAAATACTTAAGTCAATCATTTTTTGGTTCATAGAAACTAATGAAACAGAGGCCACCTACAGAGTATTGGAGAGATCACCATTCAGACCAGAATATCCATCAAACCAGATATCACTCTAGGCTAATGGAGCTGATCATTATTGATTTATTCTGTATAAAGAATAGACAGAAAGTGACAGCAAACCACTTCAGAAATGCCAGGCTACCCAGCAAGTTACCAGGTTGACATATGATGCTACTGAGGTCATGGGAGAAGGAGGTATGGTATATCTGTAGTCACATGATATTCACTGGTACAGTGTATGTAAGGTGTGATACATGTAATGGTGACGTGATACAATATGCTATGCATATGCATTTGAACTAACTACTTGGTCTAAAACATGTAATCCTGATAGATAGACTATGGGCTTACATGAGATGTAGTATAACCTAGTGGGAAGAAAGTTAAACTAGAATCAAGTAGGTTATATCCAAATCCCACTTCCAGTAATTACTAATTGTGTAACCATGGGTAATTTCCTTGACCTTTCTGAGTCTCCTTTTCTTCATTTGTAAAAGGAGATGAGAGGCAATTCAGCCTAGTGGATATAGAGCTGGTCTCAAAGTAGGAGGACCTTGGTTACAGTCTTGCTTCTGATGCATATAGATTATGTGACCCTGAGCTTGTCAGTTAATCTCTTAGTGCTCTAGGTCAGAAGCATCAAACTCTAGACCCAATGACACCATGAGGCCCTTTGGGAGTTGGAACCAGATTAAAATGTAATTGGGAAATGTTTAACAAAATAAATAAAACTACAGCATAACAGATAATGTTAATTCATCCTTTTCTAGATAAAAATGTGACTGGTTGGGATCCTCTTCTATTTGAGTTTGGCACCACTGCTCTAGGGAATTTCTGATTTTTTATAAAAAAGATGCCAACCTATATTAGCAGAGGAAGTAGCCTCACCTATTTTCCCCCTGATACCAATAAAATTACAGGTTCAATTCTTAATCTTAAAATTGGAATATTGACTATAGTTCCTACTTAGTAAGATTTTTGTTAGGATCAAAGTAACTAAACTGTGATCCAATATGATTTTTAAAAAATTAAGGTGTGTATTAAGGTATATATGTATGTGTGTGTACATATGTGTGTATGAGTGTGTTTGTGTGTGTGTATATATGTGTGTATGTGTATATGTGTGCATATGTGTGTATGTGTATGTGTATATGTGTGTATATGTATATATGTGTATATATGTGTGTATATATGTGTGTGTATGTGTATGTGTGTGTATATGTGTGTATATATGTATGTTTATGTGTGTGTATGTATATATGTGTATGTGTGTATATATGTGTGTGTATGTGTGTGTATATGTGTGTATATATGTATGTTTATGTGTGTATGTATATATGTGTATGTGTGTGTATATATGTGTGTGTATGTGTGTGTGTGTTTGTTCTTCGTTGCCAAAGAAGACCATGCCATCATAGAAATGATGACATGACTTGCACTTGACTTTGTTTTGAGTGAGGGAGGGCTGTGCAGGTCACCAGCCTCACTTCTCCTCCAGAGCCATCTGAATCCAGTGACCAGATATTCCTCAGGATGACTGGAGATGACCCAGGATGAGGCAATTGGGGTTAAGTGACTTGGCCAAGGTCACATAGCTAGTGAGTGTCAAGTATCTGAGGTGACATTTGAACTCAGGTCCTCTTGACACCTGCACTGGTGCTCTATCCACTGCACCACCTAGCTGCCCGCTATGAAGGAAAATTATCAGGAAAATTAAAATCCTATGTTATAATCTCTCAAATGAATGAAATTTCTTAAGTACAAAGTAGATGAATGACCAGAATCAGAAACTTTTTCTTTAATAGTAAGATGCATTACAGTAATAACTGGAACATATCCTATAAATGGCCTTGGAATAAGGATGGGAGCGCATGTGTCTGGACTTGTGATTCATGTTGCAAGAGAACGTACTCTGATCTAGTTACATTCTTCTACCACTTTGTCCATAATTTGATCAGTATAGGGAGAAGGTGACTTGGGGCATCTATATGGCATATGCAGTATATATGTGGTATATATAGTGTATATATAATATATATATATAGAGAGAGAGAGAGAGACAGAGACAGAGACAGACAGACAGAGACACAGAGACACAGAGAGAGAGTGTGCATATATATGGATAGTATACACACATACATTCAGGTTAATATTATTGATGTACAGAATTTTAATAGGTATTTTATCTACTATATGTAATTTTGGTGATATTTAATATGCACTGATTACTTGTGTGAATGCATCTCAGCTACTTTATAAGAACTGAAAATTTCTTAACAAATTTGAAATATAAAATTTTTATTGATGTTTTTTGCTTATAGGTCACCCTAATTTCCAAACAAAAATTACAAATTTTAAGCAAAACTGAATACAAAGACTATTGAAATGATAAGAAATTTTAAAAAACAAAATAAGCAAAAATAGACATATGTACACAAAAATACTCAAATTAATGGACACAGAAATAAATTTAAGAAAAAACTTGAACAAGGTATAAGTAATATGCTAAAAAAAAATAAAATGCCTCAGACCGAGGTGGAACACTTGCAATCCATCAAACACTTAAGAAACATTTCTATCCCATTTTACAGAAATTCTTTCAAAACTGGAGATAAACGATACCTTTCCTTCAGTGAGTTACATATGCTTCTGACACTCAAATAGTTAAAAGATAAGGCAGAAAAATAAACTACTGTAGCAAATGGTCACCCATGACTGATATAAATATGATATGATATTGATATAAAGTAGTAAGTAATATACATATTGTTTAATACATTATATTAAATTGATATAAAATTAATATATTTTAAATATATTGATATATTACCAATATATTATCAAAAAAGCAATATTTTTAAGAGTCATAATTGCCAGGATGAACTTATTCCAGGAGGCTATAGATGACTCAAAATCAAGAAAACTATAAACATAATGGAGACTATTAATAAAAAAAAATGACAGGATAAATAAAAAGATGCAAAAGAACATTCTAAAATTGTAGCAAAATTTTGGTTTAAAAACATAGGATTTAATGTATCTTTTCCTATCACGATAATTGATATCCTTCTTTAAAGAAAAAGAAACAGTATTTTTTGCAATAGCAAAATACACCAAACCCTTCTAATAAGATTATGTTTAAGGTAAGGCTGTCCACTGTTACCACAAATACGTGATATAATCATAGGAATGCTGGTTTTATGAATAAGGCTCTCCTAACCTCCAATCAAGAGAATAAGTGCATAGAAATAAGAGAAAGAACTATTTCTGAGTACATAAGATATGATGGCTTGCTTAAAAAAACATTTCAATGAGAAAAAATAATAAAACATTGAACTTTTCAATGGTTTAACAGCTTATAAGTTAAAAACCTTTTTTTATAAGAGCTTTTGGATATAATGTTAATATGTATTAAGGAGGACATTTGAAAAAAATAAATTCCATTCAAATTAACTAAAATATTAATAAAATAACTGTGTTAGACTATAAAAATACACTTAGGTTTTATATTAATGTAATTATAAAATGTTACTTATAGGTAACAAAGAAACATTTAATTTTAGAGACTCATATTTAGGATAGATGTAAGGTGATATAATAAAAAAATAATGAAATCACCTAAATGAATTTATTCAACATTTTATAGGTCTAGAAAAATAAAATTATCTGAAGGAACAACATGGTAAAGAATATAAGGAAATTTATTAAGCAGGAAGTAAGAATGACAAGGACATAACATATTTAAAATTATATTAGAACACAACAATCATGTTTATTACCATTTAAGAAACAGGAAAGTTAATCAAGATTCAGAAACAAATGAATGTAGTAGCCTCATATTAATTAAATCCAAGACTCCAATTACTGGCATAAGGAGAGACTCTTTAAAAAATAATTGTAAGAAAACTGGAGAGTAATTTGTCAGAAATTATATTTAGGCCAGCATCTTATACTATGACCCCCCCAAAATGGAGAGAATATTCAGACTAAAAAAAAAAGAAAGAAACCAGATAAAAGCACATTAAAAAAAATCTCCATGTCATCAGCATGCTTTGGATAAAAGTTTGCTTGGTGTAGCCATTTAAAAAAGAAAAAAAATAGTAACTTTTTTGAAAAATATTTTTGAATTGCATATAAAATAATTTTAACATTCTTTTTTTTTTTTAATATTGAGTTCCAAATTCTATCCTTTCTCTATCCTCTGTCCCCTCCTTGAGACAGCAAGCATTTGATATAAATCTTACCACAATCATGCAAAACATTTCTGTATTGGACATGTGAAAAAAAAAAACAGACAAAAAATCCCATGAAAAAATAAAATAAAAAAACAATATACTTTGATCTGCATTCAGACTATCAGTTCTTTCTCTGGAGGTGGATAGCCTTTTTCATCATGAATCCTTCGGAATTATCTTAAATCACTGTAATAAAAAATAGCTATATCGTTCACAGTTAATCATTGGATAACATTGCTGTTAAAATGTAAAATATTCTCTGAGTTCTGCTCATTTCACTTTATATCAATTTATATATACCTTTCAGGTTTTTATGAAATTATCCTAATCATCATTTGTACAGGACAACAGTATTCCATTAAAACAATATATCCCACTTGGTTTATCCATTCCTCAATTGATGGATATCCCTTTAATTTTTGATTCTTTGTGACCACAAAAAGGGCTGCTTTAAATATCTTTTGTACAAATAGGTCATTTTCCTTTAGAAAAAAATCTCTTTGGGATACAGGCTTACTAATGGTACTGCTAGGTCAAAGGGTGTATATAGTTTGATTGCCCTTTGGACATACTTCCAAATTGCTCTCCAAAATGGTTGTCTCAGTTCTCAACTCCATCAATCAATCACTGATGTCTCAATTTTCCCACATCCCCTTCAACATGTATTATTTCCCTTTTCTGTCATATAAACCTATATGGTGTGTGTGAGGTGGTACCTCAGAGTAGTTTTACCTTGCATTTCTCTAATCTATTATGATTTAGAGCATTTTAAAATATAAATATAGATAGTTCTGATTTCTTCATAGAAAAATGGCTTGTTTATATCTTTTGACTATTTAACAGTTAAGGAATGACTTATATTTTTATAAATTTGAAAATATAGATAGTTCTGATTTCTTCATAGAAAAATGGCTTGTTTATATCTTTTGACTATTTAACAGTTAGGGAATGACTTATATTTTTATAAATTTGATTTAGTTCAACCTATATTTGGGAAATGAGGAGCTTATCAGAGATGCTTGCTACAAAACTTCCCCGCCCCCTCACAGTTTTCTGCCTTATTTTAATTTTGGTTGCATTGGTTTTCTTTGTGTAAAAACCTTTCTAAAATTTTTTATAATCAAAATGACTGATTTTGCATTCTGTAATGTTCTCTTTATCTTTTTGATCATTAATTCTTCCCTTATTCACAGATCTGAGAGTTAAACTATTCCATGTTCTCTTAATTTGTTTATGTCATCACCCTTTATGTCTAAATCCATGCACCCATTTTGACATTATGTTGGTATACAGTGTGAGATGTTGCGCATACCTAGTTTCTGCCATACAGTTTTCCAGTTTTTCCAACAGTTTTCATCAATTATTGAGTTTTTGTCCCCAAAACTTGGATCTTTGGGTTTGTTATATTAGTACAGTTATTTACTTCAAAATATTGTTTACTAAATCTATTCCACTGATCCACCACTCTATTTCTTAGCTAGTGCCAAATTGCTTTGATAATTGCTGCTTTATAATATACTTTCAGATCTAGTATGGCTAGGCCACTAAACTTCAAATTCTTTTTCATTGATTCCTTTGATATACTTGACATTTTGTTCTTCCAGATAAATTCTGTCATGTTTTTTCTAGCTCTATAAAATCATTTTTGGTAGTTTAGTATGACACTGAATAAGTAATATAGGTAGAACTGTCATTTTCACCTACACATGTGCAATAGATACTTTTCTAATTGTTAGATCTGACTTTATTTGTGTGAAGTGTTTTATAGATGCGTTTATATGGCTCCTAGGTTTTTCTTGGCTGTTAGACTCCCAAGTATTTTATGTCATATGCAGTTATTTTAAGTGGGACTCCATTATCTATCTCATGCTGCTAGATGTTGTCAGTAATTTATAGAATTACTGATGATTTATGTGGGTATATTTTTTGCTAAAGTTGTTCATTATTTTAACTAGCTTTTTAGTTGATTCTCTAAAATTCTCCAAGTATACCATCATGTCATCTGCAAAGAGTAATAGTTTTGTTTCCTCATTTCCTGTTCTAATTCCTTCAATTTCTTATTCTTCTCTCATTGCTATAGTTAGCATTTCTAATACAATATTGAATGATAATAAGCACCCTTGCTTCAACCCTGATCTTATTGGAAAGGCTTCTAGCTTATCCTCATAACAGATAATGCTTGCTGATGGTTTTAGATAGATACTATATATCATTTTAAGGAAAGCTTCGGTTTTTTGCTTCTAGTGTTTTTAATAGGAATTGGTGTTGCATTTTGTCAAAAACTCTTTTCTATCTCTAATGAGATGATGCTATGATTCCTGTTGGTTTGGTTTTTGATATTGTCAATTATGCTGAGTTTTCCTAATATTGAACTAGCCCTTACATTTTTGGAATAAATATCACCTTGTCATAGTGTAGGATCTTTGTGATATATTACCATAATTTCCTTGCTAGTATTTTATTTGAAATTTTTGCATCAATATTCATTAAGAAAATTAGTCTATAGTTTTCTTTCTCTGTTTTTACTTTTTCTGGTTTAGTTATCAGCCCTATATTTGTGTTATAAAAGGAATTTGAAAGGGCTCCTTCTTTGCCTATTTCCACAAATAATTTATATAGAAAAGGAATTAATTGTTCTTTAAATATTTCCTAGAATTTACTTAAGAATCCATGTACTTCTATGGATTTTTTTTCCCCATAGGAATCTCATTGATAGCTTGTTCAATTTCTTTTTCTATGACTAGGTTATTTAAGTATTCTATTTCCTCTTCAGGACACCTGTATGGTACAATGACTAGAGCACTAGGTTTGGAATCTGGAACACTCATCTTCATAAGTTTAAATCCAGCCTCAGACACTTATAGCTCTCTTATCCTGGGTGAGACACTTAACCCTGTTTGCATCAGTTTCCTCATCTGTAAAATGAGCTGGAGCAGGAAATGACAAACCACTCCAGTATCTTTGCCAAGAAAACCTCAAATGGGGTCACAAAGAATCAGACATGATTGAATAACTACAGAGTTTTTATAAAAGATCTCTTTAAATAATGTAATACTTCTGTGAAAAATTTCTTTTGAGTAGGGGATTATTATTATACATTACAAATATATTGTGTTATTATAATATATTTGTAATATATAGCACATTATATAATATTATAATAAAATATACAATATTATTGTATTATTAACATTCATTAATAATTAAACTTTATTAATTAGAATTTATTAATATTAATATTATTATAGGGGATTTTTGAGTGCCTTTAAAATAACTTTTCTTTCCAAAAATGTATTTTTCTTTTACTTAATTAGCTGTAAGTTTGGCAAGAAATATTCTGAAGGTAAACTGATGCCATATCAACTAATATTGCAGACAATTTAAAATACCATTTAATGGTTTTTAAACCAATGTTTTAATTGTAAATATTGTAGCACATCCACTGTGACTACATCCATTTTTATTGGCAGGCTTGATCTCTAGAGAGTGACTGACTTCTATTAGTCAGGGTCCTAGGAATAACTCCAAAGAACTAGGTTTGCAAAATACTGTAACTCATAAGCAATAATAGATGTGCTTCTTAATAATCACTCACTTCTCCCTATCCCATCCTCCCCTTCCACCAATAGTAATTCTTTTTTAGAAGTTTTCCTGTGAGGGCTTCTACTACAGCACTAATAACAAATTCCAAATGAGATCAGTGCTTGTAAGTATAGCCCAAAGCTTCATCTGATTCTTTTAGCCAATTAGAAACTATTTTTCTGTTTTATACATAGTCCTTTTTCCTTATCCAATATTCAAAATACTTTATTAATCTCAATTTGATTAAGTACCTTATTTACATTTTTGATTAATGTATTTAATTAAGCTATATGGGCCTTCTGTTCCAAAGATGCCCAGTTGACTTGGGTTTTAATGATGCTTTGCCTCACCTGGAGCCTCCCCTCACCTGGTGCCTCAACTTGCCTCATGGCCAATGGGCCCCTGCCTAAGGGCTCCTCTGGACCCTCCTAGCTTTAGAGTGATTATCAGTAGTAACTGTTGCTGTTTCCCTCCCAGCCTGATGTCTTTCTTTTTCTTGATCTCATTAAAGGGGCCAGGCCCTGGCTACTTCTTAAACAAGTCTATTCACTGAATGGGCGTTGCCTCACCCTAAGCAAACACCTGCAAACACCTTGGCCTAAAGAGCCCACAGTCTCCCAGTGCATCCTGGGTCATCTCCAGTCATCCTGATGAATATCTGGTCACTGGATTCAGATGGCTCTGGCAGAGAAGTGAGGCTGGTGACCTGCACAGTGCCTCCCTCACTCAAAACAAAGTCAAGTGCAAGTCATGTCATTATTTCTCTGATGGCGTGGTCTTCTTCAGCAACGAAGGACAAACACAATGGGCCTTCTGTTAATAATAGGGGTGGGAGTATAACCCCATTTTTACAATATGTTTATGGAATTAAATATGTGTGTATACACATATACGTACATTATTTCCATGGAGAGAGAGAAAAAGAAAAAAAGAAAGAGAGAGGTTTTTAGTAACAATTTTAGTAAAAATTTTTCTTGAGAAAAATATAACAGTGATCCCAAAGGATTCTATTACCTAATGATTTATGAGCTGATATATAAGTAGATACATGGCCTAAACATGAAAGATCATTTCATAAAAGTAAACAATGAAAACAAAAATAGAAGAAAATGGAAGGAGGTGCCTTGAGCAACTATAGTCACCAGGAGAATTCCTAAGCAACTAAAAGATAGTGGTCCATAAAAGAGAAAATAGGTCATTTCAACCATGAGAGATTAAAAAAAAACTTTCCATGTGAACAAATTCAAAGCAATTGCAATTAGGCTATAAAGAAAATCTGACAAATTGGAAAAAAAAATTTACAGAAAATAGCTCTGGTAAAGTTCAAACATCCAAAATAGATGAAGAACTGATACAATTTATAAGATCTAGAGTTATCTTCTATTAAATATGAGGTCACATTTTTCAAAAAGAAAAATATCAACTATCATCCACCCAAAGAAACAATGCAACAAATTACTAATAATACCACCTCACAGCTATCAGATGGCAAAAATAGGCCAAAAAATGGCAAAAGATAGCTATAGTTAGTATTATACATACTGAAGGAAGATAGGTATATTAAGAAATTGTCAAATCATTCTGAAAATGAGATAGAATCAGGTGAGAAAAGTTATTAAAGTGTACATATTCTTTTATCCAGGAATTCTGCTTCTAGGTAGATAATGCAAAGAAATCAGAAAGAAAGGCCTTATATATACCAAAATATTCCCAATATAATTTTTTATAGTATCAAATGAAATGAAGTGTTTTCCTGTTGATTCAATAACACCTGACCAAATGAAGGTAGCTGAATATGATAGAATATTACCATACACTAAGAAATTATGAATATGAACAATTTTTAATAAAACATAGATTTGTATAAATTGATATAGAATTAAATACATAGAGCCAAGATAGTAATTTGATCATTTATTTCATTAAAATAAGAAGAATGCTAGAATAAACAAGAATGCTGGGTAGTTCTGATGACTAATCTTGTCACCAGAAAAGAGATGTGCAAGTATTTCTGGGTAAAGAGACAGAGCATTATCAGTGAAGAGTATCTACTATAAGATGTGCCATTGTTTTGATTAAGTTTTACTTAATTTTTTCTTGATAAGATGAAAAGCTCACTTGGTGTGGAGATTGAGAGTGATTTTATCCAAAAATAATTGTCACATAAAAACAAAAGCCATAAATGCACCTTTATTGTTTTCCCCTAAAGGTCATTCTGGTCTACTTTCATTTCTTTTTCTGACAAGATTATTAGGCTGATGGATCAGGAGAATATTTTTGATGTAGTTTATCTAGATTTTTGAACAATCACATAACAAAGACAAATGCTTTCTTGAACAGAACAGGGAGAGATAGTGGCTAAATGGTATCAAAATTATATATACTTTGAACTAGTTCAATGGCCAGATCTGAAGAAAAATCATTAGTGTTTTGATGTTAGTTGAAAGTAGTCATCAACAGGGTATACAAAGTGTCCCTGCTTGATCCTGTGCTGCTTAAAAACATTACCAATGATTTGGTTAATAGAATAGATGATATGTTTATCAGATGTTCATATGGCACAAAGCTGGAGCAGATATGGAATATATTTTTGACTGAGAGTTAGGATTCCAAGATCTTAACTGGCCAGAACATTGAACTGCATTTAATAAAATGAATATGAGATACAAGTGCAAAATCTACCAATGCTTATAAATCACAAGTTCATGACAGAGGAGGCATGATTAAATAGCAACTCATCTGAAAAAGCAATGAGATTTTATCAAGGGTTAATTAGATTATGAGACAATGGTGTGACCTTCATTCATTCAACACACATTGAAAAACCACTATATATTATTTGGTGCTAGAGATAAAAAGACAAAATTGAAAACAATCCAAGCCCTCAAGGAGTTTGTATTTCTAGGGGATACAACATTTATACATGCACTACAGGCTAGTTTGGGGAGGGAAAGAGCACTAACAGTCGAAGAATCCAGAAAAGGTTTCTTTGAAGGAGAGGGCACTGGAATTGAGCCTTGAAAAAATATGTGGATTCTAAGAACTGGGGCTTAAGGAGAGCATCCTTTCCCAGCATGGGGGAAGAGGAGTGGACAGCCTGTGCTGTGGTTCCAAGGGAGGAGATGAAATAAATACTTCAGAGAAAAGAAAATATATCTATTTGGCTAAAATGTAGACTCTGTAGAAGGACCTAATGTCCAATCAACTTAGAAAAGTAGGTGGAACCAGTCAACAAGTTCTAAGCTGAGAAGTTTGCATTTTATTCTAGAGTCAAAAGAGAGACATGAAGCTTCTTAAGCAGGAATGTAATATGATTAGAACTGTGCTTTAAGCATGTCAGTTTGGCAGCGATGAGTAGGATAGAGGGAACACAGGAGAGGCTGGAGCCAGGGATTCTAACTGTGAAGCTTTTATAACAGTTCAGATGAGGTGCTGGTAAGAGGAGATGAATAGAGAAAAAAAAAGTAGACATATTGAGAGATGTTAGAGTTAAAATTTTAAAAACTTGGTAACTAAATGGATTTAGTGAGGTGAGGGAGAAGGAAGAAGTAGATTTGTGAACCTGGATGTCTGGAATGATAGTGGTAGGACCAATAGGAATAAGAACATCTGGCGAAAGGGCAAGTCATTAACATGACCCTCAAATGAGCCAATGAAATCTTAGGTTGAATTAGGAGACTTATCATGGAGAAGGAGGGAGGGGGACATAGGACGATTGTACAAAGCCTGGACAGGTTACATCTAAAATACTGTGTTTTGTTTTGAGCACCACATTTTGAGAAAAGGGGAGAGATGAAACAGAACAAACATTTACTAAGTGCCAAGTGCTTTGTAAGGGCTTTACAAATATTTTCCCTTTAGGTCCTCACAACAACCTTAGAATGTAAATATCATTATCTTCCACATTAGGTTGAGGAAACTGAGACAGAGAGAGGTTAAGTGACTTGATCAAGATCATACAGCTATCCATTTGAACTCAGGTCTTCCTGACTCCAGGTCTTGCACATTAGTCATTTTACTACCTGTATTGAATATTGATAAGAGAAAGTGTCCTAAGGAGGGCAACTGTGATGGTGAAGGGTATCAAGAGCACTCATAAAGGATCCGTTGAATAAATTTGGGATTTTTGGCCTGGAGAAAGGAAGACTTGAGAGAAGTGGGGGAAATGAAAGAAGTTTTCAAATAGTAAAGTTTTATTATTATGAGCAGATTTGCCAAAGAGAAGGTTTCTCCCTCTCCCACTTTCTAGTCCCCCTTTTTTGTATTGTCTTCCCATTTTAGAATACGAGGTCCTTGAAGGGAAGAGTTGTCTTTTTTGTATATATTTTCATTCCCTGTTCTCAATACAGTGCCTGTGACAGAAGAAATACTTAATAAATATGTTAACTATCTATCTCAAAAACACTTAATGTGTCTGAGTCTCAATTCCCTTATCTAAAACAAAAAACGAGTAGGAATGTACTCTGTTCTACTATATTATTGTGTAGAAAGAACTTTATAACCTATAAAGCATAGTGTAAGTGTCAGTTTTATTATTAGATATTTTCTAGTTGAATTATTCTCATTTAAGAATATTCTAGTATTTGCTGACATTTTCAGTTATTAAACAAAGAACACTGTTACTTTACCTAGAGTTTTGCTTCAGGCAGTGACTTGGCTCTCCCCAGTACATTGCAACTATTACTTTCCTCTGAAGTTGTCATCTTCTTAAGTGGTAAACACAGCAAGTCCAACTCTCAGATTCATGGAGATAGGGAAAACATGGGTAATTACATCTTGAAAACCCTATGCATTTTATTTTAGCTAAGTAATTCAGCCTTCTCTATCAAAAAGTTGAACACAGCATTTACCAAGTAGCAACATATGTTGCTTTTACGTTATGTCATCTCTCTATCCCTGCCTCTATTTGTTTTTTCGAGAAAGTGCTAACAATTGTAAAAAGTTCAACAGATACATAGCAGGACAGAAGAGGAAAAGCAAAGTGAACCAGCTGGGAGCAAAATTTTCTAAAAACAAGAATGGAAAACACCAATTCCTCGTACTAATATGAAAAGTAGTATGTCTCCTCTAAATTTGGTACTTAATACATGTTGAATGAATAAATGAATGCAATGAAATCACTATTGTGGGGAAACAACTCTCAACTCTGGTTATAAGAAATTGGATGTCAATAAAAAACTAAATTACAAATATTGGAAAGATCTAAATGTAGAAGTCATTTTAATCATAGCCTGGTGGAAGCATTACATATAGGAATATATTAAATAAAAGAGCACACTGATTTCTGAAAATTGCAGAGAAATCAAATAATTATCCAAAGAATGAAAAGTGTCCCCCACTATAAGGAACTAATTACCTCTCAGAAGCTAACAATAGGTTTTTCTTCCCGGGATCAGTTTACTTTTTGCTGCCTTCACATTCCTAAGGTGTTCAGCAATTTTAAGTCAAATAAATGTCTCTACCTAGACTTTGAGAAACACTTGGTGAACAAAAGTGAAGTCTTCTATGAATTCTTGCAAGTGAAAATGCTAAACTGCTATGAAAATGTTGCTTGATGTAGGAATAATTTGAAAAAAAACACAATTCTACAGGTATTAAACTAGTCACAGAAGTCCAAGATCCCAGATCACAGAGAAGGGCCATCCAAACCTGGTCCTTTTTATTAGCCTTAAATCTTATTGCATCTACAATGATATATCATGATGAGCATAGCACACAGAAGGCAAATGTAATTAAGACTGATGTTATATGAATACAGCTCCTAAAGATGTTGCTTACTGACCTTAGTGATATTTATGTCAGGACTTTCTCTTCTCCATTATATCTCATTCAGTGTCACTGTGTGGGTATGGATGACTGCTTTTATTTGCTCACTGATGGAGTTCAGGACAGTGTCAGCAAAGCTTGATAAAGTGGAGTGTTTCCATATGTGGGGAGATGCTCTTTCAGCTGTGGGTTTGCTATAGTGTATTGTTCACTGCATACATAGGAAGACTTAGAATGTAACGCTGACTCTAGCTGCTTCCTTCAGGGCTGCAAGATCACTGAATGAATTGGAAGTTCATGCATTATAAGGGCATTCAAAGCTCTTGTGAAGTAAGAACTGTACAGGGCAAAAACCAAAAAGAAATAAAGCAAAATTCTGACTGTGGCAATAAGGGAGGAAATTAGAGCTGACTTTAAATTACCTTAACTTCCGAAGTGTATATTTATAAAATTCTCTTATTTTACTGAGCTCCTCTGATTCCATACCTGGCCATTTTTCTGTTTTTCTTGTCTCACTTCAAATGCCTCCTTCAGACTCTTTATTGTTTTTTCCTGTCCTTCTTGCTATTTAGTCACAGTGCTGGCTTGAAATACAGTCAATAGCCTCTCCCCATATAATCCAATTAGGCTGCCAGGTGTTATAGGGAATAGCAGCCCAGACCTGAAGGGAACAAGATCAGAGTTCAAATCTGTCTCAAGCATTCTATGTGATCCAAGACAAAGCATTTCTTTTGGTCTTAAGTTTCCTCATCAGAAAATGGGCATGATAACAATGTCAGTTGCTTCACTTAGCATTTGTGACAATAAAATTGAATGAGATATTCTATGTAAAGAATTTTTCTTTTTTTAATTTTATTTATTTTCAGTGTTTTATAATCACCACCATATAACTTAGATTTTTTCCCCTCCCTCCCCCTGCTTCCCCCTACTTCTCCCCCCCTCCGGAGATGGCATATAATTTTATATAGGTTCTACACATATATTCCTATTAAATTATGTTAAGAATTTTTCAAACCTTAAAGTGGTATATGAATGTTAGCAATTATTCTTCTCCCTCTCTCTACTTCTTAACCCTGTGGCATTTAAACAAAGGTATAGGGTTCTGGAAGGGGTCAAGTTGACTCAGGGAAACAACTTTGATTGTAACTGACATGGTGCAGTTTCTTTTAGAATCTGGCTTCAGACTTCAACTACATAGTTGTGACCCATGGAGGACTGAATTGGTTCTCTGAAGAACTGTGGAGATTCTATACAAGCATCTAGCATATAAGAGGAAAGGAAGATACAGTGCCTAGACATGACTGGCACTGGATAACCCTTGTCTTCTCCTCATCATCCACCTCAACAGGCACATCTGGGAAGTTACTTGAGTACATGGTCTGATGACCAACAAGCTTTTCAAGTTGTAAATGTAGCCTGTTGAGGATAAGGGTTCCTTAGATCTGACATTATCTTTACCAGGCTCTTGCTTTCCTCGGTGGAGAGGCCCTTCACCCTGTACTATAAACAGAGAGGAAAGTCAGAGGCTCTCTCATGCAGGGCTGTTGGCAGCTCACCCTGAACTTGCTTCAGCCAGAGCACACTGGCGTCATGGTCAGTGAAAGTTGCTGAGCTTCAAAGGTGAGTCCATTGCTCAAAGGGAGACATTTCAATGACCCAGGATTCCTGACAGATTTGGTTTCAGTTATTGCAAGATTCTCAGTAAAGCTCAAAGACCCTCCAGCTGCCTAAAGAGTCACTGAATTGTAGTGGGTCTCAGAGACAAAGCTCAGAATGCAGCCCCACCATTCCAGCCTGGACTCTGCATCTGGATTTCACCAGAACAGATGTTATCTGCAAGCAATTAACATACTTGTCATCACCAGTGAAATAGATACAGAATTCTTTGGTTCCTTTTTTTTATCCGTTCTAAAGAAAAGTGTTTGTGCACAAAGCAAAATTTTCACATTAGTATTAAAATAACATTCAGTGAGGCAAGTTGCATGTGTCAGTTTTTCAGTTTCTTCTAGTTCCTTTTTTTTAATAGAAAGATATGGCAACAATTTAGACAAGTGTTAGGGAATAAGTGTCAGCAGCAACATGAGCGTTTGTTGTAGCTAACTGTATATTTGAAGCTGTGCCTCGTGTGTTATTATTTCAGAACTATAAGTCTTGAAAGATGGAATTTGTCACTGACCATCTTTTTCTCTCTCTGTGAGCTGAGTCCTACCCAAGAGAAGGTAATATGATCTATCAAGAGATAAATTAGAAGTAGTTTGTCAAAATTGAACCTTAGTAATTGGCATAAATGAAGGGAATGGCAAGGTCAGGTGTTCATATGTCTTTGATAAAAATATGACTCATAGCAGTAGTTTGATGTTTTTAAGTTATTCCAAAAGACAAGGCTGGATCCTATGATGAGCTTGTCTAGCATAATAGTATTTTGGCAAGGGATCCATTTTTTATAGATCAAATTTATAAAAATCAGCACTTGGGATTTACCTCTTTCCGTAGTAATCCTTAACATCACGTTGTGGGCTTTCTCTCTGTTCCTCACATATAACAACACATTGCCTGTCTCCATGCCTTTATACTAGCTGGCCCTCATGTCTAGAATACACTCCCTACTATTTTGCACTGCTGAGAATCTCTGCCTTCCTTTAAGACACAGCATTCTACCCGAAACCTACCCTGATCCCCAATCGCTAGCATTCTTCCTCCTTAAGTATTGCGTTTAAATACCTTGAATTTATTTTATTGATTCTTTTTTAATTTATTCTATATATACCTAAATATCTATCTATTGTTTCCCTTTAGTAAAAACTCCTTGTGAGTAGATATTGTTACATTCATCTATATTCCTAGAGCTTAGCACTGTGCCTGGCACAGTGTAGGTATTATATAAATGCTTGTGGACTGACTGATTGATTCTGGTACCTGAAAACAAAAATGACATTTTAGAGAACTATCAGCTTCAAACTCAGATCATGAGCAATCTGTCAGAGAGAATCAACAATATTCACTTTTTAAACTTTATCTCTTAAAACTTAATGTAAGAAAGATTATTTTAAATACGGTCTTAGATTAGAAGCTATTACAATGTGTAGGCTTTGTTCATATTTCATCCATGCCTCTCTTCTCTCTTTGGACTCCTTTTCTTCACCTGCCAAATTTCTACCCTGGAGAATAATTCAGTCAGCCATGAAGTCCTCCCCTTCTGATTGGTAGGTGACTCCATCCCCAAATCATCACCATGGTGAAGGATCCTCACTATGCTCTACCACATTCACAGCTAGACTCTTTGCTTGTCATATTGTCTCCCATAGGTACATTTCCTTCCTTATAGCCCCCTTCCATGCCCTATCTTTCAAGCTCTCTTGTATATGTTTTTTCCCTTTTTAGAACGCAAGTGCTCTGAGAGTGGGGAGATGTGGACAAGCAAATACATGGCAATTTAAGAAGAAAAAAGCACTAAAAATTTGGAGGTATGGGGAAAATCAGAGAAGCCTTACTAGAAGATAGTACTTATACTGAGGTGATGGGAAGTACATCTCAGACTTTTAGGATGACATTGGCAAAAGTACAAAGCCAAGAGATGGAACGTTGAGTTCTTGAAATAACTAGTTGCCCACCTTGGCTAGAGTTAAGATGAAAAGAGTAATGTGAAATAAACCTGGAAAGTTTTGTAAAAACAAGAATGGAGTGAGTTTCAACTACTTGTCTAAAGAACTTATATTTTATCACAGAAGAAATAGGGAGCCACTTAAGATTTATGCACAAGGGAGTTACAGATTCAACCAAAGTAGTGTCTTGAAAAAAATGATAAAAAATTTCTTTCACTCCATTGGTTCAGGGTTCCTGCCTCAGGTGATTCCTTGAGAACTGGGGCAACAGTATATAGTGGAAAGGGTACTAAACTGGAAATCAGGAGAATGGGGCTATGGTTTCTCTTCTGTCTGAAACTAGCTGTGTTACCCTGAGGATGTCACCTAACCTATCTGAGTCTCAGTTTCCTCATATGTAACATGATGTACTCAGAGTAGGTGATTTTTGTAGTTCTATAATTCAAAAAATTCTATGAGCTTATTGTTTCCATTTACTTACCTTGACTTCTTTTTTACCTTGGTGTCAATCTTGTCTCTCTCTTCTCAGGTCTCTGTTGCCATTCTATTTTCTTTTCTGCTACTCAGCTCTACTGCTTGAGAGTCATTCTCTACTGCTGGAATTTTTGGTGTTTTCAGACCAAGCTGGGTTTCCTTATTATAATATATTTCTTTGCACTGGTCGTAAGGAAGTTCTTATTGGATAACCACCACATTTTTACCATCAGAATGAATGATAGCTACAAATTTTGCATGTTACTTGTCTAACAGAGATCTCTGTGTAGGAAACAAAGAGAACTCTTCTTGGTAGAAGGGCTTGCCACATGAGGTGATAAGACAGGAGTAGGTATTTGGCCATAGATTACTAGGTGGGAAAGAATAAAAAAGTCCTGGGGATGGGAGGAAGAAGCATGGTCTAAGCACAATGGCTGGCCATTGATATCCAAGTGAATAACCACTACGTAGTCTAAAGGCTGGAAGTCAGAAACCCCCAAAGATAACATTTAAAGGGTTATCCAGGAAAATATGGTAGTGGAGGTGGAAATACATAGAGAACTGTGTGAGGAAAATCTGTCATGAAGGAAGCATCAGACATTTTGTCTACTGATGATTTAGCACAAAGCAAGAATTTAATAAGTACTTGTTGATTGATTTGCTTCATCCAAAGAGTCAGTCTTAGCTTCCTTTTATGACAGTGGAAGGCTAGCTATGGTCCATTTCACTGAAGTTAGTTTCACTGTGGTGAATATAGTGATGCATAGAAACTAGAATGGATTCTTCCTTTTGTGGGATTCCTACGTCTTTACCCTTGAGAAAATAAATGCAAACAAAAAAATTGCAAGTGTTACTCTGCTCATTCTAGGTCTCACCATAACTTTTGAAAACCTAAGATTTTCTTCTTTTGAAGTAAAAACAGCTAGGATCCAGCAACTCTTCACATCACAAGAATACTTTCAGAATGGTAGCGATTGAAACATTCCTGAATATAACAAGGTTCATAATGATCTCTGTAGAGTGTGTTGGAAATCTACTTTGTATTTCCTTAGAGAATTTTTTTTTTTATTTAGAGTTTGAAAACACTGATTAGAATAGAAATTCACCAAAAGCCAGAAGAGATTTATAGTTTCCAGACCCTGTCCCCTCCCCTTGGAATAAACAAGACCATTCCTCATGAATTTCCAACTTCTGATGCCTAGAATAGAATTCTAACTTCTCCAAACTAGCTTTCTCCCATCCATCCTTCCTTCCTTCCTTCCTTCCTTCCTTCCTTCCTTCCTTCCTTCCTTCCTTCCTTCCTTCCTTCCTTCCTTCCTTCCTTCCTTCCTTCCTTCCTCCCTTTCTTCCTCCCTCCCTTCCTTCCTTTCTTCCTTCCTTCCTTCCTTCCTTCCTTCCTTCCTTCCTTCCTTCCTTCCTTCCTTCCTTCCTTCCTTCCTTCCTTCCTTCTTTCCTTCCTTCCTTCCTTCCTTCCTTCCTTCCTTCCTTCCTTCCTTCCTTCCTTCCTTCCTTCCTTCCTTCCCTCCATCCTTCCTTCCTTCCTCCCTTCTGCATTCCATCTCTCCTTACTCTATTTCAACCCTCATCATTATCACAACAGCCTCATTATTGTTCTCTGTACCTGAAATCTCTTTCCATAGCAGTTCATCCTTCACATTGTTATGAAAGTATTTTTCCCATTGGGTACAGTTCTGAGAATGTCACTCCCTTTATTAGTAAATACCAGTGATTTCCTATTGCATACAAAATGAAATGTAGACTCCTCTGTTTTCCAACTGGCTTTACCCTATCTTTCTAGCCTAATCAGAGATAATATCCCCTCCTGTATGATATGCTTCAGTTGAACTGACTGTTTTTTTCCTTGTACAACACACTTCATCTTTCATCTTCCATCCTTTTTAAAATTTATTTATTTATTTTTGTTTTCAACATTCATTTCCACAAGATTTTGAGTTCCAAATTTTCTCCCCATTTCTCCCCTCCCCAACCCTGTGCATTCTGATTACCCCTTCCCCCAGTCTTCTTTCCCTTCTATCACATCACTCCCTTTTCTTATCCCTTTCCCCTCTATTTTCTTGTAGGGCAACATAGGTTTCTATACCCCATTGCCTGTATGTCTTATTTCCCAGTTTCATGTAAAAACAATTTTTACTATATGTCCTTAAAACTTTGAGTTCCAACTTCTCTCCCTTCCTCCCTCCCTACACATCCCCACTGAGAAGGAAAGCAATTCAATATAGATTATACATGTGTAGTTATGCAAAAGACTTCCATAAAAGTCATGCTGTGAAAGACTAACTATATTTCCCTCCATCCTATCTTGTTCCTCATTTATTCTGTTCTCTCTTTTGACCTTGTCCTTCCCCAAAAGAGTATACTTTTAATTACCCCCTCCTCCCATTTCCCTTCCCTTCTATCATTTCCCACATATACCACTTATTCCCTTCTCCCCAACTTTTCTTTAGGGTAAGATAGATTTTCTTACCAAATTGAGTGTGCATGTTATTCCTTCCTTAAGCCAAATGTGATGAGAGTAAGGTTCACTTTTTCCCTCTCACCTCCCCCCTTTTTCCCTTCACTGCAAAAGCTTTTCCTTGCCTCTGTTATGACAGATAATTTGCCCCATTCCATTTTTCCCTTTCTCCTCCCAATATATTCTTCTCTCACCCCTTAATTTTATTTTTTTACATATCATCCCTTCATATTCAACTCACCCTGTGCCCTCTGTCTATATGTATGTAATCCCTCCAAATACAGAAATACTGAGAAAAGTGTCAAGAGTTACAAGTATTGTCTTTTCATGTAGGAATGTAAAGAGTTCAACTTTAGTAAGTCCCTTATGATTTCTCTTTCCTGTTTACCTTTTTATGCTTCTCTTGATTCTTGTGTTTGAAAGGCAAATTTTCTATTTGGCTCTGGTCTTTTCATCAAGAATACTTGAAAGTCCTCTATATGACCATCTTTTTTCCCCCTGAAATATTATACTCAGTTTTGCTGGGTAGGTGATTCTTGGTTTTAATCCTAGCTTCTTTGACTTCTGAATATCATATTCCAAGCCCTTTGATCCCTTAATGTAGAAGTTGCTTGATCTTGTGTTATCCTGATTGTATTTCCACAAGAGTTGAATTGTTTCTTTCTAGTTGTTTGCAATATTTTCTGCTTGACCTGGAAATTCTGGAGTTTGGCTACAATATTCCTAGGAGTTTTCTTCTCAAATCTCTTTCAGGAGGTGATTGGTGGCTTCTTTCAATATTTATTTTACCCTCTGATTCTACAATATCAGGGCAGTTTTCCTTGAAAATTTCATGAAAAATTATGTTTAGGCTCTTGTTTTGATCATGGCTTTCAGGTAGTCCCATCATTTTTAAATTGTCTCTCCTGGATCTATTTTCCAGGTCAGTTGTTTTTCCAATGAGATATTTCACATTGTCTTCTATTTTTTCATTCCTTTGGCTTTGTTTCATAATTTCTTGATTTTTTTCATAAAGCCTAACTTCCATCTGCTCCATTGTCATCTTTAAGAAATTATTTTCTTCAGTGAGTTTCTGGATCTCCTTTTCCATCTGGCCAGTTCTGCTTTTTAGGGCATTCTTCTCACCATCGGGTTTTTGGATTTCTTTTGCCATTTGGGTTAGTTTATTTTTTAAAGTGTTATTTTCTTCAGCATTTTTTGGGTCTTCTTTAGCAAACAGTTGACTTATTTTTCATGATTTTCTTGCATCACTCTCATTTCTCTTCTCAATTTTTGCTCTACTTCTCTTACTTGACTTTCAAAATCCTTTTTGAGCTCTTTGATGGCTCAAGAGTTAATGGTCCAATACATATTTTTGAATTGGATGGGAATTCATATTCATATGAGACCAATTCATATTTTTCTTGGGGGCTTTCCATAGAGGATCTTTGACTTTATTATCTTCTTTTGCATGCTTTGGTCTTCCTTGTCACCAAAGTAAGATTTTATCATCTGATTCTTTTTCTGGTTTTTGCTCATTTCCCCAGCCATTTACTTGACCCACTGACCTTCCCATTTATCCTCAGCATTTTGGGGTCATGAAATCTGGAAACCACCACCAGTGTGAGAGATTCAGTCTCCCCAAGGCCTGCTCAGATTCTGTCTGTGCTGGCATGGCCCATGCTGGACTGTGCCCTGCCCCCTGCATGGTGTGATAGACACTTCCTGGTGATTTTCCAGGCTATCTTGGACTGGAGATTTGCCTCACTTCATCATTCTGTGTGTTCTGCAGCTCCAGAATTTGTTTAGAGCCTTTTTTTAACAAGTATTTAACTGAGCATGGAGGGAGCACTCTAGAAAGTCCATACTGTTACTCTGCCATCTTCCACCATTTTGGATTGATCTTGCATGGAATAAAGGTTTCTCTCCATCTCTCTCTTTCTCTCTCTCTGTCCTTCTTTATTTATATATACATACATATAAACACACACAAACATATATGTACATACATACATATGTACACACACATATATAATGGAACAATTCTTACGCTCAAGGAATTTAGAGTTGAATGGAAAGATATATATACACACATGTATATGTATATATATACATGTGTATATATACATATATGTACACATGTATATATTTATACACATGTATGTATGTATACACACACATATATGCATATATGCCTGCTTAATAAAGGCTTTTTGATTGACTGAAATAGTGGATGGTGTCATTGTGTGGAAATGGGATAGAATAGGTGGCCTAGAGTCACCTAGTTTTGCCAGACCAAAGTTTTACTTAAGACCCACCCCATTTATACTTTGCCATTTGAAGGCAAATAGATGTTGTGCTGTGAGAGACTTTGTTGTTGTTATTGTTGAACACACGCATGAAGCCATAAGACTTACAGAGAATGCTAGGTGAGAATAAAACTAAGACTAAGAGCTATTATTTGGGTATTTTTGTGAGCATTCATTTTGCTCAGCCAGTTCCAGCTGTGCAAACTCAACTAGTTTGGATGGTTTAAGTAGGTAGACTGTGGGTGGGACCTAAAATAATTCCACACCATGTCCCTTCGGTCTGTTAGTCCATATCCAATTTCCTTGGATTTTTTAGCAACTATGATTGCCTTCATTTTTCAAGGAAGGTCCTTCAAAACACTGATCCAAGAAAAATCATCCAAACCTAACTGCCTGAGGGAATGGTGCTGCCTAAGTGTTGTTGGCCCGGATCATTTTTGAGAAGCTGTCAACAATAACAAGTCTCCTATTAACACTTAATAACCTTCCCACTCCTATTCTCCCTTTAAAATATGAAATATCTGAACATAACTTGTGTTGTAGGCATCCAGAAGTTTGCCTATTTGACTGTATATTCAGAACTCTGAACATAACAAAATACATAGCCATTAAAATGAAACTTGTAATTTTGGTTCAAGAGCAAAAAAAGTCAAATTTTCCTCATTTTTGTGTTTTTTGCAGCCTGGAATCTTGGAGAGTTACCCAATAATGGAAGACAAACAGAATCCCCTGTGAGCTGAATTAAGGTTTAGATTGAAATTCCCATTTAATCAACCAGAATTTACTTTTATTCAACTGCCAATGTTGTAAAAATTACCTAGAATCCCTATTTCTAAGGAACTCTACCTCTTCTGGGGCTGTGTTATCACCATTAGCCAAAGTATGCTTTACCTTATGACCAACTATGCGAAATGATCTCAAGGAACATTTTAACCTGGGGATGCAGATTTTCTTGAGGGTTAAATGTATACCTTTTTTGCATCATAGATGTCCGTGAGTATATAGTGCACAGGTAGACTCTTGAAGGTCCCTGTTAATGTACTAAGGATAATAACTAGGCAAATCCAAGCCATACCAGCCCCAACTGGGAAACCAAGCCAGTAAGTATTGAGAACTCTCTCCCAGGCTTTACTCTCTTCTTCTGACCATCTGTTTTTGTCAGTTGGGATGGAGCCACTTTCTTTGCCACTTTTTTCTGAGAGAAAGTGTGACATAGTAGATAGAGTGTTGAATGTATATCTGAAAAAAACTGGGTATAATTCTTGTATTTGACATTAGTTTTGTGATCATGGATAAGTTGTTTAACCTGTCTGAAGTTGGGTTTGCTTATCCTAAAGAACAAAGCAAAACAAAAAAAGTTCTTGTGTCAAATGAGATCTGGTAAATAAAGTGGCTTGAATACTTTAAAGCATGACATTAATGTTACTTGTTAACTGAACTTCCTATCTCCTCTCTTCCCCTCTCTCTGTTTAAACATAGTTTGTGGCCCCAGTCATGCTTGGTCAGGTTGTATGACTTCCTCTTGGCCACCTGTAACCCTCAATATTCGATAGACCTGGCTAGGTTGAAAAAACTTTCATAGGATTGAGGAATGAAAGTGATTTTAGGGATTATCTAATTTATCTTTATTGTTTTACAGATGAAGAAATTGAGGCCCAAAGATATTGAGATATCTTGCCCAATTTCCCGCAAGTAACAAGTAGCAGAGATAGGATATTTCAACTCATATCTTCTGACACCTGATTCAGGTCTCTTTCTTCTACACTTCACTGCCTTATGCTTGTTAGTAACAGAATAAAAAAAAGGTGGGAGTTGGGGTGGGGGAGAATGGATAATTGGGAGGACACGCAGGAAAAGAGCTCAGTGATCAGGGATGTTTGGCTTCATTAAAGGAAGGTGAAAAGAGGCTAAGATGAAGGGGAAAAAAGAAGACATTTGGAGAATAAGAGATAAATTAGGGGTGCGGCTTTGTGGAGGAAATAGAATACTTACTGTGGTGCCTTGTGTCTCTGGTGGCCAGGATCTAAACCTAGGATTAATAAAGAAAAAAAGTCCAATAGGCATAGTTAAACTTCCTTCTCAATCTTTTCTTTTCCCCTCCTTTAAGTGGTTCTGATCTAGTGCTAGGCAACAATGATATCTCTTCCATCTTAATTCATATCAGTGATATTTGGAAAATAAATATTAGCGCAAGATAGAACCTGAAATGATCAATTTGTTTAGCTCCATTGTTAAGCAGTTAAGAGTTCATAATTCATTATATCTAGAAGAGATTAAAGATCTTTTAGTCTAACCTTATCTTTTTATATATGAAGCAACTCAGGTGTTCTTGAGAAGTTAACTGATGTTTTCATATTTGCACTACCAATATGTGAGAAGGGGCAGACAATTCACAATTTGGCTTCCTGCCTTCTGTTGCAGTTTAATGATGGATTGACCTCATAATATCACTTTTACCACTTGGTTGTGTTGTTAGTCATTCTCCTAATCTTATTTAACTAGAAGATTCCAAAGCTGGGAGGTCCCATGATCATCTGTCAGATAGTACATACCATTCTAGACAGAATTGTTGAGTAAATTTTTTATGACCAATGACCTTCAGAGAGTCATTAACCTTCCATCTTTCTTGTGTAGGGCAATGTCCACTCATTATCATGTGGCATATCTATTTGCGGATTTATACAACCATTATGATCTCTGGCCCACCTACTGGACAAATCCTGTATTCTTCTTGAACCTGATATATTTCAGTTAAACTCAGTCATGTGGCCTTGGCATGATGGAGTTGGCTTTCTACAGAAATAAACATATGCCCAAATATTACAGTCAGCTGAAATTGAAAAAATACTACATACGACTATGTTTACTTTTAACATAGAATAGCTTAGCAAATAATGCAAAATAAGAAGGAAACAATGGATAATAATAAATCATCTACCAAATGGCTATGTGCCTCTAGCCCTTTTAAATCCCCAAAATCTCAGACAAATTTAATCCAATCTAAAAGTTCAAAGAAAGGGCCTACTCAGTTTGTGGTTAAATGCAGAATCTAGATAAATAGGAAAGTGTGGGGGTTGAATTTTCCCTTGGTCTCTGCTGTCTGTTTGCTGCAAAGAACTCTGATGACCTCATGGCCATCATGGACCAAAATGGTTAGGTTCTATTAGCCCCAGGAAGGAGTAGTCTGCTGCAACCACTGTGCCTCACTCTTACTCTCTGAAGAGGTCCCCTCTGTTTCCCACAGTTTCATGTTTAGTCAGTGCTAGTCTTCAGCCAAATCTCTTCCACTCTAAGAAGCATGGTGGAGGAAAGGCAAACTGAAACGGATATACTACATTCTCTTACCTTCAAACACAGTGTCACACATAAGAGAACTTTAATAAATACTACTTATTATAATATTATGAGAAAATCTGGGATTTGGAAAGTATGTTGGTAGAAAGAAATATGTAGGAAGATGCTAGTGAAGAACTTTGCCAGACTAGAAGTTGCCTTGATTTAAAGTGAAGATTCAGAAAGTAATTTCTTAGTAAAGAGCAAAGATGATTGACATCACCTCCCACACCTGTGGTTAGTTGGAAAAACACTATTTAACAGCAGCATGTTTGAAAAGTTCAATTTAGTCAACATCAAAAAAAAAACTATTCTGAGTTGAAATCAATTAAAAAGTACAAGGGAACTACATTAGAATTGTGGTCTTTGTGGCTGCTCTTTTTAGTGACATATCGGGTATAAACTTGGATGGAAGAAATCTTTTGCCAAGTTCAGATCTCCATGGAACCTCTGGGTTCTGAGACTTGAACCCAACCTGAACTTTTTGGTGTTCTGGATTTTTTTTTGTCTGTTCCTGGCAAGGGACAACTTCCTGTTGTGACTTAAAAAAAAGAAATCTTAAGATTTATAAAAAGACTCAAAAGGCAAGTGGGAAAGAAATTGTTTTCTAAAATGAATTTTAATAAGTTAACGGTAAATGAATTAACATCAAACAGCTCAAATTTCCGTTAAAATATACACAGATTTAAAAATTGAAGGCAAAAGTGCTTGGAAAAACATAGTTTGGGTTTTGGCAAAACCAGAACATTTGGAAAAACATTTCAAGATATTAGATGATCTCAAATTATGCCCTAGCTCTCAATCTTGAATTTTACTGCTGGTCCTAAAATTTAGATCTGTAGGCTCTCTATACACTAGAAAATCAAACTGTTAAACAAAGGAGAATAAATTTGAGATCAGTGTTAGTCACCCTGCCCTTCTTGTCATTTATGAAGTCTTATCTGGCTAATGTACCTAGCTAATGTCCATCAATCAATTAATGAATAAATGTTCAGTATATACCAGGAATTGTACTTAGCACCAGGAATACAAATACAAAAGCAAAGATGCTGCCTTCATAAAAAACTGCCTTCATAAAGCGTATATTCTAATAGGAAGAAAACACAAATCTAGGAGAGTGGTGGCAGGGAATGGGTATTTTGATTTGAAAATTTACAAGGACTGCTGGAGTGCCACTGTGATATTCACAGCACCTGTAGTTGGCTATGAATATGCCAGCACAATTCTGAATTGCAAAATATAACAGACATAGAAGACAGAACCAAAACATTTATTCAACCACCAGCAAGCCAGATTCCAACACCAGAAAACTAGATCCATCATAGCAACAAAGAAGTCTATACACAATAACAAACAGAGAGCACTACCATCCCCAAGCCTTCCCTCCGTTGGCTTCCACAAACCAGCCCCCTTAAACAAATCACAGACTAGCTCTCCCTCTCATGGTAGTTGCTGCCTGCTCTCTCTTTCCCAGTTCTGACTGCTCTGACTGATTTCCTGCTCTACCTATTCAGCAAGCTCTTCCCACCATAGGCTCCATGTGACTGAGGCTTCCATGTCACCCAGGCAGGTCACATGGGCCTCTTAATGGATGGGAAAGATCTTCCCACTTAAATTACTATTACATTGCAGGGAATGAGTATTTTGACTTGAAAATTTACAAGGATATTGATTGGGACTGCAGAGGAATAGGCTGAAATACTATCACCAATAGCAGCAATATTTAATTATGATTAAGGAGCTGGAAAGCTGAGGCAGAGTTAGAGAGGATAGCTCATAATGTGCTCCTTTGGTGGCAAAGCAGCTGTAGTAATGGCCATGAAGTGAGGTTAAACTTGGTAGGAGCTGGTCTGATAGAGTGAATCTGTCACCAATTAAGAAGGGAAGCACTAATGTGGGAATTCCAGAGACGCAAGGGTTAAATCACCAGGATATCCCTGTCCCTTTGGAAGAAAGAAACCCAGAAAAAATGTCCTTAATAATATATTGTATGATGCTAGCTGTTTTAGCATATATTCTGAAGGGCAGCCAAATCTTTTAATGCAAGAGAATTGTGGTACTAACAAGATTTTTTTTATATGTATGGTTATATGCTGTTTTTTGAAAATACTCTTTTGAAACTTGTACTCTTTTCATCAGTATAAGTAATGCAATTTTATGCTGGGTTATTTGACACTGGCATTTTATGGAATCAGTATCTCTGTTTTAGTTTTTAGTCTCATACTTCTAAGATAATTTTCATGATAGCAAGTTTTGGTTTTTATTGTTTAAAAAATAACTAGTATTTATATCACACTTGAAAGTTTGCTAAGTCCCTTAGATATGTTGTCTCATTTGATCTCTACAACAAGTCGGGGGGAGGCGATGTTAGGTGCTGTTATTATCCTTATTTTGCAGAAGGGGAAAGTGAGGCACAAAGAAAAATAAAGAACTTGCCCAAGGTCATATAGCTTTTAAGTGGTTGAGGCAAGATTTGAAATCTTCTGATTCCAAATACAGTATACTAATCAATTTACCATCTATATGTCTTTGAGAAATATATGAAATTAAATTTATCCGTATTTTTTTATTTTACTTTTTTTTTTTACAGTGGATAGATATTCCATGTCTATTGCTCACGAAATTAAGAACCAGAGATAACAACGTGATCATCTATAACTAAACATTCAAGGATCCTCTGCCTTCATCTAAATGAGGTTTGACAGACTAAAAAACTAAACCCAAGTAGCAATTGATATGTTTGGACACCAAACACGTGAAATCACGTTTAAAACTTTTGCATTGTCTTTAGAAATTAGGCTTCCTTTACGTTGGGTTGCTTATCTGTCCCCTCAAAGAGATACATGGTGTTAATTTCTGTAAGTCTGATGCTTCTGAGACTATTTTGATGAGATGCTGGATGAGGGCAAGTTATCTTAAGCTTCTTATGTGTCATGGATACCTTTGGCAGTTTGGACCTCTGGAACCCTGTGGATCCTTTCTCAGATTAAAGTTTTCAAATGAGTAAAATAATGTACATAAGATTACAAAGGAAACCAATTATGTTGAAATATTTTTAAATATCATAGAACCCAGGTCAAGAATCCTTGGTCTAGAGGAGGATACCTAGCAGGGCACTTTTTCTGCTATTATGGGTATGAGTAAGACTGGAACAGTTTCACAACTCTGAAAGTTATAGAGAGCCTGAGGGGCTTAAACACTCAAGTCTTGAATAAAGTCATCCCATTAGAAAAGAATGACTGATGGCAGAAAGTTCACAAGAGGGTAGTGGACTCATCAGGCAGCAAACCTCCTCCCTCCCCCACACACAATGTGTCAGTCATACATCTGTCACTGGCCCCAGTGTGTTGTCCTGTCTGGTCTGAGCCCAACTCTGGCTCCTGTTTGATGGATGTTGCTGACACCTGTTGCTTGATTTCTGTGCTTCAGAAAGTCATTTTTGACAAACCTCTTTCCTTTCTCCCATCTCTAATTTGTCATCAAGTCCTGTTAGTTTTGTGGTGAAATGTTACTCAGATTCACCCCTTCTTCTCCATTACCTCTAGTACCTTCTCACCTCTTCCCTAGAGTATAGCCAATAGTCTCCTGGTTAGACTTCTTTCCTCTTGGAAGTCTTCCCTCTCCCTGATACTTCCTGTATATTACTGCTTTCCCTCAGACACTGTCTTCAACATCTCATTTCCCTCAGTAAAACCCTACAGTAGCCCTCTATTATCTACCATAGCAAGGCAAACTCAAGGAAAGCTCTCCATTAATTATTCACGTCCTATGTACCCAATTCTATTCTGAAACAGGAAGCCTCTGCTCCAGTCATGCAGCTGTTCTCATTGTCCCTTCCTACACACACCCTGAATGCTGGGATCATCCTTACTTCCTGGGCAAGTCACTTAACCTCTTCCTCAATTTCCTCATCAATAATATGGGGTTAATAATACGACCTACCTCCCAAGGTTATTGTGAGCACTAGAGGAGATAATATTTGTAAAGCACTTAGTATAGTGCTTGCCATAGAGTAGGTCAGGTGTGGGGAACCTGTGGCCCTCTATGTCCTCAAGTGCAGCCTTTGACTAAATCCAAACTTCTCAGAATTAATCCCTTTAATAAAAGGATTTGTTCTGTAAAACTTGGACTCAGTCAAAAGGCAGCTCACAAGGACCTAGAAGGCCACATGTGGCCTTGAGACTATCAGTTCCCACCACTGTAGTAGGTGCTTTATAGATGCTAAGTATTATTGTGGTTTGTTGCTATTGTTAAAATCATCACTCCACACTCTTCATTAATATTCAAATGTTTTCCACTCTAAAGGCCCAAGTCAAATCCTTTGCCCTCAATAGTGCCTTCCTTAATTTCCTGCGCACGTGGATCTGCCTTCTCTGATTTCCCATTATACTTTAGTGGCAAACAAGTAATCACTTACCTTTAATAGTAAGTAAAGGACTCGCTAGGATATATCTTCTCCCAACTTAACTGCAACCCCCTTTAGGGCAGGTTAAATATCTTGTATAGCAAAACACTTAGTAGTTGTCAATTGAAAATCATTTGATTATATCCATTGCCCATCCATTTACTCTGAAAAGGGAGAATGACATAAAGTTGTGGCTGCATTTATCTTTCCCAGAATATCTGGAAAAGGTCCAGGTAAGATTTCCAATATTATAAGCCTTTCCTTTGCTGGTGATATCTTTCCTCCATCACCCTTCCCCTTGGACTAAGTACTTGTGGCAAAGTAATGGACCAGGAAGGGGAAAGCTGCTGAGAAATGGGGGTCCAATCAGATCACTAAGGAGACAACAAGCTGTTGTGAAAAATAGCATGTAATTTGAAATCAGAAGACCTGGTTCTGCTAGTTACTGATTGATTGATGGATGGATTTTTGTAACTTTGGATAAACCATGTCAAATCCCTGGGCCTCAGTTTGCTTATTTTTAAAATGAAGGGCTTGGATTGACTGTTGTCCTTTCCAGCTTGAAATTCTATTATTATATAATTGACAGTGTTATCTTATCATTGTCTAACTCCTGTACATGCTTACTTCATCGTCTGGACTGTTCAAGTTGTGGCAGTTGATTAGTGGCTAAGGCTGCTTGAGAGGCTGATTATTTTCTTTCTTTGGTCTGTTCTTCTGGTGCACCAGAGCATCTTCCTCTTGGCAATGGCAAAAGGCTAAGCAAGCTGAGAGCACTTCTCAGTGTTATGTCAAGGGCACAAGATGCATAAACCATCCAAATGGGCACATTCTGTTCATAGGAGATTATAAGATGAGGAGAAAAACCCCAAATTCTCAACTAAAATAGGTCATTTTTTTCCTGATGATATTCATTTTAGGTAAGGATATTTTTAAGTGTGAAATTATGCCTATGTCTACTCATGTGTTATTACTTTAGGTCAAACAGATCAGCATAATCCATCCTTATGAATATGACTAATAATTCTAGGTTTATTTCCATCACATTTCCTTGGGGATAAACCTTGCAGATTAGTAGGGCTATGTATCTTTATACCAATCTGTTACCAAGTGTGTGGGTAAGGAGAGAGCTCAAGGGTTATTCATTTAATGGAGAGGAGAAATGAAAAATACTAACTTCAAAATAAAGAATAACATGTTCCTAAAATTAGAAACAAAAAGAGGTAGAGAATTAAGGAATTCTAAGAGGGTGAAAATTAAGAGAAGGTGGAACATGAAGAAATACCTCCTTTCTGTTTTGGCTCTTACGGAGAACTGATCCATCCTGGCCTGATGCCTGGTGTCTTTATGGGGCATGTTGAACTAGCCAGCGGCTGGGAACCTTGTGGATTTGTGGCTCTTCAGATGTGCTTCTGTATTGGAATGTGTTTGTGTTTGCCTTTATTTGTTTTTAATAATAAAAAAAAACTTGAAGAAGTTTTTGCCTTGGTCAATTTTCCTTGGAATCCCAGAAAGGGCTCTTGAGGGCTCTGTGGCTCTTTTGTGATGATAAACCAAAGCTTTGAGCCTGTCCCAGTTGGAATTCCAAACACTGAAGAAGCCAGCTTTAATTATTATCGTTGTTGTTGTCTACAGAACTGAACTCTTTCTGACTATTCAGGTTTATACTAATACTCTCCTAAACACATTAATTTTTCATCTAACCCAGTTCTACAAAACAGAAAAGAATGGGAGAAGATTTACTATTAGTCTCCAGAGGAACCAAGCTCTGGAGCCTCCAAGTCGGGTACCTGTGGAGACTGCGAATTTTACAGGAATGGAATATTAATAGTTATGGGGCCTGCAGTAGAATTATAAGCCTGTCAAGTATTTTAAGGGACTACTCCCTAAAAGAAAATGACAGTTGAGATAGGTATAATGGCTATAACAAATACAATTGGTCAAGAAATCTTAATATGCAGCCGTGGAAGGTTAATTGGAGGCAGCTGGGTTGTACAAGGAATCAAGCACAGGGCCTGGAGTCAGGAAGACTTGAATTTGAATCCTGTCTTAACTGCTAGCTGTGTAACCCTGGGAAAGTCACTTGACTCCTTGTAGCCTCAGTTTCCTCATCTGAAAATGAGAGGGATGGACCTGGTGACCTGTAAGGTCCCTACCAGCTCTAAATCTATGATCTGTGACAGATATTAAATTAATCATCGCATCTAGGATTTGGAATAGACTTTAGAAATCATATGGTTCAAATTGCTAATTGCCACAGGAATCTCCCATATAACATCTCAGTAAATGACTATACAACCACAGAGTTAGACATTCATCAGGAGAGTCACGTCATATGCTTTGATCAAATCCAGATATGCTATGTCTATGGCATTCCCTGAATCTACCAGTCTGATAACTTTATCAAAAAGAAAGTTTATTTAACATGGTATGACTTGACCTGGAAAGCCAATTATGGATCTTATTGATTCTCACTTTCTTTTCTAAACACCATCACAAATTCAACTCAATCCAACAAAATTTTATTAAGTGCCTACTATGTGCAAATCATTGTATCAGGTGATGGGGACAATTCCAAGGTTATAGGAATATAAAAATCAAACATTTGCATTACTTCAAGAGATCTTTATTCTACTTAAGAGGAATTATATTGTGTAAATACATAAACATTATGGAAAATAATAATAAAGAAAACTCTAATTACTAGGACATCATCCAAATCTTTTGAGAGGAGAGAAAGATGGTGTATCTAGAGGGCCAGACCTGGAGCCAGAAAGACCCTACTTCAAAGTTGGCCTCAGACACTTATTAGCTGTTTGACCCTGGGCAATTCATTCAACGTCCATCTTCATCAGTTTCTTCATCTGTAAAATGAAGTTCACAGTAGCACTCACTTGTCCAGTGCTTTATAAACTTTGAAGTGCTAGCTATTGCTATCATCATCATCATCATCATCATCATCATCATCATCTTCATCATCAGTATAGTGGAGCCTGAGCTGAGCCTTTAAAGGAAGATGAGGATTCTCAAAGGTGAAGATTAGTGAAAAGTAACTGCTAAAAAATGAAAGATAACTTGTGGCAATATGGATAAGTAGGAAATGTAATATCAAGTTAGGGGACCAGCTGTTGTTCTCCAGTTTGTCTATAATATAGAGCATGTGAAAGCCATATGAAATAAGGCAGGAATGTTTGGCTGATGCTAGATTTTGAAGGGACTTAGATTGCTAACTGACAAGTTTATATTTAATCTGAGAGACAAAAGGAAGTTACTGAAAAATTTTGAACAGGTGAGTGACAGGGTCAGCACTGTGCCTTAGGCACATTATTTTGGCATCTATGAAGACCAGATCGGACGGAGGAACAACCACATTTATGAAGATCTGTTAGGAGTCTATGACTGGAGTCATGCTGAAGATGATGACACAGTTGTGTGAAAGATGAGAAGAGAACAAGGAGGAGAGATTTTGTGGTGGTGGAATTTATAGGTCTTGGCAGACATTTTAAAATATTTACTCTGTGCAAGGAAGTCTTATATGAAGACAGAGATGAAATTGTATCTGTCCTCTATTAATTATTCTTTCAATCAATCATAAAGTATTTATAAATATCAGTCGTGTACTAGGCACTATGCTAGGCTCTAGGAACACAAAAATGAAAACAAAAGATGTCTGTCCTCAAAAGCCTTCCATTTTACTTAGGAAAACAACAGGGCATATAGGTAAAAATAATATACATACAAAGTAGAAACAGAGTTATTTCAGAAGGCACTTATTGGCGAGAGTTAATAAAAGCTACACACAAGAGAAGCATCTGAGTTTGACTTCAGGGTGATGCAGGCAGCCTATGAGAACAGTGAAGAAAACTACATCCTAGGCATCAATGCATAGCTTGCACAAAAATATGAGGGACAGCCAGTAGGTCAGTGTGGTTGGATTGTAGAGCACGTGAAGAAGAGTTATACGTAAGAAAATTGAATATGTAGTCTGTAGCCAGATGGGGAAGAATTGTAAATATCAAACATAGGAGTTTGTGTATGATCTGGTAGAAAATAAGTACTCTTCCTTCCTAATCTGTTCAGATGGAAACCCAGTCAAACCTTTTCATTCTGGGCCAACCCTGGTTTTTTCCATCAAAAAGAAAACTTCTTAAAGAAACACCCTTTAGGATCCTGGAATTCATCTTCAGATTCTTTCAATAGTTCATGAATGCCAGTGAAGCACTTGGACAATCCATCTGTTGTCCACTTTTACTTCATGATTAGCTTACCTACCCAGTCATACATGTTCTTGGTAATATCTTTTATATCACTTCTCATACACTGGTCATCATTGGTAATATGTTGCAGGATGTTAATAACCACTATTCATCTTGTGATTCATCTTTGTTCATCCTACAAAGTTAATTTGTCTGACATTGTGATGTTCTGTGATTTGCAGTCAAATAGCAGATCAGAGAAAATACTGCTGCTAAAAAGATAGATTTTTGCAGCAGACAGAAACTTGCTATCATTAATAGGTAGCAAAACTGAAGAGTTTCCCTAATACGTTTCAACCTAATCTCTTCCATTTCAATTCTGGACTCAGATCATTGTGCATCTGTAGTGCCCAGCAAACACATGGGCTGATAAATGAACTTAATTGGCTGCCTATTCAATTGCAGGTAAAGAACTACACAAAAGTTATTCTTGCTACTTTAGTTCCCAGTGAGATTTACTAAATCAGCTTCTTTTCAGTGACTCTGGATCTCATCAAATAGTTCTATAGCTTTCCAGGATTTCATAAAATTAGCACAATAACATTTCCAAAGAAGAGCATGTAGAAAACCTCACAATATATTGTGAAACATTTTTTTTTCTATTTGAATTATGTACAAGACATTCTCTATAATATTTGCAAACACCTTTATGGAGCATTCGGCTCCCCTGTATATGTCTCTTGTCATGTTTACACTTAAGCAATCATTAAATGTGTTGGTCTGGGATTGAGTCTATCGAAGAATCTCACATGATCTTAACAAATCCATAGAAATACCATAGTGGAGAATAGTCTTTAAGGCTGCGTTTTGTTCCACCTATGAATTAGCGTCCAGTAAATCCAACAGTAATTTATATTTCCTACTCTTATTTTAGTTAATTTGAATGTCATGAAGTGGTGGTGGTTATGCAAAATTATCTGCCTGTTCCCTTCTCATAGTTTCATTAAAGATAAACTCACTACTAAGTATATATGATTGTTTAAGATTTGAAAAGGTAAGCCTGCCATAGACTGGCAGTTGCTACTATTATCACCAACTTTTGGATAATAGTGTAAATTGTAAACTTTTTCGCTAATTTGAAATCGCCCTTTTTTTTTGAGGTATCTTGAAGATCAATGCCTGAATCGTTTCACAAAAATAAATAAGATGATTCTAGATTCTTTCGCCTGCCTTTTAAAAATTAAATTTCATAAAGCTTCCTGCCACCATGCTGGTTTCTTTAGATATCTCCTCTTTTCTTCCTTACTAAAATAATTTATGTATTATGTAATCTAAGTCATCAAAGACCTCTATTAGAATCCCAGGTGTGGCAATGTTGATCAGTCAATAAACATTTATTAAGTGCCCACTATGTGCAGGCATGGGGGATACAAAGAAATGTAAAAAAAATTAGTCTGTGCTCCAGAAGAAATCACAATCTAATTAGGGAAACTGTATGCAAATGGCTGTACAAAGAAGCTACATATAGGATAAATTGGAAATAATGTCTCCAGTGAGGGCACTAGAAATAAAGGTATATTGGGAAACACTTTCTGTAGAAAATAGGATTTAACTGGGACTTTAAGGAAGCCATGAGATTTAGATGAGGAGGGAGAACATTTTATGTATGTGAGAATACTTTTGAAAATGTCCATAGTCAGAAATGAAGTGTCTTGTGTGAGAAGCAGTAATGAAGTCAGAGTTACTGGCATGGGGGCAGTGACAAGACTAGAAAGGGGGCATGTGAGAAGACTAGAAAGGTTAAAGACTTACTATGTGCCAGGCACTACACTAGGCACAGGGAACACAAATACAAAATTGGCTGCGTTCTCCTGTGAAAATCACTTAATGTATGGAAATCTCAGTAATATGAATGCTTGCACTTTCTACCATATAAGGATAGTGTGAGAAGAGTAAACTTTAAAGTGCTATAGAAATTAAATCACAGTTATTATTGGGAAAGAAGAGAAGTAAATTGCAAAATAGTGAAAGGGGAAAAAAGCCAATTTTTCTTCTACCACAATATTTTTTTCTTTAGTTCAAAGCAGCAAATCAGAAACATTCTGATCTTCATATTTATGATGAAAAAAACTGAAAACCTTTTCAATTTAGTTCAAACATACTCTGTCTGGGATGTCTTATTCCAAAATAAACATTCGTTCTGCCATTAACCCAGAGGAGGAATGAAGACTCAGTGCCATTCATGTAATCTGCATTTTTAAAATGGCAATGTCTTTAAATTTAAGAAGGTAGGATAAAATAAATGATTCACTACGTAGTATGGAATTCAACCATGATAGGGTCCCTACTGGCAGAAGAAGAAGTAGAGGTGTGAAGGTTGTTATCTATAGGAATTTTGTTTTGGCATCAATCCCTGTCATTGACAGAAGGTGTGAGTGAAGGGGAGACAACTGAATAATGGGCCAGGGAAACCTGGGGAACGGGCACAAAGGGCAGACCACAAATGCACCTGCTGTGTGCCTCATTCATCTTGTCAGATTTACTTGCTGAACATCAATGCTCATCTTCTCACAACTCAAAGTGGCTTCATAAGTGTGTTTTAAAGACATAGTAGAACAAATGACTAAGCCGTTTAATTAACTGTGGTCTTGTTACTATAAAAGCCAGACCAACAGCTGTTACTTACATATTAAACCCTTATACCTGCCTTTCTCAGGGGTCCTCTAAATCATATTTAATGACAGATAGAGGCACAGAGGGATAGCAATTCAGAGACAAAACATTCTTCAAGCTTTCTTGTCTAGGTCAGAAGGTCTCTGGATTTTTTTTTCCAGTAACATAATCCAGGTGACTCAGCAGGTTATGAGTGGGAGTCCACCTCTAAGCTCTTCTCATGATTCTCTTAAGAATGCAGGAACTCTACGTACAAAGTTGGCGAAAATTAGGAAGAAATAAAGAAGCCATAAAACACCTCACTCCTCTCTGAAACCGTTTCTGGCTTAACAACTTGTCATAAATAGATATTTTGTATAATAAAAGTGTATCATTTCCTGATTATATGCTTATCAGCTAGAGGATAAAATAATCCATTCATTATCTTTTTCCTAGGTTCCAAAATATTCTGTGAGATTTAACGAACCTTGCAAACAAAGATAATGTTGTACAGGGAGTATGAATTTCCTAGGCTTACTTACCTTGCACTTAGTAGGTACTCAATAAATATTTGCTGAATAGTAACTCCCCAGAGCTGTGCCAGCAGAGGGCAGGCTCTGGCTGGCCTTATCAAGATAGGAAGATCTCAAGTACTAGACCCGTAATTCTGGGACACTAATTCATCAGAAGTTTGGACATCCAGCAAGGAAATTTTTGGAGCATTGCCATTCATCAGATTCTATGTTACAGCATGGAAAGGATATGATTTGTGTTTGGAAGGGGAAATCATGGATCTTTGTAAGTATGAAAAGAAGTGATAATTTTTTCTCCTCCTCTTCCAAACTCCCAAATACCTTTATACTTACATTGTTGTCTTTTATTGTAATTACTGGAGACTTGCATCTCCTCTTATAGATCAAACAGTCCTTTAAAGCAAAGACCATGAAATTCGAGGAGTAGCAATCTATTGTCTAGCCAAGAATAAGCCATTGAGTAGGTGGCCTTTAAAAATCTGGAGAAACTCAAGGCAAGGAAGTTTTGGGAAATGCAGCTCCTTAGCAATCTAAAGGAGAGCCAATTATGGGAAAAGAAACCAACTCTTGAAAGAGCATTGCATTTTGCTTTTTCTTTCGAACCTCTAGAAAGAGAAAATATTTAGGTCTCATTTTTCCAGCCCCTCAATGCCTATGACACCTTAGAATGGAGCTATTTAACAAGAAAGAGACATTGAAATCATCTGGTATCAGGTGCAAAGAATCAAGGAGATATTTGGTAGAGGCAGCTATGAGGAGAGAGATCCTTGGCAGTGGAGAAGAGAGCTATAAAAGGATTCAGGAGAGAGTTCACCTTGGAAGTTGGACTGAATCTATAGAAAGAAATAGACTTACAGGATCTATTATGGTGGGGTTACTTTTTGAGTTTAGGTTGGAGTAGAGGTCTACTTAGGTCTTTTCCAACTCTAAAATAATGTAATTCTAGAAATGCCACATCCTTCCTGCCTGATCCACTTCAGAGATGAGAACTCTCTCCCACCATAGCCTCAGCATGAGAGTTTCATGGTGAGCAGGGACATTTCTATCTATGTATTTCCTTTTGAATAGCAGCAGCATTGCTAGTACTTTTTAATCTTGGCCAAAGGAGAAAGGAAATTGAATAGTAAAAAGCAAAGGCAAAGAAAACAAGTCACATCTGCAACCAGTGGTTTCTGCTATCAACTGATTGTTTGATCTTGGGCAAGTTATATCATACCTCTAGTACTTGGTTTCTTCATTTAGGAAATGAAGAAATTGGGACCAGGTACATTCTTGATAAATATCTACATCTAAAGTCAGGAGAACAGTGGCTCAGATCTCCATTCTGTCACTTTCTGCCTGGGTGATCTTGGAGAAGTTCCTTAATCTCATTTTTTCCCAGTTTCCTTTTATGTAAAATGACAGTTACAGACTGAAAGGATCCAAAAAGTTCCCTCTCCTTGGACATATGCAAACAGAGGTCAGACACCCACTTGTCATGATAAAGTGATCCTTTCCGACTCTCAAATATTGTGATTATATGTCTGTGATTAGGTGATGTATAAGGTTCTGTCTACTTCTGAATGAATGATTCTGTGGTTGCTAAGATTTCTTTCTGCTCTAAAAGTCTGGCTCTGTGACTCTGTGGTAACATATTTGCTTTAAACAAATCACACTCCTCAGAAGAAAAAAAAATGTCGCATAAAATTCCGAATGTCACTTGGAACTAAATTCTGACAAAAAGCAGATAAATGAAACAGAATCAGTCAAAACCAAATAATCAGTCTTTTACTTTCCTTCCCACCTTTCATCTAAAGGTCTTAAAGCATTTGGGAAACTTCCCGCATTTGATCTTCCAACTCCATGGTGAGCAAAAGTCTGGTTTTATTTTTGTAGTCATTGTGGACTGGGGTGAACATGGTCTAGTGAAGGGTAGGGAACAAGGTATTTGAAGAATGGAAACTGAAACCTTCTGTTTCTTCACAGGCCAGGTGTGGTGCAGACAGCTGCTGCTTCCACATTTCCTCACAATGCCCTAAGAACGACCTTAACTCTGACTTCGAGAGATAGAAAGAGAATGGCAAGGGCATTCACTGTGTGGAGTGGGTTGTAGGGAAGAGATCAGCTTACTAATAAGCCCAGATCACCCCAAATCCTCTGTCTAGAGACACTTCAAGGTTTTCAAAGTGGTACTGGTTGCCCATGAGACGGTCAAAGAAAATTCTCAAACTCATTTTTGATGCAATGTCATTTAACTTGGGAGAAACAGGAAATAGTTCAGATTAATCCTGTTCCACTGTTGCAAGTAGACAAAAACCTTTGGGATTCTGTTACCTGTGTTAAGCAGCAAACACTCTGTTTTTGCAGGTTGGGGATTCTTTTATGCATATATGCTTCATTATCCCTTTCCTCTATCCCCTGTCCTCTACACCAAAGGAAGAAAAACTGAATTTTTCATGCATTTGTTTTGAGATATTTCTAATATACCAAATCCACATAAGTAATCATTCTACTATCAACTACAAAAGCTACCTGGATTAATTAGCCTTAGGATAAGGAAATAAATGTTTTCATGTTATTTTAAAAGTATCAGAAGGTGTGTGACTTTGGGCTTTATGAGAGTTGGAAAGAAAGATGATTTCATTTGATTCTGTTCTCTCAGGATGGAACATGATCAAGCTTTGAATGGAAGAATTTAAGCAAATTAAATCTTAATTCTCAAACCATATTAAAACATCAAAAGGCCAGGTTTTGTTTTTTAAGGACTAGTAAAACAATCCTTATAAAAATTTTCTTGTACCCACTGTGAATTAATTCAGATCTAATAGAGCATGACTTTTTCATTGAAATGAATTCGCTGTTGGGGGCAAAAGCGTCACGCCTAAAAGAACTTTCTTATTTTCTATAGAAGTCATTATTTCCTCCAGACATCATCTTATATAAAAAGAATTGCTGGTTTATTTTGCTCTTCTGTTCTACAAAATCAAGAAATTTTGGAATTGGAAAGGACTTTAACAGATATTGTGTCTAAACCATACCCACAAAGGAATCCACACTGGTAACATAACTGACAAGTGATTTTTTTTTACTTTGCTCAAGTTTCCAATGAAAGGAAGGAAGGAAATAAACATTTAGCAAGTGCCTGTTGTGTGTCAGGAATTCTGTTAAGCATTTTATAAATATCTCATTTAATCCTCACAACTACCCTGAAAGGTAGAAGATATTGTTATCCTCATTTTATGGTTGAGGAAACTGAGTCAGGGTGAGGTCAAATGCTTTGCCCAGGGTCACATAGCTAGTAAGTGTCTGAGGCTCAATTTAAATTCATGTCTTCCTGACTTCATGTCCAGTGCTCATCCACTGGGCCATTTATGTGCCAATAGAAGAAACCTAGTACTCCCAAAGAAACCATTTCTACCTGTGGATCACTCTAATTGTCAGGAAGTGTTTTCCTGACATGAAGGCTTACTTAGTCTCTTTGTAGTTTGCACTCGTCATTCTTTATTCAGTCCTTGAAGTCAAACAGAACATGTCTAATCATTCTTCCACAGGACAATACTTGAAGTACTTGAAAATAACTATCACAGACCCTACAAGCCCTTTTTTCCAGGCTAACCATCTCAATATTTTTAAAAATAATCTTACGATATGGACTTACATCCTTAGTTATTTGTTCCCTTTCAAAGTTCTTATTTGAGCCTCTTGATAGTGTACTGAAAATATTTTGGAAACTTTAAAGTACTATATAAATTGTGAGCTATTAGGGCTGTTGTTCCACTTTCCAGCATAACAATGCCTTTTCTAAACTGTCATACCCAGAATTAAAAAAAAACACTCCAGATGTGGCTTGACAATACCAGACTACAAAGGGTCTTATTCCTGAAAGCAAAGCATCTCTTATGTAGCTCAATTATATATTAATTTACTTATTTTTTGCTATCACACAACAATTACAACACACAATGAGTTTGTAGTCCACTAAGATCCTCAGAACTTTCTCAGGAAAACCATTTTCTAAGCAAAATTCCACCATCTTGTCTTTGTAAACCCTTCTTGATCCTCCAGTTCCCCCAAATAAAGCTTTTTATATATCAACCTTGTTAAATTTTGTTTCTATTGCATTCCCTAACATTTCCTACATCTTTTCCTCTCAGAGAGTCATCCCCTCTAACAAAGAATATGGAAGTGACAAACACTATAACTAACATATTAACCAAGCCTGATTTTACATGACCCCATAGAAGGGAGGGAGGTAAATTCACTTTTCTCTGATTTGTGACCTTGCCTGATCATTATAATTTAATGGTATACCGCTTCAGTTTTTTTGTGTTTTTTGTTGCAATTTCCATCGGTAATGCTGTAATCATTATGTTATAGGCAGCCAGGTGGCACAGTGGATAGAGTCTTGGGCTTCAAATCAGGAAGATTCATCTTCATGACAAATCCAGACTGGACAAGTCATTTATCCCATGTTTGCCTCAGTTTCCTCATCTGTAAAGTGAGCTGGAGAAGAAAATGGAAAACCACTTTGGCATCTTTGCCAAGAAAATCTCAGATAGGGTTATAGACAACTGAAAAATGGCAATAATGACAAAATTCATTATGTAATATTATTTACTCATTTCTAGTTATTTTACTTTGCATCAGTTTATAAAAAATTTCCCCCATGGTACTCCATATTCTTCATATTCATTTTTAAAATATCACAGTAATTTTCCATTATATTCATATACCACAACTTGGTTAGCCATTCCCTGATTGTTGGATAACCTTGTTTCCAGTGCTTTGCTACTATAAAAAAATGTTGCTGTAAATATCTTGATTTCTATAGGATATTTTAAAAAGATCATTAATTTTCTTGTTTTATATCCCTATATATCAAATATTATTGATATTCTAATCACAAAGCATAATTCCAAATTGCTTTGTCAAATTTGTCAAATCAATTTTGCAACTCTACCAAAAATATATTAGTATGTTCACTTTCCAAAATTTTCCTACATTGACTGTTCCAATCTAATGCTGCTGTTGTTAGTTTTCTGTGTCTGTGGTTAAACTTCAGAATCATTCTGGTATACATGTTCTTATTACTAGTTATTTGGAGAATTCTTTCATATGGCTAATAATTTTCAACAGGGCTTTTGAAAACTGTTTATTAATATCCTTTTGTCATTTGCACATTAAAGAATGTCCCTTTATCTTTTATATTTATTTTGGTTTCCTATACATCTTGAGTATCAAATTCTTACAAGAGATATTAGATACAAAGCTTTCCCCTATAATAGCTTCCCTCATTTTCATAGTTATATTAATTTTGTTATTGGAAAAACTTTTAATTTCATACAATCTAAACTACCTACTTTAACTTTTGTCATCAATGCTATCTCTCATTTCATTTCAGGAATTTCCCCCTAGTTATAACTGTAAAAGTTTCTTGATCTGATTTTCTGCTAATTTTTAAAACCTGTGTGACTTTCAATATTCAGGTCACACACATTTTAAGCTTATTGCAGCAAATAGTGCAACATGGTGGGCTAAACCTTATTTGTGCCTAACTACTTCCAAGTTTTTCCATCAATTTTTATCAAATAGAAAAGTCTTCCTTGTATAATTTCCATTCTCAGCTTTATTATGAATTTTGGATTATGAATTTTAATTATTCCTGCGTTGTTATCTAGCATATCACCCTGATCTGGTTTTTAATTTTTTCCCCTCTGGCACCACATACTTTAGAAAAGTATGCTATATAGTTTAGTTTGAGGTCTGGAAATGCTTTTACTACTTCCTTCTTTCTTATTTTCATTATTTCACTTGCAATTATATATCATCAGTTGTTCCAAGTAATTTTTTTAATTTTATCTGACTTTCTAAAGTACATTTTTACTATTTTGATATAGTATCAAAATATTCAGCTTCTATATGTTATCATTTTAAAAATATATTTGTACATATACACATTTTCAATATATTTAAAATTTATTTATTTCCCTTAGCCTCTGCTCATTTGAACTTTAGATTCCTTGTCACTATTTTTGCAGGACCATGTCATACTGTAACATTTATCATTTGTTATATGCCCTTGATTCCTTCTTCTTTATATATATTTAAAAACCTAAATTTGTTGATGAGTTTCTTGTATATGCATATTAGCCTCCTCAGATGATCTCAACTTTTCTTATTATTATATTTTTTCTTTGATATTATCAGAATTTTATCCTTGAGAATTCCCCATGGGTAGACTTCCCCTATAGTATATTAATGAATTATTTCCTATATATTCTTACCCTGATACCTTTCAAATCTGCTTTCACAAGATCTATGGAATATGTCAGATTGTTTCTGGCTTCCTCCTACAAGGGATTGTTCACTTTCCTCCAAGGTTCTTATGATTTCCATCCCACCAAATCAAAAAGTGCTGTCTTTGCATTCAGAGGGCCCAAGTTCCAACTCTGACTCTTCTATGGTCATGTTACTCTGGACAAGTCTTTTCACCTCTCCCACTCTTGGTTTTCCTCAACTAGCAATTGTACTAGATGACTTCAAAACTCCATCTCCAAATCAGTGGTCCTAAATTTAAAATAGAATTTGTCCTTAGTTCCACCATCTTTTCCAGAATAAAATTACCATTACAATAATCCAAGAATTTAGTAGCTTCTCTGCTTCGATCCATAGAGTATCAGCTTCTCACTGACTGGATAATTGAACTCCCCCATCACTGTTATATAATATTTCCATGTGAGGTTAACAATCTGTTTTCCAAATTCCTCTTCTGTTTCTTCTTTCTTTCTAAGTTGTCTGTAGCAAACTTTTGGATTAGATTTGTCAGATTCAAAGAAAATATGTTTTAACAGGCTTTGTAAGTTGTACTCTATCCCAGGCAAGGAATATGTAATTTCCTAGATTTTAAAGTGTGGTCAAGAAATAACAAGGAATCCAAATCACATATGAAGACATCATTTTAAAGATAATTGTTTCCTTTCCATTAAAAAAAATCTTCTTTATCTCTTAACTTCAATGAAAGTCCATGAAGAAAACATAATCAATGCCTTTAAGATCTTTCTTTAGTCTTGCCTAAGTGTTTAAATTTTTGTTACTAATTTCTTGGTTCCTTCAGGAAGTATCATTTTGACTCACCTCAGTTGCCAGAAGTGGATTCTGATAAGTTTGGGATGTTTTCTGTTATGGCTTGAATGCATGCCTTGAGAAGACCATAAGTTTCTTCCATTTTTATCATCAAGAATGCCTCAGTACCCTGGACAGAAGAGTTGTTAGTCACCCTTATGTTTCTCTTCTCTTTCTGACCCTTCCTGGATGATCTCTCATCTGATAGCTTTTTCATTCCTTGAAGCAGAAATAGCTGCTTCCTCCTCAGAAGACCTTTTCCTTCCCTTTTCAGAAAAAGTACCAAATATGGGGCTTTTTTAATGTCAACTTGTAGAATTATAGTCTTCATTCCTTTCCTCCTTTTCTGCTCTCTTTCCTTCTGATAAGCATCAAATTTCTTCTATGTCATTCCAGATACTTTCATCTCTCTTTACCCCAATTGAAGCCCTAATTCTGACTATATTGCTTTGTTTTTTATTGAGAAAGATTGTAGTTATCCTGATTACTTAGAACGTAGAGAGTGTTTTCCTATCATCAAGACAATTTCTCTTCTAGGAAGGAGACCAATGTATGTTAGTAACATGGTTACTATCATTATGGTGGTTGTCATTTGTTCTCAAAGAAGACCCAAATGGCATCATTATCCTAGAATCAAGTTACAGTGTGGCTGATCAGACCAGTATCAGCACAGAATGCTCTACCACAGGTTGGACACAAGCAGTCCATGAGAACCCTTGAGGTGGATTCTCTAAAATTGAACAACTCATGGTTCTTTTGAGTCATTTCAATTCTGCTTTGCTTGTAGTACAAAGCACCTTCTACTTTTTTTAATAAAAATTTATTTATTTAACTTTTTACATTCATTTTCACAAAATTTTGGGTTCCAAATTTTCTCCCCTTTTATCCCCTCCCCCCACCCCAATACACCAAGCATTCTAATTTTCCCTATCACCCATCTGCCTTCTCTTCTATCATCCCTCTCTTCTCTTGTCCCCATCTTTTCTTTTGTCCTGTAGGACCAGATGACTTTCTATTCCCCGTTAACTGTATTTCTTATTTCCTAGTAGCAATAACAATACTCAACAGTTGTTCCTAAAACTTTGTGTTCCAAATTCTCCCCATCCCTCCCTCCCCCCATTCCCTTTGGGAAGGCAGGCAATTCAATATAGGCCCTATCTGTGTAGTTTTGCAAATGACTTCGATATTAGTCATGTTGTGTAAGACTAACTGTATTTCCCTCCATCCTATCCTGCCCCCCCATTGTTTCTATTCTGTCTTTTGATCCTGTCCCTCCCCGAGTGTTGACTTCAAATTGCTCCCTTTTCCCATTGCCCTCCCTACCATCATGCCCCCCCTTGCTTATCTCCTTCTCCCCCACTTTCCTGTATTGTAAGATAGGTTTTCATACCGAAATGAGTGTGTTTTTTATTCTGTCCTTTAGTCAAATGTGATGAGGGTAAACTTCATGTTTTTTCTCAGCTCTCCTCTTTTTCACTCCACTAAAAAGTCTCCTGCTTACCTCTTGAATGAGATATAATTAACCCCATTCCATTTCACCCTCTTTCCTCCCACTACATTTCTCTCTCACCATTTACCTTAATTTCTTTTAAGATATGGTCCCATCCTATTCAATTCACTCTGTGCTCTCTTTCTCTATATGTGTGCGCATGTGTGTATGTGTGTGTGTGCGTGCACATGTGTACATGTGTGTGTGTATGTATGTGTGTATAATCCCACCAACTACCCAGATACTGAAAAATTTTAAGAGTTACAAATATTGTCTTTCCATGTGGGAATGTAAACAGTTCACTTTTCGTAAGTCCCTTATGACTTCTCTTTGCTGTTTACTTTTTCATGCTTCTTCTCATTCTTGTGTTTGAAAGTCAAATTTTCTTTTCAGCTCTGGTCTTTTCATCAAGAATGCTTGAAAGTCCTCTGTTTCATTGAAAGAACATATTTTCCCCTGAAGTATTATACTCAGTTTTGCTGGGTAGGTGATTCTTGGTTTGAGTCCTACTTCCTTTGACTTCTGGAATATCCTATTCCACGCCCTTCGATCCCTTAATGTAGAAGCTGCTAGATCTTGAGTTATCCTGATTGTATTTCCACAATGCTGGAATTGTTTCTTTCTAGCTGCTTGCAAGATTTCCTCCTTGACCTGGGAATTCTGGAATTTGGCCACAATGTTCCTAGGAGTTTCTCTTTTTGGATCACTTTCAGGTGGTGATCGATGGATTCTTTCAACACTTATTTTGCCCTCTGGTTGTAGAATATCAGGGCAGTTTTCCTTGATAATTTCATGGAAGATGATGTCTAGGCTCTTTTTTTGATCATGACTTTCAGGTAGTCCCATAATTTTTAAATTGTCTCTCCTGGATCTATTTTCCAGGTCAGTTGTTTTTCCAATGAAATATTTCACATTCTCTTCCATTTTTTTCATTCTTTTGGTTTTGGTTTGTGATTTCTTGGTTTCTCAGAAAGTCATTAGCCTCCATCTGTTCCATTCTAATTTTTAAAGAACTATTTTCTTCAGGGATATTTTGAACCTCCTTTTCCATTTGGTTAATTCTGCTTTTGAAAGCATTCTTCTCCTCATTGGCTTTTTGAACCACTTTTGCCAATTGAGTGAGCCTATTTTTCAAGGTGTTATTTTCTTCAGCATTTTTTTGGGTCTCCTTTCGCAGGGTATTGACCCGTTTTTCATGCTTTTCTTGCATCTCTCTCATTTCTGTTCCCAGTTTTTCCTCCACCTGTCTAACTTGATTTTCAAAATCCTTTTTGAGCCCTTCCATGGCCTGAGCCCACTGGACATCCACCTGGGATATCTGGGATACAGAGGCCCCAACCTCCACATCTTTCCCTGATGGTAAGAATCCTTCCTCATCATCAGAATTGAAAGGCAGCAACATCTGTACCCCATCAAAGTAGCTTTCTATAGTCTTATTTTTCTTCCCTTTTCTCAGCATTTTCCCAGCCAGTTACTTGACTTCTGAGATTCCTGTCCACCCCTGCCTAGATTCGCCCAGCTAGTGCTTGGGGTCTGAGATTCAAATGGGCTTTCAGTGGCAGGTGGGGCTGCTATTCAATGTGAGCTTAAGTTCTGGTGCTTGGGTGGGAGCAGTGCTGCCTCCCAGGCTCAGTTCCCTCAGGGGCTTTATGCAGAGACCTTCAGTAATGGCCCTGAACTTCTGCCTGCTGGTCCAGGAGTCCCAGGGGCTGCTGCCGCTGCCTCTGCCGCTGCCTCTGCTGCTGCATCTGCCGCTGCCTCCTGAGGGGGCCCGAGTCAGAGACACCTCACTCCCCTCTTGGCCAGCCCAGACGGCTCTCTCACTGACCTGTAGCGTCTGTGGGCGGAGGGACCTTTGCGGCCGCTGGAGATTCTGTCCCTGAAGCCTGCTCAGATCCGCTACTCTGGGGCCACCTGGCCAGGGCAGCACAGGGGTGGGCTCTGCTTTCCAGGGTGCAACAGACCCCAGGGACCGCTTTCCAGGGCTCTCTGGAACAGAGATCTTTTCCACTGTGTTTCTGCGTGCCTTACCGTGATCCAGAATTTGTGGGGAGTTCTTCTTGCAGGAAATATATAGGCTGTGGGTTCAGAGCTAGCATATGTGAGTCTTTCTACTCCACCATCTTGGCTCCACCCCCAAAGCACCTTCTTTGATGAGAGCACACAATGCTGGACTGTCCTGTGCAAGTGTCTTTCCCATATCATGCAGTCAATTCTAAAGTTCTTAAGAGAGAACTTAAGAATATTGTTATATTGCTCCTTCTGACCACCTTGTGAGCTCTTGCTCTATGTGGGTTCTCCCTAAAATATTCTTTTAGGCAAGTACATGTTTCACATTTGAACAACATGGCTAGGCTACCAGAGTTGCACTCTGCAGTAAAGTTTGAATGCTTGGCAGTTTAGTTTGAGAAAGAACCTCAGTGTCTAGTACCTTATCCTTCCAGGTGATATTCAGAATCTTCTTAAGATAATTCAAATGGAAGTGATTCAGTTTCCTAACATGGTGCTGGTATACTATCTAGGTTTCATAGGCATATAATAATAATTTTATATCATATTACTGTATTGTAGTAAAGAAAATAGATTGTCATGTGATGATCATTAAGAAACTAAGGAGGAGTTGTTTATGGTTTAATAATTTAATGTTTCTGACCATAAGAACTTGTGTGAGCTTATGCATAAAAATCTTTCCCTGAAATCTGAAGAAGTTACGTCCCATGATATCATGAGAGGCAGACAGGTGGTGTGATGGATAAAGCAGTGTTGTTAGAGTCAGGAAGATTTGAATATGGGCCTTGCATCTGAAAATTGCTAGCTCTGTGGCCCTTGCCCAGTTTCCATCTCAATTACCTTATCTGTAAAATTGGGGTTAAAATAGCACCTACCTCATGGTGTTAGTGCAAAGATCTTTCTACTCAAGGCCATCTTCCACTCAGTCCTCAAATTAATCTTCCTAAGGGAAAGGTCTGACCATGTCACCCTGTTATTTGATAAACTCCAGTGTTTCCCTATCACCCCCAGGATTAAATATAAAATAATTTCTTTGGTATTCAAAGTCCATCAGAACTTGACCTCTTCCTACCTTTCTAGTATTTTTATACTTTAATGCCTACCCTTACATGCTTTGCAATCCTATAACATTGGCCTTCTTGCTGTTTCTCCTATGAGACATTCCATCTTTTCACTCAGACATCTTCATAGGCTGTCCCCATGCACTCTCATCTCTACCTCTGTTACTTCCCTCACTCCCTTCAAGTCCCAGATAAAAATATGACTTTCTGCAAGAAGTGTTTCTCAGTGCTGCTTGACTAGTGACTTCTCTCTGACATTGTCTCCTATTATATATGTAGATAGACAGAGATAGATATGTCTATATAGATATAGATATGTATACATACATATATATGTAGATATGTGTTTATGTGTATATTATGCATATATACACACATATATAAACATATACACACATATTCACACATGCATATGTCTATAATTTTTGCATAGTTGTTCCATGTGCACTTAACACAGTGCCTGACACATGGTAGGTGCTTAATAAATGTTTATTGATTGATCATTGAATGATGTGTTCCCTTCCATCAGACTGTGAGCTCCTTAAGAATAGCAACTCATTTTTTTCTTCTTTCTTTGTATTCTCAGTACTTAATGTGGTGCCTAGAATATGGTAGGCTCTCAGTGAATACTTGTTTACCAACTGATGTAAATGTTAGCTATTTTTACATTTGTGAGGAAACTCAAGTCAAAGAGAGGTTAGGTGATGTTTAGAAAGTCACAGAAACAAATCATCAACAGAACCCTTACTTCTTGACTGAGTTCAGTAACCTATTTATCCAAATCTTTCCAAAGTCCTGAGTCAAGATGCAAGAGGATATAGTCTTTAAAATTCATGGGGAGGCAGTTTTTTTTTTTTAAACCAGATAGAAGGAATATTGCAGGAAACAGAGCCACAGCTATGATGACTATGACAAACATGCTGATTTGACACTACCTTGACTGAACCAAAATGCACAGTAAAGGTCAACTTTTGAAAGAAAACCAAAATGCATAAATAGGCCTAAAATTATAATTAACCAATAGGTCTTCCCAGGTGGTATTTCCTTTTGGGTTGACTAACTTCAGCTGGGCAAATGTAATTCCAATAGTGACTCTACAGTAGCTCAACATGATGAAGGCCATGGTTAATTTATCATGGGCACCAGGAAGGCATGTGTTTTTCATTTTTCCCCTCCCTTAATTGCACTCTTTCCTTGGTAATGCATTTTCATTAGAAACTTGGTTTTGGCATTGCTAGCAAGACTGTATGTAGCCATTATTAACCGTTTCTTTCTAAATAAATGCTCTTGACATCTAGTGGGGAGATAAAGGCATAGAATGGTGAGCCAATCAAACTGTTAGAAAACTAATAAATGTGACTCTTGTAGTTTCAATTAAAGTAAGAGGAAGCATGATCATTCTTTCCATGCCAGAATGCCTCTTTACTTGTATATGCTTGTTCTTTATATTACAAGTGTATTTTATAAGAAAGAACACAAGATGAGTATTTTTATTTATTTTATTAGCTGTACTAAAGCCATGTTGGCAACAGAAAAACTAATAAACTGAAATTGTCTCATATGGTTCTTATTATAAAATCAAATGGTAATGCAAAAAGATCAGCACACACCAATCACAATCCAATCTGACCACGACACAATTTAAAGAACAGGAAAACAATGTCTTTTCTTTTTATTGAGAAGGAAACATTTAAGAACTCTTGATGCATTCAGACCAAGTGAGAGGAAAATCCTTAGATTTATTCTAGACCCCATGATGTTCAAGGAGTATAGAATATCTGACAAAATTACCATGAATGAAGATAGATAAAGCGTGTATTAAGCACTTATAATTGTGCAAGACACCGTCTTCAGTGCTGAGTATACAAATACAAGCAATCCATGTTCTACTGATGGTGGGGGGGACCATATGTAAAGGGACAATGGAGCGTGCTAACAGAACAGAGTTTAGACTTTGAATTGAGACATGGGTAAAGTAATAGAACAGGTCAGAAGCATGAAACAAAAGAGTATAGTAGATATGGATTGATCTTGTAGTGTAGAGGATGCCTAGCTTGGGCAAGTCACTTAACCTTTCAATACCCCCAAGCAACTTTGTCAGATTACATTACATTACCCGAAAAGGTGTGATCTGCACTGATAGAAAGCCATTTCCTTAGAGGTAGTTTCCTATAGCAATAAAATTATAAGACTCCTAAAAAAGGCACCAATAAAAGCCCAATTTTATTCCTTAGGATGGTATAACAACAACTTAAGTTTCATTTAGGTTATTCTAAGGCAATTCAAGCTTTGGTAAGTCCTATTGGACTAGAAAGTCTCAAGGAATGTAATAATTAGGGTAGGGCAAGTAATGCCTTTCTCTGAAGTACTGAAAATTAGAGGGTGCTGACAGTACTTAAGGTCCTTCAGTACACAGAAACAATCCATCTTAGTAGAGAGTTAACATAAACATTTGGTTAAAACAGGAAGGCACAAGATGGTATAGTTTTCTTTCTCTGATCGCAGTCTCTAGGTTATCTTTGTGTTTCTCTAGAATTTAGTGTCCTGAGGTTGATACTGTTTCCCTGAAGTTTTCCTTCTTTATATGTTCACCTCAAATTTCTTTGAAAAGTTAAGTTGGGGGTGTCTTTCTGCTACATGCCTTATGACATTGACCCAGGTTCTGGAATTCCTAGCTAAAGTTTAAGTAAAGGTCCAGGAATGGCAGTTGTCTAAGAACAAGAGTAGTTTCATGGAAAAACTATAATAAGATTGGCCACAGGGTGACATTTTTCCTATCATATGACCTCTTGAAGATTATATAGCCAGAGAGATTTCCACTTGCCTAAATGGAAGAAATTTTTACATCTTTAAAATTTACAGATATTTGACATATTGATATAATGGAAGAGGTAATGACTGGGGATATGGGTAGAAGAAGGGACTGTCAGTCAACATGTTCTTATATCTCCTGTGAAGAGTTCATTGTCCACAAGCAGTGAGAACAGAAAAGTCTGTTGAACCAGTGCAGAGATCTGAATTAAAATCTATACTTGGCTTCTTTGCAATGAAAAATGATAAAGCACTGGGCAAGCTGTCATACATATAACCACCAAATTCATTCCAGAATGTTTAGTTTTCCCAATACCCAGACAAAACTATTCATTCTATTATATCAAGAGATTGCAAGCTCAAATATTCCTTGAATTCCCTTGGCATTGTTTTAATTTTGTCCTACGTGAAACATGAGGGAAACTCTCATCAGTGTGTATATGTGTATGTATGTGTGTGTGTGTGTGTGTGCGTGCGCGTACGTGTATGTGTGTGAGTGAACAGGTGCTCAGAGACTTCCAATCCAAGCAGTCCTGGGCAAATCACTTAATCTTTCACAGCTTTAGGTCTTTTATCTGGATCAATTACGCAAGACATAAACAACTATTTATTAAGTACTAACCTTATGTCTCACTCCTAGGTCTGGGATGGAAAGAATGAAGGAATCGCTACCTTCAAGGAGCTTACATTCTAATGAATATAGCGCTTTCATTCTTCTCCCAGAATTGTTGTTAGGGATGTGCTTTGCAAACCACATTGTGAGTGGAAGGATTATGAGAGTCGCTGTGGCTTAGTGGATAGAAATTCATCTGCTACGAAGACAAGAAAATCTGAGTTTAGGTCCAGGTTTAACACATCTATTGGGTAACCCTGAGCAAGTTATTTTACTTCGTATTGTCCCCAGTCAACTCTTTAAGACCCTAAGTTCCAAAGGAGGTTCTGATGTGTATTAGAAAAAGAGAAGGTATTACTCACCGAGAGCTTCTTAACACTAGTAAAATCATTGAATCTGATCCTTCCATGTTCTAAAGAAGAGAAGAAGAAGGGGAGAGATTGTTAGAAAGTAAGACAGAGGGGAAGAGAGACACACACATAAACAGGGAGACAGAAACAGAGAGGGGAGAGTCAAATCCCAGTGAGTAATCAGAACCAGAACTTAGGTACAAGGTACTAGGGTCATAAAGATAACAATAACAAAGATAACAAATGGAAAAGTCCCTAGTGTCAAGGAATTTAGAAGAAAAAACTCAGATAAAACAAGTCCAAATTTATAATTCAGTTTAGATGTCTAAAGTTCAGCAAATCATCATAAATGATTTAAAGGAGACAGAGAGAGAGACAGATGGGGGGGAAAAAAGAGAGAGAGAGAGAGAGAGAGAGAGAGAGAGAGAGAGAGAGAGAGAGAGAGAATATGAAATCCATGACTAGAGAAATGATTGATCATCTAAAACTTTATAGACACAGCATAAGGGCTAATGATTTCATTTTTTTTTTGTATTCTTTCCCTACTGATACAGAACTCAAACACTTTGGACCTTAGCAGGGAATCTTGCTAAAAATGCCCTTGACTGGTGTTCAATCTTCTGGTTAGGATCCTCCCTGAATTTAACTGGGCTGATCCTCAGAAGACAGACATGGTCACTGAGTCATTGGGCCAACTTGAGGTGACTTGTTGTAACACTAATCATGGCAGCACACCTGAGGACTGCCACTGTAAATAATGCGTGCTTGTTCACATAGTATAATGACTTCTCTATTGAGCAATAAACTAAACATAGCATAGCATTCATAGGAACATCCTCAAGCAAAACACATCAGCTAGTACATATATGTATCTCATAACACTCTGTATGTCATATGGCACACAGCATATATCATTACATTCCCAAATCAGGGGTCCCAGGTTAGAGTCTTCCCTAGCATGATGCATCCACACCATCCACCCCAAGGTCACTGTTAGAACAATCTCCTTAATCAATACACAGCGTCCAAGTAAAGTCCTCTCTCATCTTGACTCGAGGCTGACTTTCAAACCCACGGCTCCTACTCCATGGGCTGACCACTCCCGATTCTTGCCTGGGTTCACATGCAGACAGCTCTCTGCTCCTGCTCCTTTTCTCAGCTCACAGGGACTGCTCTACTCCAAACTCTTCCTGCTTCTGCCTGATGGCAGGCTCCAGAGGCTCCTGCCCACATTTTCTGTTTCTAGGAAAACAAATCTCAACAGGGCTATAACAATATTCATACACATTACCAGCTCCATCATCTCAATTCACTCATAAAGACCAACACACAGGACTTCTGTCTGAGAAATTAACACAGACCAACAGGCAATATTTCTGTCTGAGGAATTAACACAGATCAAGAGACAGGGCTCCCAACATCACAAACATTCTTTGTTAGGCCTCTCCAAAAGCAAGTTCCCCTAGCCTGCTCATACTTTCTTTTCTTTCTCAGCTCTGCTTTTGACTTCTCTACTCTCTATCCAAGCAATATAATATACATACTGTTTCCAATAAAAGATTTTTGATTGGTTCAGTCAAAGACAAGACTAAACCAGAGGCACTTGATTGACTAAAACTCAATCTGGAAGAAGAATAAAAAAATCCTATTTTGCTTGCTCTTACATTTGTGAACTTTGTATTATAATGGCACAGTTGAACTAAAAGTCCACTTCATACTACAATGAGAAAACCTGGTATGACTTAGTATTGGGAGAAGACACATCAAGTATATGGATTTTGGGATGAATGAATCAATTTATACTTATTGAGTATCCTTTGAAAGGAGAGTACTAATTCATCCTGTCGGTTTTGATAATACTCACCACCTTGGTATTGAAATGGTTGGACAAAAACATTACAATAAACAAGTCACCTCTGTCTTTGAGTCATTGACCCATTCCATGAGGGAGTGACAAAATGGCATTGCTGTCAGAATCTGAGAAAAAGACTATATCCTTAATCCTTTTGGAGATAGTATTTTTTCATGGAATGGTTAAATGAAGAACCATAAAGGAAGTTAACTTACAGTCACCATCCTGATATTCCTCTCCTTTATATGACTAAATAAACTATAATCTTGAATGAGTAGTTTGTCCTCCAGAGGCCTGTTTCTTCCTGTAAAATGTGTAGTGGAATGGAAGGGGAGATTAGATAATATGTAAAGTCCCTTTAAGTTACAAAATTGCATGAGTCTTTGTAGCCCTAGATTTAGGACCAAAGTAGCATCAGATCACCATTATCTGACACAAGGTTATCTAGACTAGCTCTAACTTACTGTGGTGACCCTTCAAAGTGAGAAGCATAGGATAGTCTGGATATTTGGAAATTTTGGATAAAGATCTGATTCTTACTAGTGAACTGGCACTCAAAAGACCTGGATTCTAGTTCTAACTGTTATTAATTTTGTGGGCACAAAGTAAATCATCTACCAGCTTTCTATTTCAGAAGATGATTTGATGTAGGCTTCTTTACCAACTCCAGGATAATCAAAAGCCTCAAAGGAGATAATACATGTGAAGTGCCTTGGAAATATGTCTAAACAATATAAGATACTATGCTTGTTTCTATTAATCTAAACTTATATTACTTACTAAAGTTACATGAATAAAATAGAGAAAGAAGAGATCAGTGAACTGGGCATGCAATTTAAAAAGCTAGAAAAAGAATAAATTAAAAACCCCAATTAAATAGCAAGTTAGAAATTCTGAAAACCAAAGGAGAGAGTAATAAAACTGAGATTAACAAAAAAAACTATTGGGTTAATAAATAAAACTAGTTTTATGAAAAAAATAGAATAAAATTTTGGTTAATATGATTTAAAAAGACAGAAGAAAACCAAATAACCAGCATCAAATATGAAAGGGTGAGTTTACCACCAATGGAGAGGAAAACAAAACAAAACTTAGGAGCTGTTTTGCCTAACCATACGCCAATAAATTTGATAATCTTAGTGAAATGGATGAATATTTGCAAAAATACCTAGATCTGGGCAAAAATTGCCAGATTGACAGAAGAGGAAACAAAATACTTAAAAAAAGAAATTGAACAAGCCATTAATGAATCCCCTAAGAAAACATCTCTAGGGTCAGATGTATTTACAAGTGCATTCTATCAAATATTTAAAGAACAATGAATTCCAATACTATGTAAACTATGTGGGCCCCCCTATTTTCTAAATCTCAGCTGTAACAGAATCAGCACCAGATGCTTTGCCACATGAAAGGACCCTAATGACCCTCAAAACTTCTTCTTCAGTTGGAAGTTCAGCTAAGGAGGGACTGATTTCCACCTGAGGTCAACAATGGCCTCAGTACTGATTGATGATGGTCTTTTGAGAACACTATGGAAATGTTCAGCCCATCTCTCTAGGATCTGGTCCTTATTACTAATCAATGTGGCTCCATTAACACTGAGTACTTGTGATGCACAATTGGTTTTTGGTCTATAAATAGTTTATCTCGGTGGTGTACTTTCCAGGGATGTAAACATTGACAATGAGGTTGATGCATGCATTTCTAGAGCTAGCTCAATGTTTGGGAGACTCTGAAGAAAAGTTTGGAAGAGGAGAGGTATTAGATTGGCTACCATACTGAGGGTCTACAGAGCGATTGTGTTGACCTCATTGTTGTATGCCTGTGAAACATAAACAATCTACCAGCACCATGCAAGGAAACTGAATCACTTCCATTTGAACTGTCTTAGGAAGATTCTGAGGATCACCTGGCAGGATAAGGTACCAGTCACTGAAGTGCTTGCTTGAGATGAACTGCCAAGCATTCAGACTATGCTTCAGAGAGTGTAACTCCAATGTTCAAATGCAAAATATACGCTTGCCAAAAAGACTGTTTTATGGAAAAATCACATGGTGCAAGCGAACACATGGTGGTCAGAAGAAGTGATACAAGGACACTCTCAAGGTCTCTCTCAAGAACTGTGAATTTGACTGTGCAACATGTCAAATGTTGACATTTGATGATACTAGCACAGCACTGCTCAGCATAGTGTACCCGCATCAGAAAGAGTGCTGTGCTCTATGAGCAAAACAGAATTTAGACAGAACAAAGTAAACATAGGATGCACACATTTGGAGTATCCACCCCTAAAATTCATAGGAATTATCTGTGCCCAATCTGTGATAGAGCAATCCGAGTTCCTATTGGTCTGATCAGCCACAGCCGGACACACTGGAACTTCACTTTATCACAGTGATGTCATTTTGATCCTCTTTGAAAACGAAGGACAACAACCAACCAGCCAAACTATTTGGGAAAATAGGCAAAGAAGGAGTCCTAACAAATTATTTTTATGGTACAAATATGATGCTGATACCTAAACAAGGAAGAACCAAAGCAGGGAAAGAAAATTATAGACCAATTTCCCTAATGAATATACATGCAAAATTTTAAATAAAATATTAGCAAAACGATTACAGCAACTTATCTCAAGGATAACACACCATAACCAGGTAGGATGCATACCAGGAATGCAGGGCTGGTGCAGTATTAGGAAAACCATCAGCATAATTAATCATATCAACAACAAAACTAACAGAAATCATATGATTATCTCAATATATGCAGAAAAACATTTGACAAAATACAGTACCCATTCCTATTAAAAACACTAGAGAGAATAGGAATAAATGGAGTCTTCCTTAAAATGATAGGTAGCATCTATCTAAAACCATCAGCAAGCATTATATATAAGGATAAGCTGGAAGCATTTCCAATAAGATTGGGAGGTGTAACAAGGATATTCATTATCATCATAGTTATTCAATATTGTTAATGTTAGCAATCATAGAAGAAAAAGAAACCAAAAGAATCAGAATCAGCAAGGAAGAAACAAAGCTAATCACTCTTTGCAGATGATAAGATGATATACTTAGAGAATCCAGTGGCTCTGATAAAGACTTCTTTTCTAAAATATGTACAGAACTGAGTTGAATTTATAAGATACAAGTCATTCCCCAATTGATAAATGGTCAAAGGGTATGAACAGGCAGTTTTCAGAGGAAGAAATTAAAACTCTCTGTAGTCATATGAAAAAATGCTCTAAATCACTATTGATTAGAGAGATGCAAAACAAGACAACTCTGAGGTACCACATCATACCTATCAGATTGGGTAACATAACAAAACAGGAAAATGATCAATGTTGGAGAAGATCTGGGAAAATTGGAACTAATGCATTGTTGGTGGAGTTATGAACTTATCCAACCATTATGGAGAGCAATTTGGATTTATGGCCAGAGGAATATAAAACTGTGCATACCCTTTGACCAAACAATACCACTTCTAGGGCTGTATCCCAGAGAGATCAGAAAAAGGACCCACACGTACAAAAATATTTCTAGCAGCTCTTTTTGTGGTGGCTAAGAATTGGAAACTGAGAGATGTCCATCAATTGGGGAATGATTGCACAAGTTGTGGTATATTAATGTAATGGAATACAACTGTACCATAAGAAATAATGAGCAGATCGACATCAGAAAAACCTGGAAAGACTTATATGAACTGATACTGAGTGAAATAAGCAGAACCAGGAGAACATTGTACACAGTCATAGCCACATTGTATGATGACTGACCTTGATAGATTTACATCTTCTTAGCAATACAGGATCTAAGACAATTCCAAAAGTCTCATGATGAAAAATGCTATTGAGAGAAGGAACTTTGGAGTCTGAGTGCAGATGGAAGCTTACTATTTGCTGTCCTTTTCTTTTGTTGTTTTGTTTCATTTACTTTTTCTTGTGGTTCTTCCAATTAGTCCTAAACCTTCTTTACATCATGACTAGTATGAAAGTAGGTTTAATATGACTGTATAAGTCAAGCCTATATCACATTTCACACCATCTTGGGATGAGAGGAGGAAAAAGTGGAGAAGAATTCAAAACTCAAAATCTTATGGAAGTGAATGTGAAAATTAAAAATATATAAATTTAAAATGAAAATAATTCCTTTAAAAGTAGAATTAGGTATCTGAAAGTTAATCATGAGACACCAAGAAAAATAAAGTCAAAAGAACAACAAAAAAGAACAGAAGAAGCTGCTTGATCTATCCCACTGTCTCTAGAGACTTCTTTGTTGTACAATTATGTCAGTAAAAAAGTCTGAGAAGAATGTAAAATATCTCATTAGAAGAACCATTGACCCAGAAAACATATAGAGGAGAGACAATTGAAAAATTACTAAACTACCTCAAAATTATGATTAAAAATGAGTCTAGGAATCATATTTTCAATGGAATATATAGGAAATCTGCCCTAATTCCTTAGACCCAAAGGGCAAAATAGAAATGGAAAGAATCTACCAATTCATCTCCAGAAAGAGGTTTCAGAATTAAAAGTCTCAGGAATATAATAACCAAATTCCAGACATCTCATGACAAGGAAACAATATTACAAGCAGCCAGAAAGAAACCATTCACATATTTTGGAGTCACAGTGAGTATCACACAAGATTTAGCAGCACTGTGTTAAAATGAGTGGAAGATTTGGAATATGATATTTCAAAGGCAAAAGAATTAGTATTACAACCATGAATCACCTATCTAGCAAAAGTGAATGTTGTCCTTCAGGGAAAAATGGATATTTAATGAAATAGAAGATTTTCAAGTATTTCTGATGAAAAGACCAGATCTGATAGAAACACAAGACTTAAGAGAAACATTAAAAAGAGATTTAAAAAGGTTAAACTGTTTATATTTCTTTATATAAAGAGGAGACATATAATTTCTAAGTATTCCATCATTATTAGGGCATTTTGGAAGAGTCTACATAGATAGAGTACATGGGAGTGAATTGATAATGTTGAGATAATCTCAAAAATAAATGAAGAAGTGAGAAAGAGGGTTGCACTGAGAGGAAAGAGAAGGAAGAGATAAAATGGGGAAAATTATCTCAAATAAAAGAGGTACAAAAGGGAGAGCTTTTATAATGTAAGCATAAATTGGGAGTGGTGGAGAGCAAGGTTTGAGCCTTACTCTCATTTGAATTTGTTCAAAGAGAGGAGAACACACACACACAGTTGGGTATAGAAATTTATCTTACACAAAAGGGAAATTGGAGGGGAAAGGGAAAAAGAGAAAGTGGGGTATATAAGAAAAACATCACATATTTTAAGAGATTAAGAGGGGCAATAAACAAAACAGATCTTTTTTGGGAGCCACAGGATAAAAAATGGAGAGAATGATAAATGGAAGAAAATAAAATAAAGGGAAATGCATAACTGTAAATGTGAGTGGGATAAATTCAGTCATAAAATGGAAGTGGATAGCAGAATGGGTTAGAAACCAGAATTCGACAATATGTTGTTTGTAAGAGACACACTTGAAACACATAGAGATAAATACACACAGAGATAAAATAAGAAGAACCAGAATTTATTGTGCTTCATCTAAAGTCAAAAAGGTAGGGGATAGTGATCATGATCTCAGACAAAGCAAAAGCAAAAACAGATCTAATTAAAAGATATATTCAGGGAAGCTACATTTTGTTAAAAGATATTTTAGGCAATGAAATAGTATAAAAATTTTGCAACAAGTTTCTCTGATAAAGACATTTTTTGCCTCCAAAGTACAAGGAACTGAGTCACATTTATAAACATAAGAGCCATTATCCAATTGATAAGTTGTAAAAAGGATGTGAAAAGGTAAGAAGAAATCAAATCTATTGTCAAATGAAATAATCCTCTAAATTACTATTGATTACAGAAATGCAAATTGAAATAAATTTCAAATACCATGTCATACTTATCAGAAATGACAAATCTGGAAGAGATGAAGGAAAATAGGGACACTAATGAACTGTTGGTGGAGTTGTGAATTTGTCTAACTATTCTGGAGCACAATTTAGAAATATGCCCAAAGTAGCATAAAACTGTACATAACCCTTCACCCAGTAATACCAATACTATGTCTATACTCAAAATGATCAAAGAAAAATTTATCATTACTCTTTTTATGGTGACAAATAATTGGAAAATGAGGGCATACTCATCAATTAGGATATGGTTAAACATATTCTGGAATATGATTGTGATGGAGTACTATAAGAAATGATGAGGTGAGATAATGGTTTCAGAAAAAATATAGCAAGACATGTATGAACTGATGCAAAGTAAAATGAGCAAAAATGAAAGCTTATTCTACATAGTAATAGCAATATTGTAATAATGTTCAATTGTGAAAAACTTTACAACTCTGATCTATACAATGATGCAAAACATTTAGAAAGGTTTCATGATGAAAAATGCTATCCACCTCCAGAGATATAACTGATGAACTCTGGGTGTGAACTGAAGCACAATTTTCTCACTTTATTGTTTTCAATTTGGCTAATATGGAAATATGTTTGCATTATTTCACACACATAATTATTATGATATTGTTTACCTTTTCAATGAATGTTGAAAGGGTTGGGAGGGAGGGAGAGAAATTGGAATTCAAACTTTTTAAAAAAAGAAATGGTAAAAATAAATAAATGAATAAATGAATGAATAATGAATTTTTAAAATAGAGTTTTAGCAGTCATTTGTAGAACAGCAAAGCCACATTGAAAGTCAAAGCTAGACATCCTTTTGACCTTGAGGCAATCTAACAGAGATACTACAAGTTTTTCAGAAATCAAGAAAAGCTTTCCAAATATCCCCCAACCCCCTTTATTTTTTACAGGTGAGGAATTGATGTCCAGAGAAGTTGCTTTTCTCAGAGCATATAAGTAGTAAGTCAAAGAGCTAGGATTTGAATCCAAGTTCCCTGACTTCACATTCATATTTCTTTCCGGTAAATCATGCTACTTCCCTTAGACTTGAACCCAGTTAGATCAATAATATTATAAAAAAAACCCAACAGGGAAAGCATAGTCAATTGTTCCTTAACATAAACAGTCATTTCCATTATCAGAAAGAAGGGTACCAAAAGAATTAGTCAACAGAAATTGACCAGCTCCTTTGTCCTAGCGGTTGAATGTTGTGTATATCAGAAGATCAGAGTCTCCCATGTTCGGACAGCTGATTAATCCTTTGAACAGCTCTGCTTCTGTTTCTAAAAACAAGGCCGGAGCTCAGCCCTGCCACTGTTGCCAAGCCACTAGAAAGGAAAACCAGACTGGGCCCTGAGCTTTCAGCACAGTGTTCCCGTCCACACTGTTTACTTCTCTAAATCTTTTAACAATTAAAATACTCTCAATTAGTACACAAGCAGCTTTAGGATTTGCTATATTCTTTCAACTTTCAGTGTAACATTATTTATTTTAGCTTCAATTTCCTTTTGATGTGGTACATGTACACAATTCACCACAGAGCCCGTTAGAGTGTTCCCTAGTGTTCTTCTTCTTCCCCAGTTCAAGCCATTTAAAGTCACATGTTTTGCATTTGCCTTGGCTTCAGATAGGTTTTCAGCAGATAGACAGTAAAGCAAACAAAAATACACTGATTTTAGTAGTAACAGAGCAGATGCATTGAGAGGCAAAAGTTCAATTTACACTTTTCATGTTTCTCCTCCCTTTTCTCCCCAGTCCAACATATCCATATAATACTGTCCAATACTGTTGTATATATGTGTGTATGTATATGTATATTTGTGTATGCATTTTATATATATATATATATATATATACTCCTCATTTAAGATGAGAAAAATTGTAGTGTTCCATGTCAGTTTCAGCATTCTCTTTTTTTCTTCAAACTTGCACTTGAAGAGCTGTATTGAAGAGCTGTATGATCCTTTCAAAGACACTGGAAGAAAAAGGGGGAGGAAAATGTCTGTAGAGTATTTTAAGATAGAAAGTGTGCAGTGTGCTCAGTGCAAAGGTATATTGGTAAATGTTTAACAACAGACTCTCTGGGAAAAATAAGTACTCATAACACATGTTTAAGCTTAATCTGCTTACATATTCACACTTTCTCCTTCATTTTCTTAAGCTCAATCAACAAAACAGTGTTAGGCCTTGATTTGTAGCATTTCCTGATTTCAAGGTGTCAGTGCTCACATTGACAACTTAATAATTAGCTCTCTCAAATCAATTCCAGATGATTCCAAGCATACCCTTGCTGACCTTAAATACCCTTTGCTAATTTTAAAGTTGCAAGAAAAACATGTAAACAATGGAATAAAGCTAGATAAAACTATTATTAGCTATTAAAACTTGGAAGATGATTGAAACATAAGAGCTTTATAAATAAATAGTATTTTAAATCTAAAGTTAGTGAACAATGTTATTGTAACACAAAACTTATTTTCTTCTCTTTGGGAATTCAGCATTAGCAATTGATTCAGTACCTGTAATTCAGTAAAATCATTCAGAATGTTTTCATTGGCATTAAGAGTAAGAAAGAAATATAAATAATTGTTCACATATAAGGTACACTTAATAGGCATCATCTGATGTGATGATCAGACAACCCAGTATGATGAATATTAATACTATTATCCCTTTTTCGCAGATGAGCAAATTAAGTCTCAAAGAGTCTGTGACTTGCCTACAATTGTGCAGCTACTCGGTGCCTGAGGTGGGATTTGGACATGTATTTTCCCAACTCCGAACTCTCTCCTCTGTACCACGCTACCTTTCACCAAACAAATGAATTGAATACCATCCTAGGAATTGAGAAGAAAGGGAGACTGGAAAAATTATTGTCAAAAAATAGTGTGGAGAATTCTGTTGCCCACAGTGTCATCATTGAGAATACTCATGAAGTTGAGATTCATGAAGAATTAATTTTTGTGCAGTCATACTATCTCTCTAGAAGGTCCTTTGCTTTGGAACAAAGAGTTGGAGGATAAGGTGAGTAGATGATAGTGGAAAAGGATAGATAGGTTCTACAAGTTCCCACTATGTGGTTGTGAGTAGGGAGGGCAAAAATGGAATGGGTCAAGTTAAGGAAAGTCAAGGAGAGGTCAATCAAAAAAAGAAAGTGTCTGACCTATGCTGATCCCTATCTCCTCCTCTTCTTTATGTTTTTTTCTCTTTATATACTTTCAACCATTCTTCCCCTTAGCAATATTCCCTTTCATTGAGTTTTGTCTTTTCTAAGAGTAAAAAAGATTAATCAAATTTAGAAAATTAAGACCATTTGAAGGAAGATTCCTTTTCTTCCATTCTCTTCATTTCAAAACCCTTTGACATCATCTCACATTCATTCTTCCTTTCCCATTTTCTCTAAGAGATAGGCTATCTTCTTGGAGAGTAAACCTCTTTATACATGTGTTTGATTCCCCCATCATCCCTAGAAAATTGCATCTTCAATGAAACCCTCTTTGACTGGAAACTTCAATCTCATCTTATTGGCTGATTTTTTTCTTTATTGCCTTCAAATATGCCAGTTTCTCTTATCCTTATGCATTTATTCAATAAACATTTATTAAGCACCTACTATGTGCTTTTTTTGGTTATGGAGAACTCACATGGGGCAGGTGATCACATTGTGGTCAGAAGAAACAGTACAAAGATGCTCTCAAGGTCTTTCTCAAGAACTTTGGATTTGATTGTGTGACACAGGAAACATTGGCTTAGGACCACTCAGTATGGCATGCCCACATCAGAAAAAATACTGTGCTCTATGAGCAAGGCAGAATTGAAACAGCACAAAGGAAACATAGGATGCACAAATTTGGAGTAACCACCCCAAATGTTCACATGGACTATCTGTGCCCAATCTGTGGTAGAGCATTCCGAGCCCATATTGGTCTAATCAGTCACACTTGTACACACTGAAACTTCACTTTATCATGGTGATGTCATTTTGGTCCTCTGAAAACCAAGGACAACAACCGTCTATGCTAAGTACTGTACTGTCATTCTTTCAAGCTGACACTAAATCTTGCCTCTCGTTCTTAACCACTCTGTAAAATCTTTCTATATTTTTTGCCTCTACATTCTCTGCACTTATTTACTCCCAAACCATGGCTTCCAACCGCTCTCTCCAAAAATAGCAATGTTTTGTGTGTGTATGTATATATATATATATATATATATATATATATATATATATATATATATATATATATATATATATATATATATATATATATATATATCTGTGTGTATGTATCTTAGTCCTTAGGATTTTCCACCAATGTGCTACATTTGACATGGTTGGCTACTTTCTCCTTCAGAATACTTTCTCTGTAACAACAACCAAACTAATCAGCATGGTGATAAGATTTTCGGTAATCAGATTACCCCGGGTGGAGCATCATTGTCTGTGAAAGCTAGACCAATCAAAGCTATAAATGTGAAGACGTTTTGAAGAGGGAAGGATTGGTGGGAGTAGGGTGGGAATGAGTTAGTCTGAGAAATTTTGAGATTAAAATATCTTAAGGAAATCCAGTTTGAAATGCCTAATACTAATAAGCAATCAGTCATTCAAGAGTTAAGAGGAATCTTGGACTTGATATAAAACAAATAATTATAATACCATCATTTGTATAGGGCATCTCTTTCCATCCTTGTTGCCATCCTTGTGCAATAATGCACTTGCATTACTGTTTAGGAGCAGTACATTTCTTTTTTGCTCTACATAAACATTGGGTTGTTGGCTTCATTTACTTCTGTGTTGGGTACTTAATCTGTTCTTTTGATGAACTATTCTATTGTTTAACTAGCACCAATAGTTTTGGTGATTTCTGCTTTGTAGTATAGTTTGAGATCTGGTACTGTTTCCCTCTTTTATACTTCTCTTGTCCATTATTTTCCTTTACATTTTTTAGCTCATTATTGGCAAAATAATTTATAATAATATCCTTTACTTGTTTTAAATTCTCTTTTTCATTCATTCACATCAATACTTATAATTAGCTTTGCTTTTACTATGTCATATATTGTTTCTCTCTGTTAGTTTCCCAAAATCTATATAGTCTGTGTCAATAGTTTTCTATAAAACTATGTATATTTTAGTTACCATGTAAAAATATTTAAATAGATCTGTGATGCTTTCAATTTGGTTATTCCCTCTTTATTTGCTGATCATAGCCTACCTATATTTGCCTGTTCTATATGACTCTTGTTTATTGCTTCCATAACTTTGCCATAATGGGGTCTTTCTTGTGTTCTTATTATACCATAATGGAAAATAAGATTCCCAACCATCACCCCAGATCCTCTTCCTTTTCACTTGTAGACTCTTTTGATAGTATTCTTTGCTCTGATTCTTCTTTGCAATTTCTAGTTTGTAATGTGTGATAGCCTGTTCATACTTACTGTGAACTCTTACATATGCCTTTATTTTAGTTCTTCATAGGGTAAAAACAAATCACAGAATTTTAGAACTGAAGGAGACCTAAGGGACCATCACCAGTATCATTACATGCTAATCCACACATGTGGAAGGACAAAAATTTTGAATTTTGGACAGTCAATCAAAAACATGTATTGCTTATTATGTGCCTGGTAATGAGCTAGGTATTCAAGAAAACATGGTTCCAGTCCTCAAGGTGCTCATGTTCTAATAGTGGAGACAATGCAAAAAAAAGTACTGCTTGTATGCATACATATACACATATATGTGTGTATATACATATATGTATGATGTAAAGGGAAGATAATCTGAGAGGAAAGGCACTAGGAGGGTGGAAGAGAGAAATGACAGGGAAAGACCTCCTGCAGAAGGTGGAATTTGAGCTTATTCCTTCAGAAGGTTGGTCATTTCTTTTCAGATACTTCCATCTTTCCAGTCCTTTCCCATGAGTTCCTATACCCTTCCCTGACTCGGGGGCATCTTTGACTAGCTGCTTTCTGTTTTTCATCGCAAGAGGGATGTTTCAAAGGCAGGAATTGTGAAAGCATTGTGGGTTATGGGGCTGTGTGTGCGCTATTCCCTAGAGTGCTTAGCATGATCACTGTATTAGCACAGAGGAGACAGTGGCCAGAAATGATGACACAGAGGAACCTGGGGTGAGAGTTCAATAAGACATGAGCTGGTACAAGATGAAAGAGCTGGACAAAACTATCTCAAAGATTCTTCCGGTTCTACAATGTAACCAGAATGACTTTAAAATCTACTGCATCTGGAGTTAGACTTACTGATAGAGAAAGGACAGTGGGATAAACCAAACTCCCGAAAATTACTAAAGCAATATTACTTTCCTTGAGGGCCAATTTTAAACTGAAATTACTTCAGTGGCAAGAAGATCCATCTACTCCCTCCCTAATCCACAGAATTCTTCCCCTGGCCCTCTTTTAAGGAGAGACAAAGCTTTTTGCTAAACCACTACAGATAAAAGATTAAAAGTTTAAATAACTAGGAAAGTTAACACACTGGTTTGACTGAGTTTTATCAAATAAATTGGGCTTTTTAGAATTATAGACTTCCCTGTTTTGATAGATGTGCTTAAAGAAAGCAGAAATTGACTGGATATCTGTGGGTAAATGGGATTAGGCTGGGTGAAATGCCACTAAAGTGTAAGAAGAGTCTACACATGCCAAAAACAAAAATCTATTACTTGCCATCATTTTCATGCTTATCTTGATCTGTATACAGACAAATAGAGGAACTGTCAGGAAGTTAACAGTAGGTTGTGCTGAAGGCTTGGCCAATATTTGTGGACTTAAGGAGGAATTCTGTTCCTTAGTAGTCTGTATGATTTTGAAAAATACTTCAGAGTTTCTACCTGCAATTTTTATTTTCATAGTATCTATTTAGGCAGCTAGATATGTCAGTGAATAGTGCCCTGGACCTGGAATAAGGAAGACCTTAGTTTGAATCCTGCCTTAACCTTGCACTAACTGTATGACCATGAGCTAGTCCCTTAACCTCTTATAGCTTCAGATTCCTCATTTTTAAAATGGAGTTAATAGTAACTACCTCCTAGGGATCTTCTTTGTCAGCTAAGTAGTACAGTGGAGAGAGCCCTGAGCCTGGAATCAGAAAGACGAGAGTTCAAATCTGACCTATGACACATACTAGCTCAGTAACACTGGGCAAGTCATTTAATCCCTGCCTGGATGAGGAAATGACCAACCACTCTAGTATCTTTGTCAAGAAAAACCTCATGGACAGTTGGTCTACAAAGTCATGAAGATTCAGACACAATTGAACAATAAAAATCTGGAGTTCTTGTGAGGATCAGGTGTGATCATCTTTGTTAAGTGTTCTGCAAAATATATCATGTTACATAAATGTTATTTACTTACTATTCTTGTATAAGATAGAAAAAATAGTTCCTCATGAAGTTTAAGTGTTTAATAATTCCATTGTGGGAAAGCTATGAGAAAGATTTCTGCCTTTCAAACCTATGATTTGTCCTTTCAGGGATACTTCTTTTCCTTTACCATTACTCGTAATTTTGCCATATTAATATACTATGTTGAAGTTTTGAGCATTTAAAAATACAACAGATGTTTTAATTTTAAAAAAAATAGTCTTCTGCATCATTTCAATATAAAGTCAAGGAAAATAGAATAATAGCCAGATAGAAGACTCCTTGAGATGAATTAGATGACCTCCCAAAATATAGAAACAAAATACAATTACTTTAAGAACAGAAGCAATATTCTTATTGCTTTGTCTCCTTCTATATTCAAACCTTTGGCTCTGTAGTATTGGGAAGTTCCCTGATGCATTCTTGATGCCAAACCATCTGGATAACAAGAAAAAAAGTCAGTCAGTTCTCCAGATGTTTCGTCTACATGGAGTCAAACATTCACATTTCCAAATATTTAAAGAACTTCTAAAAATCAATCCATCAATAAATCAACAGTCATTTATTAAGTGCTTACCATGTGCCAGTTTCCAAAGTAATAGAGATACAACGACAAAAGCTAAATTGTATCTGTCTTCAAGGAACTTACATTATAATGGGAATGCTACCTATAAATAATTGGATAAATAGATGATAGATAAAAAAATAAAGAGATCTTAGAGGAGACTTTAGGAGAATCTTAGAGGAAAATGCCCAGTTAATAGGACAGTTTCCTGCAGAAGGAAGCATTTGAACTGGATCTTAAAAATGACAAGGGATGCCAAGAAGCAGAAACAAAGAGTGAGATCAGTCCAGACATAAAAGATAGCCAGTACAAGGGCGCAGAGACAGGAGAGTGAATGTCATATAATGAACAGCAATATAGACTGATATAGGGGCATTGTAGAACACATGAAGTAACATAAAGTGAAAGAAATGGGAAAGGTAAGAAGTGTTCAAGTTGTGAAGAAGGTTAGAAACCAAGTATTGTACTTCATGTTTGATCCCAGAGGTAACAGGGAGTCACTGGAGTTTTCATGAGCAGGGACTTGGGAGTGACATGGTCAGAAGTAAGTTTTAGGAAGATCACTTTGGAAGCAATGTGAAGACTCTATTGTAGAAGAAAGAGAATTAAGGCAGGCAACCAATGAGAAAGTTACTGTTATAGCCCAGGTAACAGGTGGTGAGAGCTTGAACTAGGGATGTGACTGGGTAAGTATAGGGAAAGGGACATAAGTTGTCTAGGTAGAAATGACAAGATCTGAAAGTTAATTAGATTTGTGAGGCAAAATGGAGAAGTTGAGGCTAACAGTGATGTTGTAAGTCTGTGTTACTGGGAGGATGCTAGTACTCTCAATAATAATAGAGAAGTCCAGAAGAGGAGAGGGTTTAGGGGAAAATATAATGAATTTCTTTTGGGGCAGGTTAAATTGGAGATGCTTACATTCAATCTAGTTTGAAATGACTATTAGGTATTTGGAGATGCAAGGGTGAAGCTCAGAAGGGGGACCGGGCCTCAGGGATATGCTGGAGTCAGCATGAACTGACTCTTAAGGTGATTATTGAATTTTTAGTGTGTAGTATTTACACCTCAGAAATCAGCAAATGCTACAGATTAGGTCTTGATTTAGTCTTTTATTAATTTTATTTATTTATTTTATTGACTTATGAAAGTGGTAGAGAAAATAATAATAGAAATTAAACCTAAAACTTTTTTTGTGTATATATATATATATATATATATATATATATATATATATATATATATATATAAAATTTCCCACCTCCCCCATCTCCCCACCGAGATGGTTGTACTGCACTGCTACTGTTGGATATAAATATTTAGAAATCATTAGTGAAGAGGTAATAACTGAACCTGTGTGAGCTGATGAGATCACCAGGTGAGGGAACATAGAGAAAAAAGAGAAATGGGTCCAGGCTGAACTTGTGGGAATATTCATGGTATAGGAGTGCTTTAAGTATATGGTGCCTCATATGCCCTAAGAAAGTGTGGGCTGAATGTAGGAGGAGAATCTAGATAAAATAGTATCATGAAAACCTACAGAGAAGAGTATCCAGTAGGAAAAGATGATCCAATAGTGCCAAATGCAACAGATAGGCCCAGCGCTGAAAAAAGGACATTAGCTTTGGAAAGAAAGAGATCATTTGAATGATGAGGTCAGAAGTCAGATTGCAAAGGGTCTGGAGAGAGTGAAAGGTAGGGAAGGGGAAGCAGGTATTTGAACAGCCATCTTGAGGAGTTTAGATAAGAGGAGAAGAGCTAATGGATGGTAACTAGCAGCAATGATTCAGTGAAGTAAGGATTTTTGAGGAATAGAGAAACATAGATGTGTTTGTAGGGAGTATGGAAAGAATCAGTATAAGGAATGTGGGAGAGAATTTAAGATGAGAGAGAGAGAGACAGAGAGACAGACAGAGACAGAGACAGAGAGACAGAGAGGGAAACAGAGAACAGAAAAAGAGACAGAGAGAGACAGAGACAGAGATAGAGGCAGAGAGGGATACAGACAGAGACAGAAAGAGAGCGAGAGATAAAGAGAGAGAGAGAGACAAAAAGAGAGAGGGAGAGAGAGAGGGAGAAAGAGACAGAGAGACAGAGACAGAGAGACAGAAAGAGAGACAGACAGGGACAGAGACAGAGACAGAGAGATGGGAACAATTTCCCAGTGAGTATGGAAAGGGGTGGAATCAAGGGTACATGTATAGGGTTGACTGAGATATAGAAAAATGTACCACTTCACCAGAGACAGAAGTGAAGAAAGAGGAAGCATTCATGGATGTGGACTGTGGGAACATGTGCACAATATTGATGGAGTTTTGAATTGATAAATTTGAATATTAATTTGCAATCATACCATATTTACACCATATGACTAGATATCCCATTATTGGCCTATCTGGACAGAAACTAAGATTCAGAATATACAGATTATTCATCAATAGCTCTCATTGTGATAGCAATGAACTGAAAATAAAGTGTGATTGTGGAATATCTGGCGGGGAGAGACGCTAAAGTACGTAAATACAATGTAGAAGCACTGTACAATGAGAAATGATGAATATGAGAAATTCAGGGAAATATAGGAAACTTGTATGACTGATGCAGAGTGAAATTAAAGAACCAAAAAGAATGACATACACATACAATTACAACTGTATAAATGAAATATTCATTAAAAGGAAGCTGAGCTCTGTGTAACTGAAAAGTCAATGATGACCTCAGAGAATAGATAACAAAATATACCTCTCCACTCAGAGCAGAGGAGTGAGGCGCTCCTAGAACAGAAGGTGATATGCATTATCAGGTGCTATCACTATCCAGCTGTTCTTGCTTACTTGTCTTTCTTTGCTACAAAAGAGTCTGGTCTGGAAGGAAAGAGGGAGGAGAAAATTTTTTCCAGAAACAACTATGGTGTAAAACTAAAAATCAATAAAATACTTTAAAAAGAAATGTCTGTGATTTAATTGACTGCTATTATATTTGATACTGGTCATAGTATATTAGAACAATCATTCGATTTGGAAGATGGGAGAAGGGAATAACCACTATATACAGCACTTACTATGTACCAGGCACTGCGCTAAACTCTTTATAAATATCATCTTATTTGGTTCTTACAACAACTCTGTGAGATACGTATTGCTATCATCACCATTTTACAATTGAGTAACCTGAGGCAAACAGAAGTGAAGTGATTTACTCAGGATCACATAGCTAGTAAGTGTCTAAGGCCAGACTTAAACTCACTCCTAGCCCATCATTCTATCCTGTATATCACTTTGTTACCTGATTTGGAGTCAGAAGACCTTACTCTCCTACTTGTGTGATGTTGGCTAAGTTTCTTAATTTTCCTAGGTCTCATTTCTAGCATTTGTATGCTAGCCTAGCAATTGTTTCTATGAAGGATAGGTTGGATGAGAAACAATCCACTCATCTCCATAGGAAAGTAGATATAATACATTCTCTCTAACCATATCTGTCTTTCTTCTCAATGTAGGTCAGTTCAGGATGTTAACTTCTACTGAAGTCCCTGTTCCAACTGTCACCTCAGTACAGAGGGGAGACTCTCTTGCCTTTGGGTGCAGTGGCGGTAGTTGTTGGTAATGATAAAAACCCAAGGTCCCTGATGCAGCTTGGAGATAATACTAGCTCATAAAGGTTTTGGTCCTATTTCCATGTACGTCGCTTTCTCTTCAAAGTTAGAAAAAACTAAAAGTGAAAATTACATTCTTAATGCACTCTGAGCCCTCAGTGAAATAATTGATTACCAAATCAAAGTAGTGATTACTTAAGCTATTCAGATTTAATGTAGCCAATTATTCAAGTATTTGTCCTCATCACCTCATCCATGATCTATACTACAAAAACATAATAAAATATTTAGTTTTATCTAGAACTATCATTAAAATAAAGGCACCAGAAAGCAAATTTAAAAGATCAAAGAAACAGTGATAACCATTGCTGATTATGTGTAGGAATCAGTAAAATATAAAAGGGAGCACAGGAAGAGAAGGGATTCACCATCATTCCAGGGGTTTTACTGCATAGGCATAGATCTTTTACTCACTACTCAGTGTTGAACAGGGAGTCCAAGAAAGGCAATTCATGACGGTCCATGACAAGCCTTAAAATGAGTTTCCTGGAAATATATTCAATTTGTTATTGCTGCTATTAATTTTGTAACTTCCTCATTCACTCTCTTCAACTCTTTCTCTGCCTCAGCCTCCAGAGAAATTTTAAACCTTCTGTTGTAGTAGAACCCTCAGTTTCAAACCCATGATAGCTTTGTTTTTTCCTGAACTGGGGAAAATCACCTTTCCTGACTTAGCAGCCTCACAAGGTAGCCAGTGCAAGTCTTGCTTTCAACTCTAAATCATATGTACCCCTTTATTTTTGCAGCTCTGTGTTCATTTAATGGCAATTGTCTTTGTTTGTGGAGAAAATCTGGAGATCTTGGACACTTTTGACTTACTTTGCCATATTCCCAGAATCCATCTCTCCTACTTTTAATCTATGTTTAAGGTTAGCAATTTATAGAAAATGTGTAAGGGACTAATGGATTATCTTCCCATTTCACATAGATCTTTTACCTTTGTGGAGATAGTCTCTATCTGTGATTCACTACAGTATGTATGGTAATAATATGCTACATCTCTATGGGCCAAATTGCGTAATATTCCTACTGTGCCTGTGTGAACAATATGCAAGAGATGAAAATCAGGTAATATTTTAAAATCAAGTAAAAAGATGTGGCAAATAAAAATTATCTCACTAGAATAATGAGTTCTTCATGAAAGGCTGCTTTTCAAAATGTTTGGGGATACCTCAAAAGGCACCTTACCTTTAAAGTGTATTACTGAGAAAACTGGGAGAGAATTTTTACAGCTAATGTAGGTGATAAAGGTCTCATTTCTAAAATATAGAGAACGCAGTCAAACGTACAAAAATATAAGCCATTCCCCAATTGATAAATGGTAAAAGGATATGAACAAGCAGTTTTCAGAGGAAGAAATTAAAGATATCTATAGTCATATAAAAATGCTCTAACACTTTTGATTAATGTATCAAAATCAAATCAAAACAACTCTGAGATACCACATCATACCTATCAGATTGGCTAACATGACAGAACAGGAAGATAAATATTGGAGAGGATGTGGGAGAGTTGGAACACTAATACGCTGTTGGTGGAGCTGTGAGCTGATCCACCCATTCTGGAGAGCAATTTGGAACTATGCCCAAAGGGCTACAAAAATATGCATACCCTTTGACCCAGCAATATCGCTTCTAAGTCTATATCCACAAGAGATCATAAAAATGGGAAAGGGTCCTACATGTACAAAAATATTTATAGCAGCCCTCTTTGTGGTGGTCAAGAACTGGAAATCAAGGGGATACCCATCAATTGGGGAATGGCTGAATAAATTGTGGTATATGAACGTAATGGAATACTATTGTGCTATAAAAAATGATGAACAGGAAGACTTCAGAAAGGCCTGGAAGGAATTATATGACCTGATGCTGAGGGAAAGGAGCAGAGCCAGGAGAACTTTGTGCACAGCAACAACCACAGTGTGCAAGAGTTTTGTTTTTATGGTAGACTTGGAACTTCAATTCAATGAAAAGGACTTAAAAAAAATTCCCAATGGTCTTCTAAGGCAAAATACCTTCCACATCCAGAGAAAGAACTATGGAATTCGATCACAGAATGTAGCAGATCCTTTTGTTTGTGTGTGTGTGTGTGTGTGTGTGTGTGTGTGTGTATTGCGTTTTGGTTTGTTAGATGATTTCTCCCATTCACTTTAATTTTTCAACACAGCATGACTATAGTGAAAATGTATTTAATAGGAATGTATGTGTATAATCTATACAAAATTGTATACCATCTCAGGGAGGAAAGGGGGAGGTAGGGGAAAATGATAATCTAACTTATATGGTAGTTATTATAGAACACTGAAAACAAATTAAATTAATTAATTTAAAAAAGTGTATTACTGAATCCTATTGGTTACTTCTGATATATAGGATCCTTAGAGTGCTACATGAGACTTGAGGTATGTTTGGCAAAACCAATGTTCACAAGCCTTTATCAATTTTCTCCTACCAGAAAAACAGAGGACACGTTCATTCATTTTTTTTAAAAAAAGAACATTTAGTTAAACAGCAAAGGAAATGATAATTCCCCATACAGTGAATAGTATACTGGTTCACAGGTTAGCAAACTATTACAGAGACAGGACTTGATCAAGAAGTAAAGGTAATATGGGAACACACTTGGAGTGAGCACAAACATAAAACTGATGAGGCTATGGAATACGTGTGGAGGGGATTCAACTGGATTCAACTATGTCCAGAAATCAATGAGGACTGGTGATATTTATAGCTCCATAAATGGCCAAGATATCTTGTGCCTCATCTTCTAGAGTTGTCAATATCCTCTAGAACTGTTTGTCAGTGAGCTACTTTATCTAGAGACCTTTGCTAATACCTGTCTTTCTACTGCAAGGCCTCTTCTATGTGTGTTCATCCTTCATTGCCAAAGAAGACCATGCCATCAGAGAAATGATGACATGACTTGCACTTGACTTTGTTTTCAGTGAGGGAGGGTTGTGCAAGTCACCAGCCTCACTTCTCCTCCAGAGCCATCTGAATCCAGGGACCAGATATTCATCGGGATGACTGGAGATGACCCAAGATGAGGCCATTGGGGTTAAGTGACTTGCCCAAGGTCACACAGCTAGTGAGTATCAAGTGTCTGAGGTGAGATTTGAACTCAGGTCCTCCTGACTTCTGCACTGGTACTATGTCCACTGCAACACCTAGCTGCCCACCTTTTCTGTGACAGGGCAAGAGATCCACTAGCTTTTTAGCTTAATAATTTTAGGAGCCATCGTTAGCCCTCTTGTGGTGCAAACACAAACTACCCACATCTGGTCGGCTAGTTTTAAAAGCCTTTGGCCATTTGGTGTCTTTTAAATTCTTCTTCTACCACAACTTAGTCTGTTGGTTCAGACTCTTTATTTTGAATTGTAGTTAACATTTCTTTTCACTCCCATTACATTCAAGGTTTATTCTTATTCCCCTTCAAATCTTCACAGATTGGCCTTAACAAAACTACAGGGGAGCTGGGTAGAGTTGGGTGAAGAGACTTATTTAAACTCCCCCATAATGCCCATGATTAAAATGTAAGTCAACTTTAAAACAAGACTGAAATAACCCAGGCAGAGCTTTTATTTTTTGCCATACTTTTCACCAAAAAACACAAGCACTATAATCCATACTTTAGAGAATATATGGGAAACAATCTTGAGACTACGTCACTAGTCATATGTGACTTTGGACAAGTCATTTCCTCTCCCTGGGTCTAAGTTTCAGCATTTGCAAAATAAAGGTGTTAGGTTATTTTAGGTCACTTCCATTTCTAACATTCTATAATTCTATGGCTTTATTCTCTCAATGACCATTTTTAAACGCTTAGGGACTTATTTCTGTCAATTGATGTTTTTTCTAGGCTCAAGAGTGCCAAATCTTTCTTTTTCTTCTCTTTTTCTTTCTTTTTTCAAAGAGAACATTATTCCCCAAGTGATACAATATTTCTCAGGCTTTTTCACAGCTGTAATTATTTATCACATGAAAAACCCCAAACCAAAACAGTGACATATCCCTTGTAAAGTATTCACAAGCTTTTCGACCATCATAAAAAGTGGAAAATGCATCGTTTCTGGTAAGGGGGCATTGGCAATGATTAAATACAATTCTATGAAGTTCAAGGGGTGAAATGAGTATTACATCATTATCAAAACTGGACTATTTTCCTTTCAATAATAGGCAACAAGAGGACTCGTTTTAGCCTCGCTCTGCATGTGGAAATCCCTGGAACAACAATAGAAAATGTGTATAAAAACCCAAACTGTGAAAATGTCATTTACTTATTTGTTTGCTTGCTTGTTTTTTCATGCATTCACTTATTTGTTTGTATGATTGATTTATGAAAGTTTCCTTAACCTATTGGGACATGCATATAACCCGTAACCAATAGATATAAATCTCGTTCTCTCTTCCAGCCTGCAGTCAGAATTTTCCATATCAATCACACTAAAATACGAACTCAACCCAGAGTATTAATAAAAATTATATTCCCTTTAGTGTTGAAGAGAGTTACATTTGTTAACACATTTGTCTCTCTGTTCTTATTCCAGAATGACTCAGGTTCCCTCTTGGTTCTTTTTTTTTTTTACTGACTTTTGTCCTTCCAGAGGCTTGTTATGCTATGAAGTAAAGGAACTAATTGGATAGAAGACCGTATATAGACACAGAACTGGAAGGGGACCACTGACAACATATACTATGAATAGCATAGCATATATACATTACTATCTATATGTGTATATATTCATATTGTATATGCAGCATACATATGCACATGCAATGCACACACATAGATGCATATAATATATATACGTATATATATGTGTGTATATATATATATATACACCACATAGTCATCTTTCATTTTCCAAGTTTGAGCATAAAAGATCAAGATAGAACTTAAATATAAAACTTCCTAGGGCTACATAAGTGCTCAATAAAAGAACTTTCAGAAAAAATAATTCTCTTTTCTGAGTCAGAACTAGACCAGACTTGATACTTTGATCTTACAACTAAAAAAACCAAAAAACATGCCTTATTTCATTCAGTAAATTTTTCTCCTATAGTTCACTAGGTAGAAGTTACAAGCTATAAAAATTTCTAGAAGTTCAGAGGGTTGGGAATGTGGATTCTGTTATGTTGAAATATGATATTCCCAGGATAACTAACAAGTGAGAGTACAACATAGCCAATAAAGTCATTTGTGATGGTGGGATTCCTCATATATACAAAATCTGTGTTCATGGTTATGCTGAACAATGTCCAGGATAACATGCCTCAGAAACACTAGTCTTAACTCTGTGTTTTCTCTAAGGCCACAATATAGGATAGAGATGGGGACTGTACCTTGATTTCACTGAGATAGGGACCCCCCACACAGAGGAAATCTTTCTGCCAATATAAGGTTGGCAACTCCCTTTCTACTTACAGTCTCAAAAATATGCCTTGAAAACTGAGAGGTTAGGTGACTTGCCTAAGATCACATAGTCCTCATGATTTGGAGTTGGGTTTTGAACTACAATCTTGCTGTCTTCAAGGCTAGTTCTTTAATTATTATACCACAATGCCTTTCAATGGAGAAGGCTATAGGTTACATAGATTAGATAGGTAAGAGAGATGGAGATTTAGATAAAAATATAGATGTGTAAAGCTAGGTAAATATGTACATATCTAGTATTGGATCTGTTTCATTATGTATATACTATTGCATGGAGGAGGAAAGATATCCAAGAGATGAAAAGTTGAAAATATTGTTTAATTAATGATTCATCCTGATTTGGAAAATGTATGAAAACCAAAGGACTCTAACTGTTGGGAAATGCCTTGAGAGAACTTTTTTTTAAAAACTCCAGTTACCAAGAAGTTTATGATGAAGATAGCTAAGGGAAATCATAATCAGGAATGGAGAGTCCCAAATCTGTCTTGGTAGCTAGGATAGGTAGCTCATATTTTTTAACAATAATGCAGTTTTACAGTTTTTAAAAAGTTGCCTAAGTGTTTTTACATATGTAGTGCATGCTCTGTACTTCCTTTCCCACCTGGCATTTGCACTGGAAGGATGAATTCCCAGCACATATAGGTGTTTGAGGGAGTGGAGGCTGATTTTCTAATGCTCATAAACCCCATCATTTTGCTTAGCCCAATGACTACCACATGGCTCTGGAAGAAAGAGCAAGGATAACTTTTTGCCTCTTCTCAGCTCTGCCTTACTCACATTCAATGTATGTGCAAGTCAAGACATCACTCTCCTTCCATCATTGGTCCTCTTTGAAAACAAAGGATGAACAATTACAACAAAACTTCTATGTAAGGTCTCCCCACAGAGAGGACTTCCGAAATAGGGATGTGAGTTCAAACTTGTTGCTCATAATTCTTAAATGTGGGGGTCATCTCCAGGAGTCCTGATCTATATCGTGCTCTTGGGCTGACATAGCTCCAGAGAAGAAAGTGAGGCTGGTGACTTTGCAAAGTTTTCCCTCACTTAAATCCAATTAACTTGCAAGTCATGGCATCACCTTCGTGACATCACGGTCCTCTTTGAAAACAAAGGACAAATAACAAGCTGTGAGTAGTACAAACTGTCTAGTGTGACACTTCCAGATGGGCAACTCATCACCTTCCTTCTTCCTTGCCTTGCCTTGCCTTGCTTTGCTTAACCTGTAAATTGTGATCCTTGAAACTGGCAAGACATTTTGGGGCTTAAAGGCCAGATTTCTTTCCTAAGGACCACATGTTAACTTAAAAACAAATCAACTTTCATTGATCGGCTAATAGCAAGTTCCAGCCCAAGCCCCAACTGGTCATTGTTTGAACCCTGATGGCTAAGAGCAAATGTAAATAACAACATCCATCCTTCAATATGAAATATTTTCTGTTCCAGGGATCATTGAAGTGTTTCAATAGCCTTTCCTATTTTTCATAGTTTTTAGAAGCTTTAATTCATCCTATAAATAGCTTTTGATATCTCTTAGATAAACAATATCCTATGATCCTAAATGTGTGAAGAAATGATCTAGTGTTTGAAATTTTACCTCTACATGATTCCATTTTGATCTTATTTCCAGCAACTGTCATCATGTTTTTCCGCTGTGTAGAAAGGAGCCACATCCTGTCAAGCGAGCAAGCTAACTATGTGGACATATATCATTTATTCAGCATCAATTGTGGATACACTGGATGATGAGAATGGGAGAGTGGTGCACAGTTATGGAGGGGAAGGAGCTAAACCTCAGTACAGTTTAAGGAAACTGATAAGTATTGCAACTGTTCCTACTAAGTGTTTTCATAATATGACTTCTTTATTCTGAAATATACTATTGCTAACATAGGACCTCATATTGGAGCTAAATTAAGTATGAATCCCAGAAAAAAATAACAAGCATATAAATATGCACATACATATATACACACGTGTGTCTATGTTGGAAATTTCTAAGTGGATATTGAATTTATCATATAATGTATACATTTATAAACACACACATATGTGTGTGTTCATATATATTTGTCAAAGGTATTCATGAACATCATCTATCAGAGCATGGAAGAGTTTATACTGATAGGGGAATTCCCACACTGATGAAATCATGAATGTTTTGAAATAAAATTAAAGTTTTCAGGTGTTTGGGATAAACTTTTCTATATCTAGATATTCCTTTTTTATAAATATCTTCTTTTTCTTCTTTTTTAACTCCATCCTACCACCCCAACCCCATAAGACTTTTCTGATTGCAACTGTAATTCTAATACGAACAAGCAATAATTTGACCACGGAAAATTCTCTTTGCTCCTGTGTTCCTGTCTTTTTTTTTTATCTTACTCTAGAATAGCTGAACTCCTTTTACACATTGTAAACTTTCTTAGACATCATTAGCATTCTTTTTATTAAAAGTATAAATGTAATTGGTAGACTAAATATTTACATACTCTACTCACTTTTTAATGCTGATTCTGTCTTCTGCCAAAATTGAAATTGCTTTGAGTTCTGATTTTTCATGCCCTGACAGAAAGAATTTAACACATTCTTCACCATTGTCTATCCTAATGGGGAGTATTATATTATTATTAAGCAAGAAAAAGTATACACAAACAAAGGTGAAAAGAAAATATTCTCTCTAGTTGGCTTGCTAACAACAAAAAATAACCTACTTTTCAATCTGTGTTGTCATAGATTAAATTATATCATATTGAACTAAATACAAGCTACTCCTAAATATGGGCAATTCATATTTATTAAATGTTTATTATGTGCTAGGCTCTATGCTAAGCATTGATGATGAAAAAAACAAGTAAAAAGGAAAACAGTTCCTGCCTTGAGGAGCTTTTATTCTAATGAGTGTGGGGCACCAAAAGGGAAATGAAAAAGAGTTTAGGGAAGATGAAGGTACGCCTGGATGTAAGGTTTTAAAGTTCAGAACATCAAGAGTAGAACTGTGCAAGGCATTGTGCTACATGCTGGGAAGACTAATGAGAAAAAGAAAGACAGTCCTTACCCTCAAGTTGCTTACTCTTGTTGTCTGTGCTTTGTCTTGCAGAGAACCAAAATGATATGATAATGTCAGGATCACTGTACAGTGTGTCCTGTTGTAGCCAATCAGATCAACATGAGCTCAGAAGACTCTAATAGGTTGAGCATTAATATCCACATGACCATTTGAGAGGGAGATACCTCTTAATTTGTGCATCTCACATTTCTTTTGAGCTGCTACAATTCTGCTTTGCTCATAGAGCACAATGCCTTCTTTGATGCAGGTATACCATACTGCATAATCCTGTGCCAGTGGCTCCCATGTCAGATAATTGATACAAAAGTTCTTCAGAGAGACCTTGACAATGTCTTTATATCATTTCTTCTGCCTACCATGTGAGCACAAGCCTTGTGTGAGTTCTTAGTAAAATAGTCTTTTAAGAAAACACATTTACGGGGTAGAGCCAAGATGGCGAAGTAGAAAGACTCATGTATGCTAGCTCCGAACCCACTGCCCATATATTTCCTGCAAGAAGAACTCCCCACAAATTCTGGATCACTGCAAGGCATGCAGAAACACAGTGGAAAAGATTTCTGTTCCAGAGAGCCCTGGAGAGCAGTCCCCAGGGGTCCATCACGCTCCGGAAAGCGGAGTCCACCCCTGAGCTGCCCTGGACACGAGGAGCAGATCCGAGGAGGCTTCAGGGACAGAACCTCTGGCAGCCGAGAAGGTCCCTCCACCCACAGATGCTACAGGTCAGTGAGAGAGACGTCTGGGCTGGCCGAGAGGGAAGGAGGGTGTCTCCGTGGCTTGGGCCCCCTTGGGAGGAAGCAGTAGAGGCAGAGGCAGAGGCAGTGGCAGGGGCAGCAGTGGCAGCCCAGAACAGCAGGCAGCAGCAGGCCGAAGTTCAGGTCTCTGCATAAAGCCCCTGAGGGAACTGAGCCTGGGAGATGGCCCTGCCCCTACCCGCTCCATTACTGAAGGTCTCTGCATAAACCCCCTAAGGGAGCTGAGCCTGAGAGGTGGCCCTGCCCCCACACCAGCACCAGAACTTAAGCTCACATTGAATAGCAGCTGCACCTGCCGCAGAAAGCCCATTTGAATCTCAGACCCCAAGCACTAGCTGGGTGGATCTAGGAGGGGGTGGACAGGAATCTCAGAAGTCAAGTAACTGGCTGGGAAAATACCCAGAAAAGGGAAGAAAAATAAGACTATAGGAAGCTACTTTGATGGGGTTCAGATGTTCCTGCCTTTCGATTCTGATGACAAGGAAGGATTCTTACCATCAGGGAAAGATGTGGAGGTCAGGGCCTCTGTATCCCAGACATCCCAGGGGGATATCCGGTGGGCTCAGGCCATGGAAGAGCTCAAAAAGGATTTTGAAAAGCAAGTTAGACAGGTGGAGGAAAAACTGGGAACAGAAATGAGAGAGATGCAAGAAAAGCATGAAAAACGGGTCAATACTTTGCTAAAGGAGACCCAAAAAAATGCTGAAGAAAATAACACCGTGAAAAATAGGCTAACTCAATTGGCAAAAGAGGTTCCAAAAGCCAATGAGGAGAAGAATGCTTTCAAAAGCAGAATTAGCCAAATGGAAAAAGAGGTTCAAAAGCTCACTGAAGAAAATAGTTCTCTCAAGATTAGAATGGAACAGATGGAGTCTAATGACTTTATGAGAAACCAAGAAATCACAAAACAAAACCAAAAGAATGAAAAAATGGAAGAGAATGTGAAATATCTCATTGGAAAAACAACTGACCTGGAAAATAGATCCAGGAGAGACATTTTAAAAATTATGGGACTACCTGAAAGTCATGATCAAAAAAAGAGCCTAGACATCATCTGCCATGAAATTATCAAGGAAAACTGCCCTTAGATTCTAGACCCAGAGGGTAAAATAAGTATTGAAAGAATCTATTGATCACTGCCTGAAAGAGATCCAAAAAGAGAAACTCCTAGAAACATTGTGGCCAAATTCCAGAATTCCCAGGTCAAGGAGAAAATATTGCAAGCAGTTAGAAAGAAATAATTCCAGTATTGTGGAAATAAAATCAGGATAACTCAAGATCTTGCAGCTTCTACATTAAGGGATTGAAGGGCGTGGAATAGGATATTCCAGAAGTCAAAGGAACTAGGACTCAAACCAAGAATCACCTACCCAGCAAAACTGAGTATAACACTTCAGGGGAAAATATGGTCTTTCAATGAAACAGAGGACTTTCAAGCATTCTTGATGAAAAGACCAGAGCTGAAAAGAAAATTTGACTTTCAAACACAAGAATGAGAAGAAGCATGAAAAAGTAAACAGCAAAGAGAAGTCATAAGGGACTTACGAAAAGTGAACTGTTTACATTCCCACATGGAAAGACAATATTTGTAACTCTTAAAATTTTTCAGTATCTGGGTAGTTGGTGGGACCACACACACACATACACACACACATGTACACGTGTGCACACACACACATACACATATGCAGGCACATACAGAGAAAGAGAGCACAGAGTGAATTGAATAGGATGGGACCATATCTTAAAAGAAATTAAGGTAAACTGTGAGAGAGAAATGTAGTGGGAGGAGAGAGGGTGAAATGGAATGGGGTAAATTATATCTTGTTCAAGAGGCAAGCAGGAGACGTTTTAGTGGAGGGGAAAAGAGGAGAGCTGGGGAAAAAACAAGAAGTTTGCCCTCATCACATTTGACTAAAGGAAGGAATAAAATGCACACTCATTTTGGTATGAAAACCTATCTTACAATACAGGAAAGTGGGGGAGAAGGAGATAAGCAAGGGGGGGGATGATGGAAGGGAGGGCAATGGGAGGAGGGAGCAATTTGAAGTCAACACTCGGGGAGGGACAGGATCAAAAGACAGAATAGAAACAATGGGGGGCAGGATAGGATGGAGGGAAATACAGCTAGTCTTACACAACATGACTATTATCGATGTCATTTGCAAAACTATACAAATAGGGCCTATATGGAATTGCCTGTCTTCCCAAAGGGAATGGGTGGGGAGGGAGGGATGGGGAAAATTTGGAACTCAAAGTTTTAGGAACAACTGGTTACTATTGTTGTTGCTACTAGGAAATAAGAAATACAGTTAATGGGGAATAGAAAGTCATCTGGCCCTACAGGATAAAAGAGAAGATGGGGACAAGAGAAGGGAAGGAGGATAGAAGAGAGGACAGATTGGTGATAGGGAAAATTAGATTGCTCGGTGTATTGGGGTGGGGGGAGGGGATAAAAGGGGAGAAAATTTGGAACCCAAAATTTTGTGAAAATGAATGTAAAAAGTAAAATAAATAAATTTAAAAAAAAGAAAAGAAAAGAAAAGAAAACACATTTACCATTTGAACAATGTGACCAGCCTGTCAGAGTTGCATTCTTTATAGTAGGGTTTGAATGCTTGGCAGTTCAGCTTGAGAAAGGACCTCAATGTCCAGCACCATATCTTGCCAGGTGATCTTTGGAATCTTCCTAAGATAATTCAAATGGAAGTGGTTCAGTTTTCTGTCATGGCCCTGATAGACTATCCTTGTTTCACAGGCGCACAACAATGAAGTCAGTGCAATATCTCTGTATACCTTCAGTTTAGTAGGCAGTCTAGTACTTCTTCTCTTCCCCATATTCCTTTGGAGCCTCCCAAATGCTGAATTAGCTCTGGCAGTATATGTCTGTGTGTGTGTGTGTGTGTGTGTGTGTGTGTGTGTGTGTGTGTGTTAACCTCATCTATGCATATATCCCTGGAAAGTATATGTGTCAAGGGGAGTGAACTTATCCAAAGAATTCAAAATTTCTTGGTATATTGTAACTGATGATTCCATGAATGGATGCTGTGGTATTGTCTGGTGGAGAATCTCTGTTTTCTTGGTGATAATTGTTAGGCTAAAATTAGCACAAGCAGCAGAGAATTTATCTATACTTTGTTGCATCTCAGCCTCAAAGGTTGCTTTGAGCACCCAATCATCTGCAAAGAAAAAGTTGCACACAAACTCTTCTTCCACTTTAGTCTTGGTTTGTAGCCTTTTCAAATTCAATAATTTATTATCAGTGTGGGAGTTGACCTTGATGCCATTTACATCCTCACTGAAGGCATCTGACAATATTGTTGAAAACATTATGTTCAAAAGCATGAGAAGAAGCACATAACCCTGCTTCATTTTGTTGGGGACTGGTAAAGTTTGAGAATCATTTGTTATCTAGAACCTGTGCAAGCATGCCATCATGAAACTGAGATATAATACTGATGGCAATTAAATTTCACCATGATATTCCACAGGCCCTTGCAGCTGGTAGTATAAAAGGCATTGATTAGATTAATGAATTTTGTTTATAGATTTCAAGGAGCTTGAAATCTAATGTAAGAAGACACCACAGATAGATGCTAGAAAGTGGTGGTCATGAAGGAGAAATACTTTGGGAGTACTCCACACTCAAGATAGCATGGGGACATCTTGTTCTATGTAGTTGAAACTAAGCAAAGCTACAGGTACAAAAAACTATTTCTTAAATATTTTATTACACTACCCTCTTTAATTTCATCACTTTTGTCATTATTCTTTTACTAAAAGTTCCACTTTAAGCTATTGTAAAAGATGTATTTGTGAACAAAGTACAGCTTATATTTATACTAATATGGTAAATTTCAGCCCATTAATAATGAAACTACCAAAGTCATATTCAATTAGAAATTTATACATACGTTTTAAAAATATTTTAATCATATATTTTGTTTTGTCATTTTAATCAATTCTCAGTAAACACCAGTACTTTCATGTCAAAACATTTAAATCCATATAATATAGCAAGTTTGATTTTTAGCTCATATAACATTACACCCTTATAGTTTATTCTTTTTTGACAGAAAAACAACGTATTACAATTTCAGTAACCTAAAACCAGCTTTGGTCATTGTGTTTGACTTTTTCACATTACATTCATTTATCTGTGGCAGACATTAAGACTGCTTTATTGCTTTGGTATAGCCTTCTTCCTTCTGCATCAATTCATTCTAAGCATAATTCACTCAGTTGTTTTCCAGTCATTAGATAAATAAACTATTTCTAACTTTTGACTATTACAAATAATAAATCTATTCATGTTTTGGTCCATGTTGGAACTTGGGGATATAAACCCAATAGCGTGCTACCTAGGTTAAAGGGTATGAATAATTTGCTAATTCTTTTCATTTGCATGGTTTTCAATTGTTTTCCAAAATGAGTAAAGAATCTAAAACTCTACCCATGATAAATTAGTATGTCTGTCTTTCCATACCACTTACAACATTGACTCCATCTTTTATCATATTTGACAATTTGATTAATTTGAGGTAATATGTCAGAGATCCATTAATTAGATTTCTCATATTTGGTACATTTTTCACAAGGTAAATAACAGATTACATATATTCTTTTAAAAACTGTTCATATTCCTTTATGATTTATCTATATGTGAGTGACTAAGTATTGTACTCTTTTTTGATAGATTTTGTATATGGAACTTTAATCAGAGGTGTTAGATACAAATCTTTTTCTAATTCACATATTTTCATATTATTCTAAGCATATTAATTTATTCTTTGAAAAATATGTTATCTATAATTTTGTATAAACAGAATTATCTATTCTATTTTTTTAATACTCTCTTTTATTGGATATATGTTTTTCAGCCCTTTCCTTTAACCACAGTTATAAAAAAAAGATCTTTCATTTTTGCTTAATGTTTTATGTTTCTACTTATTGGTAGATTATTTGTCTTTTTAGACTTTATTATGGTATGTGTATAATGCTGAAATATAAATATACTCTTTAATATTCCCATTCAATAATCTTTACAAGTCTATCAAATATAGTTTTTAAAATTTTCTATAGTTTAGCATTTCCTTGTTTATCTTTTGATTACATTTATCAAGTTCTGAAAGAGAAATGCTAAATTTACCAGCAATTGTATTTTTCCTTTCAAGGTGCTTTTGCATATAAGTTATTTTATATAAGCATTTAGATGCTTTTCCAGTTTCTGCATATATTTAATATTGATTTTTTAATTCTCTATGACACTTTAAGCATAATATAATTATTAGAGCCCCTGTTGGATCTCTTGACATTATTAATTTTCACTGTTAATCAAAATCATGATGTCAGTTCTTACTTTTTTGGATTCATCTGAAGCATAAACCCACACCCCCATACCCAGGTCCTCACTTTCAGGCTGTAGGTGTCTTTACATTTTAAGTATGTTCTCTATGATTTCATTGTTAGGTTCTGTTTTCTAATAATAGTTTTACTTTTTCTGCTTTGCTAATAAGCTTGTTCTATTGATACAAGGTTATATCTGTTCGGTTTGTGTTTGCCTCCAACAGATTCTGTGTTTTAAATTTTGGTTTATTTTTTCCTAAATGATCAGTAGGTACATGTGGTGTGCATTTCTTTATATCAATCTGATCCTTATCTCACAAAGAAAACAATTACCATTGCCCCACTTCTCCAGTGCCCTCCTCCCTAACCCAAGCCTAGATGGCTTGATTCTTACTTTTATTGTTATTCTCTTTCTTCTTTGTTATGCTACCCCAGCTGACCTCAGATTAGAATATCATTCAAGAGACATCTCTTCACTTCAGACAATTCCATCTTTTGTTTAAAATCTGTTCACAGTTGATAGTCCTTATCCAGAAATATTAACTACCCTTTCCTTCCTTTAACGCTTCCCTCCATGGGCTTTGAAAATAATTGTCCTCTTTCTGTTTTCTCAAGGACCTTCACCTAAAATGTGACTTCTAAAATACAATAGCCTTGTCTCCTCTATATAGCCAGGAAGAGTGTAGCTCAGGACTTCTTTCTCAGCCCCTACCAAGTATTGCTTTACCTATTTCACTTTGCATCAGTTCATACTAGCCTTTCTAAGGTTTTTATGAAACCATTTCCTGGGGGGCAAAGCCAAGATGGTGGAGTGAGAGCAACTACTCACCTAACCCCTTAGACAAACTCCTTCAGATACCTCTAAAAAGATAATCTGACTGAATTTTGGAGGGGCAAAATCCAATAGGAGATAGACTGTGGCAGATTCACAGCCCAGGACAGACTGGAAGGTTGGCAGGAAGGATCGATTGCATGGGGCCCTGGACGTTCTGAGGCAGTGGCCACACCGCAGAATCTTGGGCATATCATTCCAGGACAGGAGCTCAGAAGAACTGAGTGAGTGAGAGTCATGGAACCCCAGGTATCTGCAGCAGCTGCTGCTGAGACTATCAGCCATTGATTAAATGTCTGTAAGTCAGTTACTTGAACTTCTGGGAGCCAAGATGGCAGAGTGATCAGTAAATGCAATTCCTGTCCCCTTGTTGACCTTGAAAGACCCATAAAATATTTCTCCAGAACATTTCTGGAACAGTGAGATCAGCCGAAGACAGTCTCTTAGCATGTGAGGATAGGAAAATCACTAAGCAAGGTCCCTCTTGCTGTAACTGAATGGGACCCGTGCAGGACCAGATCTGTCACAGACTTCCCCACCTCAGCAAACAAGGAGGATATGTGGAGCCCAAGGGAGGTGGAGCCTGCAACCACGAACACCAGGACCCCAGGCATGCCTTAGCACCCCAGGGGAATCAGGAAGACACTAGGGCAGCTGGGATCACCAACTGCTGAGCTTTCCTGTGCTCTAGCTCAGCAGAGAAGACCTGCTGTAGACAGACCACCTCTCCCCCACACTTAATACAGGTAGCTGCAGGACAACTCTGGGGAAACCCGGAAGGATTCACCCGGCCACTGCTTTCTCCCACCAGTCAGCTCAGCACCAGGTAAACTGCAGCACTTTAGCTTCTAGCTGAAAGAGTCAGAGGCCACAAAACACAAAACCTTAAGTTCAAGGCACAAGAACTGTGGGATAGAGCCTCTTGTGCCCTAAAAGCAGAGATCTTCTTTAAAAGTCAGGAAAAGGGTGATTCTCATGAGTAAGAAGCAAAGCAGAAAAAAGAAGATCACAGAATCTTTCCATGGGGATAAGGACCAAAGCACAAATATCAAAGAGGTCAACATTAAGACTGCACTCCCATCTGAAACTTCAGAAGGGAATATGAACTGGTCTAAAGCACAAAGAACATTCTTGGAAGAGCTGAATAAGAATTTTAAAAGCCAGATTAGAGAAATAGAAGAAAAACTGGCCAATGATTTTAAAAATATGAAAAAATAAATCACAGAAAAATTAAAAAGGAAAATTGGACAAATGGAAAAGGACGCACAAAACATAATTGGAGAAAGTAATTCCTTAAAAGGAAAAATTGGACAGATAGAAAAGGAGATACAAAAGTTAACTGAAGAAAACAATTTGATAAAAATTAGAATTGGCTAAGTAGAAGTTAATGACTCTCTGAGACAACAAGAATCAGTCAAACAGAAACTAAAGAATGAAAAGATAGAAGAAAATTGGAGAAACAACTGGCCTGGAAAATAGATCCAGGAGAGAAAATCTAAGAATTATTGGTCTCCAGAAAGCCATGATGAAAAAAAGAGCCTGGGAAATATCTTCCAAGAAATCATCATGCAAAACTGCCCATAAGTCCTAGATCTAGATGTCAAAATAGTCATCGAAAGAATCTATGGTTCACCTCCTAAAAGAGATCCCCAAAACAGCAAGGAGTATTGTTGCCAAATTCCAGAACTCTCAAGTGAAGGAGAAAATATTACAGGCAGTCAGAAAAATACCATTCAAATATAGAGGAGCTACAGTCAGGATCACACAGGACCTTGCAGCTTCTACATGAAAAGATTGAAGGGACTGGAATATGATATTCCACAAGGCAAAGGAGCTGGGACCACAACCAGGGATCAATTACCCAGAAAAGCCAACTTTGCATATTTCACCCAAGGATATGGACATTCAATGAAATAAGGGATTTTCAGAACTTGCTGATGAAAAGAGCAGAGCTCAATAGAAAATTAGATCTTCAAACACAAGTCTCAAGAGAGGCATAAAAAGGTAACCAGGAGAAAAAAAATGTTATTCAATATGGACATACTGTTAAATCCCTATAAGGAAAGATGATACTTGTTAATCTTGAGAATTGTATATTTATCATGACATATAAAAGGGTTATACAGCTAGTGGGAGCATGTATAAAGTAAATGATGTGATAATAAAAATGTGATTTAAGGATGTGAAGGGATTGTAATAGGAGATATAAAAAGGAGGAGGCAGAAAATGGTAAATGGTATCACACGAAGAGGGACAAAATTATATCACAGTAGAGGGAAAGAGGGGAGGATGATGAGCATTGTTTGATATCTACTCTCATCAGATTTGTTTCAAGGAGGGAACAGCAAACTCAGTTAAGTTAAGAAATCTAACTAGCTCCATGGGCAGTAGGAGGGGAAGGGGGAAATAAAAGGGACGGGAGGCTAAAAGAGAGGAAAGAAGTAGTAAGGGAAAAGGGGAGTAAAAGGGAGGGAGACTCAAAGAAGGAAGGGAAGACAGAGGGAGGCAGTGGTCAAAAATTAAAACTCTGTTGTTGAGGGGAAGGGAGAACTAAAAGCACAAATGGGGTAAAAGAGGATGGAGGGAAAGAGACAGATGGTAGTCATTTCTTGCAGCACAGCAGCATTCCATCACATACATATACAATAATTTGTTCAATTATTCCTCAATTAATCGTCAACTCTGCAATTCCCAATTCTTTGCAACCCTAAAAAGAGTTACTATAAATATTTTTGTACATATGGATACTTTCCCTCCAACTTTGATTTCTTAAGAGGTACAGAACTTCTAATGGTATTGTTGGGTCAAGTACAATACATAGTTTAATAATTTTTGAGGCATAGTTCCAAATGGCTTTTCAGAATAGCTAGAGGAGTTCATAACTGGCTTCACCAACAGAGTGTTAACATTCCTGTTTTACCACAACCCTTCCAGCATTTGACATTTTCCTTTTTTTTTAAATTAATTTTGCTAATTGAATGGGTATGAGGTAGAACTCCAGAACTGTTTTAATTTGCATTTTTCCAATGAATAAGGATTTAGAACATTTTATGTGGTTATTGATAGTTTAAATTTCTTCTTCTGAAACTACCTATTGATACTCTGACTACTTCTCAGTTGAGGATTTACTTATTCTTATAAATTTAATTCTTTTACATATATATCTTAGAAAACAGACTTTTGTTAGAGAAATTTTGCTGTAGAATTTTTTCCCCGTCTCCTGCTTTTTTCCCCTAATTTTAGCTGCATTGGTTTTATTTCTGCAAAACATTTTAAATTTTATCTAATCAAAAGTGTTTCTTTTTCCTTTTTCAAACCTCTTTATTTCTTGTTTATTCCTCTAATTTATTTATGATGTCACACTGAATGTCTAAATTATGACCCTATTTGGAACCTGTCTTGGCATTCAATTTGAGATGTCATGCTTTACCTAATTTCCACTAGTTTTTCCAATAGATTTTTGTCAAACAATGAATTCTTGAAACAATTGATATCATCTTTGGATTTATCAATTAGGCTTCTATAATCCTTTGCTTCTGTATATTACATACCTATCTGTTCCACTGATCATCAACATCTTCATTTCCTACGTAGTATCATTTTTTTTATTATAGTTTTGTAGCATAGTTTGAGATCTGGTGCTGCCAAGGCCCCTTTCTTTGCCACTTTCCCCCCTTAAGAAATATTTATTTGATTTTCTTCCTTTCTTTAGGATACTTTTGAATCATTCCTCCTTTTTATGATTTTTAAGTATTCTCTTTTCACCTGCTCAATGAAATTGAGACAGAAAAAGAGTTCTACATTATGTTAAACATAATCATAAACATTGAATTAATCATAAACATTGACTCATATGATTGGCATTTTCATTCAATATAAATGTTCTCTTTTTCTTAATTGTGATTGATGTAATTACATATTGAAGGACCTGCTTAGCTCTGTTTTTTTTAGTAAGAATGCTCTAGATGCTTCCCTTTTGCTAAAAAAAACTGTTGTTAATCTTTTCATGTTGATTGTTAAAGTCAACTTTGTAGGATATGTTATATTGGAGATAGTGTCTTGTACTTTTCAGAATATAGCATGCCAGAATTTTCTTTCATTTCTCATATTTAAGGGCAGTCTCTGAATTTTGGATTATTTATATGATAATCCTTTTCTTGGATTCTTATAATACTTCTTCGTATTTCTAGAGTTTTGTACCTTGGCTACAACACTTGTTTGAGAATTGACTTTTGTGCTTCTCTCTGGCAGAATTCTATGTATTCTCCTACTCTTCGTTTGTCTTCTGTTTATAATTCTTTTCTCTCACAAGATTTTCTAATGTCGGGTGTTCAGGGATTTGGGTTTTTATTTCATTGTGGTTTTCTGAGAAACATTATTTTCATATTGTTTCACTTCAATCTGTCTTCAAATTTAATTGCTTTGGTACATAATAATCTCATGTATTTAATTTTTTTTGTTTCTCTGTGTTCTTTTTTACCCCTGTATTTTTTGTCTTCCAGATTTCTTGTAAAATATTAGTGTAGACATTTCCCATTACTAAGTTATCATCTCCTTTATACTTTTGATCACTTGCTGGAAAAATCATTTATGCTCTTTTTTTCTTCTTTTCCCTTTACCTTAAAGTGAACCTCTAAGCCATGAGATAGATTCTTGCATTGTTTCATTATGATTTCTAGATGTCTTTTGGTGTTGTAGTGCTAGCTTTCTTCTCTGAAACTTTTACACAATTTTCTTCATCCCATAATTCTTATTGCATTTGAAATCTTTCTGAGTCTTCACTTCTCTCTCATGATGTTTCTTTGATTTTTCTGCTTTCCTTCTCTTTGTTTTTGTTATTGTTGTTTTACTTTATTTATCTTTTTTCCATTCTGAGGTGATAAATGGGAATGGACTTAAACTTAAGTCTATCAGTCATCTTGCCAGAAGAGTTCTAATGATTTGTTTTAATTTTCAATTGAGTAATACAATACAATTTAATTTATAGAAATACTCTAGAAAAGGTTGTACCAATCAATGCCCTTTGACAATAAAATCTTTCCTAGGCCAATATAATCCACAGTGAAACGTTGCAAAACTCTGACAGAATCATTTAGGAAGTAATCCTTTGTAAAATTATACCTATGAAATCATTAAATCACTTAATATTGTATTTTATTAAGGTAATTAATGCCCATCTTGGGCTGGGGTGCATCCTTAATCCAGGTGAGAGTGAGTGAGAGTTGGGTGGCAGGTGGACACTAGAGATGGATAAGTAGCCCAGAGAAGTTCTTGGCAATCCAGAGGTATTATTCTTCCCTAAACACCCCATACAACACACCCAACTCTCACCTGTGATTCCAAAAAGCTGTAGCATGTGCAGCACCACAGCCCCCCAAAAAACATCTCGGCGAAGGGGTTAAACCAGGTTGAGGGTAACCAACATATTTACTGATACCCCTATTTGACTTTTCATACCTCCTCTTACTCCTCTCTATATTAGTATATTTCTCTAGTAAATGTATTTAAATCTCTCCTAAACAATTCCCATTAAAACAAACAAAATGAAAAGAGGTAAGAGAGACCAGAAAATACCGAACCTCATTTGCATCTATCAGATAGGCTTCAGTTAGAACTGAAATTCCGCATGAATTTCTGTCAGATTGAAATTCCTCTATCAAAGAACTGACTATGTAAGCACCCTATTTCATAAATTTCAATGGTTTCCTATCACCCCCATGATCAAGTATAAAATCCTGCTTGGCATTCAAAATCCTTCATAATCTGGACCTCTGCTACATTTCCACTTTACTCCTGATGCATGTACTCTTAATCCAGTGACACTGGATTCCTTCCAGTTCCTCACAGTTGATACTTCTTCTCTTAATGAATGACAATAATAGCTAACATTTACATAGTGCCTGCTATGTGTCAGCACTTTACAATAATCTTATTTGATCCTTGTTCCTTGTAGGAGATTAAATAGATGCTATATTATCATCCCCCTATTACAGATAAGAAAACTGAGACAAACAGCGGTCACACAACTAGTAAGCATCTGAGGCTACATTTGAACTTAGGTCTTCCTGACTTCAGGCCCTGTGTTCTATATACTGTGCCATCTAGTTACTATAGGTATTTTCTCTTTCCCTAATTTCCCTCAAGTACCAGCTAAAAGCCTGCTTTCTACAAGAAGTCTTTCCTGATCCCCTTAATGCTAGTGCCTTCCTTCTTTTAATTATATGCAATTTATACTGCATTTCCCATTAGACTGTGAACTACTTGAGAGCAGGAATTGCCTCCTACATTAACATTTAGTACATTGCCTACCACATAATTGGGTGCTTAACAAATGCTTCTTGACTTGAATCAAACAGTGTATGTGACTTGTTCAAGGGTAGGAAGAGGCAGATATGACATTAAAACACAGGTCAGTCACTGAGTCTGTCAAGCATTTATTAAATATTTACTATGTACCAAACATTTTACTAAGTAAAGAGAATATAATGCAGAACAAAAGAATAAAAATGCCCTCAGACTCCAAATCCTACCATATATTCTGCATCTCTTTAAACATTAAAGACTCTATGACCAGGATTTAGGATTCAAGTGGCAATTTTGTCACAAGAATTACCAAAATTTATTGAACTTGCCACTTGATGTACATCCCATGGGTCTCTCCCCACTGAAACCTCTCTACCACTTTTTAAAAAAACTAAGCCTTTTTTCTTTCCCTCAAATCCCTATGTGAGTATCGCTTGAGTGCACTTCATGACAAGTTCAGGACAATGCTCTCTTACTGAGGCTCAGAAAAATGGACTCCCAGCAGCACGGGTTACAGCAATAAAGAGAATGCTGATTTGCTCATGGAAACCTTTCAAAGGGATCCAGAACTGGTCCACAAAGACCGTCATATTGTCATACCACATGAAACACAGCCCTGTGTGATGCTGGTATGTTTCGAAACTTCAAGAAATAACAGAAGCCTAAACTACTTCCAGGCTTTTAATTTTCTTTTATAACCATTGTTAACTGGCTTTTCAATGCAGAAACAAAAAGCCAACCTCTAGTTCCACTAAGCTCTTTTCTCCCTCTTTACTCCCTTGCAAAATATAACTTGATTCTATAAGGCTGACTTTTGAGAGTTCTCATGTTACACCCTGGCCTTATTTGTCTCAAGCACTTTCTGTAGCATACTGGACAGCAGGTCTCTGGTGGTCTGCCATTAGACACATGCAAGGGCTTTAGAAACTGAGGATCAGATTGGCAGCACAAAATGTTTTGAATATAAACTCCTTGAGGGCAGATTTTTCATCTTTTTTTCTTTGTATAAGAGCACAATGCTTGGCACATAGTAAGTATTTAACTAATGCTTGTTGAATTGCATTGAATAAAACTCCCTGAGAACCTTCAAATAATCCTTAAAATACAAAGAAACCCCAACTATAGCATACTCCCTATCTTCTTTACCTCCTCTCATCTTTTCTTCTTCTCTGCCTAATGCTCTTCTTGTCCAGTGAAAGATCATATAATGGAGACTGTATTTCAGATATGTTGGGGGAAAACTTTGTAGATGTGTTCTGACTATATCATTGAAGAAAATAGTTCTTTTTAACAAAAAACCAATTCATGTTAAGGAGTTAAATGGAACTGGCATGCTAGTAATTGGTCCCCTAACAATGGGAGACAAAATGGTCAATAAACATGAAAAATAACCACTGAAAATGAATATAATCAGAGGATGAAATATCACATATGAAGAATCTCTAGGAGGCCAGTATTAACAGAGAGATAAGAAAACAGGAAATATTAGAAAGGGATCAGGTTACAAAGGGATTTTAAAGCCAAAAAAAACTTTTACATTTGATGCTGGTGGCAATAGGGAAACATGAAATTGATTAAATACAGGGATAACATGGCCAATCCTGCACTTTAGGAAGATCAGTTAATTGAACAGTACTGGAATTGAGTGGAAAAGAGACTTGAAACAGGGAAGGATATATGAGGTGACCCTATCAGAGAAGAGAAGGGGAGTTATAAGAGAAAGATTAAAAAGTATATTTGACAAGACTTTCAATCAGATTGGATATATGGAGAGAGAGAGAGTAGCAAGTTGAGGATGACACTTGGTTGTTAGTATAGATGACTGTGAAGATGGTGATGCCTTTGAAAGTAATAGGAAAGTTAAGAAGAGAGCAGGGTTTTGGGATGGGGAGAGAGATAATGAATATGATTTTGAAATGTTGAATTGGGACATATTTAAGATATCTACAGGGAAACCAGTTTGAAAGGTCTAATGGGTAGTAGGAAATGTGAGCCTGGAGATCAGAATAGAAATTAAGACTGGGTAAATAGATTCAAGAAACATCTGCATAGGAATAATTGAATCCATGGCAACTGATGAGAATACCTGGCAAAGTAACTTGGAGAGGAAAGCGAAAAGGATTCAGGATAGAAACTTGGGTTAAAAACCCACAGTAAATAAGCATAACCAAGGCAAATCAGCAAGCTTTTATTAAGAACCTTCTTCATACCTGGTACTGTGTTAAGCACTGGGGAACACAAAGAAAAGCAAAAAAAAAAAACAGTCTTTATTCTCAAACAGCTGGATGGAGATTCACAAAAGAAGACTAAGAGTGAGGTCTGATAGGTAGAAGAAGTGGATGCCCAAGCTCAGATGATACTTTAAGGGTCCTCTGAAAGAGGGTTTTCTGAGACAAATTGCCCACAGCTGGGTTTTAAGCTTTATGTGGACCTTATCTGCTGGCTAACTGACCCCTGTGACACTTTGGATTGTCCTCCCGAATCTTTCAGGGAGCCAATGCCTCCTTATCTCAGAGAAGCCAAGAAGACTTTGTTCCTTTTCCATTGCTTTTCATGCAGTTGGAGGGAGAGTGCTATGAAATTTATCACTCTGAGATAAAGAACAAGAAGGAATTGACAGGAGTGGACAGAATGGGAAAATGACAGATTCCCACACCCTACCTGCCAGTGAGGACATGGAAAGTCCGCAGACATTCCCATCCAAAGACCCCTTCTTCCTGCAAACCAGTTCAGCCCTAGTGCAGGGGGCTTCAGCTGGCAGAGCAATTAGAAAAAACTGGCATTCATTTGCCGGACAAGATACACATGGTGTGAGACCCTACTGCAGATTCAAAGGGAGTCCAAAGCAGCATGATAAGTATGGAAGAATGGGTGTGATAGGTGCTATTTAGCAATTTAGGAAGGGGGCTATGAGTTCAGCTTGGAGGGATGAGGGGAAGCCTGGTGGTCACTGCCCCTCACCCCCTCCACATTTGTGAATCCCTGGCCTGGGCCTCCATTTCTCCAGTCTCTTAGGCCTTCACTCCTGCCCCAATCCTTGTTCTAGGATGGACTTCTCCACCCTGTTTAATAGTTAAGCAGCTGTAAGTAACCACTCCCCTGCTTTCCATGCCTGCTTTCCAGCTCCCCATTGGGTTGTGTCTTCTCTTTTTGGAATGTGAGTTCCTGGAGAGTCTACTCTCTTTTTGGTCTGAGTTCGCTTACCCAGTGTCTGACACATTTATGCACTGTCTGTCTAGTGGACTGGGTGTAGAGTGTGAAGGAAGGACATGAGGAACACCACTGGCTTGGAATGGAGGGTTTATGGGGGAGCCATGGAAAGTAATTCGGGAGAAGTTGGGTCCTGGGATCTGGAGTTGGGTAGGATCTTAGAGCTGTACAAGAGCCCAAGGTCACACAAGGAGCAGACAACAGGGCCAGGTCTGATTGAGGGCTAAGCCCAGTGTCAGGAAGACCTGAGTTCAAATCCAAGGGCAGGCACTCACTAGCTGTGTGAGTCTTGTGTAAGTGACATCATGTTGCTTGCCTTCTCAAGGGGTAGGGGAGGTAGGAGAACCAGGTAAGAGCAGTGTCGTGAAATCCTGTATAGAAAAGATTATTAAGGAGAAGAGGATGATAAAGAATAGTTTCAGGCTACAGAGAGGTCAAAAATGATGAGGACTGAGAAAAAGCCATTAGATTTGACAATTAAGAGATCCCTGGTAACTTACGAGAGAGTAAATAAATTTGAATGATGAAGCTGGAAATCAGAGTTAAGAAAAAAGTGTGAACGAAGGCAGTGGACGCACTATTTGCAGACAGCTTTCTCAAGGAGTTTAGCCATAACACCAAAGAGAAATATAATATGATAGTTGCCAAATACCGAACAAAGATTGGAGAAGTTATGAAGACTGGAATATACCATAAGATAAAGAAAGTAAAAACCTGTTCTCTACTACCTTTGGATCAAACTCTTACCAGTTACTTTGTCTCCCATTGTTAGGGGACCAATTACTAGTATGCTAGTTCCATTTAACTACTTACCATAAATTGGTTTTTACAGAAAAATACTTTCTTCAGTGATATAGTAAGAACGTATCTACCCACTTTCTCCTCAACATATCTGTGATATAGTCTTCATTATATTTTATCAGTCTCTTCATGATCTTTATGGAAAGAGGAAGAGGTGAGAGGAGGTCCAGAAGATAGGGAAGAAAAGAGAGAGAAAGGGAGGAAGAAAGAAAGGGAAGGAAGAATAGAGGGAAAGAAGGAGAGAAAAAGTCATTAAGCTTCTCCAGATGCGAATGAAACCAAGAGGAAATAGGTGAAACAGACAGGTCTTTTGGAATGCCTCTAAGGGCAAGCAGAGCCTTTTCACCAAATTGTTAGATAACCAGAACCACCTACAAAATCTCTACACAAGCTCCAAAGTTTCTCTGAGTCACTCTCCTCCTTATACATCATCACTACTTACCCAGAAGTATGTTTCATATGGAGACATTTATCAGCCAAGAAAGCTACTGGTGAAAGTAAGATTTTCTTTTCCCTTCTAGAATTTTAGCGATGGTTCCTTACCCTCTTACTCATCTCTCCCCACAGATAGTGGCATCAATTAGCCTAATACATGGCTATTACAAGTCCCATGGATGTCTATATGTCAATAGTTATTCTCCTTTCCAAGGTCTGTTCCCTAGCTGACTCTTGTGGTCTTTTAATACTTGTATCCCTTCTCATAGCCCTTAATTTAGCAACCCTTGTGATATTCTTCACTGCTCTCACTAAATGGGCATGGTTCCCCTCAGGGGACATTTTGGCTGTGAAACTTTCTGGTACTCCAACAGCAACAATTTTGCTTTCTCCAGGTGTGAGGTCATGATCAAGCCAAGTACTTGACTTTTGAGCTCTTTGTTAAGTAGAGGGCTCCAGAAGCAGCCACTGCCACCACCATGGAGCTGGGTCTGAGGCTGACGGGACCACACTCCCTTCTTAGCCAGGTGAGAGACCCTTATCATTGACCTTTGAAGCTGTCTTTGGTGGTTTTGGGTTGAAAAATCTAAAAATCAGTGCAGCTGCCAGTGATTCAGCCTACTCTGTTTCCAACCTGGTACCAGACCTTCCTGTTGACCTTCCAAATTGTCTTGGGCTGGAAATTTGCTCTAGTCTATCATTTTTTGTCACTTCTGTTGCTCTAGAATTTGTTTAAGTCATTTTTACAAGTTTGGGGGTTTGGGGTTTTGTTTGTTGGTTTTTTTTGAGACATTTGCAGGGAAAGCTCGAGCAGGTCATTGCTTCTACTCCACCATCTCAGCTCCACTCCAAAATATTCTTTTAAAAATTTCACCGACCCGAGGAGAAGACTACTCAAGAGGATTCTAAGGTCCACTCTAGCTGTAAATTCTATGGTCCTATAAACTTCAAAAGGCTTCAAGAACAGAGTTGACAATAGAATACTGCATGCAAACTTTCTATGGATAATTAATCCTAGCTAAACTCAGAAAGATTTATCACCAGAAGGCAGGCCACCAGGTGTGAAAATATTTTGGCCTCAGAATCTGTATTAGTGAAGAGAATACCCATGTTAATATCTGAATATTTGAAGTAAATTTGAATGCTAAGTACATTTTGCTGCATACCAATTCTTTGAAAATTGCTAAGCCAACTATGGCATAAACAACCACTCTCTATTAACCAGAACATTCAATTAATCAGAACATCCCATTCTCCAAGCATTGCCATATATGTGTGTCAGCAATAAAAGCCATAAAGAGGACATCAGGTTCCTATTATTAGTGCAGGAATAAATTTGCACGCATGAGTATGTGTAAAGTTAAAACGTTCAAGATAAAGTAGATATCTGAGAAGTAAGTTATGGGAGGTTATTTATTTCTTACAAGTTATGGATGAGTTCGTAAGGCACCCTCATAGCTCCACCATGTGTGAGAGTCATGAAATTAAAGAATTTTACTAGCATGTGGAAATGAAAAGAGATAGTCATGGTCAGTTGGTAAGATAGACAGCCTTTGTAAACAGTTCTGTGCAGGGAGAGGAGGAGATCTGGAGGAAGTCTGAGTCTTGTGTTACTGTAGAATGAGTGGAGGCCTAACCCCATATTTGAATATTAAATTAGTGAGGGCAAAACCTACATAATACCAATGGAATTAGTCATGTCTAGTGGGGCATCCAATACCAGATGTCACTTTTCTGATCTTTCATGCTCAGCTCTCATAGTTTTTGGCACGTCAGAGTTCGCATCTGAGTACAATTTAAGTTGTAACAACGCAATCAGCATGGAGAACTATTTTTTGTCTTCCTCTACACTATTTTGGGAACTGAAGCTATAAAGCCTTTTAGTCTCATAATCTGGGAAGTTGGGATCCTGTTCTGAAGTCCCTTTCCTCATTCGTTGCCAGAGAAATGTGAAAGAGCCTATTCACTGTTGCCTGACAAATGTATTTTTGATATTTGATAGTGTCAGCAGCCTTATAAATAGGTTATTGCCCCTGGAAAGTTTTAATTTATGCAGTGTGAAAAGTATAGAGAATTGAGGTTATTTATTTTCTGACTTGTCAGTCTCTTGGGGGAAAACACTTACTAAAAAAATAACATAAGCTAATGAATTATTGGAAATACTTTTAAAGTTGACCTAATCTTACCTTTGATAATGAACTAAGTTGTGACAGCTCTAAGGTTCAAAATGCAGCAAGGTAAGGAAGCATAAATGTATGTATAGGAGCCCTGTGTTTGGGGAGCTTTTAGGGGAGCTTAAAAGGGAAACTAATACAGCAATTGACAAATCAACGGTCTTAGAAGGGTATCCCATGTAGCCAACAGGCAGCTCTTTTGTCATATAAAAATGTGTAATAGCACAATGTCTAAATAGCTTTTCTTCTGTCTGGAACACATCTGGAATGACATTTAAAAAATTTAAATAGATGTTACCACACTGGTTCCTAATCAAAAGAAGAATCATTCCCCACTTCCTCTCATTATAATTCTGGTGAAGGTTTTTTTTTCTATTTTTATTTTCTTTCAGAAATTTTAGATACATAGTCTGTGGAACTTTCATGTGAGAACCAGAACTCTAGCTTGTTTCCTGAGAGGGTGGCAGACTAGAAAAGAGTGCTGAGTCTGGAGTCAAGAAGGCTTGAGTTCAAATCCAACTACAGACCCATACTAGCTATGTGACCCTGGGCACACAAGCCTATTTTCCCTCTGGATACAATAATAGTATTTGCTTCCAAGGGTATTTGATTTTCATGTGTGTGGTTCTCCTTTCCATTTAATATTGTTGTCATTTTTGTGCATGTTGTTCTCCTGACTCTTCTTACTTAACTTGGCATCAGTTCAAATAGATCTATCTATGCTTGTCTGAATTCATCACATACATAATTTCTTGTAGCATAATAATATTCCCTCACATTCATTTACTGCCACTTGTTAAACAATTCCTCAATGAGTGAATATCTACTTTATTTCCAATTCATGGCTATCACAAAAAGTGCCACTATAAATATTTTAGTGGATATATGACTTTGGTGGTTATTGTCCTTTGTTCTTGAAGAGGACCAAGATGGCATCACCATAATAAAGAGAAGTTTCAATGTGTCCAACTGTGGCTGATCAGACCAAAATGACCTTGGAATGCTCCACCACAGGTTGGGCACAGATAGTCCATGTGAACTCTCCGGGTGGGTAGTAGTGATAGGCAAGTGATGAAGCAGCAGGTGCGAATTCTCTGGGAGCTGTAGTCACAACTCTGCACACAGGTGGCCCAGGTCATAGGGTCATTTATCCCTGGAAGTAGTAGTGGGATTCAGCAGTCCCCTGGGTGTCTGAGCAGCCTTTTAAGGATTACACTGCTCACCTCCTGGTGTGAGGAAGGGGGCTAAAAAAAAGGTGCCCTAAAAATTGTCTGCTTACCCCACCCTGGTCTGATTTCCACAGCAGATGGGGAATTCCACTTCACAGTCAAAACACACACAAAAAAATGTACAAAAACATCTGCAAAGATGATTGCACTCACCATCGGCACATGGACAGGTATTGCATCCAAACAGCAGCGCTGAACGAAACAAGGTTGGCAAATGAAGGCGAGATTACTGAAGTCGGAGCTGAATGCACATTTTTCTGGAGTGGCCACAGTGAAGGGGAGCGCCGTAAACCTGGCATAGGTTTTGTAATCAAAACTAATCTGGTCAGCAAGGTGGTATACCTGCTAAAAGGAGTGAATGACAGGTTCATGAAGGACACTCTCAAGGTCTCTTTCAAGAACTTTGGAATTGATTGTGTGACACGGGAGATACTGGCACAGGACCCCTCAGCCTGGTGTGCACACATCAGAAAGGGTGCTGTGCTCCATGAGCAAAGCAGAACTGAAACAGCACAAAGGAAACATAGGATACATGACTTCATCCTTCCATTTGGTATAAGCCAGTAACGGAATCTCTCATTCAAAGAGTATAGACATTTTAGTTACTTTATCTGCATCATTCCAAGTGAGTTTCCAAAATAATTGCATCATTTCATAGTTTCAAGAACAAGTATTGTGTGTCCATCATTTCATAATCCTTCCAAAATTGACTATTGCCATTTCTTATCATCTTTACCTGTTTGCAAAGTATGAGGTGAAACCTCAGCATTATTATTTGCATATTTCTCATTATTAGTAATCTGGAGCATTCTTTCATGTGATGGTGAATATTTTGCAAATCTTCTTTTGAGAATTGTTTGTCATATCCTTTGGCAACTTATCTATTAGGAAATGAATATCAATTTATATATGCATATATACGTGTGTATGTATATATATATATGGTAATGAATATAAATTTATCTATTGGGAATTGAATGTCAATATATATGAATATGTATATGTGTGTGTTTATAGGTTTATAACCTACATATACCTGCATACATATACCTACATACCTACATACATATACCTACGTATATCTACATTTATCTACATATACATATGTATATGTGTGAATACACATGTGTATATATATGTGTGTGTATATATATTTATATATATATATATATATTCATGATAGTTGATTGGGTATTGTCTTTCATTCTCAGAGAGAACCAAAATGATATTACTATGTTGAAATCACGGTATGGCACATCCAGCTGTAGCTGATCAGACCAATAAGATCTCACAAACCTCTGCTACCGGTGCACACAAATATTTCACATGAACTTTGAAGTGGAGCTGTCTCTAAATTTTTACATCTCATGTTTCTTTTGAATTACTGCAATTCTGCTTCACTCATAGAGCATAGTGCCTCCTTTGATGTGGGCATGCCACTATGGGTGATCATTTTCCAGAGTCTCCCATGTCATACAATTGATTCCAAGATTCTTCAGTGAGACCTTGAGACCTTTTTCTGACCTCCTTGTGAGTGCTTGCCTTATCAGAGTTCTCTACATAATAGTCCTTTAGGCAAATATATTTGGCATTTGAATATAGCCCATAGGAGTTGTGCTCTTTGCAGTTTAGAATGCTTGGCAATTTAGATTAAAAAAGTACATCAGTGTCCAGTACCTTATCTTGCCAGGTGATCTTCAGAATCTTCCTAAGAAAATTCAAGTGGAAGTGATTCAGTTTCTTGGCGTGGCACTGGTGACTGTCCAGATTTCGCAGGCATAAAGCAATGAGTTCAGCAAAATGGTCCTTTAGACCTTCATTTTGATAGGCAGTATAATACCTCTTCTGTTTTACACTTTCCTTCAGAACCTCCCAAACACTGAGTTAGCTCTGGCAATGTGTACATCAGCCTCATCATTTGTGTGTACATTCCTGGAAAGTAAATTGCCAAGTTAAGGGAACTTATTCTCTGCATTCAGTATTTCTCCATTTGCTGTAACCTGTGGTTTCACATAAGGATGATGTGGTACTGACTAGTGGAGAATCTCTGGGGGTTTTTTGTATGTTAATTGTTAGGTTAAAATTAGCACAAGTAGCAGAGAACTGATCCATATTTTGTTGCATCTCAAACTCAGAGGCTCCACTGAGCACATTATCTATCTATCTATCTATCTATCTATCTATCTATCTATCTATCTATCTATCTATCTATCTATCTGTCTGTCTGTCTGTCTGTCTGTCTGTCTGTCTGTCTATCTATCTAATATCTCATGGTAGTAAACCTTTATCAGAGAAACTTGATACAAAAAATATTTGTAATATTTTTGTAATTTTTTGCAATAATATTTGTAAAGTTCTTATTACAGTGCCTGGCACATAATAGTTGCTTAATAAATGCTTGTCCCACCTCTTCATCCAAACCCCAATAACAATAGTCTTTAAACTGAGCAGAAGAACATTGTATTGTTTAGACTTTCCATAGGAAGAAAATCCAATATTCCCTTCCTCTCAATGAACATTCATAATCCAAATTCTCTGTGCTATAATACATACCTAAATCAAGTGTACCTGCCTGGATAAAATGTCCCATAAATGTTCAGTACAATGACACACCTTTTAGATGGCATATACAAACAAAAAGACATCACCTCCATCCTCAAAGAATTTACAGTTTTGTTGAATAAAAAGTACAAGCATGAATTTATCAAGGAACATGGTACACTAAGCAATGTTAAATGTGAATTTTTTTAAAATTTTGATTCTTTTCAGAGATTAGATTGCACTCTAGAACAGTAAACAGCAATAATGTGCATATTGTTGGAAGGGACCTCAGAGGACATGTCAGATAAATATCGACAGAGGAGCAAATTGGCTTGTGACTTTTCCAAAGTCTTATAGGTAGTAAGTGTGAGAAGTAGGACTTAAATCCACATCCTCTTATTCTAGCTTCAATGTACTTTTCATTGTGCCAGGTGGTGGTAGGATTTGAGCTGGACTGTTAAAGGGAAGTAGTATTATTTGGATGGGTGGACAGAGAGAATGAGTTAAATTTCAGGCAAGGAAGCACAGGTATGGAGATTAAGACAAAATGAATAATCTATCAGAGAGACAGAGTGTCATATTGGATAGTCAGGTACATATTGTACCTGACCTGGATTCAAATCCTGTCTCAAACATTCTTTAGTTGTGTGATCAAAGAAAAATCACTGAAGTCTTTGAGTCTTAGTATCTCATATGTAAATGGGCATGGTAATATTACTCATCATGTTCACCAAAGAGTTGTTGTGTGGCTCAAATGAGATCATAAATGTGGAACACTATAAATTTTACCTATTTTCACTTACCTTCTGAGACCCTCAGTCTTTACATACCTATCTATATAATACAATGTTTGACATTCTTTTAAAAAAAATTTAGTTCTAAATTCTCCCATTCACTGAGAAGGCAATGTTAAATCCATTATACATGTGAAATTATGCAGAATATGTTTCTACATTAGCCATATAACCCCTAAAAGCAAGACAAATCAAGAAAATTTAAATGACATCACTATGATAAAGCCAAGTGTCAGTGTGTCCAGCTGTGGCTAATCAGACCAATACAAGCTCAGAATGTTCTACCACAGATTGGGCAGATAGTCCATGTGAACATTTGGGGTGGACACTCCTAAAGTTGTGCATCCTACATTTCATTTAAACTGTATCAATCCTGCTTTGCTCACAAAAAACAGCACCTCCTCTGATGTGGACATACCATGCAGAGTGGTTCTGTGTCAGTGTCTCCCATGTCACACAGTTAATTCCAAAGTTCTTGAGAGAGACCTTGAGAGTGTCCTTGTATCGCCTCTTCTGACCACCATGTGATTGATTGCCTGCCCTGTGCAAGTTCTCTGTAAAATACTCTTTTTGGCAAGAGTATGTTTTACATTCGAACAACATGACCAGTCCATCAAAATTGCACTCTCTGGCAGTTTAATTCAAGTAAGAACCTCTGTGTCTGATACCTTATCCTGCTAGGGGATGGGCTCTTCCCAAGACAGTTCAAATGGAAGTGACTCAGTTTCCTAACATGATGCTAGTAGACCGTCCATGTTTCATAGGCATATAATGAGGTCAGCACAACATCTCTGTAGACCTTCAGTTTGGTAGTCAGTTTAATATCTCTTCTCTTCCATACTTTCCTCCGAACACTGAGCTAGCTCTGGCAATGTGATGGTAAATTCTTCAATTAGAAAAGGCTACAAGTCAATTCCAAAGTGGAGGGAGTGTTGGTGCATGATTTTCTATTTGCAGACGATTGTGCACTCCATGCAGCCTCTGAAGCTGAGAGGCAACAAAGTCTGGATCAATTCTCTGCTGCCTGTGCTAATTTTGACCTAGCAATTAACACCAAGAAAACACAGATGCTCCATCAGCCACCACCACACCATCCATATGTAGAACCATCAGTTACAGCAAATGGAGAAGGTTTGAATGCTGTGGATAAGTTCACTTACCTTAGTAGTGTACTTTCCAGGACTGTACACATTGATAATGAGGTTGGCTCATGCATATATATATATATATATATATATATATATATATATATATATATATATATATATATATACACACACACACATATATACATATATATGTATATATATACACACACATATTACTTTATACACATACTTTTTTAAAAATTTCTTTGTGGTACAGATCTAGTAGTGATATTGCTGAGTCAAAATGTACTCTCTGTTTCATTGACCTTTGGGCACAGTTTCAAAATATTCTCTAGGTTGGTTGGACAAGTCCATAACTCTGTCAACAGCAGTTCATTAGTGTACCTATTTTTCCTCATCCCTTCCAGCATTTGTCATTTCTGATAGGTGTAAGGTGGTTCCTCAGGGTGGTTTTTATTTGCATTTCTCTAATCAATATTGATTTATATAATTTTATCATATCACTAGAGACAGTTCTGATTTTTTTTTCTTCTGAAAACTACCTGTTCATCTCCCTTGACAGTTTATCAGTTGGGGAATGAAAACTTCAGTCTTGAAATTACCTCATGATTGGCTTTTCTTTAGTTTAAAAAGAAAAAATAAATTCTGATCTCCCAGAGAATTTTAGGACTTTCTGTTTCTCTGTGCCTTTCAGTCTATCTCCTTTTTTGGTCTCTCTGTCTCTGTCTCTGTGTCTGTCTCTGTCTCTCTGCCTCTGACTATGTCTCTGTATCTGTCTCTTTTCCTCTTTGTTTTTGTTCTTGTCTGTCTCTGTCTTCCTTTTTCTCTCTCTCCATGTGTCTGTTTCTCAGCCTCTGCCTCAGTCTCTCCTGTGAAAGGCTTCATCTGATTAGGAGTGTCAAATACAAATGCAACTAGCTCTACCAAGCTGTTTATTCACCCACTCAACTTGTAAATCTAATCCACTACAAATCTTCAGAACCTACATGAGTTCTAGAGCTATTCTAGGAGTATGGGTCATACTTAGGTTCTTATTCTAATATGAAGAAATCTTAGAAAATGCACTTTAGTTTTTAAACTATAAGACCTACTTGAGCTGAACAGTAAGAGAATTTTAGAGAGGAGTAGGAGAAATTGGGAAAGTCAACTTTTGATCCACTTAGCAAAGAAGTAATTGAGTCCTGAATTTGGAAATCACCTGTAAATATATCTCAACTTTTTCCCCTTTGGGAATTTATTCATGATTTGTTCAATTTCTTTCCTTGACATTGGGTATTTAAATTCTCCATTTCTTGTTCCACTAAGCTGGGATTTTTATATATTAAAAAAATGCTCATCTACTATAGTTTATTAAGCAGGTAGGCTATATGGTCAGTCTTATGGTCCAGGAAATCACTTTGGGAGCTCAGCAGAGGATAAATTGGAAGGAGGAAATGTTCGAATTGGACAAACCAATTGGAAGGTTACTTCAATAGTGTAAGTGAAAAGTGATGGGAGCATGAAAGAAGGTGATGGTTCTCTGTGTGCAGAAAAAGAGACATATGATCAGTGTTATGGAGGTAGAAACAAGGTTTTAGCTAGATTTCAGTTCATAATTTTTAACCTCTTGTAATTGCTTAAAAGTATTTATTTTAAGATTCCTTTTAACTTCTGTGCTTGCGATTAAAGTATCTAATGAGTTTTGTTCTTTAAATCAGTAATGTGCAAAAGTTGTTTTATAAAAGTTGCATATTTTTTCCCTGTAGAATTTACTCAGTCTTGGAATTTGTTATTCTTGCCTATGAATCTTTATATTTTGTCCTTAAAAATAAAATTTTCCTAGATTTTCTATTCATTAAAGGATTATTACCAAGTCACCTGTGTTTCTGACTAGTTCTTTGGTATTTGAATTCTCTCCTTCTGGGTTTTTTATTCTCTTCTGTCTTCCATTCTTTCTCCTCCTCCTCCTCCTCCTCCTTCTTGTTCTTCAGAGGTCTGTATTTTAACTATCACATTTCTGGGATTTTAGATTTTGAGGTTTGTTTTAGGAGGTGAGGTTGATTTTATTTTCACTTTGTCCTCTTGTTCTAGTATATCTGAGCAATTCCCTTTTATAATATCCCGAACCATTTTTAATTGCATCAGTGTTCCTTTATTTTGGTTATGGTTTCAGAAAGTCAGATAAATCTTGAATAGCTCTCCTTAACCTCTTTTTTGGTAGCATATACTTTATATTTCTTCTGTTTTTAAAGTCCTTTCTTCTAAAATTTCTTGTCAGCTCTTGCAGTTATTGAATTCTATTTGGTTTATTCTAATTTTCAGGGAGCCTATTACTTGGACAAAGTTTTCTACCTCTTTATTCTCATTCCAATTCTTCCTTTAGTTTTCATTTCACTTATAATTTCTAATTTCATTTTCATCTGTTGTTGCTTCATTTTTCCCAGGTCCTCTTGCAATCCTTGTGACCAAGCTATTTCTCTCCCTAACACCTACCCCATCTTTGCTTGTACTTGTAGAGTTCCTCTCTGCATCTGGATTTAACTTTTGCCTGTATCTTGACCCATAATATTTCTTCATAGTGTTTGGAGTCTTTTTGTGTTTACTTAAGGGAGTAACCAGTTCCTGATCAGAGATTTTTGTCCCAGGTTCATATTCATCTCCCTCTCATACTTTTGGATATGGAAGTTGTGGCCTGTTTAGCCCTGATCTCAATTTCCTAGCCTCTTGACCCTGACCTCTATTTTTCCTGATGTGTCTACGTTTAGAGTTCTGATGTGCTTCGATGTCTTTGATCATAGCACAGTAAGGTATCCTCATCCCAGAAGCTGCTATGTGTTTCTGTCCCTGTTATGGTCTCCACAATCTGGGAACAGTTGCCTGTTGGGCTGGGCTCCCATTAGCTTTTCTAGCAGGATATTTCTCCTAGTGTTCATGACTTCTGGCTTGCCTTTTTATATACTTCTTAACTGAATACAAGAACCTACTGTTCTGTTTTCTTTCTCTTTGAATTTCTCAGTCATTATTTGATGCCTTTCTTAAGATGGCTGCTAGAATAAAGGTAGAGGAACTGGACTCCTCTATGGTCTTCCATGAAATTTTAAAAAGGGTCTTCATATATGAAAATATTATAACCCTTTGGATGACTGACTGACAGGTATAGACCTTTTTTAAAAGTGGTAAGAGCAGGAAGTTCTACATTGTTGTTTGCTTTCTATATCTTGTAATAAGGTAAGAAATTAACAAGTTTTCATGGTGTCAAACTTTTTTTGATAGAAATGAAATTTACATGTGATTTTCACCTCAATGTCTGTGTTATACTAAAAGAGATGAGAACACATATATTGCATAAGAGAAATTTTGACCTGTTGTTATAATGAGGGAAATTTGCTTGTGGCATCATAATTAGCTGCTGAAGAGGTAACCGGCTTTTTTTTTTTTTTTACCACTTCAATGTAATAGTTCCAGGGGAAATAAAATATTAATGAAGCACAAACAAGACTAAACCAAAAATTTTGAAAATATTTAGATATTCTTTTCAATTTCCCTGCCTTTTTTTCCCCTCTTATCTTACAATATGTAGGTTTTTCTAGGAGCCCAGAAATTTACTCGGGAAAGAAGACAAACTTGGAAAATAAGTACTTCTTTTTTTCTCCAGGTTCAAGATTTTCAAGGCTGAAATCTTTGGTAGATTTATTCTGGGAGGCCTAAATTATTCTAGGTCAGGGATTTTTTGACATCAGGTGATCTGAGAACTTCAATGTGAAAAAAATGTATTTTTAGTAGTCTCTATTTGAAATTTACCATTTCCTTCAATTATAAATTTAAAAAAAAACTTTTCTTAAGGGATAAACTAGATTATAAGGGATACATAGGTCTAATGCTTAATGACTCAAAAAGATTAATAATCCCTTTTGGAGGATAATGGTCAAATTCATTCCTTCATTCACTTGACAGGACTAGCACTACAAGTAGAGGACAACACCAGGAAGGAGACATTGGTAAGAAAGAAAGAAGAGAAAGAAAAAGAAAGAATGAAAGAAAAAAAGAAAGGAAGAAAGGAAAGAAAGAAAGAGAGGGAGGGAGGAAAGAAGGAAGGAAGGAAGGAAGGAAGGAAGGAAGGAAGGAAGGAAGGAAGGAAGGAAGGAAGGAAGGAAGGAAGGAAGGAAGGAAGGAAGGAAGGAAGGAAAGAAGCATATATTCTAATGAAAGAAGATAATGGGGAAAAAAATCAGCTTTTATATAGTGTCTACTATGTTCCAAGCACTACACTGCGTGCTTTATAAACATTATTTCATTTGATCCTCGCAACAATTCTGTGAGGTAGGTGTTATTACCATCCACATTTCAAAGAAACTGAAGCAAATAGAGTTTAAGTGATTTTTCTGTCACATAACTAATGTCTGAGGTCAACTTGGACTCAAGTTTGGCACACCAGGTCTAGTATTTTATCCATTGAAACAAACAGTTGCCCCATGTAGTCTCTAGAAGTGATAAAAATGTAGGTAAGACATGATCTCTCCCATGAGGGAATTTGTAAACCAGGTCAGACAAGACAAGAAACCTAAGTCAAAGGGGCAAGGAAGGAGATGGGCGAAGGAAATGAGAAAGAAGAGGAGAGCAAAGAGAGAGGGGAAACAGAGCCCACCCCCCCATCTTTCATGATTCAAGTCCAGCATGAACACGATAAGGTAACTAAGGATGGGAGCAGGATCACTGGTCTGCCTTTGTCTAAATGTCAACCATCATATTAAGACTCAAAGTTTGGGCATATAAGCTGGTACAATCAGTGTCTTAAAACTTTATTCCAAGATGGAAAAAAAATGTTTCCATTGAGCAAGTTCCCAGGCAGAGCAACCCATATATCCATGACTTTAAAGCTTGACCGCATATGTCCCTAAGTGAATAAAAAGCAGAAACCATTAACTATCAAAGTATAAAGATGTCTTGGATGCTTATTAATTCCTTGCAATTTAGTCTTCATATGTTTTGGTTAATTCTAAAATAACATCCACATATTTCAGGCATCAATTCACATCAACTTTAGTTTTTCTTGGGGGAATGACACTCTTGCTAGGTTACAACTGAAATAAAATCAACTCTAGGTGACACCCTGAATCATAAAATGTCTCTAACTGGCTGCCTCGTGCTTACAAATATTTTGATTGCATTTATTTGAATTCCATAAAATGTAATGAGGTCCTCAGCCTCTGGCAAGGTTGTCACAGGATTTAATTTGTGCCAGTCTACTAAAGGGACAAAATGTTCTCAGGAGAAACTTAGCTGTACCCTACAAACACAGAAGTCCTTATTGACAGCACCAGACCCGGGTGTAGGGTGTGGATAAACCTTCTTTACAAATCAGAATTTTGTCCAGGTAACCAGATAGAGTTTGGAGATCTATTCAAAGAATTTCCTTGTTTGAACATATAACTAAATGGTTCCTAGACCTCAGTTTTTGATGAAATATCAATATTATCCTTAGGCCATTTTCAGCAAAGCAACATAGACTATTGCCCAGAAAATTAAGTGGGAGAAGCTTTCCATATTAGAGAATTCAATGAAAAAGTGAGTACTGGAAATTCATTTTAATATACTTTTCATTGGTTAGTACTCGACCTCCCACCATCATGAGAACTAGAAAAACTGAGAGCGTTTTCAACTAGCAAATGGGATATGGAATTTTTTTCTTCCTGAAAAGTCAGGATTATGTGACCTTATAAATTGGTCTCATTACCGAGCCACTGACAGACAGACATGCTGGTTGCTGCCAGTGGGCATATGGGCTGAAGGTTGGGGAGGAGGGGACAACAGATGGATCTGGGAAGTGGAGTGATGGACAGGTCTCTCACAAGGAGACCAGCTGGTAGGGAGGAGGTCATGTCTGTTGCCGAAAAGCTGAGAGAGATAAGGGTGTCAGCAGCAGGAAAGGTGACATCCATCAATCAGCTTCTTCATTAAGGCAAGAATGAGCATTATGGGTTCAAGAGTGGAAGAAGGAGGCCAGTCATCCCATATCCCACAGGTGGAAACTCTAAAGGAGCTTATCTTTTACATTTCTGAACAGGAAGGAGGAATAATATGCCCTTAATGCACTACCCCTAGAGCTGGGTAATCATTTTTGCTCACAAGAATTTCTAATGAAAATGACTTACTTCTACTTTGACATTGTAATAATCTAAAGAATATTTTCAAGACTCTCACTCCAGTATAAACATGTTCCACATGAATCTCATACTGTATAATGTAATAAAAGAGTATCACTCCACTCAAGGTCAGATCAAAGCCCATTCAGCCTAGCTACTTGCCTCTAATAGTTGTGCCAAAGGATGCTTTCAGAAGACCCTTTATTATGTCAAATTCAGTATCTCAGGTACACACACACACACACACACACACACACACACACAGATATACGTATCTATTACACATATACCTTGAAAGGATTGCTACCTCAAACAACAGTTGAATTCTACAATAATTCAATTAATATTTATTAAGCAACTCCTTCCTACAGAACACTGTCCTAGGAAAGTTGCAAAACTTAGATGGCACTTGGTCTCTCTTCAGTGGCCTTACAGTTAGGTAAGAGTAATTATAATGCAAGATACATGCATTATAGAAACACTGCTAAAATGCTATTAGATCTCTAAAGTAGGAAAGATAATTAGCAACTGGGGAAATTGAGGGTAGTGCTATATAGGAAGGGGCATTTGAACTAAAGTTTGAGAGCTGAGTAAAGTTTCAACAGACGGAGTCAAAGAGGTGGAAGAATTTTCAGACATAGAAAAAAGCATGAGTTTCAGGGCCAACAAACTCTTGCCATTTCTTTAATGTCTTTCTATGAAATCTTGACTACCTGCTACTTGATGGCTTTCCATATTCCTCCCCTTCCCTAGCTTCTAGTGTCTTTCTCTTCAAGCTTTCTTTTTATTATACGTATATATGTGTACACACACATACACACATATATGTAATGTCTGTCTCTCAGTCTCTGTGTCTGTGTGTTTTCTGTCTTCACCCTTTAGAATATAAATTCCTGAAGTCAAAGACCATTCACTTTTTGTGTGTGTATTCCCAACAACTGTTACCATGCCTAGAAGACAGCAGGTGTTTACTGACTGCTTAACCAATTGATCTATCTTTTCATATTGATGTTTGGACTGTAGAATAAACACAGTTTCTCATATGCAACTAATGTAACATTGAATGATTGTAGATGAGTCATAATTGGCCACTCCATTGTTTCAGGATGGTAGATAAATCTTACATTGTTGAAAGTAATTTAACAATTTAGGGATTCCAAGGGATGTGGGTGAAAGAGGCAATGTGTGTTGGAGTAGGAAGAATACCAAATTTTTAATGAGAGGATATGGGTCTGAAAATTGCCTCTTCTACTTACTGTTATTTAAAATCCTGAGCTTCAGTTTCTTTATCTGTAAGAGCAGAGAATTGAACTAGGTGATAGCTAAGATTTCTTCAAGCTATAAATCTTTAATCCTATAATTATGACTTTTTTCTTAAAGCAAGCAGAGTACTTGGTTAAATCTACGCTTGTTGTTTGTAATCTCTTCTTGTAGTTCTTTCTTTTCTGACTTTCACAGTGAGAGTAGGCTCCATTTATAATTCTAAAATTATTCACTTTTGTATTTAGTTTTCTAAAATACTGAAGAAGAAAAAAATATATCAGCAGAAGAATGTGATATTTTTGATGCCCAAATCATCATTTTTAGTACTAAATGGGCACATGCTGAAACATGCTTTATCAAGAATGAGAAGATACATTTACTCTCCCAGATATTAACATCTGAACTTCCATTTACATCTGTTACATGTGTTATCACAACAGATGTCATCAGCTGGAGCATGCCAGTGCTTTTAGAAAACAAAATTGAAAATAGTTGACTCTAAGAAAATGTGTCAAAAAGATTACATAAATGTTTTAGTCCTGTTTCCTGCTCTGTTAACAAAATATTGGTCTTAATGATCTGATCAAATCAGTTGTCCCCCATCTCTATTTTCATTTTCCCTTTCATCGTCATGTGAAATGGAGAACTATACTCAGTGGATGTATGGTAGTAATTTTTTCACCTCACTCTTCTCTCATTGCTGAATTAAATTCAATGTTGGGTTTCTTTTGCATAGAAAATCTCAGTAGCACTGTAGAGTGAAAGTCTATTTATATATCTTCTCCAAAAATCCCATGGGTGTGTAAAGGAAGACAAGACTTGAATTTATTGGGATGAAAGTGACTACCAGGAATAATAAAATTTTGAAAATGCAAGTGAAAATGGCATGTCCATGTTTGATAATATGTTCCATTTGTTATCTAAGGGAGATCAGACATATTTTTGACCTGACTCATTTGGGGAAAACTTATGCACCTGAAGTCTACAAGTATAAGGAGAAAGAAGCAACACTAAGTGGTACGTGATCTGAAAAAGAGCTGGGAAAACCCAATACAAGTCTATAATGTGATATGACATCTCAAACTTAACACAATCTAAGCTTCCATTAAAGAGATTTAGGGTCAAAATTGAACAGGTTTCTTTTTTCATTCATTCTCAGAGGGCAGAAGTAAGAACAATGAATGGAAGTTTCAAAGATAGTACTAAGCTTACTACAGTAGAATACTTCCTAATAATTAGAACATTACAAAAGTGGAATGGGACACCTCAAGTGGCAGTAGATAATTCTCCTCACTTTTCCCCTCTCTAATCTATTTTCTTGGGTTTTTTTTTCTTATTTAAAAGATAAACTCCTTGAAGGCAGGGACGATCATTCTTTTTACTTATACTCTGAGCACTGTACTTGGCACTTTATAAGTGGCATTTAATAAATACTTGTGCCATACTTTGACTTTCCTTTCACTAGATATCTACAAACAAGGGAAGAATGGCCAGCTATTGGAAATATAGAGAGGATTCTTATTGAGGTATGGAAGGTTCTGTAAGTCTATAAAACAGCTTCCCTGTTATAATTCAATAAATTGATTAATTTAGTACTTTTTAATTGACAGTCTAAATTAACCATAAAACACATCCAGGCTTTTAGGAACGTTGACAATTTTTTAAAAATACCAAATATCACAGGAAATTTATTTTGAAGAGTGCACACAATGAAAAGGGAACCAAACCAGTAATTAGGACATCTGATTTTGATTCTCATCACTGAATAACTAGTTATATGATCATGCACAAGTAACTTTACCTTTCAGGGCCTCAGTTTCCTAATCTGTAAAATAAGGATAATAATATTTGTATTATCTACCTACCTCATTCATCTATTCATTCATTCAACAAACACTTAAACCCCAGCTATGTACCAAGCTCTGGGCTAACTTCTAGTAATACCAAAATAAACCAATCCTTATCCTCCAATAGCTTATATCCTATTGGGGAGGGAACAGGCATGTATGAATAAAAAAAATAAATATAGAAAGCACAAACAAAATAATTGCATGTGAGCACTAGCAACTGAAAGGGTTCGACATAGTATATAACTCTTAAAAGCACTGAACACATGAATTATTACTATTTATAGCATTAAGTTAGAGAGAAATACAACATATGGAAAACAATTTATGTCCTTGGGACTACACACCATGCAAATTTCCCATCTTATACCCTCTATATAGACACAGCTAGGTTTCATAGGTAGAGTGTGTATCCTTAAATTTTCACTTTCTTTGCCTTGTAAGTCAGAGTGAAAAATTAGACACACACAAGAGGGACCTTAAGGAAGCAAGTACAATCTATTTTCATCATCTGTAAAATAGAACTGGCCTATATAATCTACATTACAGAGACAATTAATTTTCAGATGGCAAAACCAAGTACCAGATGCTAGAGTGAGAGATTGGTAATCTATGAATTTAGAATAGGATGCCCTAAAGATATTTTCTAAATGATCTAAATTGTTCCCAAATGTAGTCATCAAAACCAGTTGAATTTAGTGCCCACTTTTTGGTTTCATTTTGGCCTCTAACTGTAAACCTGCAATAGCCTTTGGGCAGTGAAACCTCTGCTTATACAGTATCAATGATCTTAGATATATTTTTTCTCAATACTTGAAAAAATTTCATGTGGATATAAAGGTACACATATTGTCATAGAAGTTAGATGCCTATTCATATAAAAATGAGTGGGCCTTAAGTTTTCTCACTCTATTCCTCTTATTGTTTCAATGATATCTTGACCATTCAGTTTTTAATTTAGTCCAAGATAAAAGAAATCAATAAAAAGAGATCTGATCTAGATTATTTTTTTTAAAAAGCCTTATTTATGTTAAATTTGTAAAAGTTCATAGGAAAATGAGGAAATGGTGAATTTGACTATGGAGGAGTGAATTCAACCACAAGCTGGGTTCTTTGACTATCTTGAATTATTTTTCAAATGTTTTGGGTTTGGCAAGAGCCAAAATACTTTTTGCCAAGTCCCTTTCCCCTTAATTTTTAAACTCATATGTGCTTCAAGGGAAATTTAATCCACATGTTTCTGATACATTTGCACTTAACTTGTCAAAATGTTTGTAAGCACAAGTCTCTATCTCTTTTTTCTTAATTCCTTCCCAATTCTCTATTCCCTTTCCTATTCTCTACCTTTCCCTTCCCAATCCTCTACCTTTCCCTTATCCTTTCCTTTCCATTCCATTTCTTTCTATTCCCTTTATTCCTTCTGTTCCTTTCCTTTCCCTATTCTTTTCCCTTCCCTTCCCTTTCCTTCTTTACTCCTTTTCTTAATCTTTTTTTGTTCTTACTCTATCTTCCCTTATGTAACCTAGTCCCTTTCTTACCCTTCCTTTTTTCTTATTTTCTTTCCTTCCCTTTCCTTCTTTTCCAAAGTTTAGTTGTTTTGCCCAATAAGCTAAGTATGAACCACCCCAAATTTGTTTGATTTCCAATTTGGAAATTGAGGAAGAAATTGTTGACAAAAACTCAGTTAAAGTTGATAAAAACTCACTTGTTTTGGAGAAAGGAGGAGAAATTTAAAGGACAGCATAATTAAATTTATCATTCTGATTTAAACTTTTAGATACTTGATATATTATTTTGCCTTAATCATACATGACACACACACATATGCATACATATATATACATATTTATGAATATGTTTATAAACGTTTAAAAATACCCTAATAGAAGAGCCATAGTGAATGAAGATGTAACAAAATTGTGTTTCTTTAAACTAGTTTAATTTAGAGAGTGCAGACCAGGAGGGCAGTGACCAAAATATTCCCAGAATCATACCTCCAAAACTAGCTATGAAAATGGCAAAATGAAAAAGTCTAGGGCTTAGGATAGGGCCTCCCAACCCTAGGTGAGCTAAAACAACATCCAAAATCAAGAAATAGACTGGAAAAAATAAGTAAATAACAACAATAACAAAACACTTGACCATAAAAAGCTACTAAAGTGGCAAGGAAGACAAAGAAATAGACTCAAAAATTATGAAAATAGCTAGCAGCAAAACCTTAACGAAAAGTGCTAATTTGACCCAAGCTTAACAAGAATTCCTGGAAGAAAAAGATGAATGGTAAAGGAAAACTTGGTAAAAGAAATGAGCCTGATGTAAGAAAATTGTGGAAAAAAAAATTAACAGCTTGGTAAAAAAAAAAAAAAGGCACAAAAGATACAGGAGAAAAGAACTGCTTAAAAAAATCAGAATTGGCCTAATGGAAAAGTAGATACAAAAATTCAATGAAGATAAGATGTTAAAAAGCAGAATTTTCCAAATGAAAAAAAGAGATGTGAAAGTCCACTGATTAGCCAAGTGAAAGTTAACAATTAGCATAAGACATCAAGAAACAATAAACCACAGTTAAAGGGATTGAAAAAAAAAGAAAAACTGGAATATCTCATCAGAAAAATAACTGACATGGAAAACAGGTCAAGGGGATATATAATTGAAAATTTCTGATCAGAGAAGGAGCCTAGACATTATGTTTTAAGAGATTGTGAAAGAAAACTGCTCTATTATCTTAAATCCAAAGGGTAAAATAGAAATTGAAAGAATCTACCAATAACCTTCTGAAAGAAATGTGGAAATAAAAAATTCTCAGGATCCTTTTAGCCAAATTCCAGATCTCCTGGATCAAGGTGAAAATACTGCAAGCAGACAGAAAGAAATCATTCAAATATTGTGGAGCCACAATTGGGATCACACAGGATTCAACAGCTTCATTGTTAAAGGAGTAGAGGAATTGGGGTATGACTTTCTGCAAGGTGAAGGAGGTAGAATTACAACCAAGAACAAACTATCCAAAAAAATAACGAGTACAATTCTTTAGGAAAAAATGGATATTTATGAAATTGAGTACTTTCAAGCATTCCTGAAGAAAAGACCAAAGAAGAACGGAAAATTTGACTTTCAAATATGAGACTCAAGAGAAGCATAAAAAGGTAAACACGAAAGTGTAATCACAAGGGACTCAATAAAGTTAAACTATTTACATTCCTGTATGGGAAGATGATACATGTAACCCCTCTGAATTTTATCATTATTAGGGCAGTTTGGAGGAGTCTACACGGACAGAAGACATGAGTGTGATTTTATTATGCTGGAATGATTTTTTTTAATTGAAGAGATGATAAAGAAGGATGTCCTGGGAGAAGGTGGAAAACCGAGGTAGAATGGAGAAAATTTTCTCACATAAAAGAGGCTTTCAAGGAAGAGCTTTTATAAGTGAAGAGAAAAATAGAGGAGTGGTGGTGGCAGGCAATACTTGAATTTCACTGTTATCAAAATTGGTTCAAAGAAAGAGGAATATAGATAGATTAGATAGAGATAGAGATACACACACACGCACACACACATTCAATTTTGTATAGAAATCTATCTTACCCAATAGGGAAATAAGACGGGAAGAAAATTACAGATGAGAAGGGGAGTAATAAAAGGAAGGTAGATTAAGGGTGGAAGAGATCAGAAACCAAACAGACTTTTGAGGAGGGCTAGGATAGAGAGAGAAGGCTAACCAGAAGAAAATAGCAAGGAAGAAAATGGGAACAGAGAGATCACGCATGAAATGGAAATAGATAACAGAATGGATTAGAAACCAGAATCCAACAATATGTTGTTTACAAGAGACACACTTGAAACAGAAAGTCAGACACAGTTAAAATAAAGAACTGGAGCAGACTATGTTATGCTTCCAGCTGCAGTAAAAAAAAAAAAAAAAAAAAAAAAAAAAGGTAAGGTTAACAATTTTGATCTCAAGCAAAGCAAAAGAGCAAAAATAAATGTAATTAAAATAGATAATCAAGGAAATTATATTTTGATAAGAGGTATCATAGTCAATTAAGTCAAAAAATTTTTTCAGCATATTTCATAAAGGTCTAATTTCTCAATTAAATAGAGAACTGAGTCAAATTTATAAAAATAAAAACAATTCTCTAATTGATAAATGGTCAAAGAATAAGAACAGGTAGTTTTTAGAAGACACCAAAACATTTATAGTTATTGATTAGAGAAAAGCAAATTAAAACAACCCTGTGGTACTACCTTACAACTATCAGAAATGACAAAAGCTGGAGGAAATGAGGAAAAATAGGTAACACTGATAAACTCCTAGTGGAATTGTGAATTGATTCAACCATTCTGGAGAATAACTATGCCCAAAGGCCCATCAAACTTTTGTTTGACCCAGCAATACCACTAATAGTTTCATATCCCAAAGAGATCAAAGAAAAAGGAAAAGGACCAATATGTACAAAAATATTCCTAGCAACTCTTCATGTTGTAGCACAGAATTGGAAATTGAAGTGATTATTCATCCATTGGGGAATGGCTGAACCAGTTAAGGCATTTGATTGTGATAAAGTACTATTATGCTATAAGAAATGACTAGGAAGGTAGTTTCAGAAAGAAAAAAAAACATTGCAAGACTTTTATGAACTAATGTAAAGTGAAGTGAGAAGAACAGGAAGATCATTGTGCAGAGTAATAATAATGTTGTAATGATCAACTAGGGAAGACTGGGCTATTCTGATCAATACAATAATCCAAGACAATTACAAATCAAGATGAAAAACACCTATTCACTTTCAAACAGAGAAATGATGAATTCTGAATGCAAGTTGAAGTATTATTTTCTCACTTTATTTTTTTTTGCTTTTATGGTGATATGGCTAATATGAAAATATGTTTTGCATGATTTCAACACATATAATTAATTGATATAGTTTTGCTTGTCTTTCTCAGTGAGTGAGGAAGGGGTGGAAGGAAAGGAGAGCATTTGGAACTCAGAATTAAAAGGGAACGATTGTTCAAAATAAAAAAAAATATCTTTTTTTAAAAGTAAAAAATTGTAAACTAATTTATTTTAAAATTAAACATATAAGTGGGAACTTAATACTTTGCAATAAAAAAGAAAACATTTTCTCAAGTTTCATGAATTTAAATGCCTTTGTTAATGCCTATCAAACTCTCCAGTTATTAGGTAAATTCTTTGACATGACAAACCTAAATCTCTCATTCTCCAAAACAAAAACCTGCAAACTAGAACATGAATAGTGACCATGAGACAAACAAGACATCCAGAGGAAAAAAAGAAAAAGGAAAAAAAATACAATTCCCTGTTTTTTAAGTATGACTCTAATTTCCCTTGGCTCACAAGAATCTTTATGTCATGTTAAATTTTTTTGTTTTCACAAAACCAAGTTAAAGCGAAACTTCAAAATTCTGACAAATTTGGTAAAAATGTCTTCTTGGGAACCTTAAGAACTAGATTAAAAAAAAATACTTAACAATAGCTACTCCCATCCGGATCTCTAGGAAAGTGATAATTCTACACATTTCCTAGTTTATCAAGAGATCAAACCTTTTGGCCCAGTTATTGTCAAGTACCTTGTAAAACACAATCTGTTGTGTTAATTAGTTATGTAAACACATCTCTCACTTCTGGAGACAAAGCAGAACTGGACAACTGGGTAGGTGAGAAGCGATCAAAGCCCTCCTGTAATAAATTGTTATGGTAATTAGCGTTGGGCTTGCAGTTCACCTCCAGGGGGGCTTTAAACTAGAATTGGGAAAACTTGGGAAATCTTGCTGTATTGAACAACAAAGCTTATGAAAAACAAGTCCTACAAAGCTCTGACAACTAGCTAAAAGTCAGCAGTGTAGGATCACAGGGGGAGAATGACAAGGAGAAAGACCTGTTTAGAAGATCTTCTCTAATTGGATCTTAAGAGCAAGTATTGAAAAAGGCTGTATCTCTATTCCACTGTCAGGAAACTAGGTGCTGAAATCTCCACTAGCTCCTTTTGGGTACTTTTCAGAAACCTCAAGAACCAAACTGTGACAAAAGTAGTTTCTAATACATATTATTTTCCTTAGTGTTTTACTATTTTTCTTAGATATCTTCAAACTACCTGAACGTTGCCTTCATTCCTTTGCATTTGTACTAAATAAACTAAAGCGGCACCGTTGGTCCACACACTAAGCCCACGAGCTCTGTGGTCAGAGGCCCTGGATTCATATCCCAAGGCTGCCCCTGGCCACAAGTGTGACTTGGGCAAGCCTTTTAACTTTCCACATTTATAATATTAGAAGATTGAACTAAATAGCCTCTAAGGTCTCTTCTAGCTCTAAATCTATGATTCTACTAGGCCTTTACCCCCTAAGATTCTTAAAACAACTTCCTACAATTGCCTATACTTATATCGTGTTTGTAATATATAGGCAGAGCCAGACATTTATATCCCCAAATTCCTATACTGAGACAGATAGGTATTGTGTTACCTACTTCAAATTCTAAAGAATGTGTGGTAGAGGTGGCCTAGTCCTAGATGTGGATCTAGGATTTGGCTTGGTAGGCTATTTTGCATTCAGGATCATCTAGTTTTGTTCCGATAGTACCTTAATAAAGCTGATGTAGAGCCTAGAAAAGTTAGTGAAACTGTGTACAGGTAAACTAAGGATCCACTGAAAACAATATAATTCATGGTTGCTAAAGTGGAAAGAGGAGGCCAAATTTTTTTTGTTTCTTACGTTTTCTTCTTTTTAAATAATTCCCTCTGCTCTCATTAATGATTCCCTGTTTCCCCTTCAATTTGACAAACTATTTCTTTGAGTTGGACCAACGATACAGATTTTTCCAAGTTTGTCATTTTAACTACAGCATCATGGGAAGTTGTTTCTAATAAATCCCTATGATTCATTCATTCATTCAGCTGGCAAATATTTATGTGTGCCTAATGCCATTCATTCATGCAATGATCAAATACTTAGGTGTGTCATTCAATCAGAAAATATTTATGAGTGTCCACTACTTGCTAGTAGGCACTACAGGGAAATATATAAGAAAAATACATAAGAAATGTTTCCATTATTAGTCTCTTTGCCAGGATTCCAGCTTCTAGGTGATATGTCTGCTGCCCCTTCATTTTTCATAATAATTAATGTAAGGAACACAACACCTGTTCCACTCCCTTGCCTGGTAGGAATTAATGTGTGGCAAGGGAAGATTTGCATGGAAAAGTCATCTGTATCTATCAAAGAAAAGTCACATTACCTCTGAGGTAGGGAGAGGTGAAGAAGGGCGAGGAGGATAACCTAGCTTTCAAGACTTTCGATTTAGTGGGGAAATGTGTCTCACCTTGAGGGTCTGGGTTGGTGAGGAGAAAAGAGAAAAAAAATGGTGCAGGTAATCTAATTTTGTGGAGATTTCTGTTGGATGTCTGTTCTCTCCCTTATTGTGGAATCCCTCTCAGGCCTCAGTGAAAGTCATTAAAAAAACATTATGCCCACACCCTGGCTGTTAAGATCATAACTGCTTCAGTCTATGTTAATGTTGTTTTCATCCGGGCTTCTAGGGCACACAATAAGGCTTTCAGAGATTCCTCAGTTTGCTTAGGAATTGTCAATCCATGGTGATTTGAGCAATGAACCTGAAAAAAATGCGCAGCATAGAAATAATTACCTCACTCTGTCTAATCAGCCTGACAGAAGGAAAGGTTCATCTTTCATAAATGATACGCGTGTGTAGATGGGTTCACGTCCACACTCTCATACACATGCACAGATATATTCGCAGGAAAATGTTGATCTTAAAACAGCATGTAGGTGCTGTTGGTTCCAATTACAATCAATATCTGTCCTGATTTGTGCCTCTTGTCTCTATGACAGCAAGGGGGCTGACTAAGGGGATACATCTGCTCTGCTCTCCCAAAGGGGCTCAGAACAAGTGAATGACCTGCAGTGTTTATTATTAAGTTTTCAAAGAGAAAGTTGTTTTGGTCTAATTGAAGCAATAATATGAGTGAGGTTATTTCTGGTCAGTTCCCTGCTGTTTTCACTCTGGAGAATACATTCCAGGTGTTAGCTGTGTGGCTCTCTAGCACAGGCTGGACTTTTCCTTGTATTTAGGCATGTTGGTGCCAGCAGACTAATAAAGTATAGTTATGAGCAAAGGCCAGTTTGGACCATTCTGAGATGCTTCTTTAGTTTGTCCTATAGGAAACCAGATGGTTAATGACTACATTCATTTTCAAAGGATCCATTCTCTATGGAAAAAAAAGAAAAGTAATGTGATTTTACAAATCTCTAATACAATTCTCTGTCTCCTCCCTAATTTTTTACTAAATTTCCCATTCTTCTAAGTCTTTAATATGCCATAAAAGCAACTATAATGTAGTTATAGTTTAATTCACTTTAATTCCTTTGAAAATTCAATTTTATTCAACTAGCATTTATTAAACACCTACCATGTACCAAAGGGTGTAGTCATAACTGGGAATACAAAGACAAAAGCAGAATAGTTCCTGTCCTCGAGGAGCTTACATTTTGCATTGCTATGAATTTTTTTTCCCAAAGACTATTTATGGATTTCATCTTGGAGGTTGGGATTTGGTAGGGCTGTGTCTAAGATTATAGATCCCAGGACAGAGATTCAGGGCTTGAAGTAATTCTTGAGACTACATTGTCCAGTTCCTTAATATTATAATTGAGAAGCTTGGGGACCACTTGACTCCCAGAGCATCTGAGGGTCAGTGACTAGTCCAGGGATAGGGAACTTGTGGCCTCAAGACCACATGTGGTCCTTTAGGTCCTCAAGTGCAGCCTTTTGATTGAGTCTGAGTTTCACAGAACAAATCCTTTTACTAAGGGAAATTATTTTGTGAAGTTTGGATTCAGTCAAAGGGCTGTATTTGAGGACATAGAGGTCCACATGTGGCCTTGAGGTCACAGTTTCCCACCCCTGAACTAGCCTAAGATCACAAAGGGATAGAATTAGAACATATCGTCTAAAAACTTGATGTCTCTCCTTAGTTTGAATGTTTGTATTTTTTGATTAATAATTCTTTATTTGGATTCATTTTTGAATGTGACATTTTTATAATTGTGAGTTTTCTGAGGGCTCTAATTATCTCCCAGTATTATCAAATACCTCCAGAGTCACAACAATGGTATTAAGGATTTTGAATTTAATGGTAAAATTATCTTATTTTTTACAGTAACAATCCTCCTTCTGGGGAATCTAGGTAGTACAGTGGAAAAAAGTGCAGGGCCTGGAATCAGGAAGACTCATCTTCTTGAGTTCAAATCCAACCTCAGACACTTACTGACTGTTTGATCCTGTACAAGTCACTTAACCCTGTTTGCATCAGTTTCCTCACCTGAAAAACAATGAGCTGCAGAGGGAAATGGCAAACCATTCCAGTATCTTTGCCAAGAAAACCCAGAATGGGGTGACAGATATGACTGAGAAATGAATGACCAACAAAAGCTCTCCTTCCCCCTCCTCCCCAATAATGACAGAATTTTAAAACCCCTGCTATTCAGCAGGAAATTCATCCTAACTTCAGAAACTTCCCTCTGAATTTAAACCATTTCAGATCACTTTCACTGAATTTCAACGTGTTTCAGCATGTTGCTGATCAAGAACCACAGGATGTTCTAAGGTTGAAAGATAGTGCTTCCCTGAGCAGGAAAACTTTGGGTCTTGTCTTTTAGCTTGCTTTCATCCATGAACCTAACATGAACTCATAGACTAAAATAGTCCCATTGAAGTCCCATGCAATCACGGGAAATGCCTGGAGTGGGTGGTGGAGGGTGATCTCTTCTCAACCATTTAATCACCAGAACGATGTATTTAAAAAAACAAAACAAAACTTTGATACTTCTGTTCTCTCATGATCTAAATGGTCTAAGGGCATAAGGCCAAATGTCCTTAGAAGAAGGTCCAAAGGGCTTTAATTTTTTTGCTAGTCTCATCTTTTCCTCTGTATATGAAGGGGAAAAGGTGCCACTCAAGTGACAAGTGCTATTCTATTTTATAAATTTGTTGGGGCTCTTCAGATATGATTTCAAATATTTTCCTGGATTCTTAATTGAGTATTTTCAGGAACTGCAAGAAGGGAATCACACACACTTACTGCCTTGGAGGGATACATAACAAAAAGAGCTGTTGAGCATATTTCACTCACTCTTTATTCTGCACTCTACCACATGCCACACACACAGCATTGGTCAATTAACTCAGAGCAGGTGAATCTTGCAGTTAACCCAGAAAGAAAGCAGACCAAGGAGGTAAGAGACAAAAGGGAAAAGGGAGTAAATGGGGAGGGGAAGGCAGAGATTGTCACGCAGCATCATCAAGAGATAAAGAGGGTACCTTATAAAAGGAGGTTTGGAGGATTTGTTGTTTTTGTTTTGTATTGTTTTTAATATTGCAGTATGAAATGCATTTACTTTCAGTCTGTGCTTTCAAAAGTTTTGCAATATTGGTACTTCCATTTCGGGGAAATGGTCAATTTGAGGTTTAATGAAACATTCAAAACATAAATTTCAAATGTAAGTACATAAGTTAAAAAGTGCACTTTATGACTTAAAAGCTACTATAAACGATTAAAAGCCCCTTAACTACTCTTGCTGTTGAAAGCTCCAAGATCCTGCTTCAGGCTTCATTGCTTATGTGGCCTTTGTTTAGTTTGCTTGGTCTGTTAAAAGCTGTGGTCCTGTTACAGAACTAATTACTTACTACTGGTTAAAAGTCACAGAATAGCTCTTAAAAAGGAGGATAAGTGAGATAAGAGTGGGAAAAGTGAGGTATCTGTTACTGCTCTCTTTCTTGTTCTGAGATTTTATTGTGGGTTTACATCAGAAACCATGGCAATACAGACTATTCTTAATAACCTTTAACATCTTGGACTTTTCTGAATGTAATTTCTTCTGAGTTTACAGTCTCTGTGATATTCTCAACCAGAAAAAAAAATGTATGTATGTATATACCTACAAAGAATACCTATGTGAATACACAGCATTCACTAGGATAGATGTTTCTAATAAAGAAAATGATTTCTAATATGGAAGATTTGATAGCTTTTGGGGACAATTTTTTGGTTTCTTTGCCACTGCCCAATTTGCTATTGGTGAAACCTGGAATGTACATACTTTAGCAAACTTTGTCATCCAGCCACGTTGGGGTAATGGATACTCTTGGTTCATCGAATAGTCCAATTAACTGAGAGTTACCACATACACTATACATGAATCACCAATTTCCAAGAGTTCAAATAAAATGAAAATTCATAAATAATAAGCTATACTAAACTTAAGTGAACTTTTCTTTGGTGATTCAGTAGACAATCTCTGGGCCTTATGTGCCTGAGAAACTGAGACCCTGATAGGTTAAGTGACTTGCCCACAGTTACAAAGACAATGACAGAGGCAAGATCTGAAGTCCAAGCCTGACTCCAAATCTAATGTTCTTTCCATGTACCACACTGCCCCCTCCCACTGAATTATAGACTTTCCTGCTTAAAACTACTCAGCGGTTAGCAAAAATAAATAAATGAGAAAAATTATTAATTACTATGGGAAAGCAACTGGGGATATAAATATATATAAATATAATATAAATAAATATGTATATATATATATATATAAATGAAACACTCTACCTTCAAGAAGCTTACATTCCACTAAGAGAAGATAACACATATAAATAGCGGTGACTAGGGAAACATGTTTTGATCTGAGAAATCACAAAAAGGATGAACAAAATGACAGGACAGTCAAGTAACGTTCTCTTCCCAGAAGTGAAGGAAGGGGAGTGAAATGGTTAGACTTGGATTTAGGAAAATCACTGTGGTAGCTGAGTGAAATAGGGAAAGGAGATATCGGAATGGGGAAAGACATGGAATTAGATTCCAGTGAAAGTGATGACGACAGCACCAATATAGCAGCTGCATGGGCAAAGAGAAGAGGGTATTTATGAGAGAGGAGAAAATAGAGATGACAAGATTCAGGAGCAGCTTAGTGGTTAAAGCACCAATGCAAATCTAGTCTCAGATACTTATTAGCTGTGTGATTCTGGGAAAGTCACTTAACCCTATCTACCTCAGATCCTCATTTGTAAAAATGAGTGAGAGAAGGAAGTGGCAAACCACTCCGGTATCTTTGCCAAGAAAAGCACAAATAGGGTCATGAAGGGTCAGAAATCACTGAAAGGACTGACCAGCAACAAAGTAGCCGATCAGAAATATGGGGTAAATGAGAATAAGCATCTGTGGATTACAGAGAGATTGTGGGCTTGAGTGCCTGGGAGGATAGACATATACCTAACAATATTAGGAAAGCTGGGGAAGAGACAGAAAAGTTTTTGGAAAAAGATAACATCTTCTGGACGTGGTGAGTTTAAAATGCCTCTGTATATTCAAGTTGAGATTTTCAAAAAATAGCTGGTAATGTGAGACTGGAGCTCAGAAGGGAGATTAGGGTGGGCCATAGGGGAATCAAGATGGTACCAACAGAGGTGATAATCTGTGGGAGCTGATGAGATCAACTGAACACCACTCAGGAATGATATTTGAAGGAAACTCTCCATTTGTGGACAGGACCAAGATGAAAGTCTAGCCAAGAAGACTGAGAAGGAACAGACAGAAAAATAGGGGAATCAGGAGAGGACAGTGTCATGAAAATCTAGAGAGAAAGCAGTGTCCTGAAAAAAAGGGTGATCAGTAGTGTCAAAATTAGCAAAGAATTTAAAAATAATTGAGGACTGAGAAAAGACCATTAGATTTAGCAAATAAGAGCTCTCTGGTATCTTTGGCAAAGAGAGGAAGTGCAAGCTTTCTTAAGGAGTTTGTTTAAGAAGGAACAGAGGATAACTAACAGGGGTTGGTAGAATCAAGTGAGGGTTTCGTTTTTTTAAAGGATAAGAGACTGTAAACTCTATCATAGATAATGTGTAAAAGATAAGCAATTAATTATATCAGAAGTTATCTTCAAATAGAATACTTCATCTCAGTAGGCATTTTTTGTGCAAATATCTGTGACACTCTACATTTTTACATATACCAGATATAGATTTCAGTGAAAATCTGAATTCATTCATTCAATAAATAGTTATGAAGCAAGTGCTTTTTGTCAGCCCTGGAGACAGAAAAATAAGGATGGAGTAGTCTCAGTCCTCACAAGCTTGTATTCTAATGGGAGAGAAAGAGACACAACATTATCATGGATAAACAAATTTTAAAATATATACAAAGTGAATACAGAATAAGTTCCATGGGGAAGGATACTAGTAACTAGACACTCAGGAAAAAAAGAGTGTCTTAGAAAAAGATCTATTTGAGCTGATTCTTGAAGGGCTATAGGGGTTCTAAGACACTGGAGTAAGGATTAAGTGCATTCCAGACACGGGGATTAGTTTTTGTAAGGTATGGAGAAAGGAGATAGAACAGTATGTATCAGGAACGTCTGATAGATTGCATAATAGACAGTAATGGGTAATTAGCTTGGAAACACAGGCAGGAATCATGATTGTGAAAAGATATAAATGTGAAACTTAAAAGTTTATTTTTCATCCTAGAGGCATATGACAGCTTCTGGAGCTTCTAAAGAAGGAAGAGTTACTTAGTAAGACTTATGCTTTAAGAATGCCAATTTGACAATATTAGACTAAAAAATTTCTTGATAAAATACAAAGAAAAAGACTAACATGCTTCCTTATTTGTAGAAATTTAAAATTTGTCACAACTGCTTCGACTTGGAATTCTCTAAGTAGAAACCAGCAATTTGGAAGAAGATGCACTGGAAAAACTATGGCCAAGTTCACAATGCCTGTGGAGTAGAAATGCGAAATTACTGAAAAACTCAGTCCTGGAAATCTTTGGAATTTGCAACATCATTGTGGGTGCTTATTGAATTGCTAGGAACATTCAAAATCATCATAGATTAAAACATTATATTCCACACAGAACTGTAGTCCATAATTGTTCTTGGGAGAACAAAAGATTTTCTCAGTTGCTAGATTTTAAAAGTTCTTTTTTTTCTTATTTCATATCCTCAATCTACATTACTGACTGTAGATGTAGAAAGCTATTTAGTTTTCCATGTACATCTTGAAATTTCATCCTTACTGTCTTTGGACCTTTAGATAATAGGATCATAGAATTAGATCTGGAAGAGCCCTTAAAGATATTCTGTTCAGTTTCCCACCAACGGATCTGTCAGAGAAAACCCCTGAAACTACACTGTACTTTGATCAATTATAACTTAGAAAGATCTCAATTCTTTCATTTTACCAGTATATCTAGTACTTTTTTCTAGACAAGAAAACACCTAGAAATGGTTGAACTAGATTACACTTCTTATTTATGTCTCTTATTTGGATTTAAGATATTGATACACCTCTTTTAAAGGATATGAGAAATATTAAAACTTTGATTTCTTGCCTATTTTTTATATAGTACATTGAATTTCTTACATATTGGAGAGGAGAAAACATCGACAGAATGATGTGATAATGTGGATGCCAAATATTGGTCAGCCATGCCCACACAACTCTTTTATACTGGTATTTTCTGATTATAAGCAATTTCTTCTGACAAAGACTAATCTTAACTCTTTATTTTATTGTCTGTCATCTCATTTTCTTTTTAGTTCAAATGTGGTGTCAAGAGAAGTTACTTATGGTCAGCCTTAGGAAGATAATTGGAACATAACCCCAAATTAAGCAGTCAATTAATTGTCTATTAATTTGACAGTCAGGTGGTACAGGGGTAGAGTAGAATATTTGTAGTGACAAAGATTTTAGTTCAAATGCTGCCTCAGGCATTTATTAGTTGTGGGACTCTGGACAAGTCACTTAACCTCTCTCAGATTAAGTTTCTCCTCTGTGAAATGTTGGAAAGTAATAATATCCACTTCACAGAATTATTTTGGAGATTAAATAAGGGGACCATAAAAAGTACGTTGCAAACCTTAAAACACTAAATAAATATGATTTATTGCTATTATTATTATTCATTAGTATTATGTACGTTTTGAATAGTAGCGGGGAAAGGACTGGAATTAGGAGAATATCTGAGTTTGATTTTCAGGTAATTGCTAGTTTTAAATGAGTTGTTTTAAATAAACGATTTTGTTCGATAGAGGAAAAATAAACAATGAACTTGTAGAGAGAAAATCTGAGTATGCTATGCCGAGCGATAAAGCTAGTAAGAATTTCTTATTAGTTACGTCAACATGGAGAAGCCAGTTAATGTTTTTCAAGCTTATTTTCTTCACTATTAAAATGAGGATAGTAATTTGTACACAAATCAAGAGACAATTGAGTATAGTGTATGGAAAGTCAGCCACAAAGGGAGAAAGAATTGAGTTCACAACTTAATGCCTGTGTGATCTTGGGCAAGCTATTTGCCCTCTCATTGTTTTAGTGCTCAGTTCTCTAAGACTATAAGTTTTAGAGAAGGTCCCAACGTGCATTTGTAGAGTTTTCCATTTGGGAGTTTCACAGAGCAGTGAAATCATAGGCTTAATCTCCATTCAAAAGTTAGCTTGCCTCTAAGTAGTGCTTTACCATTCTCTTGTTCATAAAAGCAATTTATTCCTTTTAGTATAATGGATAAGTATGAGTGTATTTGTTCTTTAATTATTTTATAATAACATGAAAGCTGCAGGGAATTTAAAATAAATATTTTTAAAGTAATATTATCATGTTTATGTCTAAGTGAAAACTTTAAAGCTATTTTTGTTACATAGAAACCTTTAGATGGTCAGGAAGCTGTACACACATTCTTCTCTTCATTTCCTCTGCTACCCAATTGATATACATCCTACTAACAGGTAAAATGAGACTTCTAGCATAGTATTGCATACTTTTCAAATAGGGCTTTTGCTTTGAAATTCTTCTATCACATAGAATCATCTACCAGATAATGAATAATACCCAATCCTATCTGAAGAAAAAAAACGTAGTGTGTGTGTGTGTGTGTGTGTGTGTGTGTGTGTGTACTGTAGTGTCTCTGATTCCTTTTTCTTGACTTGATATTTTGGTGAATGCTCCTAATCTAAAGAAAGAAACTTTCTCTCCTTAAACCCTTATGTAACCCAGCTGGAAGATGTGAGTAAGATAGACCTCCCTGAATAACAGCTGTTGTCTCTAAGTTGAGCAGAATTCTCTAGGGGTGAATATATTTCCAAAATGTAAATAAAATTAATTCATGTACATTTTTTTTGAGGACATGTGTGTTCCTTCCATAGTATTCTTTTGTGCTGGCTGCAGTTGAGTGTCAACCTGAGTGAACTCTTATCTTGTCCTCAATCTTGCAAGGTAATTGCAGGTGCTTTGTAATTTGAATGTGGATGATGGATATGTAATCCATTGTGAATTGAAAGAAAATTCATCTTCAGAAGGAGCATGAAACAAGAGGAGATTATAATTAGATGCTATTTGCTTTTAAAGATGCCTTTTTCTTCCCTGGGGTGAATCAGTTCCATTGTCCTAAGAAGATCATATTTTTCAATGCTTATTTCCTTCACCCTTAAGGCCTTATAACACAGGATGTGGAAGGACTAGACAGAAATGTCTTTAGGGTTCATTAATGTTGATCTTTAATTGGCAACAAAGATTGCTCTGGCTAACTCTCTACCGCCTCCCAAAAGGCTGGCCTTACTCATTCCAGAATACTTCCAACTCCAAAATCAAGGACAATAAAACCTTCAATCCAATCTATGTTCCAGGAATGGAAGAGTGGAACGTCCTCTTACTAGTCAAGTGTAGAATAAATATGGAAAGAAAAGCTCTTTCATGGGAATAGAATATATAGTATATATTCCAACTCTGAACTCAATTTAATTTGTGCCCCAGATTCTTTACCTGTAATGATGGTGTAAAAAAGTCACCAATTAGAACTCAAGAGAAAGCTATATTTCATATGAAGCCTCTTTTGGAAAGCTTGATAAAAATGACTAAGATTTCAAAATGGTGGATAAGCAATTAGTAAGTGGTGAATTGATTATAATGATGTCTAATGTTTTTATTTGTAGCTATTAGAATTATAGCTACTACCAATAATCAGAAAATCTCAGGAAGGAATGTCTGAGGTAATCTATTCCACATTCCAACCTTAACATGAAAGAAAATCTCTACAATACTTGCTTCATGTGGTCATTTAACTTTCGCTTGGACCTCCAATGAGGACAAACCCATTACTTCCCAAGACATCTCATTCCATCTTTCAATAGGTCTAGTTGTTAGGAATTATTCTTTACGTCTAGTCTAAATCTGCCATTGCAACTTCTATGCAGTGCTTTTTTTTGTCCCCTACAGTCAAGCAAAATATAATCCAGTTCCTTCCCTGTATGACAGCTCTTCAAATACTTGAAGACAATCATGATATCTCTCCCTTAGTATACTCTTCTCTAAGCTAAATAACTCTAGCTCTTCTAACATACGTGGCTTTTCACCGTCTTAATTACCCTAACGTAAACATATTCTGTCTTATCAACGTCCTTTTTAAAATCTGACATGTAGAACTGAATACAAAACCCCAGAATTTGCTTGATCGGGGCAAAATGCAAGAGGCCTATTGCATCCTTATGCCTAGAAAGTAATCCTTTCCATGTACCTAATATATCATAAGTTATTTTTCTTTCTGGCTGCCACATCATTTGTGAACACAAATTGATAATGCAGGCCATAATAACTACCATTTTTTTTCTCAGATGAATTATCGAACCCAACACATTATTGCATATGTGATATTGAACCTAAATGTCATGGCATTTATTTCTGTTGATTTTATTTGAAATTTTGCCACTTGATATAACTTACCAAAATTGTTTTTTAATCCTAATTCTCTCATCTAATTTTTAAATTATTTCTCTTACTTTTGGATCATCTTCAAATTTCACAAGCATGTCACCTATGCCCTTTATAAGTCATTGAGGAAAAAAAGTTCAATGGCATAGGGCCAAGGACAGATCCAGGAGATGTTCCATTAGAGGTCTTCTTCAATACTGACATCCGTTATCAATCAATAAACACTTATTAAGCACTTACTATGTGCCAGGGACTGTATTAAGTGCTAGGGAACACAAGAGATAAAGTCTATCTTCAAGAAACATAGATTCCACCAAAGAAGACAACATGTATGCACAATTTCATCAGATAGATAGATAAATAGACAGACAGACAGATAGATAGACAGATGAATGAAAAATAATTATTTTTCAGAGGGAAGCACTTCAAATGGGAGAAATAAACTCTGCTTCATGCAAGAAGTAAAGTTAGAGCTGGGTTTTCAGGGACACAAGGTGTTTTAGATGAGGAACATGCTGATCTTAAGTGTAATATCAAGGTCTGGAGAGATTACATCAATAATTCAGATAATGAAAGTGAGAAAAAACCCTTTTACTAAATATAAGCACTTAATAAAGACATCTATGACAAATATAATTTTAATAGAGTACATTGAGATATAATAACGAAAACAAATTGTTCTTCCAGCATGATCCAGTAGATTGATTCAATCTAGTTTGGACATCAGAGGACCTGGCTTGGATTCTGATTCTAATACTTACCAGTTTGTTATCATGGAAAAGTCACTCATTCAATCTGTAGCTCAGTTTTCTCATCATCAATTTGGACTAGATGACTTTTAAAGCCCTTTCTAGGACTCAGTCTATGATTCTATGACCCAAATCCTCTTCTCTGGTTGCTTATTCAATTTCAGTTACGTTCGACTCTTTGTGACCATTTTGGGGTTTTCCTTGGCAAAGATACTAGAGTGGTTTACCATTTCCTTATTCAGCTCATTTTCTAGAGAAGAAGTTGAAGCAAATGGGATTAAGTGACTTTCCCAGGGTCACATAGTTGGTGTCTGAGGCCAGATTTGAACTCATCTTCATGAGTCTTCCAAGTCCAGTGCTCTATCCACTGCACCACCTAAGCTTCCACTCAAATACTCTTAATGAGCTCAGATCATCAGACTCATCCAATTGATCGATTGATTCATTCATTCATTCATCAAACGCCCATTAAACAGCAACCATATTTCAGAAATTGTGTTAAGAACAGAAGATACAAAACCAATGAAGAAACAGCCTCTGTCTTCAAAAACCTTATGTTTTACCGGAGAGCAACCACAGAACCATACAGAAGTAAATATAGAAATATGCAAAATAAAAGCAAAGTAACTTTAATAACACCTGCTAGAATTTTACTAGAAGAGTAAAATTCCCTAGCCTGTTATTTTTATTCTTGAAAATATGGACAATGTGCTTTCCTTTTGCAGTACTGCAGCTTCCCTCCTATCTTATCAATCTTTCCAAAATTACTGCCTCAGTAATGACATCCAGTAGTTCTTTTATTGCCTTGATAAATAATTATTCTGGGCTTATTGATTTAACTGCTCAAAGATATCCAGTGTCTTCTCATTTTTTTCTTTTTCATTCTGGATTTTAATTCTCTATTAGTTATTTTTTTGCCCTTTTCAGATAAAAGATTATTATTGTTAGCCAAGAAATCAGAAACAAAATAATTTGTATAGTTCTACTATTTTCTGCTATCTGCTTTCATTGATCCACTCAACTTAAGCAGTGGATCTACCTTCTCTTTGAGCCTCCTGTTTTTACCCAATAATACCTTATCCTTTTTGTTCTTTTTGCCATCTCTTGGTAGCCTCAACTACCTCTGAGCTTTTGTAACTCACTCCATTCTTAGTTGTTTTTAAATTTACAGTTAGGTCTCCAATGCTTGTTCTTACTTCTTGCTTGTACATGGTGTTTAAATCTACGTGGCTCAGGAATTTCCTGTGTATCATTATCAGTCTCCTCAGACACTTCTTTTCCCTCCTCTTAATAATTATTTCTATTGGTGTCATTAGAATTTTGCTTTTTAGAGTTTTTCATTTCTTCTGTTTTAACTTTGCCTCAAAGATTTTAGACCACGATATCCTAATCACACTTTCAAATCTGTCCTCGCCAGATTAAAGACACATTTCAGACTGTCAAGCTGTCTTCACCTTCTTTATTATAAATTATAAGACAGAGATGGTAACTTCCCCCCAAGATTTTACCATGTCTGCTTCAACAAACCAGGTCTTCCTTGTTGATCATTGTCAAGTTCAGAAAAGTATTTTCTTTCGTTACAGCCACTATCTTTTGAAAGATGAAATTATCATTAAGACAAGTAAGAAAAATACTGATCTCTTTGTGTAAAGGGTATATATTCTCTTTAAGGCTCTTTTCACACTGAGCAGTTAATAAGGAAGGAGGCAAAGAAAAACTGGTTCTTGTGTAAAGGAAAAGATTTATATTAATTGTCAAAAGATTTGAAATATCACTACTGTTGTGGATGGACATTTTTATATCTAATATGAATAGAAAAAAATTTTGTTTTTATATAAACTGTTAAATATGAAGAGATGCAGCTTTTAGATGAGAGTTTGGATAGTTCTGATGAAAGAATGATCCGTAGTTTAGATTTAAGGACTTAGATCTCTTTGTGAACAATGTGGAAGGATGACTCACTTGTATGAAAACAGTTTATGTTATATTGAAGCAAAGAGAGATCTTTTATTTACTAAAACTCAAGAAATATTATTATAAAGAAATACATTTTTGAAGGCACCAAAGAAAGGACAGATCTTTGAGAACTCCAGAGCTGAAGCATGAACAGCATCTCCTCTTATTCGCATAGAGAGAGAGTAAAGCTAAGAAAATCGGAAATCAAACAAACATTTGCAGACTCAGGTGTGATTCCAAAACAAATGCCACTTTGACAGAAGAAATTTGGAGAATTGTGATGTTTTAATTAAAAGGCAAGTCACTGACAGTCTGGTGGTTCTGAATTAAGCCATTGAACATAACAATAAATACAGTAGAAGAGCAAAAGGCATCACATAAGAGCATCAGAGGAAGAAGAACCTGAAGAGTTCTGCAGAACTGGAGAAACTGCACTGTTGGAGCCTCGACAATTAGAAGCAGTCATTTGAAAGGAGGCTTCAACTGAGTGATTCCTGATTTGAAGGCAGCGAGAACTGATTTCATTGGTTAAGACTTCCAGGCACAACTACTGCCCTCTTATAGAAGTTACAGTTGGATAAAGGTTTATTAAGATAGGGTTTTGTTGCTCTCTGGTGAGAGAAAATACAGTGAAGTTTTACATTTGCTTGGCATCCCAGTGAGCTGACTTAGATGTTGAACTTCAACTGTGTTACTGTGAGCTCCATTGTGATTGGATAGTACATTTGGATGAATGCATAACTGGATAGGATGGTCCATAAAACTCAGATTGATGCCTAGTTGTAAGTATTTATATTCTATGTTTGAGTAGAGAAGAGAGAAGGATTTATCCAGAGAAATAATGGTGAGAATCAACAGTCAGATAGTAAGCTGAGAAGTCTTTTTTAATGGTATGTAGATGTTCATAAACTCACCAACAACACTGAAGCTTGTAATCTAGAATTCTGACTTATACTAAATACATCAGTTTTCATTCTTTGTGTTTCCCTACCATTTTCCTATAAGAGTATTTCCTCTCCTACTAAAGCTATTGAATGCACTGGTGGAAGAATATGATCTTGATTTTTATGTGTATTGTAATATATTTTAATATGTGGATTTTTTTGAATATATTACCTATAAGACTAATTTTTGATTTATTATTACTAACTCATTATTGACTATTACCTTATTTTTGCTTTGATTGAATTCTCAAAGTGACATTATGAATGACTGGTTGTATAAGAAACATACATAATGCGTATGTGTCATTTTGTGCGTGGCTAGTTGATATACATTAAAAAACACATTGAATGGGCTAAGTAGTCCAGAGCTGAAGCATGATGAGCATCTCCTCAAACAAACATTTGCAGACTGAGGTGTGATTCAAAAAGAGCTAAGTAGTCAATGGGACAAATGTATTTCCCATCAAAAATCTTTGCCTTAGGAAATTGATAGAGTTTGAATATAACTACACATATGTCTTTAGAAACTTAGATCAGCCAGCGCGTTAGAGCAGGTTGGAGGAATGAGACAAACCCAGAGAAGAGGTGGTGTCTGAGTGAGAAGTCTCGGTTCCAAGTAATACATGGTGTAGGTGTTGATAATACACAACTATAGTCTGTGGACACCTTCTGCCCCTTACACGCACCTACAACACCCTCGTCTTGCACACTGGGCAGAGACAGCCTTAGGAGATATCTGAATAATGGAAGTCCACCATCACTTCTATATTATGCCTCCATGACAGGATTTTGATTTGTTTCCTCAATCCTTAATCAGTCCAGCTGCTCTGTACCATATTCCCACATTTCCATTGTCAACAATACTAATAATTACCACTTGCACTGATCGTTAGCCACATAAGAAATAGTTTATAGAACATCAATAGTTCCTGCTTAACACTTCTGAGCTACCACTTCATGTCTTAGTAGCTTTATTCCTATAGGTGGAGAAAGTTAGCTTTGGAATGAGAAAACAGTTACTTGCCTACAGAGATAATAGGAGTAGTATCTAATGCTATCTAGGTAGTGAACGTTCAAGGAAGAATTTAATCCAGGTCTTTGCCATTGACCTTAAAAGCCAGAGAAGGTTTGATGCTAAGAATTTTAAGATTTATTCAAAACATACATCTGACATTTCTCTTGGCTATAATGGCTTCTCTGTTTTATTATTTAAAGGTGACTTATATGTGTTTCGTCCTGTGATCACTTTGTTTCACAGCCAGAGTTCCATTTACATTTAGTCATATGCACATTCCTGGAATGCAAAGTGAAAGAAAATGCGGAAAAAAAAGTTATTGAAGGGGTTAGCTAGTTTATCTGATAGTTCAGATTTGGGCAACAATTACCTTATATTACCTCTTTCATTTTTAGAGAGCCATTACTAATATTCTGGCAGAAGTTAATAGATAGATAGATAGATAGATAGATAGATAGATAGATAGATAGATAGATAGATAGATATAAAGAGAGACAGAGAGAGAGAGATTCTCAAGAAGAGTAGAGGAGCAAAGGAAAAAATTGGTACTTTTAATATTAAAACAATTTAATTATTTTTGATGTTCCTTTTGTGAATAGTGATTATTTGTTTTAGAGACTGAATTCTGCATGTTTTTCTGAAACCATCTAGGACTTAAGGTTTTTTGGGGGGGCAGGGGAAAGGGAAGGTGATTTTATATATTTATATATATTATATATACACACACACATATATTATATATACACACATGTGTACATATACACATATACACACATATATGTGTATATATACACACACATTATATATCTAATATGTGTATACTTACCTATGTATGTATATACAAAATACCTAAAAATAAATATCAGGCAATTGCAATTTCATCAATGTAATTAACTTCCACCACTGATTCAGATAAGCCGTTCCTCTATAATTTACAGAATTATCATCATAGACAATTGGCATTTATTAAATGACTTCTATGTGCAAAACACTGTACTAAACTTTGAGGATAAAAAAAACCTTTAAAAATAAACAAACCAAATAAAAATAAAAGAATAGTCCCCGATCTCAAGAAGCTCACAGTCTAGTGGAGAATACAACCTGCAAATAATTTAGTACAAACAAGCTAAACAGAGGATAAATTGAGGCCCCGTCTCAGAAGGAAGGCATTAAGATAAAGGAATTTGGAAGGGCTTCTTACAGAACTGCCCAGGGAATTGAGAGTTTAAGTGACATGCTTATGGTTTCATCACTAATTTGTAACAGAGGACTTGAATCAGTAGCCAAATATTGCCTTTTGTACCCACACATCACTTCACTCTGTCCCCAACACCTCTATTGTAATACCCTCCTATTTGCTCTCCCTACCTCATGTCTTTCTCCCACTCCAGACTATGCCATCTACACAGTTTTCAGTGTTTTTCATAGAGCATGGATTTCTTCCAGGTCTATCCCCTCTCTCCCAACAAGAAACTCCAGTCACTCCTCATTAATTTCAGCATATGAAATTAAGGTACTGTCTCTTTTTTGATATTTAAAGCTCTTCAAAATCTTGTCTCCTCCTGCTTTCCAGTCTTCTTAAACATTACACCCCTCTATGCACTCCATGGTCTAGCCATACTGGCTTACTTGTCAAACTTTCAACATGACACTTTGTTTCTCATCACCTTACCATTATCATATGCTGCTTCTCCATGCTTGAAGTGACCTAACTCCTCAGCTCTGCCTCTTAGAATGACTGGTTTTCTTTAGAATTCAGTTCACATTCCAGAGGAATCTTTTCCTGACCTTGATCTTCTAGTGCCTTCTGGCCTCAAATTACCTTGCATTTATTTTTTATTTTATACACACACACACACACACACACACGCACACACACATACATATGTATGTGTACATATACAAATATCATATGTATATGATATGATATATGATTGGTGCAGGGATGGGGAACGTATGGCCTTGAGACCACATGTGGTCCTTGGGCTCAGCCTTCTGACTGAGGCCCAAATTTTATAGAACAAATCCTTTTCATTAAGGGGATTTGTTCTATGAAGTTTGGATTCAGTAAAAGGGTTGCACTTGAGAACTGAGAAGGCTGTGTGTGACCTCAAGGCCACAGGTTCTCTCCCCATTGCAGACTAGAATATGTGATATATGATATGCCTTTTTTTTGTCATATCAGATAGTACATCTTGTCTCTTTCAATATAATATAAATTTCTTGAAGTCAAAGACTATTTCCTTGTTATCTTTGTATCTGAAGAACTTAGCACATAGGAGGTGCATAATAAATGCTCGTTGATTGATTGACATGCTCAAACTTCTTTATCACTTGACTTGTATTTCTATATTTAGCTTCCCAACATACTTCTTGAACTGTAGTGCTCAGAACAGAAGAAAATTCTACCTATATGATGGGAAAAAGTCAATATATAGAATGAAAATTATTTCCTTGTTCTTGGAAATTATAATTCCCTTAATACATCCCAAGATTACACTAGCCTTTTTTTTGGCTGCCCCTGTCACATTCTGTCTCATACTGAGCTTAGAGTCCATTAAAACAACAGATCTTTCCTTCTGCAAACTGCTATCTAATCATGCTTTTTTCACCTTGTACTTGAGAAGTTTATGCTTCTAGCCCAAGTGTATGACTTTCCATTCATCACTATTGAATTTCATCTTAGTAAATTCATTCCAATGCTGTTATCAGACAAGATCTTTTTTGGATCCTAACTTTATCATCCAGTATTTTGGATATTCTTCTCAGGTTTTTTCCATGTGCAAATCGGAGGATACTCTCTATATTTATCTAAGATATTGGTAAAAATATTAAACAATATGGAACCAACATAGAGCCTTGACACACTTTACAGGAGAAATCCTGTCAGGATGGCATTGGGCCATTACATGTGTCCATTATTTGACTAGTTCTGAAGTCATGTAGTTGTAGTATTATCCAGGCCCTATTTCTCTATCTTTTCTATAAGGATATAAGATACTTTATCAAATTCTTTATTTAAAATAATTGTATACTCTACCCATAGCAGTTAGAACTTAAATATATTAATTTAATAATCCTATCCAAAAAAATGAAATACAATTAGTCTGTAATCACCTGAATTGTGGATTTTTTTTAATTTTTAAAAATTACTACTTCTTTTTTAAGTTGTTCCCTAATCATGTATAGAATTATCCCCAAATACAAAATTTTATATCCTTAAAAATGCTTTACTATGTCTTGTTTTTGCTGTAATTATTTATTTACATGATTTGACATTCAATTCATGAATAAATTACAAGATTTAGACAAATATTCCTTAATTCTTCATCAAGAAACTATACTTTTATCACATTGAACATTAAATGTACTTTTGACCAATAATCTAGTTTCCTATATTTAACTTTGATTTTAGGAAGTAGGTTTTCAATACAGTATAAATCAGATAAATCCTTTGGCTTCAAAGCATGTTCATTTTCATCTCTTTCATACATTTTTAAAACTTTCATTATGTATTGGCATGGTGCAAAGTTCAGTGGGAATATTCCATTTTCATGTGGGGATTTTTGTTATTCTGGAACAATTCTAACTCATAATATATCAATATATTTATCAATATATTTATCAGAGTTCATTCTGCTCTCACTGAAACAAGATGTCATTCTATAGATAGATATTCATTGTTTTTTGTCTTTCATTTTTGAAGAAGACCACTAATATTTCATATGATGTCTTGACTAGCACATGAATTGGATTTAAGTGAGGCAGAGTTGTGCAAAGCCATCAGCCTCAGCCTCTCTTCCTGAATCATTTAAGTCCTGTGACAGGACAAAAGTCAAGACAGCTGGCAATGACCCAGGATGCAGTGGTTGATGCTGGCATCTTTGATTCCTGATCAAGCTCTTAGTGCTCCATAATGCCTGCTTCAGTGGCCTTCATGGCCATTGGAACACATAATTCTCACTGGGTAAATATTTATATCTTCATGAATAAAGATATCCAGACTTTGCAGGCTTACCCAGATATTTGTCTAAAATGGTTTTAACATTGCCTCAAAAAAAGGAAAGAGTATGACCGCTAAAAGTTTACCTTTTCCCAATTTTCACCACTCAAGTTTTCATTATTATCTTAACCATAGCAAGCATTCTTGTTTTTCCTTTATAGGAGTGGTTAGCAATTGTTTGTTTTGTGTTTTTTTTAACTAGCGTTCTTGCTATTTTCAACTTTAAGAAGCCTAAACTGCAATATAAAGGAATCAGTAACAGTTTTTCCAGCTGACGAGTCCTTCAAAAGGCTTTGCTTAATTTCTGAGAATAAAATAGGCCATTTTACACCAATAATTTAGCAGTTTGGGACATTTTGGGGTTTTTTTAATTCACATTTTCTGTAAGTTTACATGTAACTAATCCTGTTTCATTATATGCTTGAATCTCCTTTAAATACTTTACTCTCTCATTCCAGTGGCTACTAAAAATTTCTCTAGCAATCATTGAAGTGCGGTCTTTAGGATCAATTTTTGCATGGAGAAATGTCCATTTCCTTACAGTAATATATACTCTTGAAAACCATATGATTATAAATGTAACAAAAGAAAGTGATGAAACACATTGTATGCCAAGAAATCCAGTATTCAACTGAATTTAGATGGCTAATTAAAAATCAGAAAACCAGCTCAGTCTAGTTCTATCTGGCCAAGACCAGATGTTCTGAGTCAATCTAGTGCCACTAGAAACAAACACACTCCTTACCATTACTGTAACAAAATGAAGGTATATTCAAATTATAGTCTGTCCCAAGTACTGTGAATTAGTGTGAATTACTTGGGACAAGTCATGATTTGGATATTGCTCCATGTTAATAAAGAAGTAGACAAGTAGGACAGCAAATAATCATAATGCTTGATGCTTGATGGAGGAATAGATGAACTGGGAAATACTAATTGTTATCTGAGAGGAAGATAGGGAGAGATCCTCACTTCTACCAGCCTGGAATAGAAACACTTGATAGGGAAAGAGTTAGAAACTTCATCTGGTCCATTATGACCAATGGCAGCTCAGGTGACTAAGGAAAAGAAAGAAAAAATACCTAATCATCAAAAAGGGTAAAGGGCGAGGCTGTGAGAAATTGCCAAATAGACTTCTCTTGCTAAATACAGTTTGATTCTAAGGTTGCCTCTGGGAGTTGGAGGTGGGGGTGATAACAGTCTAATGTAGGTGATAATCAAGAGCCTGGTGGGTTTAACAGCATGTGCACAGGAGGTTTGAACGGAAGGAGTGCTCTCATAGATTCTTTGTACTCAGTATGAAATTGCCAATTAATGTGTGTAGTTCATCTCAAATGCCTTAATGAATTCTATGTTAAGTTCACTAAGTGATACTTCTGCCTCTAACATAATAAGGTAAGGTATAGTAATAGGAGATTTCTTCCCTCTCTAAATGGAGATCCAGAAAATGAGCTGCATGGTCCATGTGTATAAGTATACTATAAAAAATCCATTAACCAAGGTACAAGTGAAATTAATCTGACCACCATGCAGCTAGCATGTCATCTCAAAAGGTGTTACTCAATAGCATTCTGGACATCACCTCGAGCCCTGAAGGAGAAGTGAATATGAGAAGGGGGTGGGGGCAGATTTCATTCTCTCTCTCTCTCTCTCTCTCTCTCTCTCTCTCTCTCTCTCTCTCTCTCTCTCTCTCTCTCTCTCTCTCTCTCTCATCCCCCTAGAAAATTAAGCAGCATTTTGTCTCAAAGTCAAGACTGGAAAAGCAACAACATGATATATCTTGGTCTTCTTCCAGGATCAACGAGAGTGCTCGCCAAAAAGAGAGAAACAGAATCTGAGATGTTTGAAAGGAAAGGGGGCCTGTGCCAGCCCTCATCCAGAGTCACTTGAGATGAGAATGAGAATTTCACAAGTGATTGTGTACGACTTGTTGCCATTGTCAATTAAGGGCTAGGGAGCTCATTTGATATGCCTGACCATTTTGAGCAGTGCCAGAAAAGCAGGCTTTCTCCATGGTTGCAAGTGGGTAATGCAGCAGGGAAAAGTGATGGTTATAAATGAAATATTAGGCTCCATTGAGTTTGCTCAATGAAAGCCATTTGGACCCAAGCCCGGAGCAAGCATGATGTACCAGTCAACACACAATTTTGTCATTTGTCAATAACCACCCAATCCTCCCTGCAGTTAAAAGTCACCCAGAGAGGAGCAATGCTTGATTTACTACTTTTAAGGAAGACCACACAGTAAATTCATTTTGAGGGGCTTTTGGAGGCTAATTCTAAATGGTCTACACCAAGTTGTTGGGGATGTGTTGGAAGCAGGTTTTTCCTCCATCTGATAAGAAGTCTAGTTCATTTTTCATCTGGATTCTGGCCCTCCTCAGGCCAAGCAGGAGTGAAGGGGGAAGGTTTTCTGAGTCAGGGTCAAGGAGTGGAAAGTGTAGTTGAATGTGTATAGCTTGGTTCCTTCTTCATTTAAATGAATAATAAACAGGGAGGTGACTGTGGAAATACAAACTACGGCCAAATCAGATAATGTGAAAGAGTCAACATATCTAACCCATTTTCTTCAGTTTGAAGATGTACAAAAATGAACTCAAAAGTTTTAAACTAAAATACAGCGCTAAATTATCTACACCACACCACACTCCCCCAAATGCTGTAACCCTAATTCAGGCCCTCATCACTTCTTGCCTGGATTATTGCAATAGCCTTTTATTTGGGCACCCTGTCCTAAATTCTGTCCTCTCTTTAGTCTCTCCTCTGCAGAGCAGTCAAAATTGTATTCAGAAAACACAGTTCTTATGGTGCTAAGCACAATGCCTAAAACATAGTAGGGACTAAATAAATTCTTGTTAACTTGTAACTAACTGGTCATGCCACAATCTAGCTCTAAAACTTTTAATGGATCCCATTACCTTTAGGGAAAAAAATAGATCCCTCTGGCATTGAAAACTCTTGGCAATCTGACTCCAACATATCTTTCTAGGCTTTTTTACATACAGCTTTCTCTCATAACAAAATGGCATACTGCTTTTCTTAATCCATCTCTTGTCTCCGTACCTTTATTCAGACTGTGCTCTCATGTCTGCAATATTCTCCAGTCTCATCACTGCCTCTTTAAATCCTTGGTTTTCTTCGAAGCTCAGTTCAAGTGAGGCTTTTTCTTGTCACCCTACTGCTCATGTTTCGCCTTCCAAATTACCTTATTCTACCATGCATGTTTCCTAGTTACTTGACTGTGTAATGAATGTCAATTTAATAGAATATGTTCTTTTAAGGAAGGTATTGTGTGTTTTTTCTTTTTGTCTTTCTATCTCCAATGCCCAGCACAGGGCCTGGCACATAACAGGTCCTTGATAAATGCTTGACAATTAATTGGTTGATGACAGATTAGATGCTTAGTGTGAGACTCTATATGGTCTGCCATTTTTAATTCCAGTGCTTCCAAAGAAGATAGAGTCAGACATCTCTTTGTCAGAGTTGACTTCATTCTTCATTGTGCCTTGTCTTGGACTTTGATTTACCGATACTCTGTCTGATTCTGGTTTTTCAAATTGCAATGGATAGTCACTGCCCCACCCCTTTTCTGAAATGTATTGTTGGTCCATAACATTCTTGGTCATTCTTGGTCTTCTTGGTCATTCATTAGCTTCCTGCTGACATTCCTGATTCCTGCTCCTACTGACTCTGCTTTCCATAGTTTCCTTCTGACTCTAGAACTCTTCTGTGACAAGAATTGCATCAGAAAACCTCCGGGCTCTGAATGGTGTTTGCAGGTCCCCACCTGTCACTGGCTCAGGTTCTCCCTGCCCCTCTCTCCCCTTCCCTTAGTCTATGATGCTTATAGAACTGTCCTCCTGGACATCCCCTTAACTTAACTCCTGGTTTACTGGCAGTGACTGATAGGACCTGACAAGGAAGTGTACCAGTCCTTTCAGGTTACTAGAATGCCCTTCACTCCTCTATACCCATTCTCTTTCCCCCGATCGCTAGACTCCTCCATCTTTCCCTCTCCAGACTACTTTGTACTGGTTTTTGTGTATATTTTGCAGATTTATTAATATGTATAGATTGTGTTATTGATTGACTGGTTCATCTAGAAGTCATGCTACTAGAGGTATAGTAGAAAAGCTTACAGTGAAGTGACCTGGGACTTACAGCAAAAAGACCTGAGTTTAAGTTCTGACTCAGTAACGTTGGATAAGTTGTGATATTTCTTTGGACTTCAGTTTCTCATTTGCAAAGTGTGTGTATGGATGATGAGATCTGGGAGTGGGGGGAGCAGGGATGTTAGACCAGATGGTCTACAAAGTTCCATTGATCTCTAGCATTGAGATCTGGAAATAGTTCTATAGATGTGGACATTGAGACACAAAGAAGTGAATCTGTCTGCCCCCAAACCATATATTTAATGAATGACAGAGCCAACACTAGAACACTGATTTATTGATTTCCAAATCATTCTGTCCATTAGCCTATGTTAAACAACTGAGATAGCTGTGTGACCATACGGAAATAATTATCACTCATGGTCCAGCGCTCTCTCCCTCTTCTCCCAGGCCTTGGGTACATCTCTCCTATATGATTCTTTCTCTCCTCTGAGACTACCACTTCTCTGATTCAGGACATTCTCACCCTATGTCTGGACTTGTACAATATAATACTCCATTGTTTATTCTCCCTCAAGTATCTCCCTATGCCAATTTATTCTCCACAAAACTATCAAACTGGTCTTCATAAAGGCCTGTGTCACTCCCCTATTTAATAAATTCCAGTGACTCTTTATTACCTCCATTACCAAATATAAAATCATCTTTTGGGGTTTTAAAGTCCTTAATCTTATTTCTTCCTACATTCCCAGTCTTCTTTTTATCTCCTTTTCTCATGTTCTTTGATTCAGTGACATTGGCCTGCTTTGCTATACCTCATACAGTACATCTATCACCAATTCTGATCAAGTTCACACACTGTCCCTCACACCTGGAACTTTCTTGCTCCTCATTTCCACCTCCTAGCTTCCTTGGCTTCCTCCAAGTCTCTACTAAAGTTTCACTTTCTGCCAGAAACCTTTTCCAGTCTTCCCGACTCTTAGTACCTTCTTTCAGAGACTACCCTAAGTTATGTCTCTTTCTCTCTCTGTGTCTCTCCCTGTCTCTCTCTCTCTCTCTCTCTCTCTCTCTCTCTCTCTCTCTCTCTCTCTCTCTCTCTCTCTCTCTCTCCTCTCTCTCTCTCTCTCTCTCTTCTCTCTCTCTCTCTCTATCTCTCTCTCTCTCTGTGTGTCTGTCTGTCTCTTTCTCTGTCTCTCTCTCTCACACACACATCTGACATATATATGTATATATATACACATACACACACATGCACATACATATATATATCTCGTTTGTACTCAATTGTTTGCACGCTATCACTCCAATTAGACTGTGAGCTTCTAAACATGAGGAGTTTTTCCTTTTTTTTTTGTATCCCCTGCACTTAGTAGAGCACTTGGCATATAGAAGATGTTTAATGGTCCTTGGCTGACATGACATGGGCATGCCTCTGACACCTATGCAGGAGTAGTGTGACCACTGGAACATCATACAGATAATCAGCACTAAAAGCAACTCTCTAAAACTACAAGTTATAGATGAGCTGCTGATCTGTATGAGTGGAAGGAGTTTTCTGAATGGAAGAAATCACAGTCTTGGACCACCAAAAAAGAAAAGTATTTTCTAGGGCACAAAATATGAATTATGTATAAAATATTCTTTATAGTTTATTTGTTTTCATTTTATATTCTTTATTTTTATATAATTTTTATATATTCTTTATATAATTTTTATATATTCTTTATATTTTTCATTTCCATCTTTTCATATTTTTGGAATAGTAGATGATTACTTATATGTGCATCCACTTGATGCCTTTAGTCTACTCTAGGAATAATATAGCTATGAAAAAATGCCAAGCGCCGATACTTTTCCATATAAATGACTCCATTTACTCCAGCAGCAACATTTAAAAACAAAAACGTATTCAAACATACTTTTATGAATTAGGAGCAGAGAGGGAAAACTCATTTATGTGTCCATGGGGGTAGTGGAAAGTGTTCTGGACCTGTAGTCTTGCCTTATCTTTATCACTTATTAGCAGTATGACTTCAAACAAGTAATTTCCCTTCTCTGAACCTCAATTTCCTCACCTTTAATTTGAGGAGCTTGGATTGTATATGCTCTAAGATCCTTTCTACTCCCAATACTGTATATGAATACCCATAGGAAATGAGCATTTTCATAAAGAAATATGATGCCTCATCATCATTTTCATATTCTTGCACACCTGGTTTCTCCTCCCTCCTGCTCCCACTCTTGCCCTTGTTTGTCTATATCTTTTAGCTTTTAAAACTTTTTGTATAGCACATCAAATTCTTTCCTTTTTGGCTTTTTGCTTTCTTACATTTTCTCTGAAAACCTTGAGATTTGAAGCATATACTTGTTGGACTCTCTTCTATTTTCTTTATTTTAAAGTCAGATTTATCTTTCATTGACCTTTGAGAATATCATATCTTCTTTATATTTTCATACACTGGAAACCATTTAACCACATGTATAACCCTATTACTGAGTCTGAGCCAGCACTAAGATATCTCCAGCATCTTTTCCCTCCTTTATACTCATATAGCACCTCTCCAGTCAATGTGGTATATACCAGCCAGAGACAAGGTGAGGGAATTCTTAGTATACAACCTTCTGAGATGAAGTGATTGGATAAGTGACTCATTCTTATTTTACCCTATTAAGTAACATCATATGACTAGGGAATACAAGTCATTCTAGCTCTGAGAACATTCTGAGAACTAATGGGAACCAGAAAGTAAAGAAGTTGATATAAGCAATGAAGGAAATATAAAAATTAGAGGCAAAGATGAAATGTCTCCTTCTTAGAATTCTCTTTAGAGAACCCTGGAATTTTAGGACTGAATCTCTGTTTCTGTCTCTGCCTGTCTTTATCCTTTTGTCTCTGTCTTTATCTGTCTCTGTCTGTATTTCTGTCTCTGTCTCCCTCTGTCTCTCCCTCCTCTGTCTCTCTCTCACTTTGTAAATTAACTCCTGTGATTTGCATCGCATTTGGGGGGTATGATGGGTCACAGTATAGGTATAGAGGTGGGTGACATCAAACATCTTCTTAGTAGCATTAATAAGTGGATGCTTTGGAAATGATTTTCAGAGGCCAATGGATGATAGGAATTAAAATGAATTTCCCAAACATAATAGATTAAAAATTAAGCTGAGACAAATAACAGACAAAATATTTAAAAACAGAGACTTTTAAATGTCTAAGGATTCCATTAACTATCTGGTCGGGTAGAGATGACTGGGTATATATCACAAAACAAACAAATAAACAGAAAACTAGCTAAATAAATAGTTGGTGTATTCCCACCCTTTTGGGGAACAAGTGACCCTGCAGATAAAGACTAATGACCCCAGAGAGCAGCAATGGAAACACTGTGAAGAAAGTGATCAAATCCTACAGTGGCACATGGCTTGCATGTAGGCATTAAATAAATATTTCTGGAATTGCATAGTATCATGTTTAGATTATAGGGATAAGGATTAGATCTGTGATTTCATTGATTTAGAGAATTTCTTGATGAGAAAATTCCCTCATCCACTGGAAATCAGCATCATCTCTGCAGTTTATAATCCTAAAGGTTAAATGACTGAGTACTGAGAGGTTAAATGACTTGTCCAGGATCACACAGCCAGTGTATGTCACAGCTGGGTCTTGAACCCAAGTCATGATGGCTCTGAGGATAACTCATTTTTTGCTAAGCTATACTACTTCTCTTTTACATGTAAATAGACAGAATTAAAACAGAATTCTGTGACTGGCTCAATCAATATTATCCATATGTAAGTTTTGTATATTACATACATAGATTTGGTAATTAACATGCAAATAGAAGACCAGTTCATGACATTGTTCTTCATTCTTTCCTTCTGTGGATATTAGCCAACATTTAACCTATACCTGAAACATAAAATCAGCTTAAATTATTATTGCAAAGATTGGCAAAACAAGTTAGACATCCCAAATGTACTTTTTTTCTTTACCAAAGTTTTTTCTGAGGCTGTGAAAACTGAAATACATTTTTCTTTGATAATTCTTTTTTTACTTCCAGCTTCCAAGCAAGAACAGAATCAGAGGTGCCAAAAAGCTGTGTAAAAGGCTGTCCTTATGTAGTTCAAAGCCAGGTCCAAAGGGAAAGTGCCAGAAATTTCTAGGCCAATTTTGAAGTCTTAAAAAGTTCAGATAGTTCGGATAAGCTTTGGACAAGCGGCCAAATTTTGGAAACATATCTGAACTTTCTCCAAATCACAGACCTTTCTGAGGTTTTCCTATCCTTAGTACAAAGCCACTGCAATAGCTGACAGTCTTTTAACAAATTTACATGAGGAATAATGAGTATATGATTACTGGAGGCTCCAAGTCACGCCATGGACTCATTGTTTGGATAATAAAGTTCAGAGGTACTGAGGGTAATCTCATCAGAGAGACAGTGACCAACTTTCACTTATCATTCCTATGTTCACTTCCTTTTTAGCTAATTAAACCTTAATTCTTCACAGGAAGCAACATTTTGCAACCTCTAGCATAGTTTGGCTTTAGTAGCATTGTTCATATCTCTTCCAATTTGTCTGGAAAAACAGGAAAAGTGAAGTGCGAACATGGAGACCTGGAACATGGGTTTATCTTTCTAGTTAGTAGCTTTTCAGTTTGCATGTGACCAAAATTGGAGGGTAAACAGGAACCTAGACCTTGGACCTCATGGTCTGGAAGGGGTGAAGGAGCAGGGGAATAGGAACAAAGCATTGTGGATCAGAAATTTGGGGAGGGAAAAGATGAGTAGGGTAAAAATAGCTATAGGCTGAACAATATTAGAGGAACTCTATAATTCTATTTGTCTTATTGATCAATGAAACAATAAACATTTGTTAAACATCTACTATGTGCCAAACAATGTGCTAAGCACTGAAGATACAAAAAGAGGCAAAGGCAGTCCTTGCTCTCTAGGAGCTTATAATCTAATCCAGGAGACAACAAATATATGCAAACAAACTATATATTCAACTAAATGAATATTTATTAAGCAGAAAGGAGAGGAAAGAAGAGAACATGATAAAAAGATGCTGGAAAGGCAAAATTGAAGGCCTCAGTAACTTAATAGATGGGGGGAAGTGAGGAATTGAGGATGACTTCTATCCTGCAAACCTGAGGGACTGGCAGGATGGTGCAGAAATAAGAAAGGTAGGAGGTTGGGAGTATTTAGAAGGAAAGATAGTAGGTTCCATTGTTAGACATATTGAATTCAAGATGTCTTCTGGACATCATGTTGGAGATGTTGTAGCACCAAAGCAATATTTACCTCACCTACAGTGGCCATGAATATGCTGGCACAGTTCTGAATCATGAAATATAACAGAGTCTTCATGTGGAGGACAGAACCAAAACATTTATTGAAACATCAGAAAGCAGATTCCATCATAGCAACAAAGAAATCTTACACAATAACAATGCAGGGGGCAACATCAGCCCCAAGCCTTCCCCCTGCTAGGCTTCCCACAAACCAACTCTATTAAACAAATCACAAACAGGCTCCCTTAAATAAAATCGCAAACAAGCTGTCCCATTCGCAAGCTGCCTGCTTTCTCTCACTCCTTGGGTTCTGACTTCTCTGACCAATTTTTCTCTCAGCTCTGCTCTAGCCTTCCTCTTCCACCTGTTCAGCAAGTTCTTCCCACCACAGACTTATGTGACTCAGGTTTCCATGTAACTCAAACAGGTCACATGAGCCTATTAATTGACAGGAAATATCTTCCCATTAAAGAGCAAAATTATAATAACAATAAGCAAAAATGCATTATCAACACAGATGTCTGAAAGGCAGTTGGAAATGTAAGACTGGAGATCATCAGAGAGCTTGCAGCAGGATAGGTAGATTTGAGAATCATCAGCATAGAGATGGTAATTAAATTCACTGCAACTGATGAGATCATCAAGTGAAGTATAGAGGGACAAAAGAAGAAAGTCCAAGACAAAACCCTGTGGGACGTATACATTCAAACTGTGTGATTTGTGGATTGTGGTGTGTGGATTGTACTAGAGGATCTAGTACATGAGACAGAGAAGGAGTGGTCAAATAGATAGGAGGAGAACCAGGAGAGGCTGGTGTACTGAAAATCTAGAGAGGAGAGAGTATCAAGGAGGAGATTGTGATCAATAGTGTCAAAGGATGTAGAAATTTAAAGGAAGGAAAATGAGAATTGAGAAAAGCTATTGGATTTGACATAATTGGTGACTTTGGTGAAAGTAGTTTTTAGTGGAATCATGAAATCAACAATTGGATTGTAAATGGTTAAAAAGAGGGTGAGAGAAGAGAAAGTAGATGCCATATTGTATATAGCATTTTTAAAGACTTTAGTGACAAAAATCAAAATTGATGTGCAATGATAGTGGGAACAGAAGGATGAAGTGAGAGATTTTTTTAGGATAGCAGAGACATAAGCATATTTGTAGGAAGTAGGGAATGAACCAGTACACAGGGAGACATTAAAAATACTTATTTATCTTACATCATCTCCATGAATCTGAGTTTGTGATTACCACTATATCTACACTTGACCTTAATAATGATAGCTCACATTCTATAGTACCTTAAGTTTTATGAAGTGCTTTCCTCTTAGTGGAGGTAATGTCTATCCCCATTTTATGGAACTGAAGTTTATTTAATTTTTATTTTATTTAACTGAGGTTTAGAGAGGTAAAGCTTTATGTCAGTGGTTATATTTCTAGAAAGTAGCAGAACCATGATTTAAACCAAGTTCAACTTATCCCAAATCTATTTCTCTTTCTATATCACACTGACCCTGTAGAATGCATATTTTGTATGTATTATTTTATTCCCAAATATCTACAGCCAAAAAAAAATGTAGTTTGAATCTTATTGGGCAAAATTTTACTAGCCAGTAGAGCTGACTTGGGAACTGAATTCTATCATCTGGTGTAAACTCTTTGTGGAAGGGTATAAGTAAGGAACATAGGGTACCAAAAGACTAGCATTGGCTATGCTTGATTCTGATCCTTGGTAACCCATGTAACATGGCAGCCCAAGGCCAGGGAGCTTGCAGCATTCTATCCTGGCTAAGTGTAGTCATACCAGTAAGGATTAGGATTTCTTCTTCCTATTTACCTTTTCATGCTTCCTTGATTCAATGTGCGTGTAAATCAAATTTTCTTTTCAGCTCTGCTCTTCTCATCAAAAATGTTTGAAAGTCCTCTATTTCATTGAATGGCCATTTTTCCCCTAAATTTTTATACTCAGTTTTGCTGGATAGGTGATTCTTGGTTTTAATCCTAGTTCCTTTGACTTCCAGAATATCGTATTCCAAGTCCTGTGATTGCTTAATATAGAAGCATCTAGATCTTGTGATATCCTGATTGTATTTCCACAATACTCGAATTGTTTCTTTCTGGCTGCTTGCAATATTTTCTCCTTGATCTGGGAATTCTAGAATCTGGCTACAATATTCCTAGGAGTTTTTCTTTTGGGATCTCTTTCTAGAGGTGATTGATGGATTCTTTCAATATTTATTTTGCCCTCTAATTCTAGAATATCAGGGCAATCTTCCTCAATAATTTCATGAAAGATGATGTCTAGACTCTTTTTTTGATCATGGCTTTCAGTTAGTCCCATAATTTTAAATTGTCTCTCCTGGACCTATTTTCCAGGTCCAGAATTTGTTTTGAGGCATTTTTTAAGGTTTTTGGCTGAGCTTGGAGTCAGCACTCTCGAAAGTCCATGCTGTTACTCTGCCCTCCTCTATTACCATTTCTTAAGAAGAAATCACCACAACGATATTGAAAGAGCCTAGAAACTATCTTATTGGAAAAACAACTGACCATGATCAAAAAAAGAGTCTAGACATCATCTTTCATGAAAGTTTGAGATCCTTGCCCAGTAGAGAGACACTGCAGTCAAAGGCAGCATTATTTATAATGTTTGTAACAACTTACAAAGAAGGATGGTAGAAAATTGTGCACAATCTCACTTTATAAAATACTGGGAAGCAATGTAAGGAAAAAGAAGCTTTTAGATATTTCAGTGAGATACTCAATAAATACAGATTATCACAGAAGTTTTATTCATAAAAACAGAAAGAAATAAATGCATAAAAAATATAAAAATCTGTCAAAATTTCCATAAGAAATGCTATTTTGCATCACTGAGAGTTGAATTACCACTTTTGGCAATATCACAGTCCCTGGCATGCTGTTCCAAATGAGGAACAATAAAAGACACTAAGGGAAATAACTTTTTTTTTTTTTTAAAAGGCAAATCAACTTAACTAAATATACACAGAGAAGGTCCATGATGGAAGGGACACTTTGTGATGGAATTCAGAAATTCATTCTTAAAATATCTGAAAAAAAAAGAGACCAATTGTTTGAAAAGAATTTCAGACTCTTTTATTACCAAAATGGTGTTTATAAACAAGGAATAACTACAGATTTTTCAATCAACATTTATTATCCTACACAGTTTTGTGAGAATTACCTATACATTTATCGCAGGCATCATAGATGAAAATATTCAAAGAGAATAGTTAGGCTTTCGCAAATACTCATTCTAGACATAGATAATCCAAAAAAGACTGTGCTTATTGTTCAATGAATTTAAAATATATATATTTTATCAATAGATCAAAATGCCATCTTAAAAGCCTCTGACAAGGATATTTTCACATGCATATATTTTAATGAGGAGTCCTTGAAAGACATAAAGAGATAACTACCTTCGATGTCCCTGTGATTAATATACGTACATACATACCTATATATGTATGTGTGTGTATATATATATATATATATATACATATATATATATATTTAGTGTCTTAAAGTTGGTTTTTTTTTTATTTAGAAACTATTAAAAGTGTTTCCTTCTAAGGTTCTTTTCTTTTCCTTCCTGCAGTTAACAATGTTGGTATTTCTCTTTTTACTTGGTTTTGATGTTTGTTTTTAAGTTTCTTGCCAAATTATAGCTTGGGGGAAAAAAAGATTCTAATCCATTATAACATTCCCCTTTTCTCCTCAGTCCCCCCTCTCCAGGCAAGTAGATAGTCCTGACTGGGAATTTGACTGACTCCAGAGGAAGAGGCACAGAAAATTAATATCTTCAAAAGCTTGAAAATCTAGTACTCACCTACTTATCATCCTGGAATTACCCTAAATACAGGATTACAGCATTAATATTCTGACATTTATTGAATTGTACAGTTAATAGGAATGCTGCTGTGACAGCTAAAAGCTAGTGCAATCAATAGAAGAGCGGATGGGCAAGGCCTCTTCACCAAGATCTTTCCCCATCAAATCTTCAGTGCAAGCGTAGAAGTCACTATGAGGGAAGCTGTCCAGGGACAAGCAACTTAGCACCTAGCAGGAACAGTGCCACCCAGGGTCAGGAGTTCAGGGTGCTGGGTGGATCTGGAGTCTGTAGCTTTCCCCTTTATAAGACTGCACGATTTATAAATGGCTCTTTAAAAAAAAAAAGAATACTGAAGAACTGATTCTCCTGGAGCTTTTCCCAACCCGAATCTAGGCAAGGGGCTACTTTGGGGGTCCCAATCGAAACTAGTTCATCTGCTCAGAACGCAAATGACAAAGCAGCTGTTTAAATACTCCTTTTGCTTACAAGTCGGTATAGATTCAGTGTCTTCTAGGGTCACAGTTGAACTCTAAAGTTGAAGCAAGGCAGGTAGAGAGCAGGACTCATGGTTCTTAGAAGCATTATTTGCGTGGGGAACAAGAAGGGGAGCCTCCTGACTCTAGCATGACTTGCCGGGGAACTGTCTTGCCCTTGGTAACACTCAACCGTTCCTGAGCATTCTGTAAGATGTTGTTAACCAAGACCACCCATCTCCTGGCATTGAGGATCTTCTTCCCGTAGGGATCCAGGTCCAAAGTCACCTTCTGGTCTTCGTGATTCTGCAGAGTTCGGTGGCCAAGTTGTCAGTCCGTTCCCGCAGCTCCACCTGACTCCCGGAACCACATGCACTTGCGGAATCTGGCTACTGTACAACGGGCAGCAGGAACTCCAGCAAAAGATCTGACCGAGGGTCCAGCCATCCAGGTACTGGCACCCGACACCGCGGCAGAGCTAGCCCCGGCCATCTTCTGAGCTCAGAGAGACCGGAACCCCTGATAAATATATTTTTTGAAAGGTATAAAGCAGGGAAAGCTACAGTTATGTAGTATTTCTTGTGCAGAAACCAATTTAAAAAAGAAAAATTCACAGATTCCTTGTAGATGGCATTAAAGCAGTTAGACATCGTAGATACAAATCTAGAAAACTTGGAGTTCAAGTAGTCCAATATCCTTATTTTGTTGATGAGGAAAATCAGAGCCAGAGAAGTTACGTGATGTACTTTCAAGGTTCCACAAGTGGCAGAGCTAAGATTTGAACCCAGGTCTTTTGTATGTGACCATATGCAGAATATAGTTATTATAGAAACGGACATTAAAAAATTCAAGATTCTATGTAATGATGCACACCCATAAATTGACTTTGAAGAGAATAACCTATGTATTGTTCATGATTTGAAGTATTTTTCTTTCATATGATTGCTAAGGTTTTTCAATTCTTCTTTTGACATTATTTGGCCACTTATCTTTTGGGAACTGCCTTTTGGTTTGACATATTTCTATTTCTTGTCTAAGTGTCTTAGATATCAAAATTTTATCAGAGATATTTGATTTAAAGTTATTTTCCCTCAGTTTACTGCTTACTTTATCATACTAAACACATTAGTTTTGTTTGTAGACAAGTTTTTCAGTTTCATATAACAACCTCTAATATTTGTTGTATCTATTCCAAATTTAGTATAAAATATGGAATAGAAGGCTAAGTTATAGAGCTTAATTTTGCCAGTCTAATTTCCAGTTTTCTTTGAATTTCTTCTCAAATTGGGAATTTTTCTTAAATATTTTATATATTAGGATTTCTCAGATATTTTCTTATTGAATTCCCTTATCTATTACTCTCCTTTTTCTAATCTCTTCCATTGATCTATATTTCTATTTTTGACCAGTATCAAATGATTTTGATGCTTGTTGTTTTATAATACTACTTGAGGTCCATAAGTACTATTTCTCTTTCAGTCCCACTTTCTTGAATTTTTTTCTCTTGATATTATAGTTCTTTTACCCCTTGAAGTGAATTTCCTTATGATGATGATGATGATGACTATCATATTACTCTGCAAAGTGTCCTTTTTGTAGTTTAATTGACATTGGTCATATTATCATTTTTTTTAGATTGGTATGGCCTAACCATGAGCACTGGATATTCATATGGCTATTTAAGCTCTTTATTTCTGTAAGGTGCACTTTGTAACTGAATCTATACAAGTTGAATATGCTTTAAAATAATCTAAACCATTGAAAACCTGAGACTATAGACTGTACAGGTAATATGATTTAGCAGATGTATTTGTGAAAAATGGAATGTAAGTCAGTTATAGGGGAGACTGAATCCTATTTAAAGTGAACTTAGGGAATTTGATATTTAAAATGAAATTCATGGTATATTTCTTTTTAAAGTGAAGAATGTTACTGTGAAGTAAATAATTATACTAGGAGGCAGCATGAAGTGGTGGAAAGAAAATAACAATATAAAAGATTTCTGTAGTACTTTAACATATACAAGGTACTTCATTTTTTATTGCTTATATTGTAATTTTTTATTTTTATTGCTTATATTGTAATAGCAGCACTATTAAGGAGATGCCATTATTATCTTCATGCAGCAGGTGAAGAAAGTGAGACTTAGAGAGGTTAAGTAATTTGCCCAAAGCCACTCAGTTTTTGTGAGATTTGTACTCAAAGGTCACCTCTCTCCAAGGTCAGTGATCTATCCAGTGAACTACTAAATTGCCTAGAAAGGCAACTGGAATTGACTGCCCATGTGACTTTGGCAAGGCACCTCCCTGTGACCTTAGTTTCCCAATATACAAAATTAGTGGCTTTGATTAGACAATTATAAGGTTCCTTTTATTGATCCCGAACATATTTTGTGTGAATATGGATGATCATATTTAGGATTTTTGGACAGAGGCAGAGAGAGTTCTACCCTCATGGTAAAACTAAAGATGAATTAAAGTCCAAAGGCTCTTAGGATACATTTATGGAATGAAAAATTCTTAATTCTGTTTTGAAAGAAAGTTATTTGTATGAATCATCAAAACCAGTTCACAAATACATGAAAGACAAAAGAACATTTGATCAAAAGCAACAGGAATGAACAAAAGTCAATGCTATCAGGTAATTTTAATGTCCTTTAATAAATGACAGTTCTAATATTTTGCAAAGTTGAAAGGAACTTATAGCTTAAAACTTGTGTGATTGATAAGCTGTTTTAATATAGAATTTCTTGTCCTTATTCTGTGTCCAAATGACAAAATATCTCACATATAAATGTTGTAAGAATCAACTAAAATTATGGTAGAGCTACCATCACATATGCTAACCATGTGATCTTTTTATTGTGGAAAGAGCATAACATGGTAGCTCTTTCCAGCCTAGTGTCCACTGCCATCAGGCAGTCCTGTTCAGCAGGAGCCTTCCAGGATCCCAGTATCTTTTCTCTTCCTATCCTCTATGGGAGAGTGGTCTGAATTCTTTGGCAGAAACAAAAAAAAATGCATTAGGCACTGTCAAATATTTAGTTCAATACTTCCAAAGAATGATGATTTCAAATATATGAGTGATGCCTCAACTGCAACAGTCCAGTTCCTGCATACCCTCAAAGCATGGACAGACAGATAGATACAGAAACAGAAACACACACACACACACACATACACACACACACACACACACACTTTAGCTACTGGTCTTCATGACTTGTTCCAGACAAAAATATTCATCACCTATTGACCAATCTTCTATTTGATGAACTCTAGAAATTTAGGCAGATAGTGAGACAGAGTGCTCTTCCTGCAGTCTCTCAACATGGTCCCAGTCTTTAACCATCTCTACACCAAATGAAGTTTGGATTTCACTGCTGGCCATAACTCACTCTCTCTCTCTCTCTCTCTCTCTCTCTCTCTCTCTCTCTCTCTCTCTCTCTCTCTCTCTCTCTCTCTCTCTCTCTCTCTCTCTCTCTCCCTGCTCTTTTCCCATAGCTAAGTCATTTAGGATATCATGATAGGCATTAGAACTCTACCTTCCTGCAGTTTCTTCACTATTCCCTCAGAGGATACTCATCTTGACAACCCACCCCTTCCAAACACCTCTGTATGCACTGTTTTCTTCCATTGGAAAGTAAGATCATTGAAGAGAGAGACTCTTTGTTTTCTTGTACCTATATCCCCAGAATTTAGTAAGCACTTAATAAATGCTCCCTCCCCTCCCTCCCTCTGTCTCTTTCTCTGTCTCTGTGTCTCTGTCTGTCTCTGTCTCTCTGTACCTCAGTCCCTCTCTTTCCATTTGCCCCAAGTCTTAATCTGATCTTTCTATTTACTAGACAAGTAACTAGTACTAGTACTAGCTCCAGTTTTCTCATCTCTCAGATAGAAAAATGTATAATATTAATTGCTTTAAAACTTCAAAGTACCATATAAATGAGGTATAATTATTGGTCAGGGTAGTCCTCAAATGATACAGCCCTTCCTGGACCTATACTCAAAAACTTTCAATCTAGCATTTATTACATTCTTAATACGTGTTGGCTATGGTATTTTCCCACTTAATAGAACTAGTCAGGGTTTACACTTCTTTGGTATAGCCTCAGAGAACCCAGGATTACCTCTATGTCACAATAAACCATCAGAAGATTTCAAGTAAAAAGATTTTAAAAAAAAATAACAACTTAAAGGTAGCATTATCCTAGTAAAATAATAATTTAGCTCTATCCCTTTGAATGGTAGTTGCATTTTCCTATTTTTAAAAAAAATAAATGATCAAAGCACTTTCTGTAAAATAGAAAATGCAACCCAGCTCAATTAAATCCCCAATGCACATAAAGAATGTAAAGGAGGTTAGAAAACAAACTTACTTCTTTTTCCCCCTCAGACTATTAAAAGTTTATTCAGCTGTTCCTGATGTTTTAAACTTCTCTTTTTCCATTCATATGCTTTAACTTCTATATACAACAAAAATAGATTGGACTTGTACACACCAATTGGGTAAAATAATTATTTTGACTTCTTGTTGATTGAATGCAAAGAGAACTTAAGATGTGGATTTAATTAAGCATATCCGGAATATTCATTCTCTACTTCCTACCAGAAAATTGCTAGATTTCCATTTGCTGATTTTCTTGACATCTTCTTAAAAGAAATTATTTACTGCAAACACCAGTTAAGGAACAAAATCAATGAACTAGGCAATGAAATTAACAGTCTCTTAAAAACACAAAACATGGCAGTTCTAGGAGATACCTAATTTTTTCAAAATAATTTAAGAAAATAAAGTCTATTTGCAATTCTATATTTATGGGCATTTTATTGGTGTTAATGTTTTTCCTTATTTTCTTATGTGAAAGACAAAGATGTATTTCCAATAAGCTTTTGCCATGATAAATTTTATTAATAGTTTTGATTTTTAAAAAATCCACACTTCCTTTTACATTTATTCCTCATGTCCTCTTTGAGACCCATCCCTCAAAATAAAGGATGGAAAAAGTTCAACAAAACTAACCATCAATTCAAAAAAGGTTTATGTTGTATGCAGTGTTCCACACTTGTGGTCTCCCACCTCAGCAAAGAAGCAGGGGAAGTATTTTTTTATATATCTTCTTTGGATTTATCCTTATAATTTCGTAGCATTCATTTTCCGTTGTTTTATCACTGTTCTCTCCATTTGTATTGTTCTAGTCATGGATGTTGTTTTCCTAATTTTAATTACTTAACTTTTATCAGTTCATCTAAGTCTTTTCTGTGTTCACTTATTGATTGTTTTACATCGCTCATTATTATTGCATTACACATATTTTTCACAGTTTTTGTCCCTAAGTTCCTAAATGATGGGCATCTACTTTGCTTCCTGGTTTGTTTGTTTTTTGCAATAACTAAAATTACTATTAAAAATAACTATAAACATTTTTAAACCATATAATTTAATCATTCTCTTTATTTATCTCCTTTAAAAATAACTAATGAAACCATTCATCACCATTCCCATCCATAATGGTATTCAGCCTATAAATCAACAGGCAAACTTTGGATCTGCATTTCCAGCTACCAAACTTAACTCATTAACAGTTTACCATTTTCAACATACCTTTATTTAGCCTTTTAGGAAGCTTCCTCAACATTGACTATGTCCCACATGTACCCATGTGATTTGTAACCTACAAATAAATTATTCAGCATACAAAAAGCATAATAACCCTTTTCCAAGTATACCCTAGACATTCTGGAACAGACATTCTGTTCCTTCCCACACCCAGACACTTTTATGAATCTGATGATGTTTATAGCATCAAATTGATAGAGACTATTATAATATTCACATATATTTCAAAGAATCATGTCCTGGAAATAAATGTATACCTATATATTTATGTGTAAAAAAAATAACTGATGAACATGAGATATTTATTTTATTACTTGGCATTCCTTGATAATTGTACTTATTTGCTTTTTTGTGGGTTTCTGTTGTTTTTTTTTAGTCATTGTTTAATCTGCTCATTTGGGTTGGAGAGGGGTAGAGAAACAGAGAAGACTTACACATCTTCCTTTTATTGAATAAATATTTTTTTCTTTGATTTGGCTCAGGTCTTGTGGGCTCAAGTTTGACTGCTGTTGTTTTCATAGAAAAAGTGAAGCATGGTACAGTTCTGGCCTCCAAGCCAGGAAGATGTGGGTTTCAAGGCTGTCTCTGGTGTATATTGTCTATGTGCCCTGGTCAAGACATTCCTGATCTTTCAGAGCTCTAAGCAACTCTATAAGCATATAACTTGCAGAGAGGGTAGTGGCCTGCAATGGTCAAAAGAATTTTCTCACACGAAAGTTCCCCATACCAATTAAGTTAGGAGCACATTCTTGATTCCATCATTCTCTTCCCTTCTGGATTTCGTGGTACATTGAAATAATCATGCAATTATAATTTAATTTTCTTTATACTTACTGGTCTTTTTCCTGGATGCTTGCACATAAGTCGCTTAATTATCAGAATTGCTAAATTTGACCACTATAAGATTTGGAGTTGAAAACGTAGTTTTTCTGGGGGTTATTTGTAGATTCTTTTCATTTGTTGCTTCATTTTCTGTTTTAGAGGTTTTGAAGTGTTTTCTCATATTATTTAATGAATAATGGCGTTTGATTTTTTTGAAATTTGTCACATTCTGGGATACTCATGATCTTTAGGTTGTCTCTGCACATCCTATCTTCAAAGTCAATGTCTTTGCACTTTATGGAGATTGTTTTCTTTTAACATTATATCTTTTGCTTCTCTTCTGCTAGATTTTTCTCCATTTCAGTGATTTTGAATTTAAAAATCTGCTAATCTCACTACTTTGGAGAAACTCTCTACCATGAAAGCTAATCAGCTATTTAAGTTTTTATTAACAAATTCTGAAATATATTCATTCCTATTTCCTTCTCTTATGTATTTCATTTCTCTTTTAAACCATTTGTATTAACTTATTATTTCATATGTTACCTTAAGCATTGGTTCTATTTTCTTTGCCTTGTTAAGAGAATTTTGTAATCACATTGAAGCCTTAGCAGTTTATAAGATCCTTTAAGTTTTAGGATCTATTTTGTTCTGTTTTTATTAAGTTTTGTTCTTCTCAAAGTCTTTATTGTTTCAACCTATTTTCCTTAAATTTTCCAGTTACTCACTTTTTGACTCCTTCCTCTTTCTACATGGGTATATCCTAAAAGGCAAGGTTGCACAGCTACTGTAAAGCTCTTCTCCTTTTCCTCTCTAACTTGGCTGAATCAACATTTGCCACCTCTTGTACTATGTTTTAGGAAATGGAGGGCTTTTTATAAAGACTCTCTGCCAACTTGTCTTAACATTGCCAATCTTAGGACTACCTTAGGGTCCATCCCGCTTCTCCCCATTCCCCAAACTCCAATATGGCTGGTTTTAATCAGCATCTACTGATCATTGCTGGTGGAGTATAACATGGGAAGATCTACTGGTAGCCTCTGCAGAAGGAGGGCCTCCCAATATTGTTCTCAGGCTTTGCCTGAGAACATCTTTTGTCATTTTGTATGTTCCTGCTCATATATTCCTACCAGGAACATCTAGGCTGATGTGAGAAAAATGCTGAAGGACCATTTTAAAGGTTAGTATTTTTTGATGTTATTCATAAGGATTTTACCTATTTTTTTGCTTGTAGATTCAGATATTGTTGCTATATATCTGTGTGTAATGTTTTTCTTTTTAAGACAAGAGGGGTATTGAGGAACATGTCTAGTCTACAATCTTGTTGGTCCCATGTCCCTGAAGTCTTTAATAGACTTTTGAATGTTAGCTACTGTGATGAAATGGGTACTTTGTTCCATAAGAAAGAATGTCTTTCACTGGGCAGATTCAAGGGATGCCCATGAACTCAGAACATGTTTAAGAATCCCATAGGGAAATCATCATGCTCACTCATCGATGACATCTGCCAATTTTTCCACCTGACAGAACGTTTTGCCATAGTAGCTTCTCTACTGTTTTGTTTCCTCTGAACTCCCACCAGATTGGGCAGTAGAAAAGGGCCAGCTGCTTGGGAAAAAGATCAAGCAAAATCATTCATTCCTAGGAGCCCCTCCCTAGAGCACAGGTTGGAGGCCAACCACCTGAAAAGGCTGGCAGCCAAGAAACAGTTTTCCCACTGTCCGGTGAATTGTTCCCTAGAGCAGGTTTAGGGGGAGAAGGCCAAGGGTAACAGAAGAATGGCTTAGTAGGAGAGGGAAATGGAAACTCTAGGGTTTTGAAGTTGGAAAAAGAAGTTAAGAAGCTAAAGTAAATGATGCTCTTTCCTTAGTGTTTGTAATAGTGTCCATTGTTCCAACAGAAATAGATTTCTTGACATTGGGGCTTTCTAGGTAGCATAATTTTCAGATATTTTCTTATAAATTATGGGTACTTGGCTCAGTGGGTTGGAGCACAGTTCTAATGATGACAAGAGTATGAGTTCAATTTCTGGACAGGTCAATTAACTCTTTCCAAACAAAAAGAAAACTATTTTTATATTATCAGTTTTTTCTCTTAATATTAGAAAACTATTTCTCCATTTTGAGGTATTCTTTACAAAGTAGACCAACTGAGAGAGTATGAATTGCTTCATACAACCAACCAATCAATCAATCAAAAAACATTTACTAAGTACCTACTGTGGACCAGAAACTACTTAGTATGCAAAGCATGCAAAGTATGCAAAACAAGTAGTCCTTGCCTTTAAGGAACTTAGATTATGTGCATCTCCATCAAGTGAGGAAAAAATAAAACTCAGAGAGTTTCCAATATTTGTCTTGAATATGAAGTATTTCTTTAGTAAATAGCATATTTAATTTTAGATGCCATTTCCAATTCATCAAAGAGGGCATCTTATGAGAATGTAAAATTTTTTCACCTCATGATGAAAAGAAATTCATTTTTACTAGAAGTATGTTAATTTCTGTAACATAAAAGGATGAAAGTCAATAATTGTAAAGACTTTGAAGCACTTAGGTGGTTCAGTGAATAGATCAGTGAGCCTAGAATCAGGAAGACCTGAGTTCAAATTCAGCCTCAGACACTTACTAGCTGTGTCATCCTGGGCAAGTCATGCAACCCTCTGTTTGCCTTAATCTACTGGAGAAAGAAATGGAAAACCACTCCAGTATTTTGCCAAGATGTTCCACAGGGTCATGAACTGGACATGACTGCATGACTAAACAATTGTAAAGATTTTGAAATTATTTAGTGACCTAGGTATGTGTGACCTTATTATATTTTATTATTAGTGACCTTATATTTCCATAGAAGCCATGGTAATAAAAAAATCTTTTTAATAGCCTAATGGAAAATTTAGATTATTTTTCTATTTTTATAAAGAAGTTAAAATGCATTCCAGAAAGCTGTTTTCTCCTTAAATGGTTTTCTACATCTATTCATAAGATACAGTGAAATTTCTTGCTACCATAGCCATGTTCCTGAATTAAAGGATTTTTTTTTAATTAACACGGAAATATGATTGAGTGCCAACTTTGGACATAAAATTATTTTAACTATTTTGTGGAGTTAAATGAATTTATAACTTGATATTCCATTAAAAAGTAACTGGAGAGTTACTCAGTGTGTTACAGGGAGTTATGGATAAGAGTTACGGCAAGAATAATTATGTTGAATCATCCTTCACTGAGCTTTGGTTCTTTATGAGAATTTACAGTGGGTTGCTCTTCACAGGAAACTTTGACATGTGACTATAGGAAATATTTGTCATTCGTTTTCCCTCAGAAACAGGATATGCAGACATTGAAACACAATAAAACTGAATTTATATAAGAGACATTGTAACTATTACCTTCTAATTTAATTCTCCATATGTTTAGCTTAATTCCAGGTAATAGCTTAAACTTTCAGTGCTTAATATTAGAAAGTTCTTGGCTTGTGAATCCATTTTACCTCTAGGGAAAAGTATGATACAATCAGCTCATTTAATTTGTCCCTTATTAGCTTTTTATTAAGTGTTTGGTCTTAGGCAAATTACCAAACTTTTCCTGGTCTGAATTTTCTCATCTGAAACATGAAAGGGTTTGATTAGATGATAGCTAACGCTCCTTTTAGCCCTAAATCCAATGATTCTATAATTTTTAAAACTTCAGATTAAAAATTATAGTTATGATGACTTAAATTTTTGTATTACTTCATCCACATGCATTCTTACATTTGCTCTTCACATCATAAAATATTGTTCTTGGTACCAGCTAAAATTCCATAATTTATAGGAAGCTTTTCCTAATCTCTTAATTTTAATGCCTTCTTCCTGTTGGTTTTTTCCAGTTTATCCAATCTGAAATGTTGTTTATGCATAGTTGTTTACTACCTCCTGAACAGCTTGTGAGCTTGTTAAGAGCCAGGACCATCTTTCCTCTTTTTTTGTAACCCTACTGCTTAACAGAGTGTCTGGCAGGTAGCAGGTGTTTAATAAATGATTATTGACTGCCTGACGGTTGACAATGGCCTTATGAAGTAGGAAGCTGAAGAAAACAAGCTCAGAAGATCTAAGTGACTTGGACAAATTTCCCCACCTAATAATTAACAGAACATCAGTAGAATCAACAGCCAAGCTCCTTGCCCCATGCCCTTTCATATTCTCTACTTGAGATTTCGCGTACTCAATGTACTAGCTTTAAAATCACTCTAATAAAGATATAGTTCAGAAAATAAATCTGGGGCAAAATGATTTTAGTGTTCCCTGAATATGCATACATATATACATATTAAAAAGACCGATTCACAAAGAAGATGAATTTCAGTGTTGAGACTGATTGTCAAGAACATCAGAGAAAGAAATAATAGAGGAGGCATAAAGTATATTCCCTGTGAAGCTTCTGTTGACTGGAACTTAATTACTGATATCAAGTATTAATATCAAGCATTGAGTGAATACTGTGCTCAGTCAACCAGCCAGTATAAATAGATAACTGATATCAGATTCTTTCCTGTTTTGATAGAAGGCGGAGTTAGAGATCAAGCCACCTTTGGGTACCTCAAGTGGTAGGAGTGGAGCAAGGGTCGCCACTGAGGCAAGAAAAAGGTGTAGAAAAGAGACTAGGGACATTGAAGAAAATCTTTATTGCCTTTCCCACTTGGCTTCAGGCTCACCCTGTTTACTTGCAATTGTTTTCATACAAATAGAAGCTGCCTATGGAGTTAGTTTAGCTCTCGGAACATAAACAGTTTAGTAAGAATATTGTCACTACGCCATGGTATATTAATCAATATTGCTTCTCTGATGTGGGAAGCTCTTAGATTTTTGTCTTTTAACATAGACAGCCTTCTTATGTAGGAGATTCATCCTCAAAATCCATTTAACAAGGAATAGCTGTATATGTTGATCATTCTAAAATTAATGCACAAGAGTTAGCTCTATGTAAATGACTAGGAATATATAATATATGCTTCTCTCTCTCTCTCTCTCTCTCTTTTCTCTCTCTCTCTCTCTCTCTCTCTCTCTCTCTCTCTCTCTCTCTCTCTCTCTCTCTCTCTCTCTCTCTCTTTCTCTCTCCCTGAATTTGATATTTTATTATTGTTTTTTATTGCTCCTGTCACTATCTTCATTGTTTTATCACATATTGCTATAAGACTGAGGATAACTAATTGGCCAAGCTTCAAACCCATCAGTGAGTTGGAGGGGATGGATGGAGGGCCTTCTGCTCCAAGCATGTGAAGACTTCCTCTGGTGGAATGAACAGATGAGAACAATTTGTTCCAACGGCCATGAAGATGGGTAAAGCAGGCACTGTAGAACACTAAGAGCTTAGTTGGGCATTGAAGACACAAAAGTCATCTACTGTATCCAAGGGCGTTGTCAGTTGTCTTGACTTTTGTCCTGTCACTGGGCTTCAGTGACTCAGGAAGAGAGAGTGAGGCTGATGACTTAGTGCAACACTCACTTAAATCCATTTCAGTTGCAACTCAAGATATTGCCTGTGACGTTATTGGTCCTCTTCAAAAACAATAGACAAAAAAAATGATGTTGCTATAAGTCATTGACACTAGAAATTTTTACTCTAATGACCAATTGCACAAAATATTTCCCATATGCAGATTCACTTACTTACATTCACTTACATTTCTTTTACGTGTTATGTACTTTTGGAACCTTAGCACAGAAGCCTACATATTTTGTAGTGTTTTCATTTATTAAGTAATTAAGTTAATCATTAAAGTGATTTGTCTTTTTATTAATTTATCAATTATTTTCTGAGAAATATACATATGCATGAAATAGTACAGGGGAGTGATAGATAGAAAAGAGACAGCCATCCAGGACAGGGTAATAAGCAGCAATAAGGATCCAAGGGAAGCTCCAGATTAAAATGGAGCAATAGATTAATGACAATCCGGCAGTCAGGAAAGGGGTAGGTGTGATCCAGAGCATATTGGGACAGTGTGGGAAAGTATATCCCGAATCTGAGGAAAGCCTTTTTTCTCAAAGAAGTATCTTATATTAAAGTCACTTTCTAGCCTGTGATTCAGCAGCACCCTACCTATCAGACACTCTTACTGGGTCTCTGATTGAACCCACCTCACAAAATTGCGTCCACATTTAACTCTTCCTAGTAGATGTCAGTTCTGTGATTTAACAAAAGGTCCTTGTCAAAGAACAGAGAGGAATGCCAATGAGTTCAGATGCCTCTGCTAATGAGAATCCCTCGCAGGCTTTTCCATAGTCTGACAGCCTTACAGATTTAGATCTATCTGACTAGTATGTATCAAGTTCCCACTGGCACTTGAACAGTCAGTAAAAAAAAAAGTATTGTCAGCATCCTGTTTGGGGGTACCTGGATTTTCCCCTCAAGTTTACATGAGTACAAAGTTCACTGTTTTTGTTGTGTGCAGTTTTCCCTCTCCTGCGGTGCTTTTGTGATGGAGATCGGGGGATGATAACTACCAGCCTACTGGCTGTCTGTGGAGAGATAAGCTAAGGAACCCCCACTTAGGAGTGAAACACACACATACGAAGAATGTCTTGCTCAACAGCCCAAATGGGATCCTGTTGTCGTTTTCCTTTATCTGCTACCATTTGGTACTTGGAAAGAAATCAGCAGATCTTGTGGATGAGGGTCAAACCACTCACAAAATAGTTTTTGTCATTTGCCTGAGCATCTAAAGATTAATTTATTTCTTTGGCAGAGAGAGAGAGAGAGAGTCAAGAACTACCTAACACCCCTAAACTCATTTCAGTGATTGGGCATCATGGGCATTTATACTTTCTTTTGCTTTCTGGAAGCTATCCAATTCTATTGTAAGAGAGAGTTCTCTCTTCCTGAGATTCCGCCTCCTGACCAGAGTTCATAGTTGAGATAAAATAGAAGACTTTAGCAACCAGAGAGATGAATAATCCCTCCAATATCTGCCAGAGTTTCTTTGAGGGTATCAGTAACCTAAAATACCCCATGAGGCCCCAGACTGTAAATGGCTCTACATTCAAAAGGAGCCGAACAGCTCCGATTCAAACTAATGAAGATGGCCATACTTATTGGCCAAAATACAAACCCACACCCATGACCTCAGATTCTTGGTGGGTTAACACAAAGGAGACAGCTTGATCTGAAAGTCTTGGAATTTACTCTACTTTAGAAGTCAGAAATAAAAGAGGAATTGACTTTGATTTAGAGACATTTTTTCCTTTTGCAAAGTTTTTAGCCTTGTATTTAGCAGCAATTAAAATAGTAACCAGCTGCCCATTGAGGCTTTCCCTGTAATTATTACCTTCTTCCATCCAATAATCTTTGGTGTTTTTTCAAGGACCTGTACCTTGATGTGGTTTCCAGGATGTTTAAGGGGTATAACCCACTATACTTAGTGACATTTGTAAATTTCATGTTGGACCCTATTTACTCAATTCAATTCTCAATATATCTGGCAGAAAAGGATTTCAACACTGTGCTTTGGACAAGATCAACTTTATGAGCTTCTTCTACTTAGTCTAACTGAACTCCTTTGGTGTGTGCTAGCCCTGACTTTATTTTGTAGGGCTTGTGACCAAGGCAAGCCTTTTTAAAAGAAAAAATTTTTTAAAATATTTCAATTCAGACTTGAAAGATATGCTAGCCAAACAGGTCAGAAATTCCAAAAAGCCTTTTAGATCTCACTACAGTTTTCAATGTTCTAGTTGTTGCGGTCTCTGTCTGAAATATTTGCAGAGTATTTGGGATTTGATGAATGATAATACAGTCATTTTGGCAGTCTCCTCTCAGTCAATCCAGACTATGGATCTCCTCAGATTTTATTCCAAACATTTTTTCTGTATCTCATTCTAAGAAGTTTTAGATTAAGAGAAAATATGTATAAACAACTTGGAAGATCCTTCACTCCATAATTAATGGGGGGCTTTTTTGTACTCTCTATTCTGCTGGTTGACTCTATCAAATTAGTTGATAACTAGTAACTGATCTGGTTGGTAACATTTTCCTCCATTTCTGTTTCTAAAGAAGGTCAGTCTCTAAAATGAGAAACAAATGAACTATAATGACAGTTTAACAGTAGTGATTTCTGCAAACTGAGCTAATTAATTGAAGTCATCTTGCAACAAAGTATCTTTAATATTATAAAACTACAAAATTGCTTATGTCTTCCATCAATCAGTCAATAAACATTTATTTTAATTGCCTATCATAGGCAAGGGTCTGTTATAGTCCTTGGGCATACCAAGACCAAAGTGAGATAGTACCTTCCCTTAGAAAGTTTGCATTCTACTGGGTGGGAGGGAAGTGCATGAGATATGACAGGTTAGTAAAGACAATTTACAAAATAATTCAAAGTGATTTTGTGGAAATCTAAACTAGAGAACCCAGGAAAGGCCTCTTGAAGGAAGTCATACTTGAGCTGAGTCTTGAAATGAGCTCTGGCTTCCAAGAGTGAAGAGGGAACAATGATTTCTATTCAAGGTATTCTTTTTGAAGGAAAAAAATGAACTGATCTCATTTGAACTTTTTGTCACCGAGGCTCTCTTATTTACTGAGTGTGTGTGTTTGTCCTTCCTTGCCAAAGAAGACCATGCCATCAGAGAAATGATGGCATGACTTGCATTTGACTTTGTTTTGAATGAGGGAGGGCTGTCCCAGGTCACCAGTGTCGCTTCTCCTCCAGAGTCATCTGAATCCAGCGACCAGATATTCATCAGGATGACTGGAGATGACCCAAGAGGAAGCCATTGGGGTTAAGTGACTTGGCCAAGGTCACACAGCTAGTGAGTGTCAAATATCTGAGGTGAGATTTGAACTCAGGTCCCCCTGACTCCTGCTCTATTCCCTGCATCACCTAGCTGCCCCTGTTTACTGAGTATCTCACTCATCAATATGCCTCTCCTTCAGTGTTTATATATTTTAGGAGAAAAATACATCCTGTTTAACTATAGGGAGATATAGGGATAGGTACTAGGACTGGGCTTGTGATTTTACTGATATAATGAATCCCAGAGGAGTAAACTCCCTCTGTCCGTGAGGGTCAGTACCTTTTCTTAAGGGGACCATCTCCACTTGTCCTGATCTGTATCTTGCCAGTGGACCCAGATGGTTTCAGAGGAGATATTGAGGCTAGTGACTTTGCACAGCCCTCCCTCACTTAAATCCAATTCACTTGCATGTCATGGCATCACCTCCCTGATGTCATGGTCCTCTCCAAAAATGAAGAAGAAAAAGACAGCCTTCTCTGCAACTTGTAATCTTTGTTGCCTGGAGTACATAAAGATTAAGTGACTGAGGATCCTATATTTTGAGCTGGAGGGAATCTTAGAAGTCATTGAGTCCAACCCTCTTATTTTACTGATGAGAAAACTTAAGCACAGAAAGGGTAACTTGACTAGAATCAGATAGTTAGGAACTGTCATCAGCAGGATTTGAATCCAGGCTTTTCTAAGTTCACCTCCAGCACTCTACATAACAATCCTTAACACTGAACTGCATTTTTGGAGATTTATGAGAGAAAAAAATGGATGAATAGGTCTTAAAAACATATATTGTCAAGTCACAGCCAGGCAGATGTTATGGAAATTCACTGAGCTATGTGACCCACACCAGTATTTCTTTGTACTGCTTCTTGGCATATTGTTTGCCCCAATTATTTTGTGGAAGTATGAAGTGTCACTCACTGGTGTTTACATTATAGTAGGGCTGAGCATCCTCAGGCAGGATCTCCCAGCTGGTGGAATCTCCGCAAGAGGATGAGAGGAGACTGGGAAATGAACCCAGTGTGCTCAGGGAATATGTATTTTCCCCTAAAATATTTCATATAAGCCCACTTTATTAAACACACACATATACATACAGACACACTTACCCCAGGTTTAATTACTGCTACAATATGCACCCAGAGACTTAAGTGTTTGTGGTATAACAGTCACCAGACTCATAGAAAATTTCAGCATAGAATCATTGTGGCATGTTACCAAGTTGTGATTATTTCCTACTTTCTCCCCCATAGCACTTTCCTTTTCCTTCCCCTCTCCTCATTTCCCTCTACTTAAATTTCTCCCACAATCTTGCTCTAAAAATTCCCCAAGATGCCATATTTTGAAGTTTGGTGAGACAAAAATAATTTCTTCTCCATCTTTTTGAACCAACATCCTTATCCTCTGCTTGCTGACTCTTCACTGAGTTTCTCTCATCTTTCCTTAATCTTCCAGCATTCCCAATGTGGCCTGTTATTTCTTGTGAATTTACTATTCTCATTTGTCTTTCATTCTATCCTTCTATTCCCCTGTCTGAGCTTTTCCTCTCTTCTCCATTCCAAGGGACCTTGGAGGTAATTTAAAGAAACTCTCACACATTGAAACTTAAACTGAGACATGTCAATTGCCTGAGATCACAAACTGGTGGCAGAGTTTAGATTCAAACTCGGTTGTTCCAACTCCTAGAGCAGTATTCTTTCCACTGCACCATGTTGCCTGAATATTTTCATCCTCCCAACTCAACATGTCATGCTGGGGCTCTAGGCAGCAATGCATTATACAAGCAAGGAAAATATTAAGGATGAAGTATTTGGGGCAAAACTGGATATAAGAGGACAAGGTCAAGGCATAGTTATTAATCAGATCCATGAAGTACATGGAAGCTAATAATAAACATGGAACTAAGAGTTAGTATCTAATTCAACAGTTTGGAGCCAGGGATTATTAAGTGTCTAAAGGAAAATATTCAGATCCAGTCAATCAGACAGTCAAGACAGCAGCTGTAATACACCTTGCAAATGCAAGGAATACTTGAAACTCCCACATCTGTTAGGAAACCCCTTACACATCAATGCCAATGCCAGGGTGTGGTCACTGTAGAGCTTGGGGATCAATCAGTCAGTCAGTCTTCAAGAATTTATTAAACACCTCCTCTGTGCCAGGAAGTACACTAGGCACTGAGTATTCAAAGATAAACCTGGTTGCAGACAAGCTTGTGGCTCAGAGGTAAGGACAAATACAGACATACTATTTCTCTGCTTCTACCTTTCAAAGAGTTTCTGAATTTCCCCTCTCCAACACTGTTTAAACATCTAATTGTGACTCATTTTATTCAACATGCCCCATTTGCCCTTCCCCTTATAAGATTTCTTTATTTCATGTTTAGTTTTTCATATGGCTGTGCTTCCTTTATGTATGTATCCACATCAATATGGATGTATGCCTTGAAACAGAAGTCTCTAGAGAACAGGGTGCCAAACCATGGACACCCAGCCTAACCCTATGACCCTATGCACAGATAGGCAATTTAATATGTTTTGCATGATGATGATGGTTTCTTAGGGGCATGCACTATAATTTTCATGCTTGCTATTATAACTCTTGCTACTCCAAGTTCAGGCAGTTAGAGCAAGGTTGATTTATGCCCAGAGAGTAACAGATTTGGATGTTGTGTCTGCAAGTTGAAATCCTTTTCTTCCTCTATGGGACAGGTACAAAAGACAGCTGTGGAGTGACTCCTCCACCCAAACCCTGCCAATGATCTGATTCCTCAGTAGTAAAGAGCCACTCTTTCACACGCTCTTACAGTTGGAGAAGGGGGAGGGGAGAATTTAACGCACTTTGCCAATTCAGCCCCAACTCTTTGCCTAGGAGGACTACCTACTATGTTGAGTTATGCACAACATGCCACGGGGGAAAGGCTAAGTCTATCCATTTTGTATAGGAAAACAGATCAAACCGAAACCTGGATCCCACTAGCAAAAAAGGCCAATGCTTTATTCACCACATCACTCTAACTCTCTCCTTGGGTTCTATAATTATTGCATGAGAAGGAGCTTATGAGATTTCAGCCTCTGACTAGTGGGATTTGACAGAATGCCATCTGACAGAATGATAGAGAAGAGACAATCCATATGAATTTCAAAAATACAAAGATGAAACAGAGATCCAAGATTTACAATTGGGCTTTCAATGAAGCCCTAAGTGCTGATTACTAGGGATGTTAAATTATTACGTACTGTCTGAACACAGAACACCTGGCTGAAGGACTTGGATTTGAGTGCATGAGTGAGGGAGAAAGATGGAGGGAAAGTGCAAAAAATAAAGGTTTTGAATGCTGCTGTCAGAGGAGTATGTAGGGAGAAAATTACACGGGAAGGTTGCATTGGTTTGCCTGTCTATCCTGGCAAAAGTGGCAGCATTGGCATTTCTGGTGTGGCAAATTGTGATCTATTAAGAGTTCAAATTATGGATGACGCTACAGTAAGTATAAACACGTGAAGAAGCCTAACATTTTACTTTAGGAGTGGGCTCCAAATGTAGAGGGCCTCCCCAAACTAATAGCATTAGAACAAGGTTATTTTTCAGATTTAAAGAAGACATAATAAGTAAACAAACCAAAGTTTGGTGACAGAACTAGCAGATGTGCTACACAATTGAGAACATCTTATGTTCTCTCTGGCAAAAGAGAATATAGTGAGGTAGGTTTCGTTCTGTCTATTCTGTATGAAGTAACCAGTGATGAAAGCCAGCATGGCAATCTAACCCAGACCTTTTACTTTGAAAACAACATAAAGCAGCTGCCATGAGTTCAGTTAGCTCAAGATGAAACTTCTGGCCTAGTCAGGATGAAAGCTGCCATGTTTTCATGCCCAATATTTGATGAGCTCCTTTTTCTTATATTATGTTCCATTCTTTCATTGATCTTCAAGAAGTGAAACTTGAGAGGTAAGAAAAGCCCTAAAAGGTCAATGTATTTCAAAAAGTTAAAGCATATCTCATTCAAAACAGGCTGGACAGTTTCTCTTAGAAACAAAAATAGACTAAAAGTAGGGATATGGAGATCTGTTCTTTCTCTGTGAAACCAAATACAAAATCCTGGGCTTAGCTATAGAAGGAGCAAAACTCAACAAAAGGTTTTGTATCTTTCCTTACTTGTATTACTTGCATGTATCTAGTATCTGCAACCAGACTTTAACCTGATAAAAGCACTGGAATTGGTGTTGAAAGACTTGGGTTTGAATCCTGATTATCACATATATGAACTTGGCAAGTCATCCTTGCTCTTTGGAACTCAGATCTCTTATCTATAAAATGAGGAAGGGAAGTACATGATCTCTATGGCTGTTACCACTTCTAAATCTATTCCTATGACTTATACATCTTTTGTAATTTTCAGAGTCTAACACAATGTGGGCACATAGATAGTATAAGCAGTTAATGAGTACTTCTTGATTCATTCAATAATGACATAGAATGCATGGTTACCCAGTTTTCAGTGAATGAGCTTGCGGTTAAGGGTGGGGACAGACACAAATACAGCTTCTTACTGCTAGGTTCACAAACATGTAAAATGTTTACTCTCAGGAAAGGGAAATTTGTCATCATGATCTTCTCTCCTGCCCAGGAGATTCTAATGGAAAGAAGAGCAGCCCTTTGTAGATGTATGCAAAAAAATGACCCAAGGACATTGTGATTAAAGGTGTGATTAAACTGACTATTATTATTATTATTTTTAATCTTTCTTCAGTCAATTGGAAGACCTAACTAATTGGAAATGGGATGGGGATCATATCCACAACTTTATTCAGGTGCAGGAAAAACATATCTGGGAGATTAGATTCATAGACTGTTAGAGGTGAAAGACACGTTAGTGCTTATCCATCCAGCCCAATCCTTCATTTTAAAGATAAGAAACTGAGGTTATGCAAAGTTAAGTGATTTGTCCAGGGCCATAAAACTAATCAGTAGCAGCGGTGGAATTCAGATCTTAGTTTTCCAATCCGTGGTAAAGTTCTGTATCCCCTGGACTATTCTGCTCCCTTAGTCAACAGCCTTCTTCCTGTGCTCCATCTAAAAGGAAGACTTTGTCATCTGGCATAGCAGACCCTCTAGTGCTGCAGCAACAACACACACCAAAACAAAAAAAGAACAAACTACACAATACCAGTTTAAACTATGTTGATACATATTCAATTGGGAAGAATTCGTCTGAACACCCCCCAAAGAAAAGCATTTTTGTGGTATTTCTCCTGGAAATCCCTCAAGAATAAGAAATGTGGTAATATTTCTAGTTGAAATACTGCAAGACGGCACTTTTCTTTTTCCAGTGGGGGCAAAAGAAAAGCCATGAGAAAATGTGCTCTCTTAAAAGGCATCTCACCTCTCATGCAGTGTTTCTGATGGAAAGCAGTAGAACCCACAGGTGGTAACATTGTAATAATAGTACTTTACACTTATACTGTGCCTTTGACCTATGAATCATAAAGTGCTTTACAAACATTAATTAATTAATCCTCCCAACACCCCCCGAGGTAGGTAAATAATATTGCCAAGGTCTGTTATTCACTGCAATTCCGTGGCCATGGGAACAGCTACAGAATTATCTGGTGTTGAATTAGTTTGGGGCAGAGAATGAAGTGTTGATATTTTATTTCCCCTTAGAAAAAAAGGCAGCCTACTTGCTTTCAATATCCAGGTTTAAAACCTTATATAACATTTTTGTTCTTATAAAATGTAGATTTTTTTAAGGAGTCACTAGAAAACACATATTATGTGACATGACATCCAATCCCAAGGTGCCATATCATGGCATTAACATCATGACTAATTCTTCAGAGTTTCTTCTGGACCAGGAAATTACTAAAGAAAAGTCTGTAAGACTCACATGTTCTTCCTATAAAAACTTTACATTATAAAAGATCTGGATATGGTTTGGAAGAGGGTAACATGAAATTAGAGTCAAATGATCTCCCCTTTAATCCTTACTCTCACTACCTATTTGACTTTGGTTTAGCTGTTTAACCCCTCCAGGCCTCAGCTTCCTCATCTGTAAAATGAAGAGGTAGGATTCAGTGACCCTTAAGGTACTACCCAGATCTAAATATATGGTTCTGCAATCCTTCAGCATTGGGTGAGAGTGAAGTAGGACTTTTGCTTGTGGTATTTTGTATTTCCCATACTCAATGTTCAATTTCTAGTACTGCAAAGTGAACCAACTCAGAAATTCTTATATGTTTATAATTTTTACTTTCTTATTTCCTATTGCACAACAAATAGACAGACAGATATAGACAGATAGATAGATAGATAGATAGATGAGATAGGCAGGCAGACAGATAGATGGACAGACAGGCAGACAGATATGTAGATAGATAGATAGGTAGCTAGCTAGCTAGATAAGCAGGCAGACAGACAGATGGACGGACAGACGGATGGATGGACAGACAGACAGACAGACAGACAGACAGACAGACAGACAGACAGACAGATAGATAGATAGATAGATAGATAGAGAGACAGATAGAGAGACAGATAGGTAGATAGGTAGGTAGATGTAGATGCATATAAGTTCTTCATCCTCAGAGAAGACCAAAATGACATTACTATGCCTAAGTCAAGTTTCAGTGTGTCCAACTGTGAATGATCAAACAAATACAAGCTTGGGATGTTCAACCACAGGTTGGACACAAATAGTCTATGTGAACATTTGGGGCAGATTCGCTAAATGTGTGTATCTTGGATTTCTTTTGAGCTATTTCAGTTCTGCTTTGCTCATAGAGCACAGCACTTTCTCTGATGTGCACATCATGCTGGGCGATCCTGTGCCAGTGTCTCTCATGACACAATCAATTCCAAAGTTTTTAAGAGACACCTTGAGAATGTCCCTGTATTGCTTCTTCTGACAGCCATGTGAATACTTGATTCACATCATGCATAGACTAATGTAGATATCTATTTGATTGATATAAGTAGATTGAAAACTTCAACCACACAGTTCATTGCTTTTCCCTTGAACTGTATTACTCATGTATAAGTATCGCATTCATGATCACATCAAGCATTTTCATTCAACCAATACTGAATGCACTTTTGTAAAAGCAAAAAGGGCATTCCATAAGTAAGTTTTTTTCATTCCTCTTTGATGTGCTGGGTAATATTAAGTACTGAAGATACAAACCAAAAATAAACATTCCCTGAGTTCAAAGAGCTTATATCCTATCAAGAGAGACAAAATGTACGCACATATATCTATACAAAAGAATACACAAAATAAATAATGGTGATTACAATAATCATGATAACCATATGAAGTTATTTATGTTCCAAGATTTTAGAATTCCCAAAGTTGTGTAGGTGATTTTAAATTTTCCATCTGGGCCACACTACATTTAAGCAGAGGTATCATGTCAAATTTCTTTGTCCCATTGGGGACATAATCTTACTCAGTGATAAATTGAATTTAAAAGCAAAAGTGAATCTTAATGAGCCAAGTAGAATTCAATTCTTAGAGCTGGGGTTTAGTTGCCTTGGGTAAGTGTCTATATGTAATATATTTTTAGGAACACTTAAGTAATATAATTCTGCTTAAAATAACATTTGTAGTTTCCTATTAAGGACAAAAGAGGTATCAAAAATGTTTTCAGCATGTCCTTGAGAATCTCCCATTCATAATTTTTGTCCATTTTTCAGATGACAAAATTAAAACAAAGAAAGGTTAAATTATTTACCTCTAACCACACAAGAAATGAGTCAAATCAAGTCTATTCTTTCACCATAGTTGCTCTCCCACATTTAACGTAAAGCATGAAAAAGATTCCAGGGTCAGTGTTCAAAAGAGAATACCCTCATAAGAAAGAAAAATATGAAAAAGAATTTTTTTAATGTGGTTTAACTGGTCTCTGGAGAAGAATCGGCATAGGATCACTCTTACCACACTTTCTGCCCACCAAATAATGAAGCAGTGTCATTCTCCAATGTGGAAATATTTTCCGCCAGATATAAGGAAAAGGTCACATACTATTGAGCAAGCAAATGTCAATAAAATAAACTATTCTACAATTACTGCAACATATACCACCCCCTCTCCCTATTTCAGTTGCTTGCAGTTTCGATGAGCATCAGCCTTGATGTCAAAAGAGCTAGTTTTAAGTTGTCACTGACACTCTTTGTGACTTGGGCTAAATCCCTTCAGCTCTCTAGGCTCCAGGTTTTTCATTTGTAAAAATTACTGGTGTAGGTGAACTCCAAAAACCTAATATGATATGTTTCTCTGAAGTGTAAGAACTACTGAAGTGACCACTCAATATTTATAAAAATCAAAAATGGTTTGAGCTAAAAGGTATGTTAGAATTAATCAGGTCAAACTTTCATTCTGAAGATCTGAAAGGAAGGGATATTTATTAAGCAACTACTATATAGTAGGCACTGTGCTAAGCAGTTTATATATATAGTCTCATTTGATCCACACAAAAACCCTGGGAGGTAGGTGCTGTTATTATTCTTATTTTACAGTTGAGGAAATAACAGGCTTAAGTGACTTGCCCAGGGTAACACAGCTAGTAAGTGTCTGAGGTTGAATTTGAATTCAAGGTCCTCCTGACTCCCAGACTGGTGATTTTATCCAATGCATCGCTTAGCTACCCTTACTTACCTGTTTCTTAGGTTAAGAAAGCAAGGTCAGGATTGTTCAATGATTTGCCTAAGGTATATTACTGGTTAGTGATAGAGCCTGGATGAGAATCTAGGTTTCTTAATTATCCATCCCAAGCTCTTTCCACAACATTCCACTACCTCCCAAACACAATTAAGAAATGTTCTATCTTTAGAATTAGATTGAAATGATCTTTTTTTAGTTTTTAATGTGTACATATTTAATTTTTTAAACCTATTCAAGTGATTTTAAAGTTGTAGAGGATGATTAGAATATTGGTATAAGGAAGCTCCTTATCATTAATGCTGATTTGCAATTCACCTGCACTTTATAGTTTTAGTGAGTTGCCTGGGGCACTGAGAGGTTGTCAGCAAGTCAGTCACACAGCATTTATTAAATTCTTGCTATGACCAGGAACTGGACTAAGTGCTAGGGATATAAAATATGGCAAATTCAGTCCCTGCCTTAAAGGAACTCTATTCTAATGGAGGACACAACGTGTCAGTAACTATGCATCTGCAAGATATACACAAGCATAGATGGGAGACTAGAAAAGGCCTCCCAAGGATGAATTCTGACTAATCTTGAGGGAAGACTAGAAGACAGAGCTGAGGGAGAACATTCCAGACATGGGAAGTTACCAGTGAATGGGTGCAGCGATTGGAGATGGCTCTATTGCAGAAAGGAATAGTGTGAAATAAAGAAAGGAAAGAGATTATGAAGAGCTCTATATGCTGAACAAAGGACTTTATATTAAATCCTGCAGGTAATAGAGAGCCACTGGGATTTATTGGGCAGAGAGGGGTTACATGGTCATGCCTGTGCTTTCATAAAATCACTTTGCAACCTAGTGAAAGGTGGATAGAGTGGGCAGAAATTTGAGATAGGGAGAAAAATTAGAATGTTATTTTAATAATCAGGTCTTCAAAGATGATAATCAAAGATGATAAAGGTCTGCAAAAAGACAGAAATGGTATGAGTGGAGAGATATGCTGTGAAGGGAAAATCAGCAAGATCTGGCAATGAATATGTGGGTTGATTGATAATAGGGAATTGAGAATGATACAGCATTGGGAATCTAGATTATTTGGAGGATAGGAGCACCTTCAAAAATAATGGGAAAGTTCAAGAGGGAAAGGTTTGGGGGAAAATGTAACGAATTCTGTTTTAAACTTTTAAATGTCTACAAGCTATCCAACTGAAGACATCCAAAAAGCCATTTGTAATGCAGGAATATAGCACATACACTCTTCTGCATTCCCTATTTCAACCCTTTGATGAACTAACTGAACTCTTCTCTAACTCTCTACTCTCAAATATCTTACCTCTTCATCTATCACTGGTCATACCATGTCAAATCAAAGCCCTGGAGGACTCCAACCATCTCACTGTTTTACACTAGTCATGTGTTGCTGTTTAGCTGAGTTAGTTCAGCAAACAGCTGAAATAGGGAATGCAGACGAGTATACCTGGGGTAGAAGCAACGGCATGGGAAAGCACTGAAAGGTAGAGGGAAAGAAGGTTAGGATGGTGATGCACAAGATGAGGAGTCATAAAGCACAGGAAAACATAGAATGAAACAAAGATTATTATCAGATGAAGGAATTTTGGAGTTCATGCATAATGAAGCAGAATATTTATAGATGCTGGTAAAGTGAATTTAGCTGAAGGAGAAGTAGATCATGGGAATTAAGTATATTGAAGAACTGGGAAGTTAGAATAATTGAGGAAGCCTCATTATGTTTGTTCAAGTCCCATAGTATGAAGGCAGGAATTGAGAAAAAAAAAGAGACTATGAACCAGTCACTTAATTCATTGAGTAAGGAAGGAGATTGTCCCTAGGAGTAATAGAAAATGACCATCAGGATCTGATTTGGGTTGATAAATTTGGACAGCATGATCCTCAGAGGAGATGAGGTTGCTGAAAAATCATGACAAAGAAAAAGACTGGAAGTGAAAAGCTAAGTTAATTCATTCAAGATCCCATAGAGCTCAGACCATATATGCCACAGTCAGGACTTGGACCCAGGTCTTCCTCACTCTGAGGTAGCCTCTACCCACAATGCAATGCTGGTTCTCAAAAAAAGTATTTTCAGGAACAAAGAGGTATACAAAGAGGAATGGTTGATGGTAACAGTGGTAGACTGAACTAGCTGTGGGGTTGGGGGAGGAGCTTCTCACCCCTATAACCAGATGGAACTGACAATTCACAGGTATGTCAAGGACTGAAATAGATCAGCACACACAAGTCTAGAGATTAGATAAGAAGAAAGTTCTGTTTACTATAAAAGAAAACCTAAGAGTCTTGAAGATGAGAACTCTCTGGAGTCTGAAAATGCTAGTTTGTGCAGACACAAGAATATGACCAATGGATACCTGATGTGTTATAGGAGGCAATTACTAGATATCTAAATGTGGGATGGGGTGAAAAGGGGATGGTGCCTAGATAGGTAAAAATTTGGCTTATCTTCTTAATACCATTAGACTGTTTCAGATAAACAAACATGCCAGTCCTTTACTTAGAAGAAAAGTATACTCCTTCTACTAAAGCTGGAAAAATACTTTTGAAATACTGAATTCCTCCCAATGCAATAGCTGAATATTTGCATACTTAGAATGGTATTGGCCAGGTCTTTGCTTTCCTTTGGCTTCCTTGTGTTGAGGCAATTGTCCAGCTCATTTGGGCCAAAACCCACTTTGGGTATTTTCTGCATTTTCTGCTTCCCCTGTGTATCTCAGCCGTTCACTCAGGCATGAACATTTTTAGTTAAATTGGCACTTGTTTCTAAGCTTTATTAATCTTATACATTTTTAGCAATGACTTTCAGGTGCATAACACACACACATACACACACACACACACATACACATACACACAAGCCTTTAGAAAGGTTGTTTTAAGCCCATAAATTAATTTCTTTCTTTCCCTTCCTCATCTTAGGCCTGAAAAACATCCATCTATATTCCTTAAGGCCATTATTACTTTAAAAATTGGACTTCAATTGATTCATTTTCCTATTGTTTGATTGAGATTCAAAAAGACTTATTGAATTATCTTTGCAAATATAAATTGTTTGCCATTATCCATCAAAGGAATTAGCTTACACAATAATATATTTTACCTCAAATACTTATCCTCATTAATATTCATAAAGTTATCCTAATCCTATTAAAACATGAAAATACTTTGTGATGCCACTATACTCACTAAAGTGCAAAAAATAAATACAGCAATCATTTCTTAAACCATGTCAGTTGGTTATTTTGTTTTTCTTGTTCCCATCACCAAGGTATGCAGTAGAATTTAATGAATAAAGACCTGTCCTGAGAGAAAGAAAGACCTGCCTTCTTCACTCTTCCATATACAGACTATGTGACCCTGTTCAAGTCATGCAACCTCAACATTCTAGACAACTCTCTGAGAACATAAATTGTAGAGAAGAGTGCTAACTTGTAGTAGTTGAGTTTCCTCATCCAGGATTTCTCTATATCTGTGAAATCAAAAATTCAATCTCAATTTCTATCTCTATCCTTATTATCAAAGTATTAAAAAAAGAGCATGATAGATTGCTATGACCTTTTGTTTGTTTTTATTTTAACAATACAGTGGAAAGAGCATTTGGGAGAACTTGGGAATCAAATTCTCTCTGTCACTACCCATGTGATCTCAGGCAGATGGCAGCTTCTCTTGACCTCATTTTTCTCATTAGCAAAATGATACAGAATAAAAATTTCTTCCAGCTCTGAATCTATGATCCTACTCTAACAGTGAATAGGTACAGAAGGTGTTTGGGGGCGGCTAAGAGGCACTGTAGATTGAGTGCTGAATCTGGAGTCAGAAACACTCATCTTCCTGAATTCAAATCCAGCTTCTTACTTATTAACTGTACAACTTTGGGCAATTCACTTAATCTGTTTGACTCATTTTCCTCATTTGTAAAATGAGCTGGAGAAGAAAATGGCAAACCACTCTAATATCTCTGCCAAGAAAACCCTAAAGGGGTCATGAAGAGTTGGACACAAATGAACAACTGAAGTAGAAGGTGTTTAGTTGAAGGTGAAACTACTAGTTATTTTCCTTCTTTGGCCTCCGTCCTCTTGTGGGTGGAATACCTCTTTCCCAATTCTGAACCCTCCTTTCCTAACTTCCTTCTTTAGAAGTTCCTGTGGGCAGACTTTTCCCTTAATGACTCTCCTCACTCCAACCTAGAGATTGACATAGGAAAGAGTAGGGGAGGGAAATGGAAATTAACCTGGTAGGGGAGGGAAATGGAAATTAGTCCAAGGCTAACACCTCAGAGGAACTCTTCTCTGTTTTACTAACCAGTGTCTTCTCCTGCTAAAAAATCTCCATACTCCCTTTATCCAGGGAAATTCAGGATGGTCCATATTCATTTAATCTTTTTCTTGCTTTGGGAAATCTATAATCATATATATTGATCAAATTTCTACAGTTTCCCTCAAACCCCCAAAGAGTAACAATAATAATGATATTTGGCATATGAGCTTAAAGCACTTTACATATATTACTAAATTTTGTCCAGGTGCTGATATTATCCCTGTTTTACAGATGAGGTAATTTAGGTTGAGAATTAAAGTTAGTTGCATAGGGACACATAGACAGTAACTCTGTGAGGTAGGATTTGAAATCAGGTCTTCCTCATTTCAAGAAAAAAAAAACAAAAAACTTAACTGGCTACCTAGATGCCTCAATCCCAGAAAATGAAAAAGAGAATCTTCTGTTTCTTTGTTTTAAGAACATACACCTAAACAGAAAGAAAATATCATTAGAGAAAAGTGAAGAATGTGACTCAGGCCCTAGCAGAGAAAGTCAGAGCAAAGTAAGGAGGTAGGAGGTAGGAATTTGGGAGCTTAATTCTTAGCATCGGAGACAGGCCCTGACATTCTGATTGATTCTTTCAACTGCGGTCTTTTTCCCAGCACCTCTTCTCTAAAGAGGTTACAGCTGGGGCTGTAACAGCATCAGTAGTGATGCTAAGTACTCACCTGAAATTCTGGCCTTTTGGCTTTTTTTAACTTTCTCTCTCTTTTTTTTTTTAGTTCTCCTAAGTTATGCATATTTTCTCCCCTCTCTCCTCTCCCTCGGTGGGTTTCTATTTCTTTCTTTCCCACAGGACAGGGAAAGGTCTTATATGGGTCACAATGCTGTGCCTCCCAGGGACCAGAATCTTACGTCCCTCCAAGGACATGGTTTCTGTTCTACTCTGAACCAACTGGCACTCGTTATTCTTCATTCGTTTCAGTCCTGTTCAACTCTTTGTTGTTTTCTTGGAGTGGTTTGCATTTCCTTCTCTTGTTCATTTTATAGATAAGGAAACTGAGGCAAACAGAGTTAAGTGACTTGCCCAGGGTCACACAACTAATCAGTGTCTGAGGCCAGATTTGAACTCAGGAAGATGAGTCCTCCTGACTCCAGGCCTGGCACTCTATCCACCATGGCACTGAGCTGCCCATAATCAGTGCTAAATAAATGCTTCTTACTGTTGAATGAAAAATGACAGCTATTATAACTATAAAAGATAAAACATTCTTGTGGATATTTTTATTTGTAAATCTTCCAACTTCTTGGGGTCTGTTGGTCCTCACCCAAGATATTTGCCTGTAACTGATTTGTGGGAACAGTGTTAAAGACACAGGACCAAATAGTAAAGAAAACTACATGGCAGTTACTTATAATAATGATTGCTATATAATATATTTATATAAATTTATATATAGCATATCTAATTTATAAAATATAGAATTTAAATATAATGTACATAAATTATTTATATTTACTTACACATGTATATATTGTCTTTCCTTATGCAGTGGAAGGTCTTTCAGAGCAAGGAGCCTAGCACAATGCCTGGCATATTATAATACTGGGCTCAGAGTCAGGAAGACCTATGTTCAGGTCCTCTGATATATGAAGGATGAAGGCCTTGTGACCTTCAACAAGTCACTCTCTAGAAAAACTAATTGAAAGAAGATACCCTCCTGCCACAGAAGAGGAAGTTTCTCAGAGAAAACTCTTGGTCAATAACACCAACAAAAAATAATTCCTATTTTCAATATATACTGCTTTAAAGGATTACAAAGCCATTGACCCCGACTGTCAATTTAGACCATAGCTTTAGAGCTGGTTTAATAAATACAACCCCCTCATTTTACTGATAAAGAAAGTGAGGCCTAGAAAGATAAAGTCCTTGCCCAAGGTGACATGGGTATTAAGTTGACTGAGCTGGGATTTGAGCGTGGACTCTGTGTTCTTCCCTCAGCTGCACATTTCATTTAAAAAAAAAAAAAGCATTTCTCTCTCAGGATGCATTTTTCAGTTGTTTGGAGAGATTGTTATTGTTTTTTTTTTCCACCAGCAGCAGCTCTAAGAGCTGTTTGTACTGCTGTCATTCCATCAGCTCTATCACCACAATTCATTTTCTTTGGCTGACTGTAGCGAAGAAAAATCTCCTGGTTCTAGCTTTGTAAAGGTAATGATATTTATCTCTTCTTTTGTCACACTTTATAAACAGAATTCCTAGTGAGCTCCAGCACTGCTGTGTTTGGGGGTCACTAAAAGAGCAGCTAAGTGTTGGACTCTTTTTGGATTCTCGCCCCCACACAACAGCTCGACATTACCAAACTGTTAATCAGTGCCAAAGGGGCAAGGCCTGCCATAGCTCATAAGGGGGTTGTTTCCCTTCCCCTCTCTTACCCCCAAAGTAGATCTTTCTACATTTCGTATCAGATTTCATTGTTAAATAGAAAACTGAGACCAAGTTCTCTGGCTGGTAATTTAAAGTGAAGGGAGTTTTCTTTAAGTCTAGTTGCTAAATATTTCCTAGAGCATTTAATCCGTGAGTGCTCACTAATCAGTGGCACACAACTCTTGTATACTAGCCTAGGTTTTGGATATGTTACTGCCATCTTTCTTAATTGCCACCTAATTCCATAAGCCCAATTCTCTCACCCATAGGTGTGACCCTGACTGATCATTTGTCCCCTTGCTGGAACTTCCCATCTTGTATTTCATTATACCTTTTATTTTAGGTTTATGCTTCTGTGGCTAGTTAAAAAGTGAAGAGTTATTTCAGTTAGCTAGAAAGTCCTTTCCTTGTTGTCTAGTTTCCAAACAACCCAAATGATTGTATTTCCTCCTTCACTGAATGCACTGAAATGTATGAGAGTTCTTATGTTATTGTATCTATACAACCATGGGGACAGAAGGGTCTCTTAGTACCCACAGTTGGGGTTTGTTTATCATTTTTGAAGAAGACCAGTGACATCCTGGGTGATACTTGACTTGCAAGTGAATTGGATTTAAGTAAGATAGAGTTACCCAAAGCAGCAGCCTTACTCTTTCTTCCTGAGTCATCAGCATCCAGCAGCAGGACAAAAGTCCAAATGGCCCAGGATGCAGTGAATGACCTTGGTGTCTTCAATGTCTGATTAAACTCTAAGGGCTCCACAAGTGACTGCTTTAGCTGCCTTCATGGCCATTGGAACTAATTGTCCTCATCCACCCATTCTACCAGGGGGAGTCTATACATATTTGAGGTAGACATCTCTCTGTATTTCTCAAAAGACTAATATGGGTGCTTTCCCTCAGACACTAAATCAAAATTGACCATTGGCAATGTGAATAGAGAAAAGAATTAGCTATCTAAATAATCTCCTGGGAGAGGGACAATCTACTTTTAGTTGATTTCACTTAGTAATTGGATCTAAGCCAGAGGGTTTGCCTCTCTCACCTAAAATATTGGCTTAATTCAATCAGTCAATCAATCAGTTAAACCATCCTTAAGCTCCTCTTATATGCTAGGCACTATACCAGCCTCCCTGCCCTCAAGAAACTTACATTTCTTAAGGAGAGACAACATATTTAAGAAATTCAACTGCAAGTAAGAACTAAATTTTATATAGTGCTTTAATGTTTGCAAAACACTTTGCAAATATTGTTTCACTTAATCCTCAAAACAACCCTTGACAGTAGGGACTATTATCATCTTCATTTTACAGATGTGAAAGCTGGGGCAAACAGAAGTTAACTGATTTGTATATAGCTAATAAATGTCTATGACAGAATTTAAACTAACATCTTTCTGACTTCAGCTTCAGTACTTTTTCAATGTACAACCTAGCTGCAAGTTCAGTTCTTTTATTTGTGTCCACAAGTCTTTGTGACCCCATTTAGAATGGTTTACCACTTCCTACTCCAGCTCAGTTTGCAAATAAGGAAACTGAAACAAACACGATTAAGTGACTTGCCCAGGGTCACATAGCTAGGATGTGTCTGAGGACATATTTGAACTCACCATGTGCAGCTGAGTGGTACATTGGATTGAATGCTGGGCCTGGAGACAGGGAGACTCATCTTCCAGAGTTCACATCTGGTCTCAGACACTTATTAACTATGTTAAGACCCTGAGCAAGTCACTTGACTCTGTTTGCCCCAGTTTCCGCATCTATAAAATGAGCTGAGGAAGGAATGGCAAACCACTCTAGTATCTTTGCCAAGAAAACCCCAAATGGAGTCAGGAAGAGTCTGACATGACTGAAATGACTAAACATAACAAAATACAACAGACCAGTCAATTTTGAGGTGAGCAACTAGAAGTAAGGGGGATCCGAAAAGGTCTGGTGAAGGAGATCACTTTCAAGCTGAGTTTTGGAGAAAAACAGGGACTCCAACAGGTAGAGATGAAGACAGAATACATTTCAGTCATGGGAGACAAGAACCTCTGCAAATGTATGGAGATGGTAGATGGATTATTGTACGGAAGGTACAGTATGTAAAAGGAAGTAAATCTGGGAAGGGAGGTTGGAATAGGTTGTAAAACGCTGAAGCACTGATTCTACACTAGGGTAGATCATTTCTGACATACAGAAACATAAAAATATGCAAAAAGATAGAACCTTACGTTTACTTATATTCATCAGAGATTAGCAAATGAAAGGAATATGTTAATATGTTGGTATTTCTGTTCTCAATCTAATGGTTTGTTTACTTAATTAAATTCTTCCCATATTAACTCCAGCTGGCTTTTTCTTTCTCAAAAAATTTTAAGAGACCTTGTATGCTATAGCTTTATTCCTTCCTCCCTAGTATTATACTGATCTGTGAACATGTCATAACTACTAAGTAGACTATAAGCTCTCTAGGAGCAGACACTGAATCAGTATTCACCTTTATATATATCTGGAGCCTGGCTAAGCATTTTGCACCTATAGGGTGTTTAGTGTGTTTGCTGAATTCATTTGAATCTTGTCATTCTCCTGAGAGACTCCCTTGGGAGAATGGTGGTATATAATGAGACAAAAATTTCAAAAATGGGCAAAATGTTGCCTATTTCTCCGAGGTTTCTTATTAGTTATAAAAGAAGTCTTTCATTGTTGCAAGGGAGTTGTGTTCATCCTTTGTTGCCAAAGAAGACCACGCCATGAGAGAAATGATGACATGACTTGCACTTGACTTTGTTTTGAGTGGGGAAGGGCCATGCAAGGTCCCCAGCCTCACTTCTCCTCCAGAGCCATCTGAATCCAGTGATCAGATATTCATCAGGATGACTGGAGATGGCCCAGGATGCACTGGGAGACCTTGGACCCTTTAGGCCAAGGCCTATTCTGGTACTCACTTAGGGTGAGAGAAGCTTGTTCTAGAATTAGCTAAATAGGAGAAGACTAAGAATATTTGAATTTTCTCCTTACAACTGGGTCCACCTACAATAAGCCAACTGCCTAACTGGAAGGCCAAGACATGGTCACTACAAAGTAATTAGTTGGTAAGATAATACCACAAGTACCTTATGAGTTAGTAAATTGTAAGATATATACATATATACATATATGTATGTATATACATACAAATGCAAAAAGGCATCAGTAAAACATTGTCTAAATCCACAGAAGGCAACAAATAGAAGTGGAGAAGAGAACACAAACAAAAACAGCAACTTTGTTACTACCTCACTGAATATATATTTGCTATATTTCCATTGCTTTTAAAAACTGTATATAACAGAATGGGCAGCTAGCTGGCACAGTGGCTAGACAGTCTGGCCTGGAGTTAGGAGGACCTGTGTTTGAATCCAGCCTTGGACACTTATCTGAGGAATTCACTTAACCCTGTTTGCCTCAGTTTCCTTATGCGTAAAATGAGCCAGAGAAAGAAATGGCAGCCCACTCACACATTTTGCCAACAAAACCCCAAATGGAGTCGCAAAGAGTTGGATGTGACTGAAATGATTAAACAGCAACACAACAGAATCTCTCAGTTTCTTATGTGATCGTTTCTTTTTCTTTATGTGGTAAAATATTTGTTTGTTGATAATTATGTTCCCCCAAAAAAAAGAAATCTGAAAAAAAGAAAAGAAATGTATACAAACTAGAAGTAGCAAGAATAAAAAGTATATGATAATTATTAATTTTCAAAGTCAGTAAATAAAGGTTTTGATTTACTAAGAGTTATGTCCATGATAAAAGAACATCATATTGACTTATACTGCCACATATTTAGGTTTAAAAAGGACCTCAGAAACCATTATTTCCAACTCTTTTTGTATTGATAAGCATACTGTGTCCCAAAGAAGTTAAATGATTAGCCCAAGGGCATACAAGTAATATGTAGCCTAGCTGGAATTCAAACTCAGATCCTTGAGATGCATCAAGGGATAGTGAAAAGATCCCTGAGTTTCAAATCAGAAATCCTGAGTTCAAATCCCATCATTGCTCCCTACTACCTTTGTGACCGTGGATAAGTATCTTTAGTCATTTTCATGCCCCGTTTTCTCATATGTAAAATGAAAGGATTGTACCCAGTGACCTCCAAGATCATCTCCAGCTCTAAATCTTTGATTCTTAGCTTTGTCCTTCATACCAGTAATTCTTTATTGGTTGTATAATAAATACTGTATTTATTGATGTCTTTTGCTTTTTCCATCATCATCATTTTCCCAAATATCCTTCCCCATTCCCCTGTGAGAGTCATCTCGTAACAAATACTATTTCTAAAGACAAAAGAAAAAAAAATGAGAAAAACATCAACATAACAGATCAATACACTGAAAAAGCCTAGAAACGTGCAATGGCTAACAACTGTGGGCTTCCCATCTGCAGAAAGGGATGAATAAAGATCATTCTTTCATATCTTTTCATTTCAGATGTGTTTACTCTTTATACTTTTCAATAATCATGTTTGATTTTTTGCATACCATTCCATTTACATTGTTGTAGTTATTATGTATATTTCATGTAATCAATATTAAGTAAAATTAATACTGGATAAAAAAGAATAAACTGATTTTACACTGATTTTATGGTCATTCTTCTACTTTGATAGATTTATAATTTCAACAGTAGGAGTACCATCCCTCCCCAAGCCAATAACAGTCTCATTCATAGTATTGTATAGGAAACAAAGAGCCATCTTTTGGTAACACCAACATCCTTCTGCTGATGTTTCATGCCCATTACTTGTAGAACAACAAAGTCTTTGAATAAGTGAAATTGAGAATGACCCAGAAGGTAATGGAGAGATACAAGGTAGATGTGAGCAGGATGTAACATATTCAAATAATAAAATGTATAGAAGAGGAGCAAAGCATGTAATAAGAGAAACCATAGGATCACAGGTTCAGAGGTGTAAAGCTAGAAGGAACTTCTGAGATCATTTAATCCAGGGATTCTTAACTCGTGTCATGATCTCATTTGGCAGTCTAGGGAAACCTACGAACACTTCAGAATAATAGTTCATAATAATAGTTCATAAAATACCTAGCATTACAAAGAAAAACAATTATATGGAAATACACACACACATAGATATATACACATACAAATATACATATACATACAAACACACACAAATTTTATACATATATGTTATATACATACATGTATATGTATGTATGTATATATAAAGTTCTAAGAACCATAATCTAATTCAACCATTTCATTTTACAGTTGAATAAGTTGGTCTATGTGCCAGGCTGCATGCTAAGTGTTGGGAATACAAAGAAAGACAAAGATTAGTTCCTAGTCTCAAGAAGTTTACTGTCTAATGAGGGAGACAATATAAAACAACTCTATAGAAACAAGCTATATACAAGACAAATTGGAGATAATCAACAAAAGGAAAGTATTAGCATTAAAGAGGAAAAGTTTCTTTTAGAAGGTGTAGCTTTAAATGGAACTTGGAAGGAAGCCAGGAAGTGGAGGTGAGAAGGAAGAGAGTTCCAGACATGGGAGACCATCAGTGAAAATGCCAAGAGTCAAGAGATGAAGTGTCTTGTGTGAACATCAGTGAGGGATCCAGTATCACTGGATTGCAGAGTATGAAGTTTGTGGAAATATAAGGTGTAAGAAGATTGGAAAGGTTGTGATGGTGGTTACGAAGGATTTTCAATACCAAACAGGATGTTGTGTTTAATCCTGGCAGTGGTAGGGAACCACCCAAGTTTATTGAACAGGGACATGACAGAGTCAGACTTAGACTTTAGGAAGATCAATACAACTGAGTGGAGGCTGGATTGGAGGGAAAAGAGACTTGAGACAAGGAGACCAATGATCATCATACCTGAGGTGATGAATACCTATACCAGAATGGTGATATTGTTAGGTGAGAAATAGGGGTAGACGCAAAAGATATTGCAAAGATAAAATTGACAGAACTTGGCAATTAGATATGGGACAGTGAAAGAGAGTGAGAAGTTAAAGATGACATCTAAATTGCAAGACTGCATAATCAGAAGGATGGTAGTACCCACCACAATTATAGGGAAGTTAAGAGGGACAGTATAGAAGGAAATAATTAGTTCAGTTTTGGATATACGGAATTTAAAGTAATTATGGGAGATCCAATTTTAGAGGTCCAGTAGTTGGAGATATGAGACTGGAGGTCAGTAGAGAGGTTAGGATAAGTAATCAGCATAGAGATGATAATTAAAATCCATGGGAGCTGATGAAATCACTATTCGCAATAGTATGGAGGGATTAAGAAATATTTGAGCTGAATTGCAATTGAATTGAACCAAATTAGAACACATGAATGTGTATGAATAAGTAGACATTAAGATTTGGTGTCAGTTTGATTAGAAATAAAGAGGTATCTTTGTAGCTCAGATGTCTTATTCAAATTGATTTTTGATATGAACAGAGTGTATTAAAGCCTGTCATATTACTAAATCTAATGCACTATTGCTAAAAATATGTATTCGATATTAAGTGATTGTAATACCAAGTTATTGTAAGGAGAGCACAGAATAAGAGTCATTCATTCCCCTGAAACCTTTTGATGATTCTCAGAATTCTTAATGGGACCTGTGTATTTGATTTCTTGCCACCATACTGAAAAAGCAAAGTATTATTGTTATTTTTCTTGTTTCTTCCTATATACCCTGAAAACAACAAAAAAAAGAGGTCACAAGGAAATAATGTGATTTATTACTTACTGATTTATAATAATTCTACCCAAAATAAAATTCTATAACAATGATCTAATAGGGTCACTGTTTGGTTAGTGGGTAGAAAACTGACCTTGGAATCAGGGAAACATAAGTTCAAGCCTTATTTATGACCTATTCTGGCTGTATTACTGTGGGTGAGTTTCCTAATTTCTCAGTGCCTTTTCAGCAATCCACTAAGACAATACAGGCAGTTGCTTAGATCAATGAAATCACAGGTTTGGATATGGACACATGCATACAAATACACATACACACATAAGCATGCACACACATACATACACATATACTTCCTCCTCCCCGAGCAGTTATATTATAAACCTACTTAAAAAATACAAGAGTTTGAAATCAAAGGCATGGATTTTCATTTACCCAAGATCTTTGCAATATTGAGTGAGAGAGGGAGTCAGTGAGACAAGAGGATCCATTGAGTTTTTTATTTTGTTTAGTTTTTGCTTTTCCCGCATTTCTAAGTTCTAAAATGGCATCAGAAATGGTCAGGATGGCATTTGCCCTTTTATTTAGCCAGAAATTCTTTTGCTTTCTCTGAATGGAAGTCTGGGCCTTGGCTTGAGGGAACGTAATGCTCTTTGGATCAGAAGCTTTCAAACCACTTCATCAATTGGATCCTTCCTACCTTTCCCTCTTCTTATACTTTACTCCCTTCCATGTACTTCAAGATCCATTGACACTGAACTCTGCTGTTCCTCAAACTCCATCTCTGAAGTTCAAGCATTTTTACTGACTCCCCCAATGTCTGGAATGCTCTCCCTTCTCATCTCCACCTTCTGGCTTCCCAGCTCCCTTCAAGGCTCAGCTAAAGTCTCACTTTCCCACCCTTTAATGATAGATTTTTTTCCCCTGAGAATGTTGTTGAGTCATTTCAGTTGTTTCTCACTCTCTGTGATCCCATTTGGAGTTTTCTTGGCAGAGATACTGGAACTGTTTGCCATTTCCTTCTCCTGCTCATTTTATGGATGAGGAAACTGAAGGAAAAAGGGTAAAATGACTTGCCCAGAGTGACACAGCTAGTAAATGTCTGAGGACAGCTTTGAACACAGGTCCTCCTGACTCCAGATCTGGTGCTCTGTCCACTGTACCATCTAGATAACTTTCCCCTGAGAATAACCTCCAATTTATCCTGTGCAGATCTTGCTTGTACATATTGTATGTATGTTGTTTCCCCCATTAGATGAGCTCCTCAAGAGCAGGGATAGCCTTTCTTTACATATTCAATGCTTATCGCTGTGCCTAGTATATAGTAGCTGCTTAATGAATTGTAGTTGTCTGAGTAGCTGACACAGAAACCTTTTTCTGAACCCCACCCCCCTCCAATGTTAGTACCCTCCCTTGTAGACTGCTTTGTATTTATTGTACTTAAACAGGTACACACTGTCTCCCTTGATAGAATATAAGCTCTTTGAGAGCAGACATATTAAATTTGCCTTTATCTCCCTACTGCTTAACACACTTAGCATATAGTAGGCTTAATGATGGATTAAATTATTGGTTCCATCCAAGAAGAGAACTGGATCTTTGTAACAATCCTTGAAGTGAAGTGAAAAAAATAGCAAGTAGGAAAAAAGATTAAAAAAATCATGAAGGAGCCTATATATTGTGGAGTGTGTGTGTATATGTATGTATGTATGTATACACACACACACACACACACACACACACATATATATATATATATATATATATATATATATATATATATATATATAAAACTTTTAGAATTAACTAAAGAGACCATTCTTTTGAGATCTGCTTTTTTTTCTTTGTGTTACAGATGGGTCACATTTAATCTCTTTGAAAGCCTTCGTTAGTTACAACTTGAGTAGAGAATCTTCTTTGCTGAGACAGGAAAATAGTCATTTTTTTATAAGATAGAAACATCACCTGCCACTGTGTGCTGACATCAAACAACCTCTTGCTTCCGCCAAATACAAATTCTGACTTATGGAATCGTAGGGACTAATTCGTGTTCTGAGAAGCACTCTGTGTTCACTTTCCATAAGTGTATATTTCTCCAGTATTTAAGAATGTCCCACCACCACCCTCCCCACTCTATACCTTCCTAAAAAGTTGTGGATGGAGTATTTTTATTTTAATATTAGTAAAGTAGGTTTGTTCTTTGGTGGCCACCCGCCTAGTTCCTTTGGGTGTTTTTCCTAAGGTCCATGCCACATGATGTTTCCTGGACAGCAAAGTCAAGGGAAATTAGAAAGCTACAGAATAACAGAGAGATTGTTTGAATCATTGACTTTTTTTCTTTTTCATTCTGGTAATTGACAGCAATTCTACAAATGTGCTGAACAGATCGTTTTGAAAATAATTTAAAACACCTGGAAATTAACCTCTGAGGGTTTTCTTTTCCCATGAGATACCAAAGGCATCAGAAAAGGTTTTTAATTATGTGATAGAAACTTATCCACTAATGCATCAGCTCATTTCCTTATATCATAATATATGTAGCTGATATTATACTATTAAAAGACTTGCTTATGCAAGGACTTAAAAAAAAATTCCAGATGATCTTCTAAGGCAAAATGCCTTCCACATCCAGAGAAAAAACTATGGAATTCAATGGCAGAATGTAGCAGATCATTTTGTGGGTGTGTATGTTTAATGTTTTAGTTTGTTATAAGATTTCTCCCATTTATTTTATGACTATAGTGAAAATGTATTCAATAGGAATGTATGTATAGATCCTACATGGAATTGTATGCCATCTTGGGGAGGGAGGGGACTGGTGGAGGGCACGTAGGGGGGAAAATCTAAGTTTTATGGTAGTGATTGTAGAACACTAAAAATAAATAAAACGAATATAAAAAAAGACTTGCTTGACATTTTTCTACTTTTCAATGTAACTATTTGCTTTTTTAAATGTTTTGTGTGATATACTTATTTTAAGTGTTAAGAAAAAGAAAATATTCTTTTTGAAATTTAAAGAAATAGGCATTACATTTGATTTCATCAATGTATGGAATTCCCAGATGAGGAAACTCAGGTCTTAACCTTCTCTCCAAAGAAGAACCAAGTAGAAGGTTAAATGATTTCTTACCAAGTAGAAGGTTAAATGACTTCTCCAGAGTCACAAGACTAGTATGTGTCAGAGGCAGGATTTGTCATGTGTTTTTTGCTGTGAGGTCAGCTTTCTATTCACTATGCCATAACTGCCTCTCTCAAGATTGAAAATTCTAAGGAAGAAAAAAGAGAGGGAGAGACTCAAAAATGTATCAATGCATTCCACACAGGAAGGCAAAAAGACACATGTCGGAAGCAGCAGGGGCAGTATTTGAACCAGCTCCTCTAAGGCCAAAGTTAGAGTTCTTGCCCCTGTACCATAGTACCTCCTAAGAAATTCAGAATACCTATCAACTCTTTGCATTTGCACTGTTTTGTTTCTCATCTTTGTTTCTGCAGCAAATAGTACAATGTCTTCCATATGTTTCATTTCCTCAAGGATCTATAATTTCATTGGCATGGGTATTCCCTCCACAAATTCAATTCTTAAATAATTTGGTGGGTGGCCTCTGAGAATTAAAGTGGTTGAAAACATTCAACACCCACCTTGAGATGAGCCTTTCTGAATTTAGCTAGGCTGGGAGGGAAAGTGATCTGTATGATGGCAATGTCATTGTTGACTGCATGTTTCTCCAGCCTTACAACCGCAGAAGAACCAAGTATGCATCCAGTTCTTAGTAATTAAAGCTGAATCCACAAAAGAAGAGAAACTACCACGCAAGGGAAAAGCCTCATTAAGAAACATCTGAGAACCTAAATATTTAAAGCTTTCACTCATATTTTAATCCTCACTATACCCCATGTTTCAAGGATGAGCAGCAAGTAACATCACAGATTTTTGTTTTCATCTTATTTCAGTTGCCCTTTCTCTTATCCTTACAGAGAGATTCAGTCTGAATCCCACCTTTACAAACCACAAAAAGCTGAAACATTGATTCTGACCTGTCAAGTGAATGAAATGGAAGAGAATTATTGCAAGGCAGGGGGATGGACATCCGATATTGTACGACAGACTTGGATGAAAGGGGCTTCTGTGCCCAAAGCAAATGGGATGAGGAATTTAGCTGGGGACAGTTCTCTCCCTATGGAATTTACTCTGGGCATGAAACCAGATGGGCCCCAACATCCCACAACTCAATTAGCCTGAGTATTCCTAGCCTCAGATATCCATAAAGGGGGAAAGGTAGCTGCCACAACAGTTGAAGGAATGTTCAAAGAAGGGATCTTATAGGCCATTAAATCTAACCCCCTCATTTTACAGATGAAGAAATTGATGGACAGAAAGGTTAAATAATTTGTCCAGTATCTCACATTGAATAAGAATTAGGATTTGAACTAGATCTAACTTTAATTTCAATATACTATGCATTACACTAAGCTTCCTCTTGGTAGGAGACAGAGAGGCCTCACCAAAACCAAAATTTACATATACGCACACATATGTGTGTGTATATAAATTTGATTTATACATGTAACAGATATATGTGTATATGTATATATATATGTGTGTATTTACACAGACAAATACATACATGCATCATATGTTTATATCTATCCACATGCATAGTTAGGAAGAGTAAGTTTTTAGATCTAAAATCACAGTAAATTAGAAATGAGAATGAGAAGGGAGCTTAAAGATAGAAGCTAAATAAATAAACAAGAAGGAAAAAACTGAACAACTCACAAGAAACAGAGAATACAGAGATGGAACATGTAAGAGTGCAGAGCATAAAATAGAATAAATTTCAGAATAAACTAGAAAGGCATAGACATATACAGGAGGACAATTTTTTTAAAATCATGAAAAGGACACTACAGAAGAATGTCATATAAACTAAGAGACTGGAGGAATGAGTTTGAAAAATGTCTTCGAGGTACAAAAAGAGAGGAGTCAAAAGTGGTAGGTGAATAAATAAATACAAAGAAAGGGGAAAAGCAGGAGAAATTGAATCATTAAATAAAAACAGACCACAAACTCTAGTTAGCCTTCCTAATACCTCTAGGTTCAAAAATAAATTTTCCTGGGATTTAAAACTCTCCATAACCTGGACCCAACCTACCTTTCCAACTTTGATATATATATTACTTCCTTCCACTTACCGCTTGTTCCAGTCATATTCACTTACTTCCTAATATTTACACAGAATGCTTGAGCTCCCATTTACTTAGACCCCTGCCTGGTATACTTTTCCTTCTTACCTCTGAGTTTCCTGATCAGGGCAGCTGCTAGTACCCTTCTTCCAAATCTGTCTTGTAATTACTTCTTAATGAGGCCTATTCACTGAATGGGCTTTGCCTCACTCAAAGTGAGAATCTGAAAGAAGCTGAGCTTAAAAGGGTCAATGCCTCCCACGGCATCCTGGGCCATCTCCAGGTGTACTGATTAATATTTGGCCATTGGACCCAGATGGCTCTGGAGGAGAAAGTGAGTTTGGTGACTTTGCCCACACCTCCCTCACTCAGATCAGTCAATAGCAATTCATGTCATCTCTAACGTCATGATCCTCTTCAAGAACAAAGGACAAAGCACACATACACAAGCTTGTAATTATTTTTATATATCTTGTACATATTTACATGTATCCACATTCACCTTCCCCAATATAATGCAAATTACTGGAGGGCCAAGATAGTTTCACTTTTATTTTTGTATCCCTGATACTTAGCTGGGTGCCTAGACTATAGTAGCTGCTTAATAAATATTTGTCAGTTGATTCACTTTATATCAGATCGCATGAGTCTTCCTATCCCTCCTTTTCTTTTTTGGTGCAACAATATTACATCACATTACATCCACAACTTGTTTAATCATTGCTCAATCCATGGGTATCTGTTTTGTTTCCAATTCTTTGTTAATATAGCAAGTGTTTCTGTAAATATTTTGGTGCATTTGGAATCCTTTTAATGGCTACTTTATATTACCCGGAGAGTCATCCTAAGGAGGGAATTCTTGATTTTGAAAAGATAGAGAAGGTTAAAAAAGATAAAATACATAATTTTGATAAAAAGAAATTGCCCCTTTTTTATGAAAACAACACAGCTAAGAGAGGAAGGGAATCCATTGATAAAAAAATATTTTTATCAAATATCTCTGATGGTCTGTTTTTCCGGGTATGTGTGTGTACATGCATGTATGTGTGTATATGTATGTATGCATGTGTGGGATATATTTATATTGTTGAAATTTGTCCTTGTTTTTCAAAGAGGATCAATGACATCATAGGGTGACATCTTGATTTGTGCATGAACTGGATTTAAGTGAGGCAAAATTGTTCAAGGTCATCAACCTCACTCTCTCTTCCAGAGTTATTGAAGTCAAGTGGCAAGAAAAAAATTCAAGGTGACTGACAATGGCCCAGGAGGCAGTGGATGACCTTGGTATCGTCAATATCTGACCAAGCTCTAAGAGCACCAAGCTCTTTCGAGCTCTAAGACAGCACCTGTTTCAGTCACCTTAGTGACTGTTGGAACAATTTGTTTTCATCCACTTACTCCACTGGCAAATTTTTCACATGCTTGGGGTAGACACTTAACAATGAGTTTGAGGCCCATCCATTACCCTCCATCTGGGTTAGCCCATCTGTTGAGATATTTTACTGGGATGTGACTGCTGCATATGCTATAGCTTCTTGTATATGGGTGTATACACATATATATGCACATATACACCATAACATGATACAAAACTTAAGATCCTTAGGTTGAGTAGTCTCTGTTACATAAGAGATATTCATTTCTTCTTGCCTGATCTTATCTCATGGGCATGGCTAATAGAGGTTAATGACTTGCCTAAAGACACACAGCTTTCAGATGATGTTTATGAACCTCAAACTCTGGTCCTCTGACTCTGAGTGCAGTACTTTTTCCAGTATTACACAATCTCTCTCAGAGGGAAAGAGAAAAGAAACAAGGAAGAGAATTATCATGGAAAGATATCTCTTCAATAATGTTGAGGAATTATTCATTATATTAATAGAATCATAGATTTAGAATTGCCAGGGATCTGAGGCCAAATGCTACCATCTCATTATACATTCTAGGTAGACTGCCCCCTATCCCCATCCTATACACTCCTCTTCTCACTTCCTGCCTCCAGGGGATAGAGATACCATTTCTTCCTTCTCTTTCTGCCTATCTTCTGAACTGGCCTGCCTATAGGAATAAGCATTCCATCATCTTCCCCCGGTGGTACCCTAGTCTTAACTGCCTAACACCCTGAGAAAACTCCATCCTGAAGCTGATCCCTTAGTTATATCAATAACCTACCTGAATTCATTTATCAAAGAATAACATACTCCTACTCAGTCGTACTCTCCCCAACCTAGTGATTCTGAACCCCTATTATTCAATTACCATTCTCCATCCTCCAATGACAATTCTCCTATTCTCATCCCCCCTCCCCCCACAACCAAACTCCCCATAATCCAACTCTAAAGCTACTCATCCTTTCTGCTCTACTCTCTGGAATGTTCTGTCCATAGGTAACAAACTTGGCTCCATCTCAAATCATCCTTTCATCTTCTGGCTTTCGCAGAGACCTGACTCTCCTGATGGCAAAGCCTTCTTGGCCACCCTTTTCGGCACTGGTTACAATTTCACCCGTTGCTTCCAACATATCAATTAGAACTTGGGGAGTTGGCATGCTTCTTGATCCCTATTGTCATTTCCAAACTAATTGACTACCATCAACACTCTAACTTCTTTTTCATGACTATCATCCATATCTATCATCCAACAAAAATTATGGAAATTGTTGCCCACCAACCACAAGGACACTAGTTTTCTTTCTTCATATGAATTCAGTGCCTGGCTCATAGTTTCTCTCCTTCCTAATTCCTGCTTTTATACTAGGAGACTTCAAGTTACTTATGGATACTCCATAACCTCCCATTTCACCAACTATTTATTTTCTGTGACTTACTCCTCCATCCCATCTCCACATAGGCCATGCCTTTGGTCTTGTCATTACAAACAGATATATTACTTCCATATTCAACACCTCCAAAATCCTTTATGTGATTAGTCTATTATTATTTCACCTCTCCTTCTGTCTTACATCTCTAAACCCTGGTTTTCTGTTTGTTTGTTTTCACTGTAACTTCCAATCTCTTCACCTCTTAGTTATTTCCCTGACAGTTTCCTCTGAACTACTTATACTCACTTCTCAAACCTGACTCTTTGGTGAGCCAGCTCACAGCTATACCCTATTCTTCTCTTAGGTCTTTGTATGCCTTATCTTCTCATTGGCCTTGCCCCAGTAAGCCTCAGTCCTGGATTACTCATTGGCTGCCTTTGCTCTTACTCAAGTGAACCGGAAGAAAATCATGAAACCATGCTGACTGGAACCACAAAAAAAAAAATGCGTTATATTGTCTCAGCTGGACCCTCACTACAAGATGGCAATCCTTTTGCACCTACCTAAATGACTCACTACCCCACTCATCATGGCAGATTTTCTAAACTTTTCTATCCTTCCTCGTAGCTCCCATAGTCCTTGCTCTTGCCTCATATTTTACTAAAAAAAAAAAAAAAAAAAAAAAAAAAAAAAGGAGGCCATTCAGAGAGACATTGAGACACTCTTGTTTCTTCCCTGTCTCACATCTCCCAGGTGCATTTTGCTACTATCTTCACCTTCACTCCTGTCTCAAATGAAAACATGGCCCTTCTCATTACCAAGGTAAACTTGCACAAGTGTTTCCTTTCCATTCTGTATTCTTCAGTAGGTTGACATTTCTGTCAACGCTATTCCCTTACTCATCTTCAATCATTCCCTAAATATTCCTCTCACAAGTCAGACCCTGAAACAGTAACACATAACAGTCTGGTATTTGATAAACCTAAGAGCACACACTGCAAGGGAAAGGACTGCTGGGAAAACTAGAAAGCACTTATGCAGAAATTTGATTTAGACCTACACTTAAAATTATATACTAAAGTCAACAGGGGGAAAAGGAATGGAAGGAGACAGCTTTCATAGACATGACTGGGTCAAATTTTTTGACATAAAAGAAAACCAGTAGTTTTGGTTATGTAATTTTTTTAAAGATTTTGCACTAGCTAAAACAATGTAGTTAGAATCAGAAGAGAATCTGTCAAGTGGGGAACTACCACTGATTGAATTAGCTCAGATAAGAATCTGATATACAATATTGTTAGAGAATTGGCTTAAATATCTAAGTCACAAATGCTCCTATAGTTAATGGTCAAAGAAAACAGTTTATTAAGGAGAACATATGTAAGCTATCAACAGCCACAGGGAAGAGTGCTCAAAATCACTAAGTAAAAGAAATTCAAATTAAAACAAGTCTGAGATTTTGTTTCACATACTCTCAAAGGAATAAAAATAATTTTTAAAAATAGTGTTACTTAGGATGTAGGAAGGGAAGCACACCAATATACCTTAGTGGATTGGTCAGTTTATCTAACATTCTTGAAAAAACTTAGAATCATGTGAGAAGTATCATTAAATTATTCATACCCTTTGTCTTAGTACCCCATCTCCCTGGCAAGAATCCACAAAGAAGCTGCAAGTAGAAGCAAAATTCCTACATATGTCAAGATTTTCATAGCACCATTTTCTTGGTCAGCAAAACAATAACAAAACTGAAAACAAATTGAGTGCCTATCAATCGGAGAATGGCTGAACAAATTACAGCATTACTATCATCATCATCATCATCATTTATCATGTCTGTTTCTACAAAATAACCTCTTGGTAATTAAACGCAGCATTGTGTAGTGAATAAAACACTGATCTTTGAGTTGAGAAGATCTGAGATCAATTCCCACTTCGAATACTTACTAGTACTAGGCAAGTCACTTAATATCTATGAGTGTGAGTTTCATCATTAGTAAAATGCAAGACTGGACTTTGTGACCTCTGAAGTATCTTCTAGCCCTAAATCTATGGTCTTATGACACCATAAACTAATACCATACGCTATGATGCTGAGAGGAGTAAAGAGAACCAGAAGAACAATATACATGAATACAACAATGAAAATGGAATAAATGCAGACAAAAAAATGCCAAACTGAATATAAATAATTATAATGACCAAACTTGGCCCTAAAGAAGAGGTGAAAAGAATACACCCCCTCACTTAATTGCAGAGGTTGGGGAACTATAGTTGTGAAATAACATGTATACTATCAGATATGGTTTTGCTAGACTTTTTATTTTTCCTTTTCATTTTAAACTCTGCTAAAATAAAATAATGGCTTTTTTTTTGTAGGGTAAAGGGTCAGAATGCAATCAAAAATTAATATGATGTAAATATGTTAATCAAAATATATTTTTGAAATAATTATGTTCTGAATTTATGGCAGCCTATTTTAATGGACATATGCTTGCCCTGACCTAGAATTTGTCCCCAAACTCTATACATTTGCAAGCTCTCACAGTTGCAAGATACATATATCTTGCCCACAAAAATGAAAATAAATTAGATCTAAAGTGTGATTCTCTAATCCTATAATTTTTCCTCCTCAGTCATGAGAAATACTAGTGCACTTGGCCATAATATTATTCCTTAGGAATAGCTTTTCAGCAAGGGTGGGAAGGAAGGATGGGAAAGAGGAGATACTAGAAAGAGGGAGATCAAATGACAGGTTATTACAATAGTCAGGGTGAGAGCTGATAGAAGTTGGAACAAAGATTTTGACTGTGTACATGGAGAAAAGGAGACAGAAGGGGAGGTAGAAACAAAGTTTGACAGCTGATAGAACATGAGGATTGAGAGAAAGGGAAAGAATCAAGAATAATTCTAAGGCTTTGAACCTGGTTAACAGAGATGATTCTAGAAAGCAGCTGGCCATGAAGCACTGGAATTCAGAAGAGAGATTACAGTTATATAGTTTTTTTTAAAAATAAATTTATTATTTATTCTTAACATTCATTTTTTTTCATTTTGAGTTCTGAATTCTCTCTCTCCTGCCCCTCCCTCACCCACTGAGAAAGCAAGAAATGTGATATAAATTGCACATGTGAAGTCACACAAAACATATTGCCATTTTAGTCATCTTGCAAAAAAAAGGCAAGAAAAATTAAGAAAATGAAAAATATATGCCTAAATTTGCACTCAGATTCCATCAGTCCTCTCTGGAAGTGGATAGATTTATCATAAGCCCTACACAATTGTCTTGGATCATTGTATTGATCAGACTAGCTGAGCCATTCACTGTTGATCATTATACAATATTGATATTACTGTACCCATTGGTCTACTAGCTTCACTTTGCATCAGTTCACATAAGTCTTCCCAGTTTTTTCTGAAACCATTCTGTTTATTTCTTAGCAAAATAATATTCCATCATAATCATATACCATGACTTGTTCAGTCATTGATGAGCATCCCTTCAATTTCCAATTCTTTGCCACCACAAAAAAAGAGCTACTATAAATATTTTTGAATGTATAGATCTTTTTTTCCTGTTCCCTTGATCTCTTTGGGATATAGACCTACTAATGCTATCGGCGAGTCAAAGGGTATGTTTTAGTTTTAGTTCCAAATTGTTGGAATGGTTGGACCAGTTCACAACTCCACCAACAATGCATTAGTGTCCCAATTTTTCCACATCCCCTCCAACATTTGTCATTTTCTTCTTTTGCCATATTGGCCGTTCTGATAGGCATGAGATTGTCTTCAAAAGTGTCTGAAATGGTACTCCTCCAATGAATAGTGATTTAGAGCATGTTTTTTCATATAACTGTAAATGATTTTTTTAAGTTAGAAAAAAATTTAATAGATCAAGCCCCTATGGTTACATGAATTTTTCTTTTTTTAAAATATAAATTTATTTATTTAACTTTTTACATTCATTGTCACAAAATTTTGAGTTCCAAATTTTCTCCCCATTTATCCCCTCCCCCCAGCCCAATACACTGAACATTCTAATTTTCCCTATCACCAATCTGCCCTCTCTTCTATCATCCCTCCCTTCTCTTGTACCCATCTTCTCTTTTGTCCTGTAGGGCCAGATGACTTTCGATTCCCCATTAACTGTATTTCTTATTTCCTAGTAGCAAGAGCACTACTCAACAGTTGTTCCTAAAACTTTGAGTTCCAAATTCTCCCCATCCCTACCTTCCCACCCATTCCCTTTGGGAAGGCAGGCAATTCAATATAGGCCATATCTGTGTAGTTCTGCAAATGACTTCGATAACAGTCATGTTGTGTAAGACTAACTGTATATCCCTCCATCCTATTCTGCCCCCCATTGTTTTCTATTCTGTCTTTTGATCCTGTCCCTCCCCGAGTGTTGACTTCAAAATTGCTCCCTTCTCCCATTGCCCTCCCTTCCATCATCCCCCCCCACCCTCCTTATCTCCTTCTCCCCAACTTTCCTTTCCTGTAAGATAGGTTTTCATACCAAAATGAGTGTGCATTTTATTCCTTCCTTTAGTCTACTGTGATGAGAGTAAACTTCATGTTTTTTTCTCAGCTCTCCTCTTTTTCCCTCCACTAAAAAGTCTCCTGCTTGCCTCTTGAATGAGATATAATTTACCCCATTCCATTTCACTCTCTCTCCTCCCACTACATTTCTCTCTCACCATTTACCTTAATTTCTTTTAAAATATGGTCTTATCCTATTCAATTCATTCTGTGCTCTCTGTCTCTGTGTGTGCGTGCATGTGTGTATGTATGTGTGCATGCATGCATGTATATGTGTGTGTGCCTGTGTGTGTGTGGTCCCACCAACTACCCAGATACTGAAACGTTTTAAGAGTTACAAATATTGTCTTTCCATGTAGGAATGTAAACAGTTCACCTTTGGTTAGTCCCTTATGACTTCTCTTTGCTGTTTACTTTTTCATGCTTCTTCTCATTCTTGTATTTGAAAGTCAAATTTTCTTTTCAGCTCTGGTCTTTTCATCAAGAATGCTTGAAAGTCCTCTGTTTCATTGAAAGACCATATTTTCCCCTGAAGTATTATATTCAGTTTTGCTGGGTAGGTGATTCTTGGTTTGAGTCCTAGTTCCTTTGACTTCTGGAATATCCTATTCCACGCCCTTCCATCCCTTAATGTAGAAGCTGCTAGATCTTGTGTTATCCTGATTTATTTCCACAATACTGAAATTGTTTCTTTCTAGCTGCTTGCAGTATTTTCTCCTTGACCTGGGAATTGTGGAATTTGGCCATAATGTTCCTGGGAGTTTCTCTTTCTGGATCTCTTTCAGGCGGTGATCGATAGATTCCTTCAATACTTATTTTGCCCTCTGGTTCTAGAATCTCAGGGCAGTTTTCCTTGATAATTTCATGGAATATGATGTCTAGGCTCTTTTTTTGATCATGACTTTCAGGTAGTCCCAGAATTTTTAAATTGTCTCTCCTGGATCTATTTTCCAGGTCAGTTGTTTCTCCAATGAGATATTTCACATTCTCTTCCATTTTTTCATTCTTTTGGTTTTGTTTGGTGATTTCTTGGTTTCTCATAAAGTCATTAGCCTCCATCTGTTCCATTCTAATTTGAGAGAACTATTTTCTTCAGTGAGCTTTTGAACCTCTTTTTCCATTTGGCTAATTCTGCTTTTGAAAGCATTCTTCTCCTCATTGGCTTTTGGAACCTCTTTTGCCAATTGAGTGAGCCTATTTTTCAAGGTGTTATTTTCTTCAGCATTTTTTTGGGTCTCCTTTCCCAAGATGTTGACCCGTTTTTCATGCTTTTCTTGCATCTCTCTCATTTCTCTTCCCAGTTTTTCCTCCACCTGTCTCACTTGATTTTCAAAATCCTTTTTGAGCTCTTCCATGGCCCAAGCCCACCAGACATCCCCCGGGGATGTCTGGGATAGAGAGGCCCCGACCTCCACATTTTTCCCTGATGGCAAGCATTGTACTTCCTCATCAGAAATGAAAGGAGGAAGGAACATCTCTTCCCCAAGAAAGTAGCTCCCTATGGTCTTATTTTGCTTCCTTTTTCTGGGCATTTTCCCAGCCAGTTACTTGACTTCTGAGATTCCTCTCAACCCCTGCCTAGATCTGCCCAGCTAGTGCTTAGGGTCTGAGATTCAAATGCTGCTTCCTAGCCTCAGGGCTTTCCGCGGTGTGAGCGGCTGCTATTCAATGTGAGCTTAAGTTCTGATGCTCAGGTGGGGGCAGGGCCGCCTCCCAGGCTCAGTTCCCTCAGGGGGTTTATGCAGAGACCTTTGGTAATGGAGCTCCAGCCTGCTTGGGGAGTCCCGGGCCACCGCTGCCTCTGCCACTGCCTCTGCTACTGCCTCCCGAGGGGGCCCAAGCCACGGAGACACCCTGCTCCCCTCTCAGCCAGCCCTGAAGTCTCTCTCACTGACCTGGAGCACCTGTGGGTGGAGGGACCTTTGCGGCCACTGGAGGTTCCATCCCTGGAGCCTGCTCGGATCTGCTCCTCTGGAGCCATGCCCAGGGCAGCACAGGGGTGGGCTCCACTGTCCAGAGCATGACAGACCCCTGGGGATGGCTTTCCAGGGCTTTCTGGAATGGAAATCTCTTCCACTGTGTTTCTGCGTGGCTTGCAGTGCTCCAGAATTTGTGGGGAGTTCTTTTTACAGGAAATTTATGGGCTGTGGATTCCGAGCTAGCATATGTGAGTCTTTCTACTCCGCCATCTTGGCTCCTCCCCTCTGTAAATGATTTTAATTTATTCTTCTGAAAACTTCCTATTCATATATAAATAGACTTTTAAAGAAAGATGATGTTTAAGCCATCTGAAGTTTATGAGATTAACAGAAAAAAAGAGAAGGACAAGATAACTAAGCCCAATATAGAACCTTGGAGAACACCTTTGCTTAGAAGTTGGGAGTTTGATGATAAATGAGCAAAGGAGATCAGAAAGTGGTGGTCAAAAATGTATTTATTAATTTATTAATAAATCAGTAGGCAGTAGCATCAGGAAGTACAGAAAAAGACTTCTGATGCAGTCTGTGTGCCGACAAATGTCATATAAGCTCAAAGAGTAAAAAGACTCTTGTCATATCAAGACCAAAATATACCATAAGCTGAGTGAGCAAACCCAACCTAATCAGTGTGTTTTAAGTGTTTTTCTTGCAGTTGTTGTTCTGGGGATTCAAATCTGTTTCTCCCTCTAAGGTTTCAAGTCATAAAGTAGAGATGACTACAAACCACGTTTTGAGAATCTTTGCATGTCTCCAAGGATAACTGAAAATGGAAGGACATTTTTGACACATGACGCTGCTGTGGAGCTAGTTTTATTGTTTTTTTTTTTAAATAAATCTCCATATGTAGGTTTTATTCATGTAGCTCACTAGTACAACTATCAGCTCTTTCTTTAAAAAAAAAACTTAATGTTTGCTATAATATAATGAAATGAGAATTGTGGAATTAAATCTGCTGCCTTGTAAGGGCACTGCCTTTCCAGAGTTTCTGATCCTATTAAAATGTTATTTCCTAATAAATAATATATTTTATATATTATATGTAAGATTAATTAAATAAAGGTAATTGTTCGTGTTTTTATTCAGTAGTTTTTAGTCATGTCTTATTCTTTGTGATCTCTTTTCAGAATTTTCTTGGCAAAGATAATGGAGTGATTTGAGATGCCCCTGTCCAGCTCATTTTACAGATGAGGAAACTGAGTAAACAGGTTTACGAGATTTGCCCAGAGTCACACAGCTATTAAATATCTGAGGTCGAATTTGAGCCCAGATCTTTCTGACTTCAAGACTGTTACTGTATCCCCTATGCCACCTACTTGCCCAAAGTTCTTTACAAATTTTGAAATTCTACATAAATGTGAGTTTTCAAAATAATACTTTTTTTGAACCAGATATGTGACTTAGTTTATATAGTAAATTCCTTTCACCAATGCAGATTGTCATCAATTGAGAAAAATATTTTTAGAGTGTTTTCAATGATCATTTAGAGACTAAGGGATTTGTCCAGGTTACCACAACCAGCATGCATTAGAAGGACTTGAATACACATGTTTCTGTCTACAAGGTCATCTATATTACAGCCACCTCGTTAATAACCAAAATCATTATCATCATCATAGACATCGTAATGACATTAAAGCTTTCTATCAATCAATATAAAAATATTGATGAATAAAAGACAGAATTCTCTAAGTCAGTGCTAATTTTGTGGTAGCATTCACTAATGGATGAAAAGGAGGGATGTGTAGGGGAAAGCTGTTATTAACATTTTCCCACTCAGTGGGATTTTTACCCTCAGGAATTGTCATTACACTTGTTCAAAAGACTGTCTGGAAGTGCTTGACTAGCATTTCCACATTATTAATTGCCCTTGTTTTGGTAAAGTTTGAATTATTTTTATTAGCTAGACAGTTGATGTGTTATTAGTCAGGCTAAAATTCAACTTCAGACAGTCCAGGCAGTTTTTGCAATCATTCACTGTCTCTTTATTCTCACCTACTCTACCTCCTGACCTTTGACTTTCCCCTCCCCAGTCTCCTTTGTGCTCTCCACTTAGATTCCCTGGGATAGAAAAGACAAGGAAAAAGTGGATAGTTCAGGTTAGTGTTGCAGAAGCCAAAGTCTGAAAAAATGTCTTACGGCATAATGTGTTTTCAGAGCAGAAAAAAGGGATAGTTCATTGTAAAACATAGCTCTTTTGGTGATATTAGATACTGCATCCCAAATTTAACTGTTAGATCTAGGGAGTGTGGGGGTGGCGGGGATTCGAAATATTAGTTTATGAGCTCTCTTTAAATATATGTTTGTTTGTTTTGGGTTTTTTTTTTTCTATTGAGAAAAGCCTGCATATCTGTGAAACTTCATAGTGTCTTGTAGTAACTACATCCCTCAGAAGATACTCAGATATTTTGTGGTCTAACATATTAATGTGAGGCCTGTTGAAGTAGAATCTTACTAGATATATGACACAGGATTATGAAAAAGACTGTGGTCTGAGAATCAGGAGACCTGGATTTGAGTGCAAGGTCTGTCAATAAGAAGCTATTTGGCTTTAACAGGTAACTTCAGCTTGATTTCCTTATCTATAAGATTAGATAGATAGATAGATAGATAGATAGATAGATAGATAGATAGATAGATAGGTAGATAGATAGATGTGTTAGATACATCATGGGACCATAAATCAGTCTATAGACAGATTTTAGGTGGAATGGTCCATGAACTTGGATGAGGGAGGGACAATTTACTTTCACTAACTTGTGGTTTCCTTAGTAATACTGTTTATTTTATTGTATGCATTTAAAAAAGTCATTCTGAGCAAGTATCCAGAGGTTTTCCCAGACTACCAAAGCAGTCCATGACTTAAAAAAGGTGATGAATCTAGATGAACTGTAAGGTCCCTTTTACTCTGATATTTTATGATTTTGGATTACATTTTCAAAAAGCATCAGGCAAAACTGAGTATTGCTCAAAATACATCTAAACATTATATTAAGTTCTGGGCACCATATATTAAGGAGGAAATTAACAAACTGGAATTCAACAAGGGAAGGAAACAAAAAGACAGAATAAGCAGTGGTTGAAGGAAATGGTTTTTTTTGAAACTAGGGAGGAATGGACAAAGAGGAGATTACTAGGCATTTCCTGCAGAAAAAAGAACTTTTTTGTTGCTGGGGAAAAAATAGCAGGGGGAAATGAAAAAGAGGCTGATTTTGGCTCATCAAAAAGACTAGAAAAAAAAATTAGAGCTGTTTTAAAAAAGGGAAGTAGTTGCATTGTGTGATAGTGAATTCTCTGTCCCTTCAGGGATAGGGTATTGGACAGGCCCTCCCTGACTCAAAAACAAAGTCAAGTGCAAGTCATGTCATTATTTCTCTGATGGCATGGTCTTCTTTGGCAACTAAGGATGAACACACACATACAGAGGCTACTAGACAGAGTGCCAGGCCTATAGTCAGGAAGACATATCTTTATGAGTTCAAATTCTGTCTCAGAATTAGCTAGCTTTGTAACCCTAGATAAGTCACTTAACCTTTGCCTCCATTTCCTCATATTTAAAATGTGCTAGAGAAGGAAATTGCAAACCACTCTAGTATCTTTGCATTGAAACCCCATGGACTAAGTCCATGGGGTCATATAGAGTCAAACATAACTGAATGACCAAACAACAACATGGGGAAAGGACTTAGAGTCAGTAAAGTCCTGACTCTCCCCTATTTATTCTCTCTGTGTCTTAGGCAAGTAATTTGACTTATATGGGTCTTAGTTTTCTTAACTGGAAAATGGGTATAATACTATTTTTACTACCTACATCCATAGGCTTATCAAGGGGATCAAATGAGATAATGTATATGAAATGTTTTATAAATTCTAAAACAAAATGTAAATGTAAGCTATCAATTTGAATACATATAAGTCAAATAGAATCTAAGTTGCTTGAGGACAGGATCTATTTGTTTTTAGTCCTTGAATCCCTAGTGCCTAGCACAATGTCTGGCACATTCCAGGCAACTAATAAATATTTGTTAAATGACCGTTTAACTCTAGCACAGAAGCACAAACATCTTAGCAATCAAATGTAGTTGTACTCCTTCCATTCTTCAACCTCAGCTTCATGAACATGCCTAAAAATTGGTTTAACTTTGAAACTTCTTTTGTTGAAACATCTTGTAAAGTCAAAGGATTATGGACCTTGATGAAAAATTGGAAACTTTCTCTGTCCCTCAGTCTCCAAAGTTTCTGATTCTCTTTTAAAATTGTTGCAACAGTATTAGAGATTTCATGAAACCCAGGGCATGAAAGGTAGAGAAAAGTAGAATGATACAGTTCTAATCTGTGGGAAAGAAAGGAACTTGTTATATGTTATATAAGCTTTTGGTCTTAAATTAATTCCTACCCCAGTCCTCAACTTCCCAACCACAGAAGACTGAGGCCATTGTCCTTAACATGGAATGTTTCATGATCCCTCCCCTGATCCCGACTGAGAGCCCAAAGCCTGACCTCCCAGTTTGACTGGTAAGGTGCAGTGTGTGATCTGACCAAACCAGCTTGCCGGGGCAAGTCAACAAAGTGGAACTGGCCAAACATTTTCTTCTCACATTCCTCAAATATTTTGCTGTGGAAAATCTCTTGAGATCCAACATCTGATTCTTCAGACTGTCCTGGGAGAAGGAAAAGGAAGTTGGTGTTAAGTCATACATATTCTGATATAAAAATAAATAAACATGAATTTTTAAGAGAGTTTTAAGAAAAAAGTGGAAAATGATGATGGACAAGAAAAAAGATGCCCTTAAAACTATAATGTGTTTGGTCTCAAAAACTTTGAGGCAACAAGGAATTTTATATCAAGTTTGTGACAAAATTCCACAGATATAGGAAAAGACATAAAATGCTGCTCTGCAAACATTCACTTTGACCAAGGAAAGTTTTCTCATCTGAGGGCCATGCACACTGTGTGGCAAAGGATAAAATAAATAGATAACTACTCAAGCATGTTGCTTTGCATTTCTTTAGGGGCCAGAGACACCAGTATAATATAATCGCTACCAATTTAAGACGAAATTGTTTGGTTTCAAGATGACCACACACAGAGATTCTCTTCCCCTGCAAATGAAGGCTCCTTACCATCTTGATGTCCTCTAAATACTTGGCAACTAAGAGCTCACCTAGACACTTTTTATTTAATTGTACTTTAAACTGAAACTATCCCCAGTACTTTGGTTTTCTGTGTGCTGGACTCCCTCCCTTATGCCTCTGTAGAACATTCCAAGCATCTGGACTATCCCCAAATATCTCCACTTAAGGATGAGGTGTCCTCTTTTCTGAGGTGAGGATGACCACATCTACCTACATCTATGATCCCATTTTCTCCCATCTTCCCCATGACGTGGCTTTATCTTGTTTATTGAATTTCTCCTCTTGTCCTATTAAAAATGTCTACAAAAACATCCTACAAAAATGCTCTGATTTCCCTAATTCTAAAAAACAAAAACAAATAACAAGAACAAGGAAAAAAATTACCAAAAAATCCTCCCCCTCCTTGATAACTGTTGGAGTGATTTAAATCCTCCATTCCACTACCAAATTTCATACACTGCCTCTATTTCCTCTCCATCTTTTCACCTCTTCACTTCTCAACTCCTTGTAATCTAGCTTCAGTCCCCACTCTTCTACTGATATCATCAAGGACGTCCTGCTCAACAAAGGCAATGGTTATTTTCAGTCCTCAATCTTGACCTTTATCAGTAACATTCAACACCCGTGCCCACCCCTTTTTTCTTTATATTCTTTTTACCTTTGACTTTCTTGGCAGCCTCCAGAATCTTCTTCTACATCTTTTACCACTCATTTTTTTCAATCCTTTCTCAAAGGATTGCTTTTCTCAAAGTACATTTCTCAAAGCTTTATTCTTAGCCCATCTGTCTTTTCCCTTTTTATTTAGTGATATGCACTCTCACTCTAAGGCTGTTGCATGAATGAGTAATTCATAAGATATACCTGATAGTCTCCTTATCTGTAAGATAATAGAATAAGACTAAAAGATCCCCAGATTACCTCTGATACTATGAGCTGTTGCATCTCTAAATCCATGATCTTAAGTCTTCTGTGTAGATAGCTCTCAAATTTTTTTCTTAATACATGCTCCTTTCTATTAGTTCTAGTTCATATTTCCAACAAGTGATGGACAATTACGTCCAGAAGTCCCATCAGCACCTCAAACCCAACATGTCTAAAACTGAGCCTGGCACCTTCCTCCATCAACTCCCCCCATTCCTAACTTCTTTATGATAGTACCACCATCCTCCCATTTTCCAATAATTCAAACACTAATCATCTTTTCCTCTCACTTACCTCACACATTCTTAGCTCTGAACTATCTTTTAAATGTATTCTTTTCCTTTATCCTTACTACCACCTCCCCAGTCCAGCTCCTCACAACTTCTCATCTGGACTATTGTCCTTCCAACTGGTCTTTCTTTAGGCTTATTCTGTTCTAATTTTTCCATAGCATCATGTACTCTTCTAATCTTCCTAATATACAATACAATGCATCACACATAGTGCTTAATAAATGTTTATTGACTGCTCTAATGACATGATTCCCCTGCCTTCAAAATCTTCAGGTCCCCCACTGTCTAAAAAATAAAGGGTAAACTCCTTAGTTTAGTAGTCAATGCTATTCATAAATTGTATCCAATTTACCTGTCTTCCCTTTGTCTTTCACATCAATTTAAAAGGATTGCTGCATCTTCAGGTCAAATGTACTTTATAAAGATGTTTTCCTTACAGTTAATTATTTGATTGCTTAGAGCATTTTGAATAGCCTCATTTATGTGCTTGAAGAGAGTAAATATAAAAATTATTCAAGTGCATTAGCAATCATAGAATCAATAGGTAAAGGTCATTTAGGAAAGGAATCTACTTAAAATTTCTTAGGGCACCTCTCTTTTTACTTCCATGTTCTCTACCTTGCATCATATTGGTAAAAGCTCAAGGTCCTATTAAACATGAATCTTTCAAAATTATGCCAAGATTCAAGGAGTATTTTCTGTAAGCATCAACCTCAAACACATTATACAAGCTTTCCATCAGATGATTAAAAAAAAACAACGAATCAGAAGACACATTGACTCAAAGCATGGCATCTACTTAAACAGAATAATATTTTTTTAATGGAAAATCCACATGCCATTCCTCCACTAGTATAAGGGTCACACTATCCCACAGATTGCCACATCACTGCTAGTAAAGTGAATAGGTATAGCCCATTCATCTCATACTTCTAAGGTTGTACACAAGCTGGGAGACCTCTCTGCCTTGGACATTCTTACTTGCTGCTTACTTGAAGAGTTGCTGATATCATTCATCTGGTAGATGGCTTTCACTACCACAACTGCCATCTGCTGGTTCCCCACTGAGTTGCTACAGCTTCCTGTTGGTTCTCCATTGAACAGCAGTTGACAATCAACCTCTTCTCTGCTGAATGTTGAAAGCTCTTTTATGAATATAGACTAAACTTTATTTCATAATCTCAAGATTGTTCAATCTCTTTTGTCACTCATTCCTGGAACTACAATAAGTCAACACAACGAAAGTCCCTCAAATCAAATTTGAATTCTTTGAATTGCTTTTTATTCCTCTTCTGTATCAATTTCCTTAGGCCTGCTTTCCATTTGTGTTATAGTGAGTACATTCCTTTTGAATACCTTCATATTCTAGAGCAGCTAGCTCGTGGGACATGCAGATTGTCCTTGGGGCTTCACTTAGTAGGAATATCAAGGGTGGGGTGGAGTTGCTGACATTTACTTTCACATTTGCAGTTCTACTCAAATTTTTTCATCAATAAAAGTAATTATAAATTGCTATCTTATAATAATCTTGCTGAGATTAGATGCAACTATATAAAAATTGCATTTTCATTTATCAATTTTTCTTAACTCTCTTCTTAGTATCAAAGGAAAAACACCAGGAATCAAAAAAGTTAATGCTGACTGTTTTTTTCCATGGTGTTTTCAATCTAATAGCCATTATCCCCCACTCCCACATATTAATTTAATGAAAAAATGAAAGAAAACTGAAATCCTAGAATAGAATAAAAGAGAATTAGAGAGAATTGTGAGAATGTCAATCTTGTTATTGTTGTCATGTATTTTATTTTAACTACTCACTTTGCACATACCTCTTACATAAGCCTACCAGTCCTTGACAAGCTAAATATTCTACAGTTGGTCTTTGTGAGAATCAATTGTCACATTGGTCAAATAGATACTTTTTTGAGGGTAAGCAGACTTCTTAGTTCTACAACTTTTGCAAAGTATTCTTTCACCTATTGACAGGTATCCTCAAGTTCCTGACAATGCTACCCCTGTCAAATAATATTATAGGCATTTCAACAAACAACAAAAAATTCCAAGTAAATAAAATAAAATGAAATCTTTGCACATTCATAGTTTGGGACTGGATTTTTTATGTATCTGGAAAATAATATTTTGTTGATGATGTTAGATGCCACGTCTTCCCCCACTCCAAAACTCTGGAAGTAAGGAAGCAAAGTAATGGCAGGAAAAAGGCTAGCATGGAGCTAGCAGAACATGTCCAGTTAACCACAAATTCTCTAACATAGTCACATAGCTTTCCACGTGAGATCTGGAAGAATTGGCACCACATATTTTACAGCATTCTACTGTGGTGGAAAGAGACATTTGTGGATTGGGAATACTTTCCCCCTCTATCCACCCACCCCTTTGGTTGATGTTTTGAATATTTAGAAACTTTATAAGCCTGGAAAAGTATTTAACAATAAATAGGACCACTTTCTCAGCAAAGAGTCATGGGAGTGGTCGTAAGAAGACAAACCATATACTCTTGAAAATTCTAAGATTGTGGAAATACACTTATTTGACTCACACAAATGATGCTGCATTCAGAAATGGGACACAATGGAGGTATGATAATTTTAAAAAGCACCAAATTATATTAATATTTGTTCTATGGATATTTATTTAGCTGTCCCATTCCCAAGTGAAAAGTGGAAAACAAAAGATCTGTTGATTGAGTCACCTTGGTTTCCTTACTCCTTGACCTCAAAAAATGTGCGCTGTGTTCTAGGCTACTCCAGCAAAGGTAACAAGAGAACTGTGACCTTAATTGCCTTGCTGGCTCTCAAGCCAGAACAGTAGGAATGGTCCAAAATGCATTCACAGGTCCAAATTAAAGCTTATTAGGATTACAAGTCCTGATGATGTCCCTTAAAAGACACTATAGGGAAGAATTCCCAGACTGTCTGACTAATATTTAAATACTTTCCCCCCTTCTGATCCTAGAAGCTGATGTAACTTCTCTGAGCCAGCCAATCTGAAGCGCCAAATCAAACCACAAATTACAGGATGTATAATTTGGGAATGATCAGATAGTAGCCAGATGTTAGAGATGTGTTAAGCTAATGTCAATCAGGTCTTTGCAAGCTCCAAGTACCTACTCCCCCTGCCACTGATTAAAAAAAAAAAAAAACAGAGAAAGGGTATATACTTCCTACTCACAACTGGCATTCCTATTTGGTTTAGTTGATGGGTTTTGACTATGTAATCTGGGCCACCTAGGAGACTCCTTCAGAATCAGCTGATGTGGAAAAATTTGCCTTTCACTGCTAGAAGTAGGAATTGCTTGGAAGATTCCTTCCACATTATGCTAAAGGCAGTTGAAGGAATTGATGTTTTCTTTAAAACAACACTAGTCCTAAGTGTACCCCAAATTCAGTTCCCAACCCCTTTGAGCTAAGAAAAAGTTTGGCTTGCTTTTTTCCTCCTATTCACTTTCTGTTTCTTATAAAACTATGGAATATTCTAGCCAATTAGCATTTAAATGAAAGTTTGGGTGGTGCCTGGAATCCCCTCCCTTCTCTCTTATACCCCTTAGCTTCCCAGGCTTTGTTTGATGTTATTTTCTGCAAGAATTCTGCAGAGTATCTCCTTCCCCCTCTCTCTGAGATTATCTTCCATTTATCCTGTATACAACTTGTTCATACATAGTTACTTGCATGTGGTTTCCTTCATTAGAATATGTGCTACTTAAGGGCAGGGATTGCTTTTTGGGGGTTTTATCCCCAACTCTTAGCATAATGTCTGACAACAAACCTCTGTTCTCCCCTACTTAGTGAATCATTCTTTATAACAAAATTAAAAAAGGGGATTAAAAACTGTTCAACTAAAACAACCTATACAACTACATCTGATTGTATATGTGATACTCTACACCCCTAGAATTCCATCTCTTTAAAGAGGGAAAAGAGTTGAATTTTCTCAACTCTGACATTAAATTTGGATATCATAATTAAACAAGATTCTTCTCTGTGTGCATGCAAGAGTTTTCTTTTACATGGTTCGCGTCAGATTATCACTTATTTTAATCAACAGGTCCCTCACATGAAAATCTAAAGTTTCAATACTTGATTGAAGTACATAGTATTAAAACTCAGAAACTGAAAGATTGAAAATAAGCAGAAAAGAAAGATCCAGTTTGAAGTTGCATATAGAAAAGATGATAGTTGCCATTTATACAGTCTCTTTAGTTCTGCAAAGTGTTCTTCATAGAGCATTTTATTTGGCTTTCATACCATTTTATCAGGTTTGTGCTATTATTTATTCTCTTCTCATATTCAGAAAGGGTTTAATGACTTGCTCAAGCTCACATACCTCATAAATGAGGCAGGATTCAAACTCAGATCTTCCTGACCTTAAGGTCAGCATTCCTAACATCAAGCTGTTTTTTTGGAAGTTAAAAGTCATACAGGAATGGTTTTGTTTGTTTGTTTTCGGGTCAACAGACATAGCTACCTACATGTAAACAGATTTGAAGTGAATACCTTATAAATGAATGAATAAGCACTCTGGATACAAATACAAAAGCAAGATAGTCTCTGCTTTTAAGGAATTTCTAGTTTAATAGGAAGAAACAATATACCCAAGAAATTAGTTGGCTGGAGAAGGATGTTTGGTTCTAAGGAATTGCCATGATAGTGAGTGGGAAAATTGACAGCTAATTGATGTACTGTTTTCAGAGGTAATGACAGGTTTTGTGTATAATTCTTAGAACAGGGGAAAGATGGTGAATGAGGATGGTCCATGAAGATAGGACAGGAAAAAGGCCAGAGAGACAATGGGGATAGGTGGGACTGATGAGTTCAGAACTATTTCTGTTTTATCAGGGCATTATCTCTGGAGATCAGAGTTTTGCTTGGATCTAGCATGGATGGCCTATTTATTGTGTGTTGTGGAATACAAGGTGGAAATAATTGCAGAGAACTGATGGTGAAACATGCTGTTCACCTCCTGACAGAGAGGTTGAGTGCGCTCAGTGCATTCTGGATATGGTCAACATGGGTTTTTTTGCTTGACTGAATATTTGTCACAAAGTGTTGTTTTTCTTTTCTTCTTCTATTCTCCAGTTGGTGGAAGGGGAAGAAAATAGATTTCTTTATAAATTGAAAAAGATAGTAAATTAGACAAATGAAAAAGATTTTAAGGTAAAAATAGGAGAAGTTATGGTGTCAATATTTCTATCTGGACAGACAACTCCTATGATTCTTTACGAGACTTACAAACCTCACTGAAATGTTTTACAATATTGTTGATTTGGCAATAATGACTGAATTAGTTTTGCTTATAGTCAGTCTGAGACTACACATTTAGGAAACAAACATCAAAAAATGTAATTAAGTCATATTTCTGCTTGCATTCACAATGTAAAAAAATGTAGAAAACGCTCCATTAAAATGGGAAAGTAGTCATTTTTCTTCCACTTTAGGTACTCAGCAAGCATACTCCCAAGGGGCCCATGAAACAAGAAAGGTAAAAACCCAACTGGCCTCATTTTCAGCTTTTCCCTCTCACCAATTCACTGTAGTAGTGGCATAATGGAAGCTATATGGAATTTCAAATCCTAGAAATGCCCATTGAAATCTGACTGCTATTCAGTTACTCAGTCACCGTTAAGTAGGTAAGAAATTTCACTTTTTTATACTTTAGTTCCCTAATATGTAAAATAAAGGAGTAGAACTAGGTAATTTCTAAGGATCCGACCAACTCTAAAATCTTACAGTCCTAAAATCATTATTGTTTTAAGAAGTTAACTATATTCACTATAACATTCACTATACATAAATATCTGTAGTGCAAAATAGAATGTGGTCTATAATATATGTAAAACCAAACTAAATTCAGAACTCTAAAAATGGAAAGATTCTCCATGTCTAGGCTGTTATCTGTTGCTCCACAAAGATTAATGTCAACCCAAGAAGTCCTGTAACATTAACAGATTTGAGGTGCAGTGAAATCAATGTTTTAGAAGCTGAGTGGGGAGCGGGGAGTGTGTATGGAAGGAAAGTTTTTTCTCTCTCCCATACAGTTCCCAGGCTTACTTTACAAATGAAGAAACAGACACTGTTTCAAACACAAACAGAAATGGCGGTCATTAAACTCTACATAAAAGAATCCTGAAGACTGCCTATTGATTTAGTTATAAGATGTATTATTGAATGAAATAAATAAAAATACAATAAAACATAGCTAACATATCCCAATTACATTGACTCTAGTTTGGAATCTACACTGGCATGTTGGGGGTTGACCTCAGACTCATGTTTGACAGCTCTGCTCAAGGTGATTAAGGGGTTTACCTAGGATCACATAGTCTGGAAGTATTAGTATCACTCATTAGCTAGAGTCCTGGTATGCCTTCATTGCTTAAATAGAAATTTCCAAGTTATTTTGCTATGGGTTAGTGGTGGAACAGTAAAGGAATAAATTTATTTTTTACTTTTGAGACCAACTTTTCATATTTTCTGTAGAAGTTCATTCTAAATTCAAATCCTTAGAGGGAGTAGATGTATCACAGAAATAGGAATATGTCAAATTGCAAATTTTTATGGGAAAAAGTGAAATTGGGTGGTTTTTTGGCATAGTTTCTCACAATAGCAGTGAGTAAAATGAGGGAGAAAATAAAATTTACTTTCACACAAAAATTTATGTTGTGAAAAATTTGCCCTTGGGCAAATTAATTTTTTCCCTAGTTCCTTCTTTTAGCTCTCCTATATAATAATGGAAATAACATGTGTTTGTTAAGGTTGTGGGAGAAACCCAAAGGACATTTCTCTAAATAGGGACAGAAGAAACACTGGTATTCTAAACTGGCATTTTCTTACTTGAAGGTAGCCCTTCCTGCCAACAGATAGCAGAAAGATACCATTTCATCACCTGCTGGTATTTTAACCTTACCTCTTCCTGGCTGAAGGGGATAGAAAAAGATGTTATTCCATCATTCTCCTTCCACTGGTCTCCTGCTTGTGTGGCCAGACTATGAGGAAAGGAGACAGATGTTATAATGCTCCCTCCACTCTCTGGTCTGGCCTAGCCTACCTGTAAAAAAGGAGAAGGAAAAGGAGGATGGGGGGGGGAAGAGGAGGAGGAGGAGGAGGAAAAAGAAGAAAAAAAATGTTATTCCATCAGCTCCCCTACCTTGCCCCTTTTCCTAAGCTGACTAACACCCTGAGAAGATTCAAATCTGATGTCAACTCCTTAGCAATCATCAATGATTAACAAATTCCCACCTGGTCATACCCTTTCCAACCCACTAATTCTGAACCCCTAGCTGTCATTATTCAAACTTTATTCTCCATCCCCAAATGCTCACTCTCTTATTTCTATTTCTCCCCACCTAAACCCTCCAATTCTCATCTTCACCTTTCATTGTGCTCTCTGGAATTCTTGGTCCATAGGTAACAAGCCTGTTTTCATCTTAAATCTTTTCCTTTCTCATTCTTTCCATCTTTCAGCTGTCACTAAAACCTGACTCCCTCCTGATGACACAACTTTCTTGGTCACCCTTTCTAGCACCGGAGATGGTATATGCCCTTGATCTTGTCATCACTCATGAATATGCCATTTCCAGGTTTGGGTATTATGAAATTCCTTATCTAGTCATAATCTGATACCATTCCACTTCTCTCTCTACTTTGCCATCTCAAGTCATGTTTGTTTTTTGTTTTGTTTTGTTTTTATCCTTGCAGTGATTTCTAATTCCTTGACCCCCTTCTTTCTTTTCCAGATAGTCACCTCTGCACTAACTATATTCTCTTCTTTTTCTTATTTTGTCCATATGGTGAACCAGTTCAACTCTTATACTGGTCTCTTCTCTTAAGTCCCTTTCCCCCTTGTCCTATCATTTACCATACCTTGGCATTACTCAATATTGATTTTTTTGGTACCATTTGCTGCCTTTACACTGCTCATATTCTAATGAATTAAGTTATTTAAGAAGATTTACAAAACCATGCTGCCCAGATACACTATAAATATATAATGCATATTCTCAATTGTGCCCTCACTGCAGCAAAGCAGTTCTTTTGCACCTTCCTAATTAACTCACTGTCCCACTTTCTATATTCCTTATTCTTCCTGACCTCAATGGATCTTTTGACAATGTTGATTGAAACAAAAATGAAAAGCTGTTCATGATAATTACGAGATACCATAATGTCTTCTCTGAATAATCAAAATTTCAGGGGACCCAGGAGCAATGAAATATCACATAGTTACAAGTAGTCTATAGCATATTACTTACAGTGAATTATATAGAGGAAGTGACATGAAAGTTATCATCTAGAAATTTTTTATCAGAACAAGCACTCTATGAATCATATATGAAGAGACAGGAGTAAGAGATAGACAATCCCAGTGAATGCTAAAAGACCTTAATGAAGAATAGATATTCTGTGAAACTTTCATGAGAAGTCATAGACAAGAAGGCTTAAATGGGTCTACACCGCTGATGCATGGTGTAGGGACTACACAAATCAATAAGAGATATTGCTGAATAAGTAAATAAAAAATCCACACCATGGATGCATTCAAGCATGTGTAACAATAATATCAACAACTCACATTTACATAAATCTTTCAGCTTTTCCAAACACTGTCAGATTAGAATTCAAGGTCTCTGCCTGTATGTACTATTAGCTACTTTCACCATGGTATCTTGGTATGTATTACGAACATCACATTTCTACTTTGTATCGTACTTATCTTTGTAAATGCTGTATCATTTTTGGTGGAACTTAAACTCACTGAGGGCAGTTACTGATGATTTTCATTTTTATGTCTATATAAATCAATGTAAATATGTCATTATATGACAATATTCATTTTATATATGCATATGTAGTGCATTGAAATAGAAGACACTTGAAAAAGAGGTGTTGAATTAATTTTCGTTGAATTCTAAAGAGCTAATCATTTTATCTTCATAGTACAGTGATTCCTATCTCCTTCGTACCCTTCTCCTAGAATTAGTGTTAGGAGAAGAGGCAGGGCCAGTATCCCCCTACATAACCCTCTCCCAGAATGGGGTTTGAGATGAGCTACTGCCGATAAAAACATGTTGAAAAGATTTGTCTTTAAGTTCTATAATCTTGTTTTCCTCAGGCTCCAATGTGAGAAAAAATTCTCAGAAACCTTTCCGTCTCAAAATCCTTAGTCTCTTATGTATAGCTGATAGTATTGATTATTTCATTGATCTGAAAAAATATTTGTAAATTACATGCCTGACCATATCACCTATGCCCTGTTCAAAAATCTTCAGTGGCCCCCAGTTGCATCTATGACAATTTCCAAATCCTTCATGCTGGCCTTTAAAGCCTATCCCCACCTGACTCCACCTTCCATTTCCAGATATACTCCCTTTCACTAGCCTAATTTCCTCAACTGTAAAATGAATGTAAAATAATAGAACTTACCTTAAAAGGTTGTTTTGAGGATTAAGTGAGATAATATTTGTTTTAAAAAAAGGTAGGAGGGCTTAGCACAGTGCCTGGCACTTAGTGGGGGCTACAAAAATGCTTATTCCCTTCCCCTTCCCTATTTTTTCTTATATGAACACCATATTCCATCCTCTCTTCTTCTTTGGACATATTGGCTCCCATGAATGGAGTCCATTTTCTTCTCAACTCCTTTTCTATGAATCCTTATATTCCTTCAAGTTGAATTCAGTGATGAATGCTTTCGAAGGGCTTTTACTAGATACCTTAGCAGCTAATGCTCTTTAACTCTTCAAATTATATTTAATTTTCCATTTAAATGCTATATTCCCTCAGTAGAATATGAGTACTAGTCCTTGAGAGTTTGTACTGTTTTTCATGTGGTTATTTCAACCCCAATACAGTACTTCACATATAGTATGTACATAATAAATGCTTATTAAATCAAAATGAAGTATCAAGGTAAAAAAAAATGAATTCAAGGTAAAATAAAAGCAAACCCCACACAGCGCACCATTCCAACATTACAACTGCATCTTTCTTGGAAACAGCACTGATGTTTAGGCAATGATATACCTGACTGCAATCCAAGTAAAACAACAGAGTTCTATTATTTTTGTGCATGCTGCAGGCTCTTAATACTCAAAAAGTATTAGAGTAAATGTGCAATCAGGTAAGTAAACCCATATTGCATATCTGCAATTCCCATCCAGTAGAAAGAAAATATTACGTTACAAGTCCCTATAATTACATTTAAATGCAATCAAATACATTTAGATTCTCAAATCTCTTGAGAAATAGGATCTCATTTTCTATACATTTAAGTATGCATCTAGCTTGGGGGGAAAAGCCAAAATAATGTTGAAAGTTTAAAAAACAACAAGACTATTCTGCTGTCTATAATTGTCAACTCCAGACTCTGATAGTTTCCTAGCATGCTCTCCATCATCAGCTTATGTCGGCAAATAATGCAGTCCTGGGCAGAGATGCTTTTTCAGAATTCGTATACGTAACTAAGAAAAAATCTTGTGTGACCAATTCATGTTTCTTTCAGAGAAAAATAAAAACACCCTAGAGTAAATTAGAGTTCTGTGCTCCTTTTAAAATCTCTGGATATTATTTCACAAGACTTCGATTCTTAGTTGGAATTAGATAAGGTAAAAACAAACCAGGAGCACCTGAAATGAAGGGGAAGTCACATTAGAGGAGATTCCCTTGTGTTGTTGTTTTTTTTATTAGAGGACAGCTGAAGCAACCTGTGATCCCTCCCCTACTGATTATATTGGTGCTAAGTGCAGATCTATTTGCAAACCAGTCAATCAGTCACATAACTTTCATTGAGCATTAACTAGAGCTAAGGTATTGTGCTAGGGTGATGGGGATATAACTATAAAGAAAACATAAAGAAAGGGGAATATGAATAGTGTGTGTGTGTGTATGTGTGTGCATGTGTAGAGGGTATATGGGTGTGCCTACTACTTAAATGTGAATTTAAAACTCTCTATTGAACTAGTGAAGGCAACAAACCTGTTAGAGAAAAATGTGAGGGGACAGGAGCAAGTGACCCCCAAAATAAGAAGAATTTGTATATATATAGTGGTTTGCTTTGCATTTTCTGATCCATACCACCACCCTGTGAGGTACAAAAATTATCATACCCATTTAATAAATGAAAGCATTGAAGTTCAGTGGATTGTGACTTGTTAGTAGATCATATTGGTAATAAGTAGCAAAGTCAGGACTGGAAATCATATCTCCTGGCTTCAATTCTCAAAGGATAGAAAATAAATATGGGAAATCTGTTTGTGCAATAACATTACTACTCAAGCATACTTTTAGCTTATAATTAATCCATACTCGATTGAAATTTATTTAAGTTAAAGAGCTTTTGTCTGCAAATGGAAATAGACCCTGGCAGGGTCAAGTTTTTTGGTCAGTCGCACTTAAATGTGAATTAAAGGCAACTTTCGCTAGCCTATTGAAATCACCTAGAATATAGAACAGCTTCCTTAGAACCATAAAACTTTAGATTTCTGAATCTAAAGCTTGATAGTTTACTTCTTTATAAGGAGATAGGTAACCTGCTTTACTGTTGGTCTTATAGAATTTTGTTTCTTCATTGCATTGATTAGAGTTCTTAAGTCTTTCAAAATTGTCATTACAATATTGCTATTATTATATAAATTATTCTACTGGTTCTGATCACTTCCCTCTGCATCAGTTCATATAAATCTTCCCAGTTTCCCCTCAAACTATTCCTTTTATCATTTGTTAAGGTACAGTAGTATTATATTACATTCAATAATTATGAAACACCATGAATTTGTATGTCATCCTTGTCTAGAGACTATGCTAATTTTCTCTGTATTATTACAATTTTAGCAAGCATGATGATGACATAAATGTGATTGAATATTTCTTTGTGGATTAGTCTGGAAACTTAATCACAATGAGTAATAGTGTTTCTATGAGAAGATATATTTGGTATTTATAGCAATTCACAAATAAACACTTGAGACATAAAGATTGTCAGTAAGTCAGGGACCACCTATACTTTCCCTAGAGAACCTTATCAGCATCTGAATCAGAGTGGTGACACTAGGAAATGAGATATGGAGTGGGGCAGACAGGAAGGGAATCAACTAGTTGGGGCAAGAGAGTTTGGCCAGGGGACAGAATGAGGGCACTTGGAACTTTAACAATGGAAATGTTTAACACTATTTGCAAAATTATGTAGGAAACCCTCCTTGGCACCAGGGTATCTGGATTTGAGAATCTATGATGAGTAAAAATGCTGATTTCCCAAGTATGAAATTATATCCTTCACAGCATACAGGTTGAGTTTGATGGGTAAAAATCACAACAAGTGTTGCAACCTTGAGAAAATGATGGGAACAAGTATTATTCAAGTTCAGTAGAATATTAGAGCTGGAAGGTGTTCTACTGAATATCTTTCCCAACCCTTTCATTTTACATGACCTAGATAGCTAGGTGGCCTAAAATTCTGGACTTAGAGTCAAGAAGATCTGAGTTCAAATTGTCCCTCAGATATATCCTAGCTTTGTGATTCTAGGAAAGTCACTTAACCTCTTTCTCCATCAGTTTTCTTGCCTGTAAAATGGGGATAATTGTGCCTATTTCCCAATGTTATTGAGAGGTTCAAATAAGAAAATATTTGTAAAGAGCTTTATGAACATTAAAGTTCTCTATAAATGCTAGCTACTACATGAGGAAATGTAGACCCAAAATGATTTGTCTAAGACCTTAAGAGACAAAGCTGAAACTACAATTAAGAAATGTAAAATCATAGAATTCAGGTCATCTGTCCCCATATCCAGTAAATTTTTGACTACTCAATTCTACCTCATAATATTATTCCTGTTTAACATATCAGAGAATCCATAGTTGCCTGAATCGTCAGCATTGAATACAGTCTCAGAAGCCATCTTCAGGTTCTAAAGCAGGGCAACCAACCTTATTTGAAGGACACTCAACATATAAATTTCAATATGAGTGACAATCATATGTTTACTTGAATACTTGTAGTGACAGGGAACTCATTACCTTGCCAGACAGATAACTGAAATCTGGCATACTTCTAAGCACCAGTAAAATTTTCTTTCTATTGAACTGAACTTTGGCTTATACCTACCCATTAGCCATAGTTCTTTCATTTAAAGTTAAGCAGAACAAATCTGATCCCTGTTCCACACATATCAACTGGCAGTATGAGTACAGTATCCATATGGTGGTTAGGTGCACTTCCAATTTATGACAGATTTGTGATGAAGTAAGAAACCAGTGGCAGTGAGAACTTATTTGAATAATCCTCTAAATCACTTCCATATGGTGACCCTGTGACTGGTCCTTTCAGGCAAAAAATAAATAAAACAAACCAATGACATTTCTTGTATGACTTTCAAGTTTAAAATCTGTATTCACATAGGTTGGTTTTGCTATTGCTGTGCACACACTTGCATAAAGAAAACATTGTTTTTTGCCCATTGTAAGAATGTGTCTGTATGTGTGCGTTTGTGTGTATTTTTTTTTGGCAGAGTAGATTCTTTATATACTTATCTGCTTCTTTTCAGTAGATATTCCATTTTTTTAAAAATCTTTCAAATATTCCCTCTGTTCCTTTGAGATTGGCTAAGATCTTTCTTTGAAATAAGCTATTCATTAAATAATATATTATCTTAACCTATACCAAATATTATATTATCATACTACAGTTCCTAGTATAAATATTACATTGCACAATTAAAAGTGCAAAGACATAATTCTTATCTTCATAAAGTGGCACATTCATAAGTGAAAGAATGGTGTATTTGAAAGAACACTGGACTACAACCCAAGCCACTCGGGAAGATCCTGATTGGACTACTGAGTCATCTTGACCACTACCTGGAATGTAGAATCAGTAATATCTGCATTTGAATCTATCCTCAGAAACTAACTAATTGTGTAATATGAGCAACTCACTTCAGTCCCAGCTACTTCATCTATAACATAGTGATAACAGCAGTGATAACTACCTCCCAAGGTTGCTCGGATCAAATGAAATAATATATAAAAAATGCTTTGCAAACATTAAAGCATTGCATAAATTTGGCTATTGCTAATATTATAACTGTTGTGGGTTGCTCTTATTATTTTACCTCACTGGCATGTCCTCGTTTCTCCTCTGAAAAATGAGGGCTTGAATTAAATGATAGTTGTCATCCCATCAAGCTCAAAATGTGTGATTATATGAAGTAGGACATATTGGAAAGCATGCTAGATATGAAGTCAGGACACATGGGTTTTAGCTCTGGCGCTACCTAACAATCTACTCATAGTGGGACTTTAGTGAATCTCTTTTACCTCTCTTTACATCAGCTTCGTATCACTAGAATAAGATTATTAGAATGTCTCCTCCCAGTTCTAATGAGTTCTATTGGAGAAAAGTCAAAATCAGAATAGGTACTGAAGTCATTTTTACTGGTCAGAGGCCAGCTGAAATCAATCCAGAGGTGCCGTCAACTTTTCACTTACTAGGAAGACGGAGCTTTTACTTTTACAAGTGTGTTTGTCCTTCATTGCTGAAGAAGACCATGCCATCAGAGAATTAATGACATGACTTACTCTTGACTTTGTTTTGAGTGAGGGAAGGCTTTTACTTTGGTAACAAAGGTAGTGGTTGCAGACTTTTTAAATTCTATAATTATTATTTTGTTTAACCACATCTATTTAGGGTGATCTCAGTGAGGAACTTCCTATGTCCATGCACATGGGCTCCTTCTTATTCTGTGACATGTTGTCTTATAGAGTTGTCTGGGCCACTGGTAAGTTAAGTGATAATCAAGGCTCAAATGGCCAGGATGCTATGACTTAAGAGGGCTTAAACTAAGGGCTTCTTGACCCCAGGGCTGGCTTTCCATCTACTAAAATACACTGACCCTTGGTGAGAGGAGTGAAAAAAGGGTAGTTTTATCTTTACTAGACCACTGTACCTTCCACCCTGGACCAATCACAATTCAACTACCTTTCCAAGATTAAAGGTCTTCAAGATTTAAGTAATAACAATATCAAATACCTTAATATGTAAATGCCAAAATCACATGGTCTTTATTGTGTAAAGGGAAAATCATTCCTTTCTCACACAGTTCTTTATTGCAATTAACATGTTGTTCATTGTCATTGTTGAAAGCTTCTGGAGTCCAGGGTCTGACAGTGGTTAATACTAATGTAAAGGGATTCTGGACACCCCAACTGTAACAATTCTGCCTGGGAATTGTCAGTTAGCTACAATTCTCTCCCAATTATGTTTCCATGCTTCCTATTACTAATACAATTTAATAAACACATAAAGGACATCAGGGTTTCATTTGGGGTCCAATTTTAAGAATTACTAACTATTGTACTGTTTTTTGTATTTGACATTTTACCAACGAAGAAAAAGGGAAAAAATAATTATGTAATTTTCAAGCCCTGAGAAACAAATTCAGTTCTGGGTTAACCATACATGCGTGACTCCCCTGCTTCAGTAATTCATGTTGCCTAGAGTGAAATTTCCACCATGGGGTATGCCTTTAACTATATTTGAAGTTGATAGGGATCCTAGGACTGTCTCTACACACAACTTGACCCAACTTTTCTGATCAGCTGCTACCCTAATTGTGTAAGACAACAGCAAATACGAACCTATGAAAGCCAAGTGCTAGTTATATTTATTCAAGTAAAAATAACAAGTGAGACAAAGAACATAGAAAGACATCTCTTTATCATCTCTGCCATGTTGGAAACATAAGAATAATTGGCATATTCATTTGTCATAAGTGATAATGCCAAATATAATAGATGGCACAGCATTCTAACACAGATCTATACCAAGCACATTTTTAAGGAAAGTGTTTTATACAGATGTAGCCTAAGTCATGTCAATTGTCTAACATCTATCCATCCTAAGCCTCTCACAAAACCTCTTACCACACTTTTCATTACATTTCTCAAGGTCTGAATAAATTATGTGGTAGGAAAAAGTAGTAAGAATTCCTTTCCCCTTCTTCTACCTAGCAAATTTGTAGATCACAGAACATTTTAGGCAAAAGAGGCCTTAGAGATCATTTAGCAGAAACCTCTTGGTCTATGTAATCAGGGTGGATTGTGGAGTGCTTGAAGTGCTGTAATGGAAGTTAAAAAATCTTCCCAGCCCATTGATAGGCCTCAAGTGGGGCTATTGAAGGAAGGTTTATTAGGGGAGGCTTATTTCCTATGAAGGCCAACACCTTTTGCTGATTGTTAATGAGGCACTGGGTCATGAAGTGTCATGCCCCCTGACTCTGAAAAGAGTATATATACTCTGAGGGGAGATTTTGCTTTGGGGCTTAGTTTTGGAAGAAGGTTTGTGTGGCAGATGAAACTCTGGGAATCTGCTAAACAACTTCCCCTTGGTCCCCTTCCCCACCCATCCTGCTTTGAAAACCTAGATGTTGGTGCATCCCTCTCTGGTGGCTATGTATGTATCTATGTGATGGTCAGACAATGGGAAGCCTGTCTGTTGGTCCCTGTGTGTTGAATGTAATTAAAGTGATTGTTGACCCCTCAAAAGTTGCTTTTCCTTTTATAAAAGCAGATCTAAGAGCTTCTGATAGCAAACCCCCCCCATGAATGTTGGGGTGCTTACTGATACAAGCATACACACACACACACACATATATATATATATTATATATATATATATATATATATATATATATATATATATATATATATATATATATATATTCCTTTCTCAGTTTCAGCACAACTGACTACTTGTAAGTTTGGGGTAATGCTGATTCTGGCCATGATGACTCAGGGTTTGCTACTGTGGGATGACAAAAATTTTTTGAAATGTTAGTGGGGCCTGAAGAATTTAGGACTCAGGGGTTACTGAGATGGAATGGAGTGTACATGTGAAAGGGTTGACCTGCCCATCTCTTATCCTGCATTTGGGCTTTGAAGAAGGAGAGCTGCCTTGAGTTGCTTCTTAAGAGCTGGATGGAGAAAAAGGGTTTTTGCCTGTTCTTTCAGCTGACTGAATGACTGCTTTAAACACATATCTTCTGTAGGGTAAATCTGCTGGAATGGGTCCACCTCTCTTTTGTGTTTCCTTCCCTGAATAAGCAATCAACAATCTCAGGATGAATGTGCTCAGGTAAAACTTGTGTGAGTGCAGAGGAAACCGATCCTAGTTGTGATCAAACATAGTCACAGGTGTCCTCAAAGTAGTAATGGCCAGTAGCAGTAGAAGCCTCAGCAAATACATGTGGAAAGGATCTTTCTAATGAAGGTTATTACTTCAAAAGGAAAGGATCTTCTGAGGATGGTTATTACTTCAGAAATCATGACATAAATGACAAATGAAAACTCAATAGTCAGGAAATAGGCATTTGTTAAATGCTTATTTTGTGCCAGTGAAATATAAAGAAACGTATCAACAGTCTGTATACTCTTGGAATTCACATTAAAGTTAGAGAGAGAATGTGTGAAATGTATGTACGTATAAGATATATACTGGGTAAATAGGAAGTAATCTCACAGAGGAGACACTGGGTTGGAGGAAGAGGAGGAAAAGATTGGGAAAGACCTCTTACAGAAGATGAAATTTCAGTGAGTCATGAAGAAAGCTGGTGAAACCTGGGAATCCAGAGGCAAAAGGAAAGCACTCCAAGAATAGAGGACTGCCAGTAAAAAGGTACAAAGTTAGGAGATGGATTATCCTGTGCAAAGAACAAGACCAGTGTCACTGGATCAGGCAGCATGTAGAGAGGAGGAAAGTATAAGAAAACTGGAAAAATAGGAAGGCCAGGTTGTGAAGGGCTTTAAAAGCCAAATAAAAGATTTTATATTAACCAAATGTAATTATCCAAATTATATTTAATTGATATTATATATTATTTAATTATATATTTTATATAATACGTATCATATAATTATCCAATTATATTATCCAAAGGTAATAGAGAGTCATGAAGCTTATTGAGTAGAGTGACAAAGTCAGATCTTTGTTTCAGGAAGATCACATTGGCAGCTTAATAGAGAATGGAATGGAGTAGGGAAAGACTTGAAAGAGGAAGGCCAACCAGCAGGCTACTGCATAATCCAGGTGTGACATGAGGGTTTGCAATAGGGTGGTGGAGAGTGAGTGGAGTGGAAGGGACAAATACAAGGGAAGCTACAAAAGTAAAACAAAAGTTATATGGATGCTGTGCTACATCTAAGTCAAACTTTATGAATATTCCACAAAGGAAAGGGAGAACTTCCAGGGCCTGGGGTCAAGAGGTGCCCCTTTGCTGGGTGTTCCCTGTGTGTGTGACTACCGCTATAATTAACTCTACTTTCCCTAAGAACATTGGGTACAGGTTGAGAGAGTGGCCCCCTTTTGGGAGGAGAAAGTTTAGTACCAACTGTTCTTGCTATACCAGCTTACTACATATACTTCCTAAAAGCTAACTGAAGTGTAAATGACTTATTATCAATGGAAAACACATCAGTTTGGGCTTTTGAATGACAGTACTAGAAACCCAGCTACTTGCAGTGACCACTAAACTCATTAGAATAGCTTTAGCAGCTACTTATGGGACCAGACCTGTGAGTGTGAGTACATAATAAGGGAGTGAGGAAGAGGGTGAATGGGTTGTTGCTATGTATAGATAAAGACAGAGTGTCAAGGAATAAGTGCTTAATCCATATAAAGAGGACCTGCGGTTGCCTGGGTCTTCATTGTTTTCTTTTAAATGAAGGAATTGGACTGGATGACCTCTAGGATCATCTCTAGCTCTTAAATCCATGATCTAAGTGACTTCTCTAAAGTGACTGCTCAGAGGTTAGAAACCAAATATCTTAAATCCTAACACAATATTCTTTCCCTACTATTAGGTAGCCTGTCAGGCTACCTATAAATTGAAAACAACAAGTGAACTCAGCTGGTTTATTCAGATAAGAAAAGGGAAACAATAAGATATCTTGAATTTTCATGTGTCCTCATACAAATAAAATAATCCCATGTGATTTATCCAAGTGTTCCCATTGAGGATCAGAAGATCATAGATTTCAAACTGTAAATAACATTGGAAGCCACCAAATACTATCACTTCATTTTATAGATTAAAAAACTAACATATAGAGGGTTGCTAGTATTGCTAGTAAGTGACCAAGGCAAGATCTGAGGTTCAAGTCTTCTAGACTCCAAGGTTAGAATTCTATCCACCCAGTTTACAAATCAAATATTCTTTCCCCATTAGGTTTTAATTAGTAGATTAACCTGAAAACCTGTTTTGAAAAAGCATAAAATAGGAAATCAGAATACCAGAGTTCTAGTTTCAGTTGTGCCAAGAAGTGGCTGTGTGACATTGGACAGGACACTTGAGTGCTTTGAACCTCTGATTTCTAATTGGTAAAGTGAGGGGTTTTAACTAGATGATCTCTCAGGTACCTTTCAGCTTGGACATTTTATGAGCCCATGCTTTTACTTTCTATTTGCCCTGTTTCATCTTTCTTCTTCATCTGTTTTAACCTCCTCTGTCAAAGAAGGAAATGCGATTTATCTAATTCCTCATCATTCTGGTTTCCTCCATCGGCCATCTGGTCATCATCATCATCTTCTTTTTCTTCTTCTTCTTCCTCTTCTTCTTTCTCCCCCTACTGATACTTAGAAGTTTACAAAACACTTTAAGTATGTAATCTCATCCTATCTTCACTAGAAAGCTTTGTGGTTAGAACCACAGATGTTTTTATCTCCATTTGATAGAGGCTGAAACTGAGGCTTAAGTCACTTGCTTAGTCACCCAGCTTAGTAAATAGCAGAGCAAGGTTTTGACCTTATGCTTTCTGCCACAAAATCCATTGCTCTTTCCATATGCTACCTACTTCTAGGAACAAGGAAAGGGAGCAATATTATCCATCTTTCCAGAAATTCAGTTAAGGATTTGATTTGTACCACGAATGTACAATGAATTCCTTAAGATCTTACTGCAAGAAAGTGGCAAATCATACAATACAAGCCAAAACATTTCATTCCAAGGGTATTCAACCTTAAAAAATGGTAGATGTCTGTAGATTTTCTTAATGTTTGAAATAGCAGTCCTTTATTGAACCTCCATCTGGATGAGCTATAAAGATTTCAAATGCACCATGTTTTAAACGAAACTCATTTTTTTTTTAACTTACCCCACATTTCCAATTAGTTTCTAAGCATTATTGGTTTTTACTTCCAGAATATCCCTGACATTTCTCTCATCACCAATCACATAGACCCTAGTTCAGGTCCTCATTAAACTCACCCAGACTATCGTAATAGCGTGCTGATTGGTTTCACCACCTTCATCCTCTCTCTTCTCTAAACCATCTACCACACAGCTACCAAATTGATATTCTTAAAGCATAGCTCTGACCATGTCACTCTCCTGAACTAATATGAGAAAACACACACTTTCCCTCCACAAAAGATCTATTTAAAATGAAAAACTTACAGGTATACACTGACAAGCATAAAATATGATATATAGTAACCCATATTAATTCCAATTGTAGTGTGTGTCTGTTGGGGGCTGGGGGAAGTTGGGGAAGAGAGGAAGGTCTAAAAACTCTTGGGAGACTTGTGAAACTATTGAAGAGATATTTCCCTTTCACCTTTGACCTGCACTGTCTGTGAAGCTCACAAGGGGCCTGGCTTGGCCTTTCTTAGTTCTTTTATCTCCTCTGTGAAGTTGTCGCAGAGATCACCTGCTAAGAACCAGGTCCCAGGAGCTCCTGACCTCTTGAACTCACTAAGTGAAAGCCAAGGCTCAAAACAACCGTATCAGCATTGCTCTTTGGTCACCTGTACCCAGAGAAAGGAAGATAATAAAGAAGCATCCATGGTCTGAATGTCAGACACCTCTAGGCAAACCTCTTCTCACTGCTATTTGTGTGTAACCCTAGGAGCTGCCTACTAGGGAACGAGGACAAAGGATAGCCCCTCATCTCTCCCTCACAGAGTCCCAACATACTCAAAAGAGATGAAGAAAGAGCCTCTGTTTGACTTTTAAAGCCTAGCAAAATCTGTCTTCAACCTATTGCTTTTCCTGCACATTTATTCCACATATGCTATGTTATAACCAAACTAGCCAGCTTATTATTTCCTGTACTACACCCAGGGTTCCATCTTTGTACATGCTATCCCTCAAGCCTGGAATACACTCCCTCCTCACCTCGGCTTTGAGGATTGTCTTGTTGGCCATTCATTTCAGTCATGTCTGACTCTTCATGATCACATTTGGTCTTTTCTTTGCAAAGATACCGAAGTGGTTTGCCATTTCCTTCTTCAGCTCATTTTACAGATCATGAAACTGAAGCAAATAGGGTTAAGTACCTGGTCCAGAGCCACACAGCTGGTAAGTATCTGAAGCTGGATTTGAAATCAGGTCTTCTCTACTCCATCCATTTTACCACCTAACTACCCTAAGGAATATCTAGTTTTCATTAAAGCTCAGCTCAGTGCTAACTTGTATAATAAGGCTATCCTGATCCCCTGAGCTGCTAGTCCATCCCTACTTTTCCCTAAATTAGTTTGTATCTATGCTATATGTGTTTCATTTATTTATTTGTATTCCTATTCTGCCCTCAACTTCAGTTAAATGCAAACTTTTTTGAGGGAAGGGGTTTTTTCATTGACATCGTTGTAAGTGCCCTGACTGGCAGATTTCTGGCACATAGCAGATATATATTAAATGTTTCTTATGTGAATTAATGAGTGAAAACCTGAACTTAAAAAGTGAAAAAAATTGTGGTATGTGCTTTTTATAAACTTATAACAATATGAAATATGTATCAATTTCTACTAACTAAAATGAAACCTTTGATCATACATTACTTTTTTCCATTTTTACCAGAATTAGTTAACACTGGATTTTCTTTTCAGGCCTGTCCTAGTAAGACTTGGACTGAGGAAAAGACAGCATGGTATAATGGATGGAGCACCAGGTTTGGATTAAGAAAAACTTAAGAGTAAAAAAAAAAATCCTTCAATAGATACTTACTAGCTGTGTGTCTCTAAGCAAGTTATTTAACCTCTACAATCATCTTGTACTTCTTTGGAAACAAATCCCTCAGTTAACAAAATCATGGATCCTTTCTGTACTCTCCTATAGTCCAAAGAATATTATATGGTCCTTTTTTCCGTCATATATTCTTAATGTTTTTTCCCCTTTCTGTTTTCTTTCATCATTGAGTGATTTGTTACTTGAGAGATACGCTATTGCTTCTTTTGTCCCTAAATTGTTGGCACATCATGCTTCAATTGGTTGTCTCAGGATGATGACTTCCTGGAAACTTATTGTCTAAAACAGTGATTAAATTTCTTTCAAGTTTATATATGCACATGTATATGTGGGTGTATATATATATATATATATATATAATATATATATATACATATACATTTCAGACAGTGTTTTGAAGGTATTTCAGAGAATATAATTATTAAACAAGAACAAAATCTTTCTTTAAAAAGTAAAATTTTATGACCTCAGGATTAAAAAAACACACACATCTTTTCTTCTTGAAAGAGGATGCAATCAATCATTCAATTTGTTAAATACCCACAGGATGCCTGGAACTTTCATAAACATTAATAGATGACGCATCCCTATCCTCAAATATGAGCAAGACTCACATATTTGGAATGTAATGTACTTGGCAATTTACATCAAACATTCTACTCTGGGGAAATCAGAATAGGCTGACAATTTAGAAATTAACACTAAATATGAAGAACTGGATGTTATAACTAGCAATAGCTTAAAAATCATTAATAATATGTCTACTTGTCCTTGAAATAACTATATTGGTTTTCATCTTCCCTTTTCTTTATGTTCAACATTTTTTATGAATGTCTGTCTTAATGCCTTAGCCTTAACCTTTAATCAAGAATTCACTCTTGAAGTCATTTTAACATAACCATTATCCTATTTTTGAAGGCAAAAATTGCTTCAGTGGTTAATATGATTGTTACCAATAAACTGATAGCTTAAAGTGATCATTCATTCCTTGAAACATTTATTAAGCACCTACTATGCACAAGGTGCTAGGCACTAAGGATGAAGGGAGGCAAGAAGAACTTAAAAACTACTTACTATATGCCAAGCACTGTGATAAGTCCTAGGGATACAAATTCGAGCAAAGGAAAGATAGTCCCTTCCCCCAAGCACCTTACATCCTAGTGAAGGAAAGCAACACAGAAAAGAAAGCTTAAAATCAGAGAAAGGAGTGGGGAGAAATTATATGGGGATGTCAAGGAGGATATAGTGTTAAAGTCCAGAAAGTCAGAAGCAGAGCAGGGGGAGCAATAAAAATTGATCAGTCTGGGCAATTCCCCAAAATGAAGGCCACAAGAAGAAATCACCAATAGTATGAGAGAGGTTGGTCAAGATGATAGAAGGAAGTTCCAGGCTAAGAAGGCAATTGAGGCATGGTGTCCAGGGATTCAAAGACAGAGTTGGATAGGGAATATAAAGATGAACAAATCATTATCTCTGTCCTCAAGAATCTTCTAATCCTTTCAGAGAGCTCTACTTCAAAAAATAACGGCAGTAATAAAATAGAGTTTGATGTTATATCCTAATTCTTTTACTCATGAAAAAATAGTCATTTTCTCTATTTCCCTAAGAACCCACAGAACATACAACATGAAGGAATGACAAGATGGATCTTTACACAGGATCATTTTTCTCTGAAATCCTTTGAACTAATATATGGAGAATGAAATGATGATAATAACAAAAAAAAGGAAGGTAATGTATTAAAAATGAATATAAGATGAAGGAAATATAGATCTCATTACCCAATGGCATCTAGAGAAACACTATTCTTTGTCCAAAAAGTGAGGGAGAACATGATTAAATCTTCTGAGCACGATAGACAAGGTAGAAACTTAGAGATATATTTTGTAGAACACACATCATTGTATGGTTCCACCCATCTGCAACATTAAAGACTGACAATTAGTATAAACCACTGGATTTGTTGAATGTAACCAAAGAGATTTATTTCCTGATGAAAACGTGAGCAACAGCTATATGAAGTCAACCAAGAATATGGTGATAAGCAAGCACTGAATAAATGACTATGTCATTCTGATTGGTTTATTAAAATGGAAAGGTTTAACATTACCATTCAGGATCAGGACATCTTCACTAGATAATGGGTATCTTCAATGAGCCTGGACTTATTAATATATGCAGATTATACAAGAAAATATTTTTTAAAAAACACCTGTTCAGCATATCACTGTAGGTTATCCAAAATTTAGCATCTACTAATACCTAGCAAAACGTAATTTAGAGGCTAAAATTATACTTCAGAAACTTATTGTCTTTCATAAGAAAAGAGATCAGGGAGATCCTTGAATGGATGAAACATTTGGGATTAATGTGCTTTCTTTTTCATTATGTTCATTTCCCCCCAATCTACCAACAGTGAATGAGGCACATTTGAATGTAGAAATGGTTCTGATCCAAGTTCTGGCAGTCCTCAGAAGAAGCAAATTGCTTGATATAGCAAGAAACATTTTTTTGGCAAATTCATAATACATCATGCAGTCATGTAAATGGCCTTCAAAATACTAATACAATAGTTCAAACTATAGCTTGAAGATATAGTATGAAGTCTGTTAATACTTAATATTCAAATGCTACTACTATATTGAAGTGACAATATAGCGATTAGAGTCTTAAATAATCAGGAATATGAGAATATGTCTTGTCTAGAGGTCATTTTATATAAATTCTCTGTAACAGGAAAGCATCAATAATAGAATCTAAACATAGTCCATTATATAAAACCAGGCATTATTACAGCTGCTGTTCAGTTGTTTCAGTCATGTCCAACTCTTTGTGACCCCATTTTGGTTTTTTGGTAAAGATATTGGAGTGGGTTGCCATTCCCTTCTCCAGTTCATTTTACAGATAGGGAATCTGAGGCAAACTGGGTTAAGTGACTTGCTCAGGGTCACACAGCTAATAAGTATCTGAGGTCAGATTTTTGAACTCAGGAAAATGAATCTTCTTAACTCCAGGCCAAACATTCTTAGCTGCCCTGCACTATACCTCTAGGGATGACCAAATAACCTATGCAACTTTGAACAAATCATTTAAGCTCACTAACCTTCAGTCTACAGTATTTTAAAATGAGAGGACTGGAATGGCTAAATGTTCTCTACGATCCCTTCCTGGCTCTGAAAGGGAGAATTACCTTCTGTTTTGTTTCAATGATAAAAGAAATGAAAAGGTAAGCAATATTAAACTTAGCTTCCATGGTTTGTTTTTAAATGCTTGGATTTTCATCTTTAGAGAGCAAATTCTAAGCAATAGGGAAGGAAAAATATATGTCATGATTTAGTTAAATTTAATAAATATTTATTAACTACACTGTGCAGTGAGCTATGCTAAGAAGTGGAGATAAAATGGAAGAATAAAACATAAACACAAGGAATTTGCACTCTAGCAAAGGAAATAAATTACATAAGCAAAAACTGTAAGACAAATGGGGTTGTATAGATGCCTAGAGAAGTGAGACTTACTGGACAAAGCCTCAAACAGCAAATGACATTAAAATAGGGCCTCAAAAGGTACATAAAAATTTGACAGGCTAAGACTGGTGGAAAAGAAATTCAGGTGGTTGAAAGAACATGAGCAAAGTCATTCTGGCAAAAAAAAAAAAGTTATGGTGCATCTTCCAGGAATGTCAAACAGTTCAATTTGTCTAGAGTCTAAAGAATACAGTGACACAGTATGGTCTTGTGGATGGAGTACTGAATCTGAAATCCAGAAGAACTGGGTTTAAATGCTACTTCTGACACTTCTAAGCTGAAGGAACATGAATAAATCCTATACCCTTTTGATGCCTCAGGTTCCTGATCTGTAAAATGGGAATAAGACCTGTCATCCTGTCTCATGAGATTGCTCTGAGTCTCAAATAAGCTTATGTATTTTAGATCTTTGAAGTGATTTGCAAAATGTAAAGTGATATATGACTCTTAGTCATTATTAAGTGAAGGGGAAAGGCAGATTGAGACCAAAGTGTGGTGGATCTTGAATGACAAGTTGACAATTTGGAGCCATTCAAAGTTACTGAATAGGAGAGTGGCATGATTAGGGTCATGCATGTGACTATTACATAGGTTTTTGAGTATCCCATGTATTTTAGAGAACTAAAACAGTGTTGGATTAAGTAACTAAATATGCATCACTATTAACCTTATGTGTTTTAACCTAATAATCCCTTTTCTAGAGATACTGTAACCAAGTTTCATATCCTATGTAACACTTCATATTCCAAAAAGTCCCCCAAAGACATAATTGCTGTAAGATTTTAAGGCTAGAATGTGCTCTAGTCAGATAATCCATTGCTCTGGGACAGGGATGGGGAACCTGTGGTCTTGAGGTCATATGTGATCTACTAGGTCCTTGGGTATGACCTTTGATTGAGTCCAAGTTCTACAAAACAAATTCTTTTATTAAGGGGATTTGTCCTGTGAAATTTGGATTTAGTCAAAGGACTGCATTTGAGGACCTATAGGACCACATGTGGCCTTGAGGCTGCAAGTTTTCCCCCCCAACCCCACTCTAGGGGAACGTAAACTGAAAGCTATCTGACTATGTAAGGCAGATTTAGAGCTGATATTCAGAGAACAAGCCTTTGGTCCTCATTGTGTGTGGCAAGTAGTAGTGCATTTTGGAAGAACTTAAGGCTCCTGTAATATGATACTTCTGAAAATGTTCACACTTTGTAAAAAGTCCATTTGTCCCCCAATACTACTCATGGCATGTAATCCCAGCTCCATCCGGCATTAGTTCTACAGGTAAAATTCCCATTAACATGAATACATTTATGTCATGTCCACTGATCCTTTAAAATGCAGCCACTGACTTCATCTTTGGATATTAAGGACAAAAGTATTTTTACTTTACTAGAAAAAAGGTCTGGTAAACACAGGATAAAACAAGGAAAGACAGAGACAAAGACAGTAAGAGACAGGGACAGAGAGACAAGAGAAAGATAGAGATAGAATGATACAGAGAAACAGAATGAGAGAGAGAGAGAGAGAAACAGGGAGAGAGAGAGAGAGAGAGAGAGAGAGAGAGAGAGAGAGAGAGAGAGAGAGAGAGAGAGGACTAGGCCTAAGTGTCCATTGCCCAATGATTCCTGTTGTCCTGGTTAGATTTAGAGATGGAATTAGATCTTTGACACCATCTTAGCCAACTGTCTTATTTAACAAATGAGCAAACTGAGCTTCAGAGAGAAGGGACTTGCTTAGGGTTATACAAATCCTAAGTAAAAAGCCAAGATTTAAACCCAGCTCTTCTAAGGTACATTACAGTATACTGATAAAACCAGGTGCTGGTCCTCAGAGTGCTACTGTAGTTTGGTAATATAAGTTGGAATATCATTATACTGTAAGTCTTCACAATGAAATCCTCTATAAACCATCTGAATTTCTCTAGGAATGATGACCCAAGTCCCTTTCATAGACTTCATACAATTCAATAATATTTATTAATCAGCTACTAGTATGCAGAGCACAGAGCTCTGCACAGGAGACACTAAGATAAAAATGAAAAAAAAGCCCCCAAATAGTTTACATCTTATTGATCAGATAAATTTGATCTGATAGTCATTTTTAATACTTTTAAAAAATGTTGTTTTCATTTTGCAATATTGTTTTCAATTATTCCTTATAACAAAGAATTATAATTAAGCAAAACAACAAAAAAAATTTCAATGAATTTGGAATATGATGCTTCATTGGACCCATAGTCCACGAGCTCTCTGTTTTACTGTCAGTTCTCTAAAAATCAAAGTTGGCCCATTCATTGATAGGAGTTTCTGATTTCAATATTGTTTTCCTTCACATTATCGTGGTGAATATATAGATTGTTTTCTTTGTTCTATTTGCTTCACACTGCGTCAGTTCAATCAAGTGTTCCCAAGTTTGTCTGACTTTTCCATATTCCTCATTTCTTATGGTGTAATATATGTGTTCAGGCATTCCCTAATTGATAGCAACCACTTGAAAAATTGCTGCCTCAAAAAGCGATGCTATTTACTCTTTTTTTAAACATGGGATCTTTTTTTAAAAACTTTCTGGGTGTTTATTTCTAATAAAACTATCACTCAATTGTTGCATACAGTTTAGTTAATATTGGGCAATAGTTCTCTTTTTCTGCTTTATATACTTTGGTTTCTGGATTATGTTGATCCTATAAAAAAAATCAAATGAAATTTCTTGTGTACGTACTGTGCAACAATTTGTGTATATAGATGTTAGCTGTTATAATAAATGTTTGATAAAATTAACAAGAAAATTTGGACCCAAGTTTTTTATGACTTCTAAAATTTCTATTTCTAAAATATAGTTATTAATGCTATTTATTGGCCTATTAATCTTCATGTTTACTTTTTTGTCAATAAATATTAAAAACAAAATTATTTAAATTTTTTAAATTTTAAAATTTTTGGACTTGTTGGGATAGGTTGTGTAATTCACTTTCTTTTTTTGGCAGTTTGATTTTACTCCATTTTCAAAACTAAATTTACTAATGGTTTTCCTATATTACTAATTTTCTTTTATATGTCTGTTTTATCATATCAATAGGCTTTATTTTAAATGTAGTTACTTCTTTTTTCCCATTTTCTTTTTTTTGGTTTGTTTAGAAGTTAAAAGTGTTGATTTTCTGTTTCTTTTTAAATTTCATGCATAATACATTGATTTTTGTCCCTTTCTTTAATCTCTTTTATTAATATATTTTAGGATATAAAATTTCCTCCTATTATTACTTTGGCTATGTCTCATAAGTTCTGGCATGTTGTCTTATTGTTTTTACTTTTTTGATTTTATGATTTATGGTTTACATTTTCTTTGTCCCAGTGAATTTTTAGGATTAAATTATAAAGACATTTATGAGTTTCATTTACTTTAAAATTCCTTCTTCAAATTTCCTTTATTAATTATCATTTTATTGCATTATGGTCAATAAAAGAGACATTCATTGTTTCTGACTTACACACTTGTTAATAAATTATTATGTCTGTAGGCATGGTTATTTTTGTTAAGATATAATGAAAAGCTGAACAAAATGTTTATTCCTTTCAACCATCATTCCATAATTGCCAAAGCCCTACTACATTTAACATTTCTAATATTTCTAGAATATAATATCCTTATAGTTTGTTTTTCTGTTACATTTGTCTAGGTTTAAAAGAAACATGATACATTCCCCAATAACTAATATTTTGCTGTTCAGTTATCCCTATATTTGAGTTAACTTATTCATTTAAGTAGTTGGTTGCTATGCTATGTAGTGGTTTCATATTTAATTTTGATATTTCATTTTCAATTTTGTTTTTAAGTACACTGTAACTTTTTTTATGTTTATTAACTATGCCTATATTTAGTTGGCTTATCTGAACTTATGATTGATATCTAGGCTTTCTTGTATTTAGCTGAGACATCAAAGGTTCTACCTTAGTTCTTAATTTTAACTTTTTATGAATCTTTATGTTCAAATGTAATGCTTTTAAACAACAAATTGTTTCAGTTTCTCATCTATCGTGCTACCCTAATCCACTTTATGGGTGCATTTGCACCATTTGTGTTTATTATACAGTCTGACATCAGGCTTCTCCAATACCTTACCTTACAGAAAAGAACAAAAGGAGTCTTAATTTTTTTCCTTTTTTTTTAAATAGCATAGCAAGTAACTACTTAAATGAATAAGCTGTATCATGCATTTTTAAATTTTTTTTTTTTGCTTTTGCTAAATATGAGGTTTCTTTCAAGTGGTCTAAGATGATTCTTAATCATTGTCTTCCAAAACTTCTTTAAATATAATGATTTTTTTTCATTATGCTTTGGGAGGAGGGAACTTCTTAAATTAACCTTCTTAATCTTTTGATACTGGTTGTTTGTTTTTTATAATATTTATTGTATATGTTCTTCCAACTTTTTCATCCTATTGATATTTCTCTGACACTTAGTATCATATTATTGAGGGTTTTTTATTAGTTGTGTTCCTTTCATTCTTTTCAGAGAGTCAACTGCTTGGTCAAAGTTTTCTAGCTTTTATTATTAGTTATTTAGTCTCTTTCCAAATCTTTCTTGAAGCCTCTAAGTTAACCAATGTATATCCTCTTTCATTAGATCTTCCTTCTACTCTGACTTCTTGTGGTCAATCTGGTCTCTTTTCAGGGGTTGTAATTGTAATTATTACAGATTATTCTCTTTCTCTTGAGTTTCTTCATGGAATTCTCTTGGCCCATAATACTTGTATTTGGAAATGCCTTATATTTGCTCATTTCATCAGTCTTTCTGCTATGAATTGGTGGCAAAAGCCATCACCCTCCTTAAAAACTTCCTAGAACTTTTTTATGTTATGAAATTTTTGGACTTACTGACATACTGATCCCTCAGAGCAAGAATCGGTGGTGGGATGTGGAAGAAAGGGTACTAATAGTCCAACATGGTATTTGGTCCTTGATTTAGAGTAGGACACTCAGAAATTCTAGAATAGCTTCTGGGCCCTTTTTCTTTAACACTAGCCCAGATAACAAAAAGGTTTACTGTCATTTTCACATTCTTCTTCTATCTATCTTCCTTCTATCACATTCATAGATAGAGTGGATGACATGCCAGAAGGTGATATCTTTCAAGCTTTTCCTTTTTAATCCAATATCAGAGTAGATGATATCAACCTTTGGTCTTTCCCCTGTTACAGGATTGGAGCAGGGCTAACAATGACAAAAAGCAAATAGGATGAACTCTTATTGTTTGTCTTTTTTCCCCTCTTATGGAGACTGTCCTATGGGAGTTCTTTTTTTATTTTGTATCTTTTATTTGTTGGTCTTTTCCTTTACTTCACATAGTTTATTAGTATTCTTGAAGTGGATTTAGAAAAAGCTAGATGTAGCTAAAAAAAATACTGTCTTTGCTGGATTTCCATTCAGATAGACTCTTTAAAAAGGCATTGAAAGTTGCATGGCTTTCTGACCAAGGAAAGTTCCAGTAAAGACTAAAGAATGACAAGTCCATTTGTCTCTTGAGTTCTGCCTTTGTATACTGTGAAGTCAAATAACATTGATAGCGGGATCTTTAATGGAGTTAATGAATATCCCTTTACTCTCCATGACTATCTTTCCCCTCCACCTCAACCTATTGCCTTTATCTCTATAGCAATTATTTCTGGCAGTTTCACTGTGTGTTCACAGATCTTAAAATTGTTTCCATGATGGATATGAGACCCTTAAACTTTGAGTACAGGCTTTCAACTCAGGAGTTTTCCACCCATGGAAATGGATGAGATGCCTTACAAAGTCACTGGGTATGGACTAAGAGTCATCTCTATAAGAGTAAATGAGCTTTGATTTGTAGCTACAATGTATGATGACTGGAAAAGAACTTAGATTGTGGGTAAGTGACAGGCAATGTTTTTAGATGAAGAAGAGCTTGAAAAATTAAAAGGCATACCACATGACTTAGAGTGACAGAGTGGGAGGAATAAAATCCCACAAGGGAGTGGGACCTCTCTTTCTTCTGGTAGCAAAGTGCCATCTAGAAAAAGAAGTCAAAAGCAACACAATTACAGAGACAGCTGTTGGAATAATACAGTACATAATAAAATATCCATAGCTTTACTGCTTGATTTTTCAAAGAACTGGAAAGAATGTCTATCAGTAGAGGAATAGCCAAAAAGACTATGGTAAAGGACTGTAAAGAAAAGTTGTTGTATAGTAAGAAATGACAAATATGAGGAATAGAGAAAAACAAGAGGAAAATTTGTATAAACTGATGCAGCATGTAGTAAGTGGAATCAAAACAACAATGTAAACCATGACTACAACAATGTAAATGAAAAGATCACTAAAAAGAAGTCAAACTCTGATTAAATGAAAAAAAAAACAGTGAAATTTCAAAAAAGATGCTAAAATACTTTTCTCCTCATGTCAGGAAGATGGAGAATTACTAAGGCAGAATATTATAGAGATATGTTTTTAGAACAGACATCATTGTATTGTTCCCTCCCGCCCCCGATAGTAAAGACTGACAATTAGTATAAACCACTGGATTTGTTGAATGTAATCAAAGAGATTTATTTCCTTATGAAAACATGGGCAACAGCCACAGGAAGTCAACCAAGAATATGGTGATAAGCAAGCACTGAATAAATGACTATGTCATTCTGATTGGTTTATTAAAATGGAAAGGTTTAACATTACCATTCAGGATCAGGCCATCTTCACTAGATATTACATAATGGGTATCTTTAATGAGCCTGGACTTATTAATATATGAAGATTATACAAGAAAATGTTTTTTAAAAAACACCTGTTCAACATATCACTGTAGGCTATCCAAAGCAAAACATAATTTAAAGGCTAAAATTATACTTCAGAAGCTTATTGTCAGAACCCATTCACTGTGTTTACAATCAGAGGCATCATTTGGCAGATTTTTACATAAGCTTAGTCATTTTTCCCTAATAAAACAAAAGTATTTACTTTACCCTGCCTACACTTCCCCTTGGATTTATCATTATGGGTTGGAGGTAGCCCAGGTTCGTGAAGGCTATGACAGGAGAGTACAAGTTTGGATGTGTCCTTTCAAACTAAAAAAGCTTTAGGTACAGCCCAATGACAAAACTATTTGTCTGTTGCCCAGTTAAGTTTAGAGAAATTCATAATAAGTTTGATGACCAGGTAGTGAAATTTTCAGCTGTGGCAACTCTCAAAAAACATCTAAATTATGCAAGATTGTCAGTTTTCTCCAGTGAAAGGAGTAATCACAAAAATATAAATCCAGATTTTAAAACAATAAAAGATCAATAATAATAATGTTTATATATACATACATTTACACATGCATAATCTCATTTGATCTTTACAACCATACCATAAGTTGGTTCTGTAATGAAATCCATTTTACAGATGAGGAAGCTGAGACTGACACAACTTAGATAAATTACCTAAAGTTACCCAGATAATTGAATGATGAAGGATTCAAACTTAAATCTTCCCAACTCCAAATAAGGAAGGAAGGAAGGACCAGCAATGAAGACACATGTTTGTTATTATTAAGATCTTGTATCGCCAAGGCAATATTCACAGCACTAGTGATGACTATGAATATACCAGAATAGTTATCAATCACAAAATATAAAAGACTCTCCATATAGAAGGCAGAAGAAAAACATTTATTTAAACACCAGAAAGCCAAATCCCAGAACCAGAAAGCAAAATCCATCATGGTGACAAAGACGTGAATAAACATGATCACATCAGAGGCCATTCTCAAACCTCCCCTCTCCCAGTCAGGGTCTTCTCACTCTCAACTGTTACAGTGTGTCAGTCTCAAACCTCCCCTACCCCAGCCAGGGTCTTCTCACTCTCAACTGTTACAGTGTGTCAGTCTCAAACCTCCCCTACCCCAGTCAGGGTCTTCTCACTCTCAACTGTTACAGTGTGTCAGTCTCAAACCTCCCCTACCCCAGCCAGGGTCTTCTCACTCTCAACTGTTACAATGTGTCAGTCTCAAAACTCCCCCTCCTTCAGCCAGGCCATTCTCACTATCAACTGTCACAGTTGGGCCTGTGTCCCTGGGCCTGCGTTCTTTTCCCTCTGACCTGACCCCACTCACTCACTTCCTCCAGTTCCACTCCAGTCTTTCTGTTCTGCCTCTTCAGCAAGCTTTTCATACCACATATGACCCAGGCTTCCAGGTGATTCAAGCAAATCATATGGACCTATTAACTAATGAGAAAGGTCTTTCTATTTTAAACTACTATTACAGTTCTTTGACTAGAAATGATACTTTCCCTTCCTGCATATGAAATTCCCCACCATATCCCTAAGCCACCACAGTACAACAGCTAAACAATACTATTTCCAAACAACTCAGATGAGCAGCTGGAGGACACATGATGCCTCTGATTGTGAACACAAAGGATGGGTTCTAAGTACTTAGAGATGTTATATTTGACCTCTTCTCCAAAACCAATCATTTGCATGAGATAACAAGAGCAATCTATTTAAATATAATGACTTATCTTTTGAGGTTGGTTACTCTTTAGCTCTTACAAAATAAATTTCTCTTCTTGGCACCATATTCATGAATGGGGTCAGAGTCCCTCCCCAATTTTTGTCTATACTAAATTTTTATTGTTCTCCTACATATATTTTAACCAGCTATCCATAGGAAGCATTTTCTTCCCCATAAAAGGAAATTAAACTTGATTATTAGTACAACTGTTGATTAATTTACAAACACTAGGCTTGCAAACATAGGCAAATATTTCAAAGAATGCAAAAACTACTTCTATAGCATCTTTATTATCTTTCAGCGTTGACCAAGAATTGGTGTTGTTGAATATAAATGTATATGGCACTAGCAGTCATCTGTGCATGGGACCAAAATATGCTTGTAAATTCTCTCTGATCCCAAACTAAAGGTCATATGAGACAAATTGTAACTAGAGAAGAGTAATCTATACTGGAAAAAGGTTTTGAATCTTCCTTAACTATAGTGACTCAATAGTTACTGAATCTCCAGATCACTGGAGGTATTCAAGTGGAGGTCATAATCCACTGGCTGTGGAATGTGACTTTATGTCTTTGATCTAAGGATTTAAAAATTGATTCAATTTTAAAATACGGACCAAATATTCACTTTCATAAAAAAAATAGTGAATGTTATGACTCCATTTCCCCCCTCCAAAAACAATGGCCATTTTGCTATTCTCAGAAATGGGAGACCAGACTAAAGTTCTAGCTCTCTGCTTTTTAAATATAGATAGTCTAAGGGAGAAATTGGTGGTTCAAATTGCTTTCCTGATCACTGTCCCTTAAAGATGGGGTACCCCAAGCCTAAATTGAACTGAAAAAAAATGAAGAACAAAATAAGGTCATCTTGGGATAAAAAGGACAAAAGGGATGAAGATTTAAGGTAAACTTAAAGAATCATTTGAAGGTTAGGATGAAAATCTGAGTTGGACTAAATCCTATGATTCTTTTATAAGCTAATTAACATTATTTGTAGGAAGAATAAATATGAGAAGTTGTGTTAATAGAGAAAGGGGAGATATGAGGCAGAGAAGCCAGAGATACATCCTTACCCTTTCCATAGGTAAGGAGAGAAATTATAATACTTTTTCAGATAACCTGGCCTAGGGAGTAATGAGTGATCATTATAAATCCAAAGAGTAAGATGGGGCCTTATGACTCAGAACACACTGACTTTTACCACAAGACAAAGCTTCCATTTGACATTGTTTCCCATTAAATGCTGTTTCTTAGAGTAAAGATAGCTGGTGGGAGAGAGAGGGAGGAGTAAAATCTATACATTTATTTCTAAAGAAATAGAATAGAAAAAAGAAATTTTAATTTAATATTGTATAAGCATGGATAAGGAGAATAAAGAAAAAAGAAATAATAGGATAGTTTATGGTTTAGAGACTAGAATTCAGAATAGACTGGACATGGAGATAAATGACAATAATGTATAAGAAAGCTTATTACAAATGTAACAAAATAGGTTATTAAGAGACAGCTATGGGATGAAGTTGTTAAAGTGCTAGACTAGGAGTCAGGAAGAACTGAGTTCAAATCTAGCTCCAATCAATTGCTTATTATCTGTGTGACCCTGCTCAAATGATTAACCACTATGGAACTTGTTTTCTTTATCAGTAAAAATAGAGATAATGACATTTACCTCACAAGATTGTCATGAGGATAAAATGAGATGATGTAGAAGTTTTCAAAGCTTAAAATTATAAGTAAATGTTATCTAACCTCTTGGTTTAGAGTTATTTCCAAATCTAGCCTTGGTCATTTACTAGCTATGTGAACCTGGGCAAATCACTTGACTTCTATTTTATTTTCCACAACTGTAAACTGGGAATAATAATTGTACCTACTTTTTTTGTGTAAGATATTTAACACAGTGCCTGGCCAATAGCAAACACTTAGAATTTTTTTGTTCCTTTCCTTATTTCTTGGTTTGAGAGAAGTAGAAGGAAATTTTTTTTAACCATGAGCCCAGTTAGACAGAGAAAGGAACAGGTTAAAAGATAAAAAAGAGGGAGAACTGTATGATAAATAGATGATAAGAAATCAAAACCAAGAATTTTTAATTCATTAAAAGAACTTGCAATGGGTAAGGTTAAAAAAAATTGGGAAAATAAATGACTGAAAATAGTGTATATAGTGTATCAAAGAAAAACAGGAAAAAGTAACTGCATCTGCGAAGTTCTGAGTGTAGAGAGTAATGGAATGGAAATTAATAAGCAAGAAATGAAAAGAAAAACCAAGACTAATAATCATAGCCTAAAATGTGAACAGAACAAACAACCTAATGAAATAAATAGTACCAACACAGAGAAGAAAAAAAAATCCAACAATTTACCAGTTAAGATATCTAACATTCTGTATGAATATAAAAGTTTAGAAAAATAAACTGTCAAAACAAAAATGAAGAAAAGTACATTGTGCTTAAAGATGCCATGAATAAACATAAATACATATGCATGAAAGGATTTATCAGTGGAACTCATTAAAGAAATAGTAACTGATTTTCAAAAACAAATGCTTATTAATATGATAATTACAGGTGATTCTAATGTTCCTCTTTTGGAATTGGATAAATCAAACAAAAAGATAAACAAAACAATACAAAAAAAAAAACTATAGAACTGAACAGTTGGAGAAGTTAGAGCTCAAAGACTTATGGCATCTTCTGAATGGAAATATCAAAGAATATAAACAATTATCAACATTGTGTGGTACCTTTACAAAAACTGAGCATTTATCACTACACAGAAAAAAATATATAAATAAAATTTAAAAAGCAGACATACTAAACTAACATTTTATAGAAATAAAAATGCAATTAATATTGTTATGATAAATAAGAGATTGAGGCACAAATGGAGATAATAACTTTATACAATGAATGACTCAAAAATCATAGAAAAATGTATAACTATGTTAAATAATGAAAAAAGACAATTTTTTTATGATTGGAATGTAGTTAATCCATTCTGCAGAGGAAGAACTACATCTCTGAAAAAAATTAATTTAAATTGAATAACAAACTTTAATGATTGAATGTACATTAAAAACTAAAAAAAAATCAATAGAAACTAAGTAGAAAAGAAGATATTTAAAAATTAGAGGAAAATGACATTTAAAAAAGACTAGAAGTAATAAAAGTAAAAGTAAAAATAAAAGTAAAAATAAAATAAAAGTAAAATTCAAAAATCTTTATCCCATCAACGAAAGGAAAAAAATTAAAAGGTAAAACCACAGGAGAGAAGTAAAAAAAATAATCAGAATCTATCATAAATGATACATGGTATCAAAACCAAGAATATGAATGATTTCTAAAAATATGCAGAATACTTAACTCAATCTTTGAATAAGCCAGGAAGAAACTACCAGAGGGGGAAAAATTCATGCCCAAATTTATTTTCAGGTTATTTCTACCAAATGTTTAAAGAGAAATTAATCCCTGTGCTGCACAAATTTTTCTCAAGCTTTTTTGATGAATCAACTGTGGTACTAATGTGTAAACTAAGAAAAGATAAAGCAATTGGTCTTTAGACTAATTCACTCATGAATATCTATAGAACAGTTTTAATTAAAATTCCACTAAGAAGAGTACCACAGTGTATCCAAACATTATTGACAATAACCAGGTTGGATTTATACCAGAAATGCAATAATAAGTCAATATTAGGAAAACAATTAACATGATTGTGTTAAAAATGAAAATTCCACAAACCACTTGATTATTTTAGTAGATGCCAAAAACAAAAGCTTTGAAAAAGTATGACACTCATTTTTCCTAAAAATCCTACAAAGCATAAACATAGAAAGAAAAATTTCAAAATGATGAAAATTATATATCTAATCCCAAAGCTAGCATTATTTGCAGTGAGATTAGACATTTTACCTTAAGCATAAGAGTAAAATAAAGATGATTTTTCCCCCAGACTACTATTTGACAAAATCATAGTGATGCATTCATTCACAAAAAAGAGATAAAATTATCCACATCAGTAGATAACATGCTGGCTCACTTAGTAAATCATTGAAGTTAAATGAGAAAATTAGTAGCTCAGAAAAGAGTAGGATACAAAATAAACCACCTTCTCCAAATATAGGAGGAAATAATAAAAGAGATCCTATTAAAATAATGATTTGATGTATAAAGCATTTGAATCTGCCCCAATTCACTCCAGACACATACAAATAATGATGAGACACTATTAAATTTTGATGCAGCTGTGACTTGGTCTATCCATTCCAGACAACAACATGGAATTATACTCCCCCAAAATGCTAGGAATATGACCCAACGAAGTTTGTGTCAGAAAGAAAAATCACATGTATGCCAAAATATTCATAATAGTACTTATATGGAAGCAAAGAACTGGAAACAAGGCAGAAGCTCATCTTTTGGGGGAGTGTTTAAGCAAATTTTGGTACATGAGTGTAATGAAATATTGTACTGTAAGATATGCTGAAAATGAAGAATTCATAGAAACATAGCAAGACATATTTACTGATTCGAAGTGAAGTAGCAATAGGAAAAAAGCACACACAATTACTCAAAAAATATAAAAGGAGTAAACAAAAATTATTTTGAATTCCATATAATTATTGTTTCCAAGCTTGGTCCCTAAGAAGACTTGAAAAAAATGCATCATTCTCCCTTCATTGTGAAAGTATGCAACATATATGTAAAAGTGCATATACTGTACGGATTGGTTTTTATAAATTACTCCTTTCTTTTATAATCTGTTTCAAGAGGTGGCTAGCCATGGGGTTGAGAGGGAAGGATATACTTAGAAATGAGCAATAAAAAACAAAAAGCATCATTTTTTAATGCATGTTTCAGTATTGTTGTGCCAGGAAGGTGCAACCTAAATTTAAACAATGTTAAAGATTCCCAGTTGAACTGGAATGGAAGTTTAAGTCAATTGAGATTCACTTATTTCCAAAATTATCCCAAACTGAATGCAGTAATTCTTGTGAATACAGAGTGTAGTAGTAGTACAGAGGGTATAGTGGTGGGAAAGGATTTTTTATACATATTTACTATATGTATGTGTGTATATGTATATATATATATAAATATATTAGTTGCATTTAATTTGAACCAATTACTATATGTATGTATACACACACACACACACACACACACACACACACACACACACACACACATATATATATAATAGTTGCATTTAATTTGAACCAATATCTGCCACTCTCAAAGAGTATTGGGAATGATTTATTACTGATTTGTTCTAAAAATTCTACAGGTACTATAGTGTGTCTGTCCTATTAAGAGACTTATAACATGTTGGGATCAGAAAGATCCAGAACCTAATGATACATGTTTCTCCAAACTCTCTCATTTTCACTCCAGCTTATAACTAAAATTCAGCCACCTCTGCAAAACAAAGGGAGTGGCAAAAGTGGCATTGACTTGACCTAGAAATTTGGGACAGGAAGTGAAAAAATACCACCTCATAAATGTCAACCAAACATATGTACTTGCCACCCAAAGTGCACAATAACTTACCGCTTTGTGCCTTGGGATGACTCAACAATTCGCGGAATATTGGTACTTTTGAACTCCTTATGGCCTTAGATTTGGCTTAGTGTGGTTACCCTTCCCACACCCATCCCCCCCACCTCCCAGGATTTCCAGGAACTCAAAAATTCGGTTACCATCATTTTCTTATCCATCTGGAGACAACTCATTTGGAGTCCAGAGTCCAAGTGGTAGTGGCAATTCTAAATGAAAAATTAAGGGAGCAGGAGGCTAAACTTGTGTGAGCCTGGCACAGTGCTCTGTAGGTCATTGTAACAATCTTCCCATAAAATGAGCCCTTGGTGAATTTCTGGCATCCTTCCAGAAGACAGTCACCTCCTCTGCCATCAAGAGTTTATAGGAAATTTCCAAAGACCTGATACAACTCCACCCAAAGGCAATGGGTAAAGCTGGCAACAAATTTATTTGCATTTTGTAAGGATATGGCATGTATATTGGACTCTTCCCATCTGGATGGTTTAATTCAGTGGCTAGGTATTCCCGGTTCCATTTTCCCCCATCATGATATTCAGTGGTTTCCAAAGGAGCAAAAGCCACAGGAATGTCAGAATGATTATTGGCCAATGTCAAATTTGCTTGCAAGCAGAGGGGCCTTAATTTCAGAAGACAGATTTACCTTCCATAGCCTGGCTTAATAGAATTAAGTAAATCAGCACTTCCTGCCAAAGGCCAGCTACCCTGTGCCTGAATAAGTAGTGTCATTAAGGCAGCACATGTGTTTGAAGTAAAATTATTTCTTACAGCTTCAAGTATCTGCTACTGCAATATGCCTTTTGTTTTCAAGGAGGGCTGTAGAGGTATGATGAGCTTAACCTTGTCCTCCTAAAAGCTTTTCTGTTACTTCCTTTTCACATATCTACCAAACTAAATTGTTCAAAGGAATGAAAAAACCTTGAAAAGTATTTGAAAAAGACCCCATTGGTGGAATTGGTCATTTTGGGGATTTTTTTCTTCCCTCATAAAGTTTTTCCCCCTCCATTTCAGTCAGTTTATTGCAATTCCCCCAGGATCTAGGCTGAAAATCTTGAAGTAATCTTTGACTTTCCCTCTCCTTCATTCCTGTTATCCAATGACCATTTCCTGTTATTTATTCCTTTGCAATGAACTTCTAATTTCCCTTTTTCATTTTCTCTTACCACTTAATCCATTGTTTCACTGACATAGGCCAGAATCAGAGCAATAAGATTACTAGTTGTTTATCAGTTTCAGAGCTAGATGTTATGGACCCTATATTTAACATTTGGAAATGAAATCTAATGAGATTAAGTGACTTCCTTGAAGTTGCACAGGTAGGAAACAGCAAAGTTGGGATTTTAACATATCCTTTGACTCCAAATCCAGTTCTCTTTCTCTAGACTCTAGTTTCCCCTGCTAACTTACTCTGCCTATAATTATGTCATTCCTCATCTTGTTGAATTATTCCATTAGCCTTGATATTTTCCTACAGCCTACAATGTAGGATCATATCTGGGAAGGAATTTAGAGATCATCCAATTCAACCCCTTTCTTTTATAGCTGAGGAAACAGGCCCAATGAAGGCAACTGATTGATGAATTACATAACCAAGATTTAAATCCTGGTCCAGTAAAACCAAGTATCATATTCTTTGTATTGATCATTCACTTCCTTCCAACTCCCTTCCATAGATTCCCATCCTCCTATGGGTTCAAATTAAGTCACTGAGTCCAAAACTAAGCATTTACATTCTAATACAGTTCAGCTATAGACATTCATCAATGCAAAACCCAATCACAGTTCAAATACTAATTTCAAAAAAGAAACTATTGGGCCATTATTAATTTACCCTTTAAGCATTCAAAAATGATGAATTATAGGGAGTTGATAAAAGAAAAGACATCCACCCTGTTTATTACCATTTCTTAAAGAAGTTAAATAATGACCTGAAGCAATCATTGAATCATTGAGCTACTGGGGAACTCAGAGACCATTTAGGTGACATGAGAGCTGTCTGGCAAGGATTTTATACAGCTCTCACGTGGAATAACAGTTAGATTCATGCTGTTCAGTTCCAGAGAGAAGAAGCAGCAGGTAAAAGTTGTATCAAGGCACACTTGGACTTTTGTAGATAGGACGGATGAGGGAAATGCCAGGAGAGGTCATCAAAGAGAGGGTGCAGGTATGAATTGAATTAGATGGCAAATTTCCTTCCAACTCTCAAATATGATGATTCTGTAAAACTAGCAAGAAGTTGTCCATATTCCCTACCAGATATTGGTAAGTGAATAGGATCATCTCTTGGCAAAGGAAAAAATATAATCACACAGGTCTTGCTTTTACAATACCTTTTAAGACAAGATTAAATGAAAATTTTTTTAGTTAAGAGTATTTAGACAGAAAACAGTATTACAAACTAGAGACATCACTCTTTGATATTCTACCTGTAAATAAAATAACATGCATAGTAATTATTATTAGCTACAATAAGCATTATTATTAATAAATATTGTGCTGTATTTTTGAGTTGTTATGCCTGCTTTTTAGCAATTTCCTTATCTTTGTCATATTCAGTCATTTCTTGCCACTGGTAGTATACCTGTAGGTGGAACTCCATATGACACAACTGTTCTAATATGCTGTGATTTGAGCAACCAAGACAGCTATGTTTGTTAGAATTATGCCTTAAAAGGAGAAATAAATATTAATAATATGTGTAGGCTTTCATATAGGACTTACTACATGCCAAGCACTGTGCTTGTAAGAATAGCTATGATTCGAAAGTATACATGATTCTGGGAAACATTACTGCTTTGGATTTAAATGTTCCTATTTGTTTACCCTCAATTTTAATGTGGAAGATATCTATGCGAAAGAAAATAAAATTCAGAGTTCTCAGATCTCAAAATATTAAAACAAGGAAAGAACCGTAAGGTAGATGAATGAGGTTACAAAGCCTGTCAGGCAATCAATTTACTTTGGTGCTATCCTTTTATTTTAGCCCTATTAGCAGGATGTGGCAACCCCATCTTCTTAGGGATGAATGACCCCACTGAGCAAATATCATAGTAGGATTGCTGGCATTAAATGATCCAATTAGGTTTGAAAGCTCATCTGACTTTGAGTTATTTCCATTATCTAATTTGAAATTTGATATCTCCACCAAAAATTTAATAATCAGAAATGGCATGCAGATTAGAAACCTACTTTAAGCTACAATAAGAGTTGTATTTATTTGTTTATCGTGACGTTTCTACAATGCCAATTCCTCTGGCTTTCAGAACCCTTCATGATCTGGTCAAACCTTACCATTCAAACTTATTTATAGCTACTCCACTGAAATATCCAGTCTTGGTTTATAGGTATTACTGATCCTACTTAGAGCTCCAGAATATCTGCTTCTGTTTAGAATCACCTCCAAAGACATTACCCTAGAGCTAGAAGGCCCCTTTAAAGTCACCTCTTTTAATACTGTCACTTTATAGAGGCATCTGAGAAACTTTAAGTGACTTGCCCAAGGTCACATAGGTAGTAAATGACAATTTGGAGTCAAACAGTGGTCTGACTCCAAATTTAGCACTTTTTAGATTTCATTGATCTATAATCCCTGGATCAAGGCAATAAAACCTTTGACTTTCTAGGCTCATTCTTAAGTGAAATCTTAGCCTCATTCTTAAATGATCAGGGGGCATTCTCATTTTAAACAGGCTTTTAGTGTTTTACATTCTGTTCTTTTTGGCCTAAGGGGCAGAAATGCATAGAAGTCTAAGAAGTCCTTTAATCTGGAAGTCAGGAAAACCTTATTAACTATGAATCTGTCCAAAAAGGGAGTGGGTTGACATATGGCTGCTCATTTACTTCTCAGTTGCAAAAATTTAGTTATTCTGTTTTTTTTATTCTTAAATTCTTTATAATTTAGTCTATTAGGCAAAAGATGTCATCATTGCATATATATGTAAAATATCTTAGGTTCCAAAGGTGTATATTACCATGGAAAGGATTTTATTTCATATTTTGGTAATAAAAGGGTTTAACAAGAAAAACTATTTCATAGAGTAGAAATAAATTATTCATCATTTTTGAAAAGTGATGTTTTCTACATGAACAAGTTCTTAGGTAACTGATGTCTTATTGAACTGTCAACAGTTCAAAAAAAATTTAAAGTTTTTGATGGAAATTTCTATCAAAAATATTACACAGTTCTCTAATAATAATGATAATTATAACTCATATTCATAGCACTTTAAACTTTACAGGGAACTTTCCTTCATAAAAATTCTATCAAGTAGGCACTACAATTATTATTTGCCATGTTTTGTGAATAAGGAAATTGAGGTTCAAAGAGGCTAATGACTTGCCTGTGTCATACAAAAAGCACATGGTATCACTGAAAATTAAACCTAAGTCCTCCAACAGTCTCCCAGAGTATGGTGGATTTAATTTCACCTTTTCTTGATGAAGGTGTAGTATCAGTTTTTGTGCTTCAATGTGGTGATGAAACAGAAGCATTTGAGGTGTGAAGAGGTTTTGTCCCTATACTGAATGATCTCAAAATGCTGTACCTTTTGAGTTGTTATGCTTTCTTTACATATTTTATCTCATTTGATCCCCACAACAGTCATCTAAAACATTCTGGACAAAATATTTTCTCCCCATTTTAGAGATGAAAAAACCTACGTGCATTCTTAGATGAGGGAACTGAGGTTTATATTTTTTGTGTTCGTCCTTCATTGCCAAAGAAGAACACGCCACTAGAGAAATGATGACATGACTTGTGCAAGGTCACCAGACTCACTTCTCGTCTGGAGCCATCTGAATCCAGTGACCAGGCTGGGAGGGAAATAGCAATAGTTACTATTGATAATCATTCTTAAGCCAGGGGGGGTCCAGAAAACAGCCCTTAAGTGGAGCTTGGGCAGGGGCCTAGTGTTGTCCAATGTAGGGGCTTCATTGTGGTAGATTTAAGGTTTGGGGGAAGGGAAGGGAAGGGAGGGGAGGGGAGGGAAGGGAAAGGAGGGAGGGGAGGGGAGAAATATAGCTAGTAAACCCCAGGTTAACTGGACATCCTCTGGCAATCCAAATTTACCTTCCTTTGGAGAGGAGAAGGAAGGGGGAGGGAGAGACAGGAGAGGAGAAGCTGAGTTACCCAGCTAGCTGGATCCCCATTCAGGCAGCTACGTCTGTTCACAGGTGGTTGTGTTTGTCCTTCATTGCCAAAGAAGACACGCCATCAGAGAAATGATGGCATGACTTGCTCTTGATTTTATTTTGAGTGAGGGAGGGCTGTGCAGGTCCACCAGCCTCATTTTTTCTCCAGAACCAACCAGCTTATATAGTGATATATAGTGAAAGATGTCCTGAACTAGGAGATCAATCAATAAACATTTATGAAACCTATTCTATATGCCAGGCACTCGGCTGAATGCCCAGCTTACAAAAAAAAAAAAAAAAGAGAGAGAGACAAAAGACAGCCCCTCCCCTCAAGGAGTTTACACTCTAATAGGAGCAAAAACATGCAAACAAATATATACAAATCAAACTACATAAAAGATAAGTAAAAACTGATTCTAAGTCCTGGATCTGGCCTGACTTAGCAATACGCCATTGGGCAAATCATTGAATTTCACCAGATTTAAATTTCATCAATCAAAGGGGTTGAACTAGGTCATAGAATAACAGAATTTTAAAATTAGAGAGCATTTATTTTTCTAAGTGCCTAGTTACTTGCATGCCATACCTAACATGCAAATCCTCCATTAGCACATATGCTCCTTAAGGTTGGGGATTGTTTTTATGTTTGTATTCCTTGGATGCACAGTGCTTGGCCCTTGTAAATGCTTGTTGACTGACCATTTACTTCAGAGAATATCTATTCTAGCCCATACATGGAAAGAATCCCACCCTAACAGACTCAACAAGAGACTATCGATCCTGTGCTTAAAGACCCCCAAGAAGAGAAAAGGCACTGCCTCTTGAGGCATCCCATTCCATTACTGGATAGTTCTTCAATAATTTTTCCTGACATCCAGCTACAATTTGCCTTTTTGTGATTCCTACCCATTCCTCCTGAGAGGAATATAATTCCTCCTAAGAAATTCTATGTAAATAGCACAATGTATTACAACAAGTGACTGAAGAAAACTGGTCAGAAATTAAAAATAAACCACTCATCATCTCCAAATTTATTTTCTCTGCAAGAATCATCACATGTTGATGAAATAACTATTCTATTTTAATCTGGTATGTGAATTTCCATATATCAATCAAGGGTGCTCATTCTTAACAGTGTAAGCAGTGATATACAGGGGAAAGATATTGAATTTATAATCTGAAGTCTTGGGTTCAAAAATCCACCCTGCCACTTGCTACCTGTGTGACCTTAGAAAAGTCATTTCTCTTGACCTCATTTCCCTCATTTATGAAATGAGGGGTCTTCTGATTTCAAGGTAAGTGTTCCATCCACTGTTACATGGCCTTTCTAGTGTCAATTTTACCATCTCTAAAATAGTGATGATATTCACTGATAGTACTACAGTGTTTGGTCCTTTCCAGGATGTCTATGCTAAATCTCTGCTATATGAAAACTATTGTCTATTTCTGCTTCTTTTTCTTAGAGACATTTAGTAGGATTCAATGCCAAGAAGCCTAAAGAAGTCCTGAGTTTGATTGCCAGATCTGACATTTAACTAGTTTTATTACCTTGGAACACATTTTTGAGAGTAAGCTTTAATTTCTTCATACCTAAAATGAGGATAAAATATTTGTCCTGAAATATTCCTCACCAGGAATTCTGTGTTAAAATAAAATCACAACCCCAGTTCCCTCTCTCCATAATTTAGAGACATAAAGACTAGACCAATTAGGTGAATAATAGCTAACATTTATATAGCACTTTCTTTGTGCCAGGCACTGTGCTAAGTACTTTTGAATCAGTCAAAGAGCTGCAACTGAAGACCTAGAGGGCAGCATGGAGGATTGCATGTAGGATGGAGGATGCATGTTCCCCACTCCTGACACTAAATGTTTTAGAGTAGATGCCAACCTGCATTGGTAGAGGAGTTTCCTCTCCAGGAGTTCCCTACACCAATGAAATTCAGTCCATTCTAAAAGAGGGAAGAAGACATAAGTTTTTTCTCATCATCTCATCTGTTTTCTGGCTCATATTCCAATTGCTATCCACTAACTCCACCCATAGATCTTTTTCATGCAAACTACCATAAGTTATGTCTTCCTTATCCTGTATTTGTTTCATTAATGATGCAAACAATGCAGACACGTGCATATACACGGATATGTGTATGTTGTTGCTGTTCAGCTGTTTCACTTGTGTCTCTTCATGACTCTATTTGAGGTTTCCTTGGCTAAGATACTAGGGTGGTTTACCATTTCCGTCTCCAGCTCATTTGACAGATGAAGAAACTGAGGCGAACAGAATTAACTTTCCCAAGGTTACACAGCATAGTAAGTGACCAAGGCTGGACTTGAACTCAGGTCTTCCTAAGTCCAGAAATGCTAGATAGATGAAGGAGTAAACGTACACGCAAACGGATATATACATATGTGTGTGTGGATGTGGATGTATATGAACCCAAAGGGTAGGACTTATTTAGCTTAATGTCAGTTTTGTCCTATACTTCCCATTTTCCCTATTTATGTTACATATTTTTTGGCAATGAAATGTCACTTGGATGAGATTGTGTCTAATTATGTTATGACTACAATTGTATTCAAAATGTGTCATTGTTAACATTTTTGCATTACAATAAAATAGACCAGTCAGAGCAACAAGGTATCTAGAGAGGGACAGGAGGCAGCATAAAAATGGGGATGAACTAACAACCCCCATCTTCTCCACAGAATGGCACAGGTAGAGAAGGAAAAGAAAAACACAGAACAGGTAGAGACAATATAAAACCCTATGCCCCAGAGCACTATGAGTAGCAGTGACCCCAGGGCAACCAACCATTCCTCCATCCAGGCCTACCACCATTACCCAGGTGAGGAACTTCTGTGTAGATACAACCTGGGGACTGTTGCTACCAAAGCTGCAGCCACAGCTACTAAAGAAATGAAAAGAACCTTTTCACCAAGGTCCTTTGCATTGTCAAAGGGTTCGATATCAGAAATGATTATGTTTTAATACACAGAAATAACCTTAAAGGAGATGTGTATATATTAGCCTTATGTATTATCAGTATTGAAAGTTAGTAAAGCATAGGGCCTAGATTAGAATCCTGCTTAGACACAAGTTGTATAATGCTGGGTAAGCCATTTATACCTTAGTGTTATCATCTATAAAATTAAACACATTGGATTTGATGGCCCTTAAGTTTCCTTATAGCTCTAAAGTGGAAGAAACAAACTATTATCCTATGATCTCCCTCTGTAACAAAGTCCAAGTACATCACTTGTTGACTGGATCATCACCTTTTTATGTATCCTGCAGCTGAACCCTCCTATTTATAACTCTTATTTGATGATAGCAGATATTATCTTATTTTTTTCTATGTATATCCTCAGTAGTTAATATACTTCTTGGCATGTAGTAAGGGATGAATTTTCCATTAATTTGTCAAATCAAGAGAAGAAAATGAAAACAACCATAAACATTGAAAACAATGAAAAAGCAGTCCACAATAGCCATGACAAACAAGCACAGGATAATCTGCTCCCATTTTTTCCTTACTCTCATAGACTTAAGCCTTTCTTGCATTCAGAATTCATGGAGCCAGCTTTTCTTGCCTTACCTGGAAATACTACTTCTAATGAAAATTAAACACCTATAAAATCCGTCAACACTTTCAAGACTTCATCTTTTGTCACTAGTGGGGTGATTTAGAAGCCATTCATGAGAAGAAAAATGTTAGGTAGTAGAGGCAAAGTATTAAAAAGATGAGATGGGGAGACCTTTGTATGTTTGAATGCAGTTTGTCAAGATACTGAAGGAAAAGACACATTAATGATGAGATACAAGGCAAGGGTGAGTATAAGGGTCAAGGGTTATCATTCTGATTGGAGGGGATATGATCAAAAAGTATGGTGTGGGAGTTCATCTTCCGAAGGAGGAGGGAAAGCTCTTAATCAGAGAAAGGTGAAAGGAAGAAAGGCTAGATAAATGGTTAGGAGACAGGAGACCAGAGGTTGATGACTAAGAACTCAAAACTGTTATCCTTAAATTTTTATGGGGAGAAGCTGGGGAAACCATACACTCCTGAGGTGAAATGGAGGAAAGATGGTGGGGCTCTTCAGGAGTTAAAGGAAGGACTAGGAAGATGGTAAAGAGTATTTATTATCAAAGACATATGCAGGCAGTAGAATAACTGAGGTAAAATTCAACATCCTATGCTGGATTATCCCAGGCACAGTATGTTTGACAGTGATTTTTCTCAGGAGCGGAGACATGTTTAAACTGGAATTGTCATAAGCAGGAGTGAACAAAAGAAGGATCCAAAGAAACAGAGCTTCCAATACAGAATGACTGCAGAGAACCGAAAGACAACAGTGTCTTTACCAGTAGTCAGAGAAACTCAGAAATGGGAGTCTGGAGCCAAAAATGGAAAAACCCCAGAGCCGTGGAAATAACAAAAGCTTATCTGCAAGCAGACAGGCTGGATTTCTGATCTTGCAGTCTAGACTCTAGCTGAATTCTTACTTCTGCATAGCAACACCACCAAGAGAACCACACTCTAAAGTGAAGAATAGTGATATTGTATATGTTCATAGGAAAATGGTGGTGGTATATGTGTGTATAAATATAGGTATAAATGAGAGAAGAGTCACTAGAGATTTGTTTCAGGACACCAATATCTGGGGAGCATTCTTCCTTCACACAACCATCTTCTATGATGACTGAAGCATTTCAAGTCCTTCAATCATGTCTCCCCCACATCCAAAGCTTGACTGCCCCCACTTCCTCAGCTCCAGAATGCTATCATGAAATCCTGTTATCATTCCAGCCCTTTCCACAAACAAACTTTCTCTCAAATCCCTGTTCCATTTCTTCCACGGATTAACAGGTTGAGGGTAGGCAGACCTAAAAGGAACATGATTTGATTCTGTGGAGCCTGCCATTCCTACTTGAGTACAACTAGACTTAATTGGGAGATGCTGTCACATTCACGAGGCACATGCATACACACATATGTATAGATATGCATCATCCGCCATCAAATTTACCTCATGCATAAGAATTTTGTGTTCAATGTTAGGTGTAAAATAATTCAATGTTTATCAAAGTTTTATGTAAAAATCCCTTCTTTACAAAAAAAAGGTATAATCTATACAGATAATTATTTTAGTTCAATATTTTGTTCAAATAAAATTTCCCTAATATAATTTTTATAACAAATCTCAAATAATGGAAATATTGCAACAGATAGTTATTAATAAAGTTTATAAACTTTATTTCTACCCAAAAATAACCATAAGATTATAAGTAATGTGACAAGTAGAGTAACTTTTCAATACAAATTTCACATTTAACAATAATATAAAAGTACTCTATCTTCTGGTCTTGTAGAACACACATTTTCTGATCTCTCCTTTTAATTGATGGTGGTATAATACATAGAGTGTGGGACTTAAAATCAGGAAGATCTGAGTTCAAATCCTTCCATAGATACTTAATACTCCTGTGATCCTGAGAAAGTTATTTAACTTTTCTCTGCCTTAGTTTCCTTATCTGCAAAACTATTAAAGTGTTTCCAAGGTCCTTCCAAATTTTAACTCTGTGATTCCATGATGACTCCTATGACAATTTATAAAACTGAATTTAGCTTTTCACTCAAGTAAAAGTACCTTTTAGTGAAGCATACAATATGTACAAATTTCAAAAGAAGACATTTTAAAATTAATATTATAGATCAGCATTTCTTTCTGAGATAACAAAGTTGTCAGTGCAGAATCCTATGCAATTTTCCCACATTATATTATTTTCATTTGAAAAATAATCTAACAATTATATTGAAAATTTTTCTTGATGTTATCATTGATATCCAAGTTTGTGTAATAACAGATCTTCTCTAACATCATTTTCAACAACATATCATAAATCTATGACCAAATGAAAAACTGTTTCTTCATCCATTTGCAAAACAGAATTGGAAAATTTCAGTTTTTCAGTTAATTGATCACAAAGGTCTTCAGACAAAGAGAAATTCTTGTTCCTAACATACTATCTGCAACTAACTGCTTTGCATATATAATTTCCCCACCATTTTTTCCATGATGTTTGTAACTACAGGTAGCATCAACTTTTTTCTTATGTTATCATGTTCTAATAATTTGCAATTATGTAAACAATTTATGTTTGTAGTCCTTTTGATGTCATAGCCATGTTTTTTGAGAAAAAAATATTTTTGCTTATTAAAAGCATCAAATCTCCTGTGGAAAAAGTCTTTTATTTCTGCATGTACATTTTCAAGACTTTCAGTGTTTTGTTTCATGCTATCTGTAGCAGAAAAATTTCTGGAAAGCAAATTCATCTGTCTTTTATCACTATCAGGGGGAGTATTTGTGAATCCTTATGACAGTCAGTTATTAGACTTTTATGCTTTTTGCTATATTTCTGCTACTTAACAGATGTCCTTTGCCTTTACTTATTTCTATTTCATCAATTCTGAAGTTTCTTTTTTTAATGCAGTTATGTACTTACCCATAATTAGATATTTCACCTTTTCATATTGAAAGAGAATAATATTGAAAGTAATGAAACATAATTGAGCAAAAGTTTATTATTCTCTAAGGCCATTTTTAAATTATTTGAATATTTAATAGTTTGCCTTTTCCAGAAAATAGTTCATTACATTGTTGCTGTTTATTCAGTTTTTAGTCATGTTTCACTCTGTTTCCCCATTAAGTGTTTTTTGGCACAGATACTGGAGTGATTTGCCATTTTCTTCTCCAGCTCATCTGACAGATGAGGAAGATGAGGTAAATAAGGTTAAGTGACTTGCCCAGGGTCATGCAACTAGTAAGTGTCAGGATATATTTTAATTCACAAAGATGAGTCTTTCTGACCCCAGATCTAGTACTTTATCCACTCCACCACCTAGCTGCCCTATTATATTATACTCAGTAAGATGATTTGAGGAGTATAATTACACATTATAATACTTTTAACTTCCACACCAGTATTGTTTAACTTGAAATTTGTATGCTTCATGTTCAAATGTAGCAAAAAGTGCACTGACATAACTCATATGTAACATCAGCCTATAGTGACTTTCACAAATATGATAGATCACACTGCAGAGATTTGTGCCAGCAAATTTTAGCCTCATTTGTACATATTGTACTAAATAACCACTGCCCTGCATTCACTGTCAGTTGGAGTAAATTTGAAATGTTAGTTTTGCTTTTGTTGACTTCAATGTAAATTTAGTTTCCATTGCAAAATATGGATATGTTTATGCTTGAGTTGTACTAAAAATATAAAATAATTTTGGCCATTGTCACATATGCCTCTTGAAAGGGTCTCTCACTTTCTCAGTGGGGTACATACCAACTTGGAAAACTTAAAGAATTCAATTACACAGACATTTATTAAGCACTTACTTTGTACAAACTTCTGTGCTAAACACTAAACAGCCAATCAGCAAACACTAATTAATCTCCTACTACATACCAGAAAATGTGTTTGCTGAGAAGTCAGGAATAAAAATTAAAGCTGTCAAGTTTACATTTTTCTTAATGAAATGAGACATTTTCCTCAAGTCATACTAGAAATAGTTTAAATCCGTCATAGTCATATGTGCTCATATGATATTGGACCACATTGTCACGCATACTAAACCAGAAGTTTTTAATTACCTGGAAGAGATCCCACAAAGCACTGAACTTTGAATTTGCAATAGATTGTAGTTTAAGCCCTAAGAGAATATGACTGAGGATGTTTATAGAGTTACAACAAGAATAACATTGTTAGGAGGCATGGCATAGCTTTCTGGGTAGGCCATTCTGTATGTTAGAGAAGAGATGATTCACTGCATACCCCTATCTCATTTTCTCTGTCATTAAGTACCTACTAAGTGCCAAGAACTGAGGAAATTAGAAACAGACAAACAATAATGAAACAACGTCTGCCCTCAATGAGTTTATATTCTACTAGGGAAGAGAGCATTTGCATGAATAAATATACTTAAAATGAATACAATATTAATGGGGCAGGCATTGGTAGCTAGCTGGGGAACCAAGAAAGACTTCATGATGACAATCCTTGAGAAAAGTTTTGAAAGAAATAGGGATTCTAAGAGGATAAGGTAAGGCAGGAGTACATTCCAACGATGTGGGACAACCAGAAAGAAAGGCAAAAGTATGGCTAGGGGACATGGAGTATCACAAACACTCTCTGCTATGAATTTTCCAGTTAGTCTGCTCTTCTATCAAAAGAGATCATCATGTGAAAAAAAACTTTTTGGGAGGAAATAACATTCCTTCCACAATAAATATTCACTCTCTTCCTCTTCTCATTTCCATAGTTTTTATTCGATTATTTGATTAGTCACACCAGCAAATCTCTTCCAACCACTAATTAATTAAGCAGGACACAGAATTGGAAGGGATAATCAGAAGAGAAGATCTATTTGGTTTGACTAAATATTACAGTCTCCACCACCACCATCTTCGAGTGGATCAGAGAGAGAATAATAGTTGACTCAGTGGAACTCTTTATCTATTCCTCCCAGAAAACATAGTTTGGAATAAGCCTTGTCTTGCCCCTTCTGGTAGGCCACATGCGCTCTGGTCCCTTGCTAAAAGATAAAGTTGCCAACCAATGGTTATTTGATACACATCTTTTAATTAGGATCCAGAATACACATGTCCTACAAGAAGGAGTCAGAGCCAAGACCAATGCTTAAGCTTGCTTCTTGGCAGGTGCCTCAGTCTTGGAGAACTTACACTTATAAAGGGTTATTTTTTTTTTTACTTTTTCAAAACATTTTTACATTAATTATTTCATGTTACCTTTAAAACAACCTATATAGTGAATAATGTGATATAATCTTCAAGTTACACATGGAAAAATTCAGGCACAGATGGCCTCAATTTGTTAGAATGTCGAGAGATCTGAAATTCAAAGCAGAAGACCTCAGGAGGTCTTGAATCCATCCATCCTGACTTCAACAATTACTAGCTATGGGGACATGAAAATGTCACAACCTTCTGGGGGCTTTGAATTCCCCATCTACACAATTGTAGTAATATTTGTACTGATGACCTCCTAAGGCTGTTGTTGGAAAAGCATTTTGTAACCTTTAAAGCAAGTTAATTGGTCCTCATGTAACAGATACATTTTGTAAATGGGTCCATGCCCAGAGACTTTGCAGTTGTGTGAACATTTGTCAGAATTTATGTCTACTGACATAAACTTTAAGAACTCAGGATCACTTTCATGTTAGAATGAGATACTAGAGCTGTCCTCAAATGGAGGAATTTGATAGAAAGAGAAAGAAAACTAGGAAGATAAGGGGAAAGAGATGGAGATGGGAGAAAAAGGAAGAGGAGAAGGAAAAGGAGAAAAAGATGTAGGTGAAGGAGACAGAAGGAGAAGGAATAGAAAGAGGAGAAGGAGGAGACAGATTAAGTGATTTATTTAATGCTGTCAGACCAATGAATGGAAAAGTAAACATAAAAGAAGACTTTTCTTGTTCTTTTCACTAAACTATGTTATGACTAACAATAGCCTTATTGAGTATAACTTTGGTTCTGTAACACAAACATGATACCCACACCAGTCACTATGGATATGCATGCGTATTTCCAGGGTAAATTCGCAACATATCAACTCTCTTCCTCAAATACAAAGCCAAAATATTTATTCAGATACCAGAAAGCTGATTCCATCATAGTGACAAAGAAGTCTATGCACATTATCAAGGCAGGGAGTACAGCCATCCTCAAGCCTTCCCTCTGTCAGGCCTCCCCACAAACAAGCTCCTTGAGACAAACTCACTCCCTCTCTCACTCATACTAGCTGCTCTGCTCTGCTCTGTCTGCTCTCTCCCAGCTCTGTCTCACTCTTTCTTCTTGCTTCACTCATTCGAAAAGCTCCTCCCACCATGAGCTTCATGTGACTCAGGCTTTGTGCTGAGCCAAAGCTCAAAGCAGGCACATGGGTCTATTAAGGGACAGGGAAGATCTTCAAATCCCCTTAACATTACAGGTTCTTCATGATGAAGTGCAAAATGGATAATTTTGATTACATTAAATTGAAAAAGTTTTGCACAAACAAACCTAATGGAATGAAGATTAGAAGGGAAGCAGATAACTGAGAAAGAATTTTTGCAACTAGTGTCTTTGATAAAGGCCTCTTTTCTAAAAGATATAGAGAACTGAGTCAAATGTACAAGAATACAAGTCATTTCTCAATTGATAAATGTTCAAAGGATATGAACAGGCAGTTTTCAGAGGAAGAAAATAAAACTATTTATAGCCATATGAAAAAATGCTCTAAATCACTCTTGATTAGAGAGATGCAAATGAAAACAACTTGGAGATACCACATAACACCTATCAGATTAGCTAAGATGACAAAACAGGAAGATGACAAATGTTGGACAAGATGTGGGAGAGTTGGAACCCTGATTCATTGTTGGTAGGGCTGTGAGCTGATCCAACCATTCTGGAGAGCAATTTGGAACTACGCCCAAAGGGCTACAAAAATGTGCATACCCTTTGACTCAGCAATACTGCTTCTGGGCTGTATCCCCAAGAGATCATAAAAATGTGAAAGTGTCCCATATGTACAAAAATATTTATAGCAGCTCTCTTTGTGGAAGCCAAAAACTGGAAATCAAGGGGATGCCCATCAGTTGGGGAATGACTGAATAAATTGTGGTATATGAATGTAATGGAATACTATTGTGCTATAAGAAATGAACAGAAAGACTTCAGAGAGGCCTAGAAAGACTTATATGAACTGATGTTGAGTGAAAGGAGGAGAACTAGGAGAACTTTATACACAGCAACAACCACAATGTGTTAGTGATTTTTCTGTAGACAGTGCTTCATTGCAATTCAAGGACTTAAAAAATTCCCAATGGACTCTTGAGGCAAAATGCCTTCCACATCCTTAGAAAGAACTGTGGAATTTGATCACAGAATGAAGCAGACCATTTTCTTTTGTATTATGTTTTGTTTTGTTTTATGATTTCTCCCATTCATTTGAATTCTTCTATGCAACATGACTAAGGTGAAAATATATTTAATAGGAATGCATGTGTAGAACCTATATAAAATTGTATGCTGTCTCTGGGAGGGAGTGGAGAGGGAAGGGAAAAAAAATCAAAGATATATAGAAGTGATTGAAGAACACTGAAAACCAAAAAAAAAATTAATAAAAAAAAATTACAGTTTCTTTCTACCAAACAGAGCTCATACATTTCTTCCATCAGTCAAAGGACTAGGCATTATATAAGGTGAATACTAACCATGTAAGATACGTATGTCCATATGGGATGTCTAAAAGTATAGATACCATGAGGTGAAGCATTGATAGCCATCTCCAGAATCTTGCTCAATCCTCTCCAGGGATAACTCTGTCCTGCCTTTAGAGGAGTGAGAGAAGTTAAATAAGGCTGGCCTCTCTGGATTAAAATTCTATTAAATATTACTAGTCTTGGAGCATGAACAAAAAGCTATTTTTCTGGCCACTTTTTTCTGAAGGGAGTGGGGTATCCCAAACATGTCATGGCCCTTTCCCACTAAAACAATGGCTACACAAAAGACGATACACCACAAATATACAATAACTAATAAACCCATTTTCCCAAGCAAATAGCAAAGAGAAACTACACAAGTTATAGAGATTAGTTTTACTAGAAGATACAGAGTGAATGAGTTCTTTAGATGAAGTAAGATGATTTCTCACTCGACCACAAAAGAAGACCTAATCTCACCCAAGGAGAAATCCCCTTAAAATTCTAGACAAGTAAGCTGGAAATCAGGGATATGGTAAGCATCTACCTTGTAAGAAAGTCTTCTCCAAAAGAGACAATCCCAAAGAGTCTGGAATCATGTGTCTCTCTTGGAGAAGGAATGAAAAATATCTCTCCTTTTCAAAGCTTTTGGCTTGTAGCATCATGTCAACATCCTCTCTACCAATTCAAAAAGTTGCATACAAAATGTTCTAGACTTGCCTAGAAACCAAGATGACATTAACATAATAATGTCCTCAGATATCTCTCAAATCCTGCTATTTCCTCTCCCAGCTCCTTGTTCTCTTCTCTCTCTGCCTAAGAATCTCCATAGAACTAGTCATGCTCAGTAGATGAGACGTTCAAATAACACCGTTATTTTCTGCTTCATTCTGAGTTGGCTTTATTCTACCTGGTAGTGGAATCATCCCATTTTAGCCCTGGAGGGTCTTCAGAGCCCATCAAACCAAACTCCATCTTACAGATTCTGGCTAAGGTCAGAAATGAAATGACTTGCTTACAGTTTCACAGCTATGAAGTAGGAGAGCCAGGAGTCAAATCTGTATCATTTGAAGACTGACTTCTGAGTTTTTTCCACTCTGTCATGGTGCATCACCTAGAAAAGTCCTGAGCAATCAATTGGTTAGATTAGGTTAGAAAATGCTTTCATCTGGGTGAAGCACATCAGTTCCTATAACAAGATTAATCACATCCTAAAACAAAAGGTCACATGGTACAGTGGTAAAAAACTGGATTGGAGCCCACTTCTGCTACTTACTAGGGGCAGCCTAGCAGTACAGTGGATAGGGTTCTGGGCCTGGAGTCAAGAAGACATCTTCCTGAGTTCAAATCTGGCCTCAGAAACTCAATAACTGTGTGACCCTGGAGAAGACACTTAAGCCTGTTTGCCTCAGTTTCCTTATCTGTAAAAATGAACCGCAGAAGGAAATGCCAAACTACTCCAGTATCTTTGCCAAGAAAACCCCACACAGAGTCATGAAGAGTCATATATGACTGAAATGACTGAACAATAGCAAATGCCACTTACTACCTGTGTTGTCTTGTATAAGCTGCAGCACCACTATGGGCATCTATTTCCTTTCTACACAAAAAAAATGGAGGGTTTGGATTAGATGACTTCCAAAGTCTCTTCCAGCTCTAAATTCATAATACTTTCATCTTGCCAATATGGCATAAATGTTTAATTCTGTGCTTCATTTCTCAGCACATTAAATTGATAATTTATTTATTATCCCTCTTATAGGGACTGGACATTTTCAGGCCTTTTAAGTATAAGCATCATTGCTCCATTCAGAATGCATTTAAGTGAAGAGAATTCTTAGATGGATAAAATTACACCTGAAAGTTGTAGAACTACTGTGTAGTCTATTGATTGTCCATTGATTTGAGGTATTTGAATTGTCAGTTGAAGGCAGTCACTTTCAAAAATTTGATAAAGTAATTAAGTGTATGTAAAATAATATAATTTAATACATTAGGAGTTGACCTTTTGAAACCTTCCAGGGAGTTATCTAATGGCTTATTGACAAATGCACGCGAGCATATTTTCCAGTCTAGGTTATAAATTAAGTGCCTATGTCTTGATGGTGGGGGCAGAGTCCACAGAGCTTGAAAGGGGAAAAGATGATGGCCTAATGGATTCCTTAGTCATGGTAAAAATGATATTTCTTTAATTCTTCACCATTATTTGCCAGTAAATACTATAATTAAGAAGAAACTTCCCTTAAAAGTGCTAAATCAATTAATTACCCTCACACACTTGCTTTGAGATTCTGCAGTCCAGAAACAACTTCCAGATGTTGCCTTTATTAACTGGGCTTTTGGTCATTGAGTTGATGTTAATGGGCTATCTTTTCAGTGATAGAAATAGAGTGTTGCAGAGATTCTAAGAAAATTCCATTGCAGGGATTCTTTAGTCTTCAGTGGAGAATCTCACCGCTTTTTTATCTTGAGCTAATCATTTCCTCCTCCCCTGTATGCCTTGGTTTCCTTATTTGGACAGAGAGAGGGAAAAAGACAGACAGACAGAGAGAGAGAAAGAGACAGAGACAAAGAAACAGACACAGAGACAGAGACATTGGGAGAGTTAGAGAGAGTGAGAGAGAGAGGGAGAGAGGGAGAGAGAAAAGCAGTAAAGAAGAGCTAATAAATTTGAACTTAAGGCATTTTATTTTTTGTTAAGTAGTGTACTTATGCTTAATAGTAATTGTACTTTGATGTCTGCCACATTCCTGCATAAGAATGACCTTGTTAACTAATGTTCCCATTGAGAAAGTGTGCTTGGCAACGTGGGGCTCTGTTTGCTATTACCAGGGTTCTTCTCATGTGCAGCCTAATCCTGGGTTTATTTTAGCGTGTTAAAAAATATATTATTATGGCATATCCCAAAAAAGTATATTTTTAAAATCTGTTGTGAAGAGCATGAGCAGCATCATGTGTGCCTTAATAATAATTTTGATTAATCAAATGGAGATTTCCAAGATGTGGAGATACATTTGGAGTGCCTTGACCAATCTGGCATTTTCCAGAAACTTTTTTTAACCACATGGCTGTTAGTTAAAGTTATTCTCCAGTTTTGTGCATTTTCCTAACATGAAGCCATGAGGGAAATTAGCCTTTAATATTTCTCTGCAGGCTTTGTGCCTTATTAGAAATAACTTGTTTAAAGAAAATCTTCCCTTTGGATGGGTGGTGAGAATAAACACATAGTTGTCTGTGACTTTTATTATTTATTATAAAGTCATTTGGCAGGGTGTTGTGCAGGCAAGTAAACAAAGAAGAGATTAATCAGAACTACCAATCTTTTTCTGATTTGCAGGGTAACAGAAAACAGCAGCCCAGCCCTGCCTTACTCCCCATTGGTTTATTTCACTATGTGCCAATGATGGAAAACATGGCCTGCCTGTAAAGCAACAATGGGGGCTGGTTTCCATTGACTTAATCAGTCAAATGTAAAAATACAAAGGAACAATATAAAATAAACCCTCTTCCGTGAGGCTTCATAGGCCAGAATTAGGAACACAGTCAAGATAGGTGCTGCCCTTGCAATTTACCATTGCTGCTTCTGACTTTTCACCTTTGAAAATTCCCATTTTCAGTTCAGAAATTAAAATTTGAGGTTAATATACAAGAGTGGCTTGCTTCAAAAGCCACAGAAGGGAGCAGGGGAAAGGATGTTGGTCTGGCAGTAAAATGGCCTGAAAGTTGAGCCCTGCATTTGGTTACAGTTTGAGTTCACAGTCAGTTCAGAGATCAGAGATCTAGACATGGAAGACACCTCAGAGGTCACCCAGATGAGAAAATTTAGGACTAGGGATGATGAGTGATTTACCCAAAGTCACACAGTTAGCCTCATGAGAGAATTTGAATCCAGATCCTGTGATGTCAGGGCAAAAACTCTTTCCTCTGTACCACACTTATTGCCTTGCACTTCCTCTCATGGCATCAAAGATTTGAGGCTTAAAGGTCACACAGTTCAACTCCTCATTTTACAGATGAGGAAACTGATACTCTGGAGAGGTTGTAATCTACTTAATGCCATACTGGTGGGAAGTTAGCACAGCCACAATTTGGAACCAAGGCCTCCAACTTTAAATTCAGAATGAGTTCTTTTTTCCCACTAATGTTCTCATTGAGAAAGGCATTTTCTCATGGAGGTAGCACCGCTTCAGACAGTTTCTGTACTTTGGCTTTCTCCTCTTTAAAATAAAGATCATAGGATCACAGAATTAGAGTTGGAATTGACACTGGGGGCTATCTAGCCCAACTTCATTATTTTGGGGAAACTGAGCTAAGTGATTGGACCATGATCATACAGCTAGTGTCAGAGATGAATAAACCAAGGTCTTCCTGACTCTAAAACCAGCATCCTGTCTTCTACTCTATCATGGCTCTGTTTTCAATTTGTCTGACAAAAATATTGAGAGGCTAAATGACATCCCAGGTAATATAGCTTCAGCAAGTGGAGACAAGGTCATGGGTTGTAGTGGGTTGTGTTTTTTTTTTCTTTTGGAGTAGTTTAGAGCAGGAATAGAGAACCTGTGGCCTTAAGATCACATGTGGCCCTTTAGATCCTCAAGTGCAGCCCTTTGACTGAATCCAAACTTTACAGAACCTGTGAGGACCTAGAGGGTCCCATGTGGCCTCAAGGTCTGGCTAATAGCATTAATGCATCCTGTAATCAGCCCAGTAGAGAAGAAAGTTCATTGCACTAGGAATCAGACCTATGTTTCAGACACAGTTCTATCACTTATTTGCTGAAAAGTGACTAGGAAGACCAAGCAATTTTAATTATCTCAGTACCTTTTTTTAGGAAATGAGGTTAATAATATATGAACTCCCTCTCTTATAGGTTTGTTATGAAAATCAAATGAGATAATGTACGTAAAGCTCTGTGAACAGGGATAGAGTAGAAGACTGGACCTATGATTTCATTAGTATGGGTAACTCCCAGTTTATCAAATGCCTTGTACCAGCACAGGTTGTCCCCTTCTCTGCATTCCATTGACTTAAAGCATTGCCTAAATAACTGAGAGGTTAAACGCTAAATAAATATAAATTTTGTCAAACATTTAAATACTAATCTATAATAATGCTGAAAAATAACTCTCGAAAATATGAAAAGAAGGCTTTCTACCAAATATCTTTTATGGCAAATAGAACAAATATGGTCACAATACTCAAGCCAGGGAAAGGGAACTATAAACCATTTTTACAAGTGAACAGTGAAACTGAATTGAAATGAATTTTAATTGAAATTGAATTTTGAAAATAAAAATATTTCCAATAAAATAATTCCTAGGAGACTACAGCAATATAAATCCAAAGTCGAAATAGAGAAAATGAAAGGAGAGTTCATCCTTTGGAAAATAATTAGCATGACTAATCACATAAACAACAAAACCAACCAAAAAATTCCCACAGTATTATATTAAAGATCCTGGAAAAGCATTTGACAAAAAAACAGGACTTATTTCTAAAATTTGGTAGATTAATTTAAAAAAAAAGGATCCTTATATATTTCTGTTTAACCTTCTTTATCAGTTCTGTTAATGTCTTCCTTTTGTATCCTCCTTAATAGGGATTAGAGCTGGATGACAAAATCTACTTTTAATCTATTTGGATCAGAACATATTCTTTTCTTTTCCCCTTTAAAAGGAAATAGATACTTGGTTTTAAGGTTTTTGTTGTACAATTTACATGGAGTATATTGAACTTATTACCATGACCAGGCCTAAGTAGCTTTTTCTCTCTCATTTTTTTATTGATTTGGGCACAAGGACCACATTCTCTGTCTCTCTCTCTCTCTCTCTCTCTTTCTCTCTCTCTCTGTCTCTCTCTCTCTGTCTCTCTCTGTCTCTCTCTCTCTCTCTCTCTCTCTCTCTCTCTCTCTCTCTCTCTCCCACTGGCAATCAGGGGTTAAGTCACTTGCCCAGGTCACCTAAGTTAGTATCTGAGACTGGATTTGAACTCAGTTCCTCCTGACTCCAGGGCCACTGCTTTATCCACTGGGCCACCTAGCTGATCCCACATGTTTTTTCCAAGTAACTTGGATGTTTTTTAATGAAAGAATTCTTCTTTGAAATGATCAAAAGCATATATAGGTATGTATGTATATGTGTTTCTGTCCATGTCTGTGTGTTAAACTGAGAGCTAGTATTAATTGTAACAGAGAAATACTGAAAGCTTTCATAGTACAAACAGGAGTAAAGTAAGGACTTCCCCTTACCCAGTTATTACTTGATATAGTTCTAAAAATACAAGCTATAAACATTAAGATGAAAGTAAGATTAAATGTATAGGTATCCAATAGGATACTTATAAATATATTAAATAGGAGATAAAATTATTCCTTTTTGCAAATGACATGATGTTTTACTTAGAAAACCCCAGTGAATTAAAGAAGAACCTAATGGAGATGATTAAGTTTCAGTAAAGTACCAAGATAAAAATAAATGCACAAAAATCATCAGCATTTCTATATTGTACTAACAAAAAACAGGAGGATATAATAAGAAATTCCATTCTAAATAACTATGAAATGCATAAAATTTGTGAGTTAATCTACCAAGGCACATGCTGGATTTATGTAAATATAACTACAAAGGAGTCTTTACAGAAATAAAAGAATGCTTCAATAAGTGGGGACATGCAACATTTACTGCCATGGTTTGGGCAGGATCAATATAATTTTTAAAATGGTGATATTACAAAGTTAACTCAACAGATTTAATATTATACAAAATAAATTACCAAGGGGATAATTTATAAGACTAGACAGACTAATAATAAAATTCATTTGGAAGAACAAAAGGTCCAGAATCTCAAGGGAGATAGTGGAAGAAGTAGGAATGAAGTGTTACCAGATTTACAATTACATTATAAAGTAGTAATCATCAAAACTATTTGGTACTAGTTAAAAAAATAGAAAAGTAGACCTGAGGAGCAGACCAGTCAAAAAAAACCCAAAGTAATTTAAAATAGAGGGGGTCTGATGCAGGGCAGAGTTGAGGGGGTAAGGGGAGGAGTGGAATATATATATTCAGAAATGCTTGTGATGGAATGTTTTGTATAATTTTTTTTAAAAGGCACTAATAAAAATTTTTTTAAGGAAATGACGGACTTCCTTGTCTACTGACCAGTAGACTTCCTCACTTTGACCTCAGAGTAGTAGAAGTAACTTGTTCTTTTTAAAAAATATATGTATTTTTCTAGAACCTTGAAACAAACAGAATGGTTGTCCCCCACATTCTCAGTACAGTGACCTGATAACAGAAATATCCTCATCCCATAGTAGGGAAAACTGATAGCCCGAATACAAATAAAAGGGAGTCAGAGAACATTATCTCATTTTAGGCCTAGGGAAGGGTATTTAATAAATCCTAAGATCCACTTGGTTTCTTTTTCTTTGGTGTGAGGAGGTTTACTTAAGATGAAAATTTCTGAGTTCAGTCACAATCCCCCAGAACTCCCAGTCATGAAAATTTCCTAACACCTAGGCAAAGGCTAGATTCTCCACTTACATGTATATGGATATAGATATGGATATGGATGTGGATGTGGATGTGGATGTGGATGTGAATGTGGATGTGAATGTTTAGTTAATCCCTGGTTAGTTTCTGGTTGAGGAAAAATTCAATTAATTGGAAAAATTAGAATAATGAAACAATAGATTGATTGAAGGATATATACAGGTCCTGTTCCCAGTCAGTTCTGATACTTTGATCAATTTTTTAAAGTGTTTATACCTAATCAAAGTACCTACTTCCATTACGTTAGAATAAGATGAAATCTTTAAAAGGGCTAAAAGCAAGCCAGGAACTGTGTTAAGTTTTGTCATTACCATGTTTTTTATGTGTTTCCTAATTTGGAGTCAAACTTTCTACATTGTTAACAATCTCTAAGTTTTTATGAGAGGCTTATTATTATGAGAATCTCATATTATTAATATAAATTGGAACCTAATATTGAAAGTTCTATTTTATTTATTCTCAGTTTCATCATTTTTTTAAAATGGAGTCAGAAATGCTCTGAACTGTTTCTTAGGTGGATAAACTAACCATTTTCTTTCATGACTGAGCAAAAGTAATGGTGTGTAACGTTATCTTCTATAGCCTCACCTAAGCATTTCCAGGAGCACTAGAATAGTTGAGAGCCTACTAGAAACTTCCTGGTTTCAGGCAATGGATTAAGAAGATGAATGGGGGCAAAGATTAGTGTATGTAGGGTGGGGATAGGTGGGGGGTTGGAGCGATGGAGGGAATGGGAGGGAGGAGGGAGGGTTAGGAGGACTGTCTAAAATATTCTCTTGTGGACAATTTACCCTGACCAGTGGTGTAATATGGCCAACTCCAACTAGCTATTCAGATGAGACTTTATGCCAAGAAATCAACAAATACTACAGATCAGGGTTTGAGCAATTAGGGTTTTTTTTTTAAATTTTATACACTTAAGGAAGTGAAGGAAGAAATATTTAATGATTTATAATAAACTTAACAGTGTGTATCATGTTTACATTTTCCCCCAGAGAGTCAGTTGTTAAACATTTATCAGTACACCATTGCCCTGACCCTGAATGGGACATTGCTTCTTGCGATATTTCAGCTCTTTTTATTCTTCGTTCAGTCAAATAAGGGGTATATCTATGGGGTAGAGAGGGCCTCCTTCTACACCAAAGGAAAGGACCATTTCCTTGCTCCTGGAATCAATCAAACTGCTGATTGATTCATCCTCTGGTGGATGTCCTTGAAGAGAGCAACTGACCAGGACCCTGCTAGCTGTTAACTGTAAATACCAAACCTTCTTCCAATATGTGGGAATTTGAGATCTCAGGTGATTCTCTCTTTGGCAAGCACAAGCCTCATCCAGGGCGGAGTGCCATAGAGTCAATCAAAAGAGTAAAGTGTGAATAGAAAGACAGAGTAGTTAGATGGGCAAGAAGTATCTCAGTTTTCTGAAGTATTGAGTGTGAAAGGGGGAGATTAAGAAAAAGGTCTAGAGTTCCAGTTTCAATAAATTACTAGACTAGCAGAAAAAAGCTTTATAGTCAAAAGTCAATAAGCATCTATTAAGCACTTACTAGGTACCAGACCCTGTGCTAAGCACTGAGGATACAAACAAAGCCCGGGGAAAGTCTCGGTCCACAATGTTTTGTGGGAAAAGCACAATCAGGAAGAATAGTTTGCTTCAAAGAAGTCCTACAGGCAGAATTCTTTTATCTTGTATTGTTCAGGGCTAATTAGTTTTATTCCCATCCCCTCATATTCAATCCTTCTCCAAGTAATCCCATCTTTAATGGCTAGTTGGCTCCAATAGCTCAACTTCTTCTAAGGCAGTTTCTCTGAAATTTTATATTGGAAAATCCTAGTGACCCCTCACTTTAAAAAAAAATCATCTACCACATTTTCAATAAAATGACTTACACAATTTTCTTTGCTCACATATTATTCAAATAAAGATCTTATAATTATAATTATAACAGCATGCAAATTTTATAAATAAATAAAATTTATAAGGTATATATTAACTAGATGCTATATAATTTCCACATTTATACTAAAATTAATAACCATGATAATAATATTAATGTAATAGGCAGGCTTGTTTTTCAGCATAGAGTTTTTTAAAACACCATGTCCTTGATGATCTTCTTCTTGTAATCCTTTTTGAACTATTAATTGAGATTGAAATGTTGTCTTTATAATAAGTAGAGCAGAAAACCCCAAATCACATAAATAAGAGGTTATGAATGGTGGTTACAATTTGTATTGCTTTGTTTGATAAACCAGAGAACTCTTAATTTACTCATTGTCAAAACATCATAAGATGTTCACATTTAAAACTCATCTTTCAACATACCATTTTACAAGACATCTATTAACTGTTCTTGTCATAGGGAATAAAACCAATTATTTGTCTATGACAAATGCATTCCTTATCCATTCACATTTAAAACTAGGTATTTCAAAGAAAATGAAGATTGTTTCTATAGATTATTAAGATGATAAATAAGTTATTACATCTACTTCATTTGTAAACTGGATATTTTGTTAAATTGAGAAATATTTCAGAAGTGTATTATGCATCACTAATATTTTCACAACAGAGTCACTTTCTCTTCCTGAATTACAGCATGAAATTTTCAAAAAAGTTTTTGTGATTAAATTAATTTACTTCCTCTTTATTATTATTATTATTATTATTATCACTCTGAAAAAATATCCATTTCTTCTTTGAAATGCTTTGGAAAAAAATAATTCATTCAGTTTACATTAATAAGGTTTTCTGTACAATGTCCCAACATTGTCACACATTTTTCCAGTATCAATAGTTTAAATGTTAGAGAGGATCAGTTTTTGATTCAACGTATGATATCATCTCCATAAAATTAGACTTATCCAAAAGTGTTAAGATCTAAAACTAAATGTACCTCAACCACTCACTCATAAAACTGATTTTACTATATTAGCCTGTCAAGCTGCCAAGGAATGTCCTTAATAGCCAAAAGTATTGTCTCTACATTGCCTGGAATTATCCACTTCATTTTATTAAACTGCCCAAAGTTTTACCAATTAGAGATCTATTTCAAGTAACATACAAATAATCTTGCACATGCTAATTAATAGCTATTCATACCTTACAGAATATCATTTGATTAGATTGCTTTCCTCTTCTTTACTAATTGATATAATCTCTGCCCTCTGCTGCCCCTCATTCTGAACTCACATGGACTAGGTTCAATCTCTAGAATTATTCCAAAAGTCTTTTTTCTCTTTGATTCTTATATACCAAGACAGTTTTCTCTGGGGAATATCTAAAAAGAAAATTTGTTTTGTAGGTTTCTACAAATATGGGTAACAGATCTCCAGGTGCCATACAAAACATTTAATGTACAAGTTCCATGCTAGTCATCTGTCTGCCACAAATCTCTCCCTACTCCTGTCCCTTCTCCAAAGGCTACCAAAATGATTTTCCTAAAGCACAGGTCTGACCATGTCACCCCTTAGTCAATAAAATCCTGTAGCTCCCTATTACTTCCAGATCAAATTAATACCCTCTGTTTGACATTCTTTTTTACAACCTAGCCCCCATCCTACCTGTCTAGTCTTCTTTCAATTTACACCATCTCCACACACATATACAAATACTTCCAACCCATGATACTAGACTCTTTGCTGTTCCCTGAACAAGACATTCTATCTCTTGGTGTTAGGTACTTTTTTCTGACTATATCCCATCCCTAGAATCTTTCATCTCTACCTCCTGGCTTCCCTGGCTTTCTTTAAGTTCCAACTAAAGTATCAACTTCTACATGAAACTTGCCCCAATTACTCTTAATTCTAGTAGTTTTCTTCTATTGCTTATTTTCCGTTTATCCTGTTTATAGCTTCTTTGTATATATTTGTTTGCACGTCATCTCTTCTATTAGATTACGAGCTCCTCAATGGCAAAGGCTGTTTTTTTGCCTTTCTTTGTATTCCTGGAACCCCACACAGTGTCTGGCATATAATAGATATTTAATAAATGCTTGTTGATTGAATGACCAATAAATGCTTTGCTTCACCACGCAGAAAACTTCAGAAAGTGAGAAGTATTAAGGGAATTTATAAATAGATATGAAAAACAAATAGAGGATTCATAAGTATTCTCAAGGACCTCTTGGAAAGGAAATGAATTTTAGTTTGCCATCCAAATAGAAACATAGCATTCTGGAGAAATCTTTCTCTCCTACAGCATCTTAACAATTCATCCCATATTAATTGACCCACCCTATGGTCTGTATTCCCCTTGGAAGGAAAATAGGGACAGCGAGGTGGCAAAATGGATAGAGGGCTGGGAGTCAGGAAGACTCACCTTCCTGAGTTCAAATCTGGCCTCAGACACTTACTAACTTTGTGACCCTGGGCAAGTCACTTAATCTTGTTTTCTTCAGTTTCCTCATCTGTAAAATGAGCTGGAGAAGGAAATGACAAATCACTCTAGTATCTTTGGCAAAAAAAAAACCCAAAACCAACAAAACACAGAGTAGGTCACTAAGAGTTGGATATGACTGAAAAGTCTGAACAAGAGCATGGAAAGTAAATAAAGAAGGTCTGATGGTTAAACAGAATCTTCTATCAGGCCTGCACTACCTGAACAAATTATAGCAATGATGTTGAGGGTCAAGTTGTTTTTTTTTTTTTATCTTTTCTTCCCCAATTGAATTACCCTTTGGTGTTCTCCTGCTTTGAGGACCATGTGAATAATTTTCTTCTTTTTCTAAGATGTCTTCTGCTCTGGAACTCCATTTTCTCTCTAGAAGTTCAGATGTTAAACTCTTCAATTTGGTATTACTCTAAATGCAAATCTCAAGTCAAATACTACCTACTTTGGCAGATGGGTAGATTCCTTGGTATCAAGGAAATAGAGACTTTCTCCTCTAAACAGGAGGTGAAGGTTCATGAACATTGTCTGTGCAGTCCCAGATTAAGTCACATTGATAAACATCTGCAATTTCCATGTTCTTCTGAAGAAACTGTTTCTTTTTCCCTGGCTTTTACCATTTGGGGCTGGGGGACTAGGGAAATTGACCATCAGGTGCTCTACTCTAATGAGAAAGTGGTAGATGAGTACATGGAACTACCATGTGTGTATATATCCTATATACATGCATAAGCTTCCCCTAGCAACCCTATCCATGAATCTCTATCACTGAACTCTGGTCCACCCAAAGAAGAAAAAAAAAGATTCAATCAGTCTGTCAGTTCACTTTTATATGTCAGCATAGAGAAATGGTTCTTCCAATGAATCCATCCACTCAAAAATCCTAGACAACAAAATTATCTTGTAGTCAGATTCATTAACTGAAATTCATTCGCTAGGATGCTCCTCCTCAGTACTTCTAATCCAGTGAATTTATCTTGAGGGGCAGTAGTAGTCTCTGAAATCTAGTAAGTGTTTACCACTTTGAAGGATCAATGGACATACTCATATTCTACAAGAGAGATAAGCTCATCAAATTGATTGAGAAATGTCTTTGATCACCACACCTGCACAGAGAGAGAGAGAGAGAGAGAGAGAGAGAGAGAGAGAAGGATACTACATTGAATTAATAGTTTTGATATTGCAAAGAGGAAGAAAATGAAAGAACAATTCCAGAAAATGACATACTCCAATGAAAGTAAAGTTTTAATGATATACTGCTGGAAGGGATTGGTATGGCCATCACATTAGGAAGGGATTAACAATCCATCTAAGAGTGGGTGGGAGAGAAATACAAAGAGAGGTGGGAAGTCACTATAAACAACTTTGTCTACTTTTCAAGTTGTCTTCTCAGTTAAGATTTTTAAAAAGCCTTCAAAGAGACCTTTTACTACTCTTTCAGCAAGGTTAATGAAAACAGATTTTTTTTTCTGACACTTTCACCAGCTCAACCAAGCACCCAAGGCTTGTAATAGTTTCAAAGCTGACTCTCAAAGTCCAAGTTTTCAGGGATACAACACAAGAGTGAACACCAAAGGTTTCAGTTTCAAGCAATCTACTGCCCCCAAAAGAGGTGGAGACAGTGACCCTCATAATGAGGGTCCTTCCTATCCTACAATACAGAAGCTGTTTTTACCTAAATAGCTAGTCAATTCTTTGGGAAAAGTATATAAGCAGGAATGGGAATAAACATTGAATCTATTATTTTTTAAATCCGTTTTATTCAGCTCCAATCAGAATTTGGTGGGACATCCTTGTTATGTTGTAAAATCTGGGGCAAAATGAGGAAGGAAGATGCATAAAGCTGGGACTGAGGTCTTATCCATACTATTTCTTTCCCACAATGCTTATATCCTGCTCTAAAAGTACAGAAATGCCAAAAATTTATACATTGAAGTTCAACTTTAACTGTTATCATAAATCTATATAACTAACACCAGGAAAAAGAAATAACCTTTCCTAAAATGTTGCTCCAAGTGCCAAAATATAGACAAAGAATAGGGTCACATGGATATTAACTTATACTTTGTATTATTTTTATGTTTGCTGCTTTTGGTAATGACCTTCAGAACCATGACTAGAAATTCCAACACCAACAGACAAATTCAAATGGGGGTGGAAGAAATGGTTGAAGTATAATTTATGACAACTCCTATTAGAGTAGAAAAGTAGATTATAAGCCAGGTATTGAACTTACTGGGAAAGAGGAAAGAGAACTTGGAGACCCCAAAATGACAGTGAATAGTTTGGAGTAAATTTAAAAGGAAAAGAAGTGGTTTCACAATGATCAAGCTGGGGAGAGAGGAGAGGTAGTCAATGTAATGGTCAGCAGCAAGGAGTTTGCAGATCCTCTTGGTTCTGAGCATCAGGGAATGTAAGAGGAGTAGCAGCCATCCTTGGAGATGATGGGTGCAAAGAGATGTGGTATCTTTTTTAGAAAATGTAATGAACAGGGGGGTGGAGTCAAGATGGCAGAGTAGAAAGACTCACGTGCTAGCTCCGAACCCACAGCCCATGGATTTCCTGTAGGAAGAACTCCCCACAGGTTCTGGATCACTACAGGGCATGCAGAAACACAGTGGAAGGGATTTCCATCCCAGAGAGCCCTGGAGAGCCGTCCCCAGGGTCCATCGCGCCCCGGAAAGCAGAGCCCACCCCAGCGCTGCCCTGGCCAGGCGGCCCCAAAGGAGCAGATCCGAGCAGGCTTCAGGGACGGAATCTCCGGTGGCTGGGAAGGTCCCTCCTCCCACAGACACTACAGGTCAGTGAGAGAGACATCTGGGCTGGCTGAGAGGGGAGGGGGTTGTCTCCATGGCTTGGGCCCCCTCGGGAGGAAGTGGCAGCAGCAGAGGCGGGGGCAGGAAGCAGTGGAGGCAGAGGCAGGGGCAGTGGCAGAGGTAGCAGTGGCCGGGGACTCCCCGAGCAGCAGGCAGAAGCTCAGGTCTCTGCATAAATCCCCTGAGGGAGCTGAGCCTGGGAGATGGCCCTGCCCCCACCCGATCCATTACTGAAGGTCCCTGCATAAAGCCCCTGAGGGAACTGAGCCTGGGAGGCGGCCCTGCCCCCACCCCAGCACCAGAACTAAAGCTCACATTGAATAGCAGCTGCATCTGCACGGAAAGCCCATTTAAATCTCAGGCCCCAAGCACTAGCTGGGCAGATCTAGGCAGGGGTGGAGAGGAATCTCAGAAGTCAAGTAACTGGCTGGGAAAATGCCCAGAAAAGGGAAGAAAAATAAGACTATGGAGAGCTTCTTTGAGCAAGTGCAAATGTTCCCGCCTTTCAATTCTGATGATGAGGAAATATTTTTACCATCAGGGAAGGATGTGAAGGTCGGGGCCTCTGTATCCCAGACATCCCAGGGGGATGTCTGGTGGGCTCAGGCCATGGAAGAGCTCAAAAGGGATTTTGAAAAGCAAGTTAGACAGGTGGAGGAAAAACTGAGAAGAGAAAGGAGAGAGATGCAAGAAAAGTATGAAAAACGGGTCAATACCTTGGTAAAGGAGACCCAAAAAAATGCTGAAGAAAATAACACCTTGAAAAATAGGCTAACTCAATTGGCAAAAGAAGTTCAAAAAGCCAATGAGGAGAAGAATGCTTTCAAAAGCAGAATTAGCCGAATGGAAAAAGAGGTTCAATAGCTCACTGAAGATAATGGTTCTCTCAAAATTAGAATGGAACAGATGAAGTCTAATGACTTTCTGAGAAGCCAAGAATTCACAAAACAAAACCAAAAGAATGAAAAAATGGAAGAGAATGTGAAATATCTCATTGGAAAAACAACTGACCTGGAAAAGAGATCCAGGAGAGACAATTTAAAAATTATGGGACTACCTGAAAGTCATGATCAAAAAAAGAGCCTAGACATCATATTCCATGAAATTATCAAGGAAAACTGCCCTGACATTCTACAACCAGAGGGCAAAATAAGTATTGAAAGAATCCATCGATCACCGCCTGAAAGAGATCCAAAAAGAGAAACTCCTAGGAACATTGTGGCCAAATTCCAGAACTCCCAGGTCAAGGAGAAAATCTTGCAAGCAGCAAGAAAGAAACAATTCCAGTATTGTGGAAATAAAATCAGGATAACTCAAGATCTAGCAGCTTCTACATTAAGGGATGGAAGGGCGTGGAATAGGATATTCCAGAAGTCAAAGGAACTAGGACTCAAACCAAGAATCACCTAGCCAGCAAAACTAAGTATAATACTTCAGGGGAAAATATGGTCTTTCAATGAAACAGAGGATTTTCAAGCATTCTTGATGAAAAGCCAGAGCTGAAAAGAAAATTTGACTTTCAAACACAAGAATGAGAAGAAGCATAAAAAAGTAAATAGCAAAGAGAAGTCATAAGGGACTTACCAAAAGTGAAGTGTTTACATTCCTACATGGAAAGACAATATTTGTAACTCTTAAAACTTTTCAGTATCTGGGTAGTTGGTGGGATCACACACACACATACACACACACATGTTCACACGTGCACGCACACACACATACACACATGCAGGCACATACAGAGACAGAGACCACAGAGTGAATTGAATAGGATGGGACCATATCTTAAAAGAAATTAAGGTAAATGGTGAGAGAGAAAGGGAGGGGGAGGAAAGAGGGTGAAATGGAATGGGGTAAATTATATGTCATTCAAGAGGCAAGCAGGAGACTTTTTAGTGGAGGGAAAAAGAGGAGAGCTGAGAAAAAAAAACAAGATGTTTACCCTCATCACATTGGACTAAAGGAAGGAATAAAATGCACACTCATTTTGGTATGAAAACCTATCTTACAATACAGGAAAGTGGGGGAGAAGGAGATAAGCAAGGGGGGGATGATGGAAGGGAGGGTAATGGGAGGAGGGAGCAACTTAAAGTCAACACTCGGGGAGGGACAGGATCAAAAGACAGAATAGAAACAATGGGGGGGCAGGATAGGATGGAGGGTAATTCAGTTAGTCTTACACAACACAACTATTGTGGAAGTCATTTGCAAAACTACACAGATAGGGCCTATATGGAATTGCCTGCCTTCCCAAAGGGAATGGGTGGGGAGGGAGGGATGGGGAGAATTTGGAACTCAAAGTTTTAGGAACAACTGTCTAGTATTGTTGTTGCTACTAGGAAATAAGGAATACAGTTAATGGGGAATAGAAAGTCATCTGGCCCTACAGGACAAAAGAGAAGATGGGGACAAGAGAAGGGAGGGATGACAGAAGAGAGGGCAGATTGGAGATAGGGAAAATTAGAATGCTTGGTGTATTGGAGTGGGGGGAGGGGATAAAAGGGGAGAAAATTTGGAACCCAAAATTTTGTGAAAATGAATGTAAAAAGTTAAATAAATAAATTTTTATTTCAAAAAAAAAGAAAAAAATGTAATGAACATCAACACAACAAAAACCTTTAATATGCCAAGAAGAACTATAAGAAATCGTGAATTCTGTTATATACAGGTGGAAAATATATAAATATGCTATATTCGATACGATTAATTTAATAAACTAGGTACAAAATAGACCAGTTTACCTGTGTGGCTTTTTTTCTGCTTCTTTTTGTTTAGTTCTGTGATTTTTGTGCCATAAGAAATAACCAACATGATGAATACAGAGAAACCTGGGAAGACTTGTAGGAACAGACAATGAGTGAAATGAGCAGAAGCAGGAAAACAGTTTTCACGGTTCAGCTCTAAGATGGGATGTCTTCAGAATAATCCTACATTTCAGTTAGTAGTAGGAGATTGAAGGAATATGAGAGAAAAAGAGCTAGGACAAAGAGCGTTTTGAGATAGAGGGTGAGGGATGAGTCTGCCATGGAAGGAGAGTGTACCAAGTACCCACTTCGAAGGCCTCCTTTTGTCTTCCCCACTATGCCTCAGTGCTATGCATTCTACATAGTATAGGTTCCTAGACTAGGTGCAATATTAGGGGCCCTCTGACCTAAAAGATAGACATGATGATCATATGACATCGAGGAGGATGGGCAAGTGAGCAGATGAATTGGGTAGCTGCAGAGAAAGTGTACTATTGAAATGTGGGGGACAAGTGAGCATACCCTACCAAAGGCTGGCAAAAGCAACAGGGTCCCATACCAGTTTCAATTTGGGTAAATTCTAAAGTCTAAACATTATTCCATAGTTAAAATCCATGAAAATCTTAATGATCAGCTTTGCTGAGTTACTTTGTTAGCCCATCAGTCTAGAAATCAAGTGACTGCCCAGTGACCTCCATTCCAATCACCATTGCATTACCTGCTTCTCCAGTCCAAATGTGATTAGCTTTGTCTCGCCACTGGACTCCGATGACTCTGCAGGAGAAAGTGAGGCTGATGATTTTTGTGCAGCTCTGCCTCGCTCAAATCTAATTCACAGATCAGTCAAGACATCATGCTTGTGATGTTGTAGATTCTCTGAGAAGGAAGGATGAAAAAGAAACAAAAACAACCACAGCTGGTTGAGTTAAAACATCACATCACAAACACTCACTACGTTGCCCCATCAATGCCAGTTCTCAGTCATTCTGTTGGGGGGATTTCTGATTCTCAACTATTAGGAAGAAAACATCACAGAGGCCTTGCTCTTTTTCTAAGACAAATGATGCCTTCCTCTCTACTCCATATTCTCCATGTTCCCAAATCAAGTTGAATATCAGACAACAGTACTAACTTAGGTTAATGTTATGCGTCACAGTCGTGCTGATATTATCGCATGCTCTGTTCAGGGCTATAAAAATGTTAAGCACCGTTTTATGTGGAATAGAGGAAAGGGAGGGAGGATGGATCTGGACCTCAAATGACTTATTACATTCCTTCCAGTTCTAATGTATGACTTCATCAAGGTGAAGGATTTCTAACGTCGAAAGCACCTCTATTGATGTAGATGTCAACTCCTGTGTAGCATTTCTTTAAGCAGGGGTTCCTAACACTGTGTGTGTGTGTGTGTGTGTGTGTGTGATAGACTCTTTTTGCAGTCTGGTGAGATCTATGAACCCCTTATCAGTATACAGCTTTTAAATATATAAAATAAAATGCATACGATTACAAAGGAAACTAATTTTTGAAATACAAATATGACTGTTTCCCTTCCAAGTTTACAGACCCCCCCAGAAATCTACCCTTAGAACCCATGGGAGATCCACGGACCACAGATTGTGAGCTCCTCTACAGTGTTGCTGGGAAGGGCTAAAAGGTTCAGTGACTGGTCTGTCATCACACAGCCAACATGTGTCAGAGTTAAGACTTTAAACCCAGATGTTGCTGACTCCAAGGTCAAAACAACAGGAAGTCAATAGCAACAACCATTTTATATAGTTTTTAAAGGTTTGCAAAAGTATACACACACACACACATACCCACACATACACACACACATACATACACACACATACACAGACACACACACGCACATACACACACGCACATACACATACACACATGCACACATACACACACATGCACGCACATACACACACATACACACTCGCACATACACACACATACACATTCGCACACACATACACATGCACACACATGCACACATACACACACATACACATACACACTCATACACACACATACACACACATACATAGAGAAAGAGAAATTAAAAGATAGATATATAGATCTAGATAGATATAGATACATGTGTGTGCATGTGCATATATAAATATACACACGTATATATGTGTATATGTAGATATTTATACTTACACACAGTCACATATATGTGTATACATATATAGATGTATGTGCATGCGTACGTATATGTTTGTATATGTGTATATGGATGTACTGGTGCATTTTTTCCCAGAAGATTCATGACTAGGAAAAAGAAAAACTATATGGGGGAAAAACTGCATTTTTATTTTCACTAAACTTTGGTTTCCCCAGTAATCCTGTGTATTTTATTTTATTCATTTAAACACGTGATTCCGAGAAAGTCTTCACCACACTGCCAAGCAGATCCATGAAATTAAAAAAAGTTAAAATCCACAGGCTTAGGGTTACATAGCTGGTGCCTATCTGAGACAGGATTCAAACTCAGGTCTATTCTAACTCCAGATCCAGTGTTCTGACAACTATGCTGCCCTGGCTTAGTATATAGTAGAAGTGAGTGAGCTACATAAATGAGTATGGAATCTTTCACCTGAAGTGCTGCCATGACCTTTTGGATGCTCTCCCTATGATGGGATCAATTCCCACTTTAGCTAAAGAGCACAGCTGGCACATTATCAATATCCAAGAAAGGATGGGATGTGACCAAGAATGAAAGAAAAACCAAAGAAAATCACTGAGCTAGAAATGTTACTTCCTCAGGCTGGAGTTAGAGAAGCATAACCATGGCTGAGTTTCATACTTTGTATGAGACAAACTTTTGCAAACATCTTTACAGTTGTTTGGGGGGACAGGGAAGAGGTTGGAAGGGGACAGTTAAAGTTGGAAGCAAAATTCATCTCATGCTCAAACTGGGCTTGTTCTCTTTGCTTACACAGATCAAAGGGAACAACTGCTAATGATGGGGTGTAAACAGGTGCCATAAAAACCTTTAATGAAATGTTAAGCCCATTCAGCTGGACTGCTTGTCTAGTCTTGCCCTCAGGATACAGGCAGTGAGAGGAAAAAAAAAATGCATGCAGCATCCTGAGACAGTGGTACCTTGAGATGTCTTCTATATATAAATACTATTCTTGGTCTGATCTTATCATTGTCATCATTAGTAGAATTCCTAGCGAAATATGCTACATACAAGAATTCCTAACTAGAGTAGAACATATTTTGCAATAGTCTTTTTTTAATTCCTGTATTTTTGCACAACGGGTAGGGAAAAAAAATTATGTTTTATCAGTTTTAGGGAAAATATTTCCTTCACTCAGCTGTTTGCTCAGAAAGAGAAATCTTACTTTTTCTATTTCCTTAGTTCTCCCCGACACAAATTACCCTTATGCCTGCTATTTTTACTGGACCAAGGCAGGCATGTTCCCTGTCAGATATCCTCTAAATGTCAGGGTCTGTCATCTAAAATGTGTCTCATGACTGGAGCTTCTAACATCACAATCCAAGATAATTCAATTATTATATGACTCGTCAGGGGATTTTCATTGTTGGCTCGGTGCTTTCAGGCTTACCAATCCTCAAAAATTGGCACACATACACACAAAAAACATACACAGTTTAGACCTGCAACCAAGGGTTACATGGAATATAGGGAGAATAAAAGGGACAAGTTTTCTTCAAAACACAGGGAGAAGAGTTAGCTGTTCATCCTGGCATGAAATAGACCAGAATGAAAATCACATCAGACCAAATTCAGTTACCAAGCAGCATGAGCAGTTAAGTTCAAATCCTGAAATCATAAAGCTAACAAGGATCACCGAGTCAGAGATCTAAAGCAAAGATTCTTAACCTTGGGCCCACAAACCTGAGTCTATGGATAGATTCTAGGGAGTCCATGAATATAAATGGAAAATAAAGTCAATTACTATTTCAATATAAGTGGATTCCCTGGTGATCCTAGTTATTTTTTAAAATACATTTAAAACCATTTCTTAGGAGAAAGGGTCCATAGATTTCAAAAAGTTCCTAAAGGGGTCCATGACACAAAAACGGTAAGAGCTTGAAAGAGCATCAGAGGCTGTGATCAAAAAAGCAATAAGCACTAGAATAGTATTGAGAAATCAGGTCCTCTGACTCCAGAACCAGAGCTCTTCCCACATCATCACATTAATCTTATCTAGTACAATACTCATTCCATTTTGCAGATAATAAATGAAACCTAGAGAAATGACTTACCCAAGGTCATAATCTAGTTAATGATAAATCTAGGACTACAACCCAAATCTCCTGATTACTAACTCTTGTCTCTTAACACTACACAAATATAAACCATAAAATTCAATGTATTGAAGCAAACTTTGCACTCTAAACAGCTAGTTGTACTATAATAATGATCTACTCTAAAAGATCTAAGCAGAGAATGATCTGATTCATACTGATTTCTATGTTGTGGGGCTAGATTGCAGTCCCAAAGATAATAGAAAGAAGAGTTGTTGCTATCATTCAGTGATTTCAGTCCCGTCCTCCAACATTTTGTGATCTCATCTGAGAATTTTGGTTAGCTCATTTTACAGATAAGGAAACCGAGGCAAAGAGGGTTAAGTGACTTGCCCAGAGTCAACTAGTACATGTCTGAAGCTGGATTTGGACTCATCTTCCTGTCTTCCAGGCCAGTGTTATATTCATCGTATCATCTGGCTTCTAAAGAATAGACTTCCTACTAATTCCTCATTGGAGAACAAGGGACTTTCCAACTGAGTACTGAATGACTTTGTGACATGTTTATTTTCACTTCATGCAAAGCATCTACTACAGTAGCAAAAAGGTGATTAATTAATCGTCCAAGAATGCCTCTACGACATGAGTTTGAGGCATTCATAAAATGGTCGATTTGGAAGGGTTCTCAAAAACGCTTACCAAATCATTAATCCTACCTACAAAGTCCCCAATTAGAGGTCATTCAGCTGCCAATTGAAGAGTTCAAGAGATTTGAAATTCAGTACCGACTGGTTTTTTGGTTTTTGTTTTGTTTTACAATTTTTGCATAATTACCAAATCCCAGAATTCAAAGGGACCTCAGGTGCCTATTCCTGAACATGAATCCCCAGCAAAACATCCCTGACATATAAACCATCCATCATTTGCCTGAAGGCTTCCACTTAGGAAGAACTCACCACAGTTTCTCCTTCCCATTTCTGGGGAGCTCTAATAGTTATATCCCGCCTTATAAAATGAAGTGAAAACTCTTTCTCTAAAAAATCCACCTTTTGTTCCTAGCTCTGTCCTCTGGTTTCTGGTTTTGATTTGTTTATGGAATCTCCAGTACTTTACACGTAGTAGATGTTCAATAAATGCTTGTTGAATTGGAGTTAAGCAGACTAGCTCTAATTTAATCAAGTAACTGTCAGCTCTGAGGAGGGGAGATTACATTTAGCCTGTTAAAAAAAAAGATTTGGTTTTGTATTCACTTTATAAAACTGATTATTTGCATCATATAGAAATGTCTTTGGTTCATCTGGGAAGTGAGATTACAAGAACTCAATTGTGTTTTTGTTTCCTTAGTGCAATAGATGGAACAGTTTTCAATTTCACTTGATTCTTCTAAAGGCAGTGAAATCTATAATCCATCATTTTTAAGAGGGGTCTGGTTCCAGAAGTACTGAAAATTTTTGCATATACAAAACACATTAGAGTTTAGAGGAAAACATTAATAGTTTCGAAGAAAGATGAAAAGATTCTGCATGTAATACAGATGTTCAAATAATGATTAAATTAAATACTGGAGAGGAATTGAGTAAGGGATAAGTAGAAAGGAAGGAGGATAATAGAAGAAAAAAAGGAACAACTAAGACTGACTATTAGGAAATAGCTTGCAATCATGGCTGTCTACACAACAGTTAAATAGGTAATTAATCTAAATCATTCAGTCAAAAACTCACCAAATAGGATGAAAAAAAGTCAGTCCGGTTCTTGGTTTCTTTTTAAACAGTTGATTGACTATGTTTTAAACTTTTAAACCATTTGTTTGAACCTAATCACATACATGACTTGTGAGATCCCATAGAAATTTTCATTAGTAAGGAATTTAATTAAGAGAAGTTACTCCTCAGATTCATAAGTATGAATTTTTCTGCTTAGAGCAAGCACCACAAACTATATTGCAGTCAAATAAGAGAAAGTACTTCTGTAGGTGGTAGGAGGAAGATATCCCTCAGACACTGACTGAGGCCTTTCCTCAGACAGGTAAAGAATAGGAACAGAAATTGCTCATCCCAATCTGTGACTTGGTATTTTCCTAATTATTCTTGCAAGCTAGGAGCAAAATTCTGTTTTCTATATTATCAGGGATCTGGCTTTCTTCACCAGTAGTTTCTCTATCCTAATGAAATCAGAGATCCAAACAAAAAAAAAAGAAAAAGAAAAGGACTAATGTGTTAGCAGTTCTAAATCTGGTAACCAGAAGCAAAGCCCTGGTCACTCCACCCTAGTTCCAGCCCTTCCATATACTATTCAGAGATGACACATCACAAGCAACAACCACTTGCTTTCTGAATGAACAAAATTAACTGATTGCTTTGGTGTCATTTACATATAGCTCTAATCGACAAGATTTGTCTTTAATATTAGAAAAAAAATCCATAAGTCATACAAGGATCCTTCCATAAAGTCCTTTCTGGATTTAGTTTTGCCACAAGGAGAAACCTGGGCCCTGAGTTCTGAGTTAATCCAAAACCAGTACCCATCTCTAATGACTGCACAGCCCTCCCTCACTTAAACCCAATTCAATTATATATCATGGCATCACCTCCATGATGTCATGGTCTTTTGGGGGAGTGAATGATAAACAGCAGCAGCAGAGAGAATTAACTAAATCCTGGACAGAGATTAAAAAACCTAGAACTAGCTAGGTAAGAGGGCAAGAAGCCACTCACTGAACAGAGAAAATTGGCCTTAAAAAGGTTATGTTTGCCTTTCATTCTTGAAGAGATGATGATATGACCTGAAGGTGACTTCCATTTGAGTGAAGGAGAGGTGTTCAAGGTCACCAGACCTTAAAAAGGTCTAAGTTTCCAAGGGAGCGAAAAGGGCTCCTGGAAGGTGTTGGAACAACTGTCATCATGAACTATTTTCAAAAGGTAACACTTCAGAAGGCCTTGCATATAAAGACCACATCTTGATGTAACCAGCCCACAGACTAATGACTTTTTATACTTAATATGATAGCTGACCTCGAAGCGTCTAACCTACACAAATGCTACCACTTTCTGTGAAGCTCTCTACTCTGAGCATCAACCAAAGACATCCAGACTGTGTATTCCTAAACTGATTATTTAGAAGCAACTCTGTTAAAGAACTGATGATTTTTTTGATATGCCAAAAAAAAAATTCCCCTTTTCACTTAATTTAAATTTTGGTTTTATCTCCCTAAATTGGCTGCTCTCTTTGGAAAGAATTTTTTTTCCTTACTTGGTTTCCAATAGGTCTTTATGACCTCCTTGGAATGACTTAATGGATTTAAACCCCTCCTAATAGTGCATATCCTAAGTTGTCTTAATTCTTCTAGGTATCTTTGCAAGATTAAAAATGAATGTACAAACAAGAGGATAATTGAGCCACCAACATTTAAAAAAATGTTTAGATCATATGTAAAACCAGAAAATATTTCCACTCTGGCTTTACAGAAGAATTTGATCAAGCTAAGATTTTACAGTAGAAAAATGGGTTGTCTTTTTCATTAAAAGTGACGAGTGATATTTCACAGCAATGTGTGCCATGTGCAGAAGATCATAAAAATACTCTTCAATTACAAAGTAAGAGACCTTGTCTTTTGTTTTGTTTTGTTTTAGATATTTTAGTGAGTGTGCTAACTTATGTTTTATTCTCCCAAGTTATTTTTATTTTATTTTTAATTTTTTTTAGTTGTAGCATTTTATTTTAACTTTTTGGGGAAATACTAGTGGCAAAACATATGGTTTTAAGACACAGCATGCAACTGCATTCAAGTTCACATAAAAAATAGCATCTTTAAGCCATATTGAAATTTAATTATTTTACACAGGTTAACAAAATGTATTACAAGAAAAACTAAACATCAGATTTAACAAAAACAATACTTCTGAAAGTGGTACAATTTTTAAATTTTTTCCTGGAAATAATATTATAAAATGATCAACTCTGGGGCAATTTAGCACACTAGGGGCACAAAGGTGTTAGAATATAGTTGTGCTCTACTGAGTCACTCATCTGCACTACAGTATACTTGAAGTCAATCCTAAGGGCATTTTACAGCCTCCTCTAAGAGGTGCTTTTCCTCTTTCAAAATACATAAAGTTCCCTCTTGTCCCCTAACCCTCACTATGTCTTCAATTCAAAACACTACTGTCATGGATAGTATGGTCTATATCTTGTGTGATTGGGGTGATGTGGTCCAGGAACTTGGACTTGAGCGAGTGGAGCCTTCATTTTTGGAGGTGGAGGTGGCCCTCTTGGTGTAGGCCATACCAGGACTCATTCCCCCTGGCTGTGTGAACGGAGGGCTTAGAGTTCCATGATCTTCAATGAATGGCAAAGAGTAAGGATTATAGTGGGGAGGGGCACTTACAGGGGGACAACCATGTTGAAGAAGAGGAGATCCTGAGGATGATTCATGTATGGTGGCATCTGGGCAATGGTGTGTCCAGAGGTTGGCGTAATTGGCAGTGAAGCGAGGTCATTGGTGAAGGAAGAGCTTGGCTATAAACCATATGAAGAGTACATGCTGCCTGGGGAGGATGCTGCATTGAATGGCTTATTGGTGGTGGAGGAGGAGGTGCTGGTGCATAAAGTTGCTGTAGAGGCATAATATGATAGGGGTGAGAAACCACTGCTTGACCCTAATATTCAGGATGGTGGTGAGCAAGTGCTGGGGCTGGAGGTTGTGGTTCTCCAGCACCTCAATTTGAATCATCCTGAGTAGGGATGGTTATTAAACTGCTGTGTTTTCTCGTTGAAATTTGAAAGGTTTCCAGACTGACTGAATGAGGCAGGGGATTGGGGGGGAGCTATTGTCCACTCCTCAGGAGGAGCTCGAATATCCTCATGTGGTTGATTATAATGCTCATGTGACACATGCTGCAAAGGAGGTGGTGGCATTCTGATGTGCTGCTTTGGCTGAATATAGCTCATGTTGTGATTGTGTTTGGCCTTCATTGCCAAAGAAGACCATGCTATCAGAGAAATAATGACATGACTTGCACTTGACTTTGTTTTGAATAAGGGAGTCAGGATGACTGGAGATGACCCAGGATGCACTGGGAGACCTTGGGCCCTTTAGGTCAAGGTCTTTGCAGGTACTCACTTGGGGTGAAGTAATGCCCGTTCATCGACTAGGCCTGTTTAAGAAGTAGCCAGAGCATAATACAAAAATCAAGAAAAGAAACAGTACATTAAAAGTGAGACATAGCTTCCAAAGCTAAGATGATAATTCTGCTGTATGATGTACTGTGTATCTGGAGTACCGTGTTCTAGTTTGGGCGTCACTTGTCAGGAAGGACTTTGAAAAGCTGCAAAGTCCCTGGACGAGGATAGGATAAGCAGAATGGTGAAAAACATCAGTTCATGGCTACATGAAGATTGGTTAAAGGAAATGAGGCATTTGGCCTGCAGAAGGGAAGACCCAGTGGGCATATGACAGTTGTCTTTGGCTACCTTGAAGAATTGTCACATGGGAGGAGGAATTAGATTCATTCTGCTTGGCCCCAGAAGCAATGGATAGAAGTTGCCAAGTTGGAAATTTAGGACTGATGGCAGGAAAAAGTGCCTAATGATGAGAGCTACTCAAAAGTAGAATGGGCTGTTTCAAAAAGTGGTGAGTTTCCCTTTCACTGGACCTCTTCAAGCAAATGCCAGATGACCACTTGTTAGATACATGATATCAGGATATGTGTTATCTTTTCTCAGGTATTGGTTGCTCAGGTCCCTTCCAACTCTTAAAAAATCCTAGAACTGTGATGTATTGACAATCATTGATGGCTCCTACTGATGCATTATCTATTGAAGTATGTTGAGTATAGGTTGTTTTAAAACTCAAGGATGTGTGTAACACATTTTACAATGATATTTTCATCATTGTTCAAATTTTTTTAAAGTATTTAAGAGGGAACTTTTCTCTCTTAGGGAAAACTCTCCATCTAGAATTATTTCTTTCTCAAGGATTCATTGTAATTAAGGTTTTATTGTACTCACTAATTGGAATAAGGTTTTGATGTCTTTAGATTTAGAAAATCTCTAATTATTCATAGAACCATTTTAGGGCTAGTAAATGACTTTTGAAATCATTTAACACAACCCCCCCCTCATTTTACAGATGAACTAAAACCAAGAGAAATTAATGAGTTGCCTAGGATCATGGTTCTTGTGGTGCTTCTCTGGAGGCGTTATAAAACAATTAAGAATTTCAGCCAGTGAGGGGGACAATAAGAGGATGAACATTTTCAATTGGAGGACAAGTGACAACTCTCATTTGATGGTGGTTGATGTGAGCCCATAAGTGTCTTTGAGACAAGTACATGTTTTTTGAGACAAGTACGTTCTCTTGCACCCTTAAATAATGCTATACATGAAGAGAGAACTGCACGTATACTATTCAATTCACTGCTCAGGATTTATTACAGCCCGGGCACATCTTGTCTGCCTTTTTCTCATGCAAAATAGCACAGTCATAACAAAAAAACATGCTTGTATGAGATCATATGGCCCTAAATTTTAATAGGTAATCCACATTTATTACAGAAATGTACTGGAGTAACATCCTTTTCACCTAAGATGTTTTATCTGAAAGTCTCAAAAAATATGTTCAGGAAACTGCTGATTTCCAAACAGGTCACCCCCTTTACAGTCACACTGTTGTTCTTCATTTTAATCAAATCCTTCTTCATCACCAGGTTGTGTCATAGAAGGCATCCTGTTCATAGTCCTTGAAGTTCGAGGAGCAGGTTTGGCTTTGTTTGTCTATTTGGAGATTATAGGAATTCATCTTCGAACATCAAGGCCACCCAACAATCCAGATAGTGCCTTGCAAATATGTGTTAGTGTGGTTCATGACTCGGCTCCTGGTGCATTCTACCAAGTTATTTTTTTAACCATTCATGAATGAAGCAAGGCAAACATGATTAAAATAATAATTATGTCTTTAGTGTATAGCTAAAATTGTTGCTACTGTTTGTGGGTCACTGTCCTCATTGATGCTGAATGATGTTTAACTGCAGAAGGAGGCAGAAAAAAAAGATTAACCAATCAATTCACATTTATCTAGGGCCTTCTTGCTTTAGGCACTGTACTGGGCAATAGGGGTAGAAATAAAAGGTTACTCTGTACTTTCCTTCCTTTCAATGCCTTACATTCTGTAACTTGGAAACGGAGACATCTTCACAGATCTATTACAGGAGACTTCCAAAAGAAATGCATAGTACTAAAGGTAGCAATAGCAGCTACATGAATTCCAGAAGATGCTTTGAAGTAAATGACGCTGAAATGGAGGGAGGGAAGGAAGGAAGGAAGGAAGGAAGGAAGGAAGGAAGGAAGGAAGGAAGGAAGGAAGGAAGGAAGGAAGGAAGGAAGGAAGGAAGGAAGGAAGGAAGGAAAGAAGAAAAGGGAAAAGAAGAAGATAAAGAAAGAGGGAGAATGGCAGAGAGGGAGAAACCAACAGGGGGAGAAAAGAAGGGAGAGAAGGAATAAGAGATTGAGGAAAAAAGGGAGAGAGAAAGGGAGAGAGAGGGAGAAAAGAAAGGAAGGAAGAAAGAAGAAAGAAAGAAAAGAGAGAGGGAGAAAGAAGGAGGGAACAAGGGAGGGAGGGAGGAAGGGACAGAGTAAGAGAAGGAGGGAGGAAGGATGGGAGAGAGAGAGAAAAGCATTCCTATTGAGTACTTACGCTGGGTTAAAGGTAGGGGATGACAATACCAAAATACATCAATCTTATAACTCAGAGAGTTTTCATTCTAACAAGAAGACCAAAAACATAGGGGAAGTAATGGCCAGGTAAGGTTCTTTTAGTTTCTGAAGTCACAGACTGGTATGAACTAAGTCACAAGGAAGAAAGACAAACCTTTTCCAGAAGAAATAGTGGTATTTATTGTTTACACTTTCCAGAGCAAGAAGTAGACAGGTTTATTGTCAGGGTGGAGGTGGGGTGGTTATACTGTGCAAAAAGTAGATAACAAAAAGGGACTAGATAGGTGGATGAGAAGAGAAATGTGGTCTGGATTGTAGGACCAACTAGCTATACTAAGCCATGAGAAGTAGAGTTAAGTTTCTAATAATTAATATGCAATTTAAGCAAAGAATTGTTTCTCATTGAGGATTTTTCAACTATTTTAAATGCCTTTGAAAATACTACTTTACCTCTGTGCCTCAGTTTCCTCACTTATAAAAGGAGGATGGACAAGATAATCCTTAAATTCCTTCTCAACTGTAAAATAACAGAAATCTATGATGATGGTGGAACTCAAAAGTATGCTCCATATGGATTCCTTGAAGACTGGAGGATGTTTACCCTGGAAAAGGGAAGATTTGGGGTATGTATGATCATTATCTTTAAATATTTGAATGTTGCTCAAATGGAAAAGGGATTAAAAACAATTTTTAGATTTTATGTCTCCAGCAAATAGGAAAAAATTTTAAAAATCAATATTTGAGAGATTGCAGAAAGATAGGCTCACCAAGACACAATAGGAGGATCTTTGAATTGGTTCAACCATTTTAGGAAACTATTGGGAATCATGCTAAGAAATTGCCTACAATACCCATAGGCTTTGATTCAGAGATCCCTCTACTAGATATATATTCAAAGAAGGTTAGAAAAATTAAGGTCCAACATTAGAATAGAGTACCATGATACTTTTTGTAAAAGAGTTAGACAATAGATGCTCATCAGTTTTAGAACAGCTAAAGAAATTGTAACATATGAATTTGATGGAATGTTGCATACAGTTGTTTCACTCATGCCTGACTCTTTGTGACCTCATTAGGGGTTTTCTTGACAAAGACACTGGAGTGGTTTGCCATTTCCTTTTCCAAATCATTTTCCAGATGAGGAAATCAAGGCAAACAAGCTTAAATGATTTGCCCAGAGTCATACAGCTAGTGGTTGTCATCCTTAGTCTTTGAAGAGGACCAAAATGACATCACCATGATAAAGTGAAATTTCAATGTGTTTGACTATGGCTAATCAGACCAATACTAGCTGGGAATGCTCCGCCACATATTGGGGACAGATAGTCTGTGTGAATATTTGGAGTGAATATCCCAAATTTGCACATCCTGCGTTTACTCTGTGCTGTCTCAATTCTGCTTTGCTCAAAGAGCACAGCACCCTTTCTGATATGGACATGCCATGCTGAGCGGTCCTGTGCCAGTGTCTCCCATGCGGCACAGTCAAATTCAAAGTTCTTGAGAGAGACCTTGAGAGTGTCCTTGTATTGTGTGTTCTGGCCACCATGTGATCGCCTGTGCCATGCAAGTTCTCTATAAAATAGTCTTTATGGCAAGCGTGCATTTGCATTTGAACATGACCAGCCCATCAGAGTTGCACTCTCCAAAGCATAGTTTGAAAACTTGGCAGTTCAGTTTGAGCAAGGACTTCAGTGTCTGGTACCTTATCCTGCCCCGTGATGCTACCATTCAGCTAGTAAATGCCAGTTGTCAAATTTGAACTTAGATCTTCCTGCCTCCAGGTTCAGCACTCTACCCACTGCACTACTTACCTGCTCTAGGAATATTACTGCTCCATAAAAAAATCATGAATATGAAGAATACATGGAGATACATATGAATTGATTTAGAATGAAGTAAACAGTAAGAAAAAATATGCACAATGACTGGAACAATGTAAATGTAAAGGACAGAAGCAAAATGATAAACAAGCGCTCTGAAATTGTCATGAGTAAGCTCAGGTCCAAAGAAGAGAACGAATGCACTTACCTCCTTTGTGTGTAGAGATGAGGGAGTATTGGTATGTATTGATTAGTTTTACTGAACTATTTTTTTTCCCTTTTTCGTTCCTTGTTATAAGGGGTAACTATCAGGATCAAACACAGAAGAAGGAGAGAATAGCAGATAAGGTAAAATGCGAAAGTTATAAATAATACATTTTTAAAAAATATTTGCCTGACCATATATTGAATCTTTCTTGCCCTTCAAAGTCAATATAGAAAGAAACCTCAAATGAATAATTTCCACTTAAAAATAAGAAAATAAAATACTACACTTTGACTGGACTCGGACTGGCGCAAAGTTGCTGGAATGTCCTACAATGCTTGCCTGTCACTTCTAAGATAAATATTAATATGTGCAATTCAAGCTAGTACTACAATCCCAAAAGGTCACAATTGAGTTCCTACCTGCCAAAACCAGGCACGTCTCTGGAATATCAGAGTTTTCAAGACGCAGAGCAAATGTTAATCTCTGTCTCCATCAGCATGAGGACATCCAATCTCAGTACTTTGGCTCCTCTCTGGTCACACTTTAACAAGCAACATTGGTGAGGTTTGGTACCATGGATGACAATGTAAGAATGAAAAAGTGTCGTTGACTGGTTTCTTATACTGATGAAGAATGAAACTTTTATCACTTTCAGCTTTGCTATTACATCTGTTTCCTGGAAAGAAGGAATTCAGTGCCAGTAACAAGTATGCTAATTACAGTTTGGGCCATAGCTTCAAAATCTTTAAGTAATGCTGAATACTTGAGCTTAGTCAGGAAATTTGCTAAGACACATTTCTTCTGACAGCTGCCAAGGAGAATGTCTGTTTTTAATACTTAAAAAATAAACTAGATTTGCACTTTTAAATAACCACAGTTTTACAGCTCCTATTGGACTCCTATTGAGCTTTGACTGCATTTTCACCATAGAATGAGAGAGGTAGCCTGCTTCAAATGATTTTTTCCCCTCTGCCCACCATACAGATTTTCCAGACAACATTTAGCTCACAGTCAAAAGAACTAATTGTTATATTTTTTTTCTCTTCTAAGATTGCATGACTCACAGCAACTAAGAAAAAAGATAGAAATTATCCAAACTGTCATGAGCAAGCTCAGGTCCAAAGAAGGGAATGCACTTACCTCCTTTGTTTGTAGAGATGAGGGATTATTGGTATGGAATGACACAATCTGATGTATTGAAAACAGAGGTAGAATCATGAGTCAAACAAGAACCTGACCTCAATTTCTTTTTTAAACCTTTTCATAGGTGATACTAGGTTTCTAGACACTATTTTAAAATTGCCTGCATGACAAAAATGTCTGAAACATAGTTCTAATCACTTGATATTTAATAAATTATCTTTTATGCTATTCCAAACCTAACCTAAAATTCCAAAAGCAGGTTTCCAAACTGATGGGATAACAAAAGACTATAGAATGTCCATGTCTAATTTTTGGTTTCCTTGTGTTCTTTTTTCCTAATGAATAAATAGTTTATTCATTAAATGCTTATTATGTATCAGGCACTAGGTTAATTGTTGAGATGCAAATGCTAGCATCTCTGTCCACAAAGAGCTTACTTTCTAAAGGGAGAAGATGACTCCATAAAGTACATTTATTATGCACTATGTACCAGGTACTGAGTGTGCTAAATGCTTTACAAATATTATCTCATTTGATCCTTATAACAATCTTTGGAGATAAGTGCTATTTGATCCCCATTTTACATTTTTGGAAACTGAGGTAGACAGAGGTAGACTTGTCCAGGGTCACATAACTAATAAATATCTGAGATGAAATTTGACCCCAGGTCTTTGTGATTCCAGGCCCAGGGCATTAACCAATGAACGACCAAGCTACCTGGCCAGATAGAAAAGGTGGAGTAAGAGGAATGGTGCAACATGGTCTAGAAACATCCATGAAATGAAGAATAGGTTTTATTGTGAGAGAACAGGCTTGAAGTGAAAGCTCGCTTCACAGAGTAAAGAAATTCAGGGGTTGAATTCCTGGGAGTAAAATACTTTAGGGTGTCATCCCAAGAGGAAGAAAGTCTCAAGAAGAAAATTTTAGACTATGGCTCCACATTGCTCACTGCCTCTCTAACCTGGCATCCTATCCCCAGGCTTTTATCAATAGAAAGACCAAGATACCATCTCTGATATGTCTTTCATAGCACCACAGAAATATCCAGCTTTAGAATGAAAATCCCTTATTTCAGGCATAGTCTCCTAATCCGGACTACTGCTTCATGAGATTTGTCCCTCTAGCAGCCTAGGTGTTTCTCTTCTTGTTCCAAGAGGTAGGTCCTATCTAGTTTGGAAACAGCAAGTCCCAGGCAGCCTAGATTAAACGAACTAACAGACAAACAAAACTCCAGATTTTTCTTTACAGTCTTCTGTTAAAGGAAATAGCCATTCCTTTCAGCAAACTTCTCTTGTGAGTCTCTCTCTGTCTCTGTCTCTCTGTCTCTCTCTCTCCTTCTCTCTTTCTTTCTCTCTCTCTCCCTCCCCCCCCCCTCTCTCTCTCTCTCTCTCTCTCTCTCTCTCTCTCTCTCTCTCTCTCTCTCTCTCTCTCTCTCTCTCTTTCTCTCTCTCTCCTGTGTAGGTGAAAAAATCTATCACATGTTCACAAATTTGAGTTTGGAAGAAGCAGGTAATCCTGAGTCAGAATATGTTTTCTTCATATGGTTTCTAGTTTTTGTTTTTCCCTCTAGTCTTCCTGAATCTTTTTTTCCTCAACAAGTAGCCTGAATTCTGTCTCACTCCAGACTACTTACCAATCCTCAGTACCATCAAGATCTTTTCAATGACCCTGTTCCCCTTGTTTTGTATATAAGTATCAGTTCCATCCTCATCAAATTCAAAGATTTACCAGGAATCTCCCGGCGATACTACTGTTACAATAAACCTTGCTACTCTGACTAAAAGAAGGCTTGAGTGAATTCATTCCATGAATTCATCCTGTCCTGTTACATTCCGGTTCCCAGCACCCCAAACCACAACAATCCCACTCTTTCTTCAATCTCTTCTTTTCTTTGGGTTCTTTATTGGCTGCCTTCCAATATGGCCCAGGAACTCCCTCCACCCCCAATTTTAAAAAAACAAAACAAAAGAAAACATTCACTTGATCTTCCTAGCACCCAAACTCTCATTCCGAATGTCACCTGTCTTTCAAAGCCAAACTGGTAAAAAGTGTTATCTATACTCATTACCTCCTTTTCCTGACTTTTTACTTATTGTTCACCCTTAGTAGACTACCTTCTGATGCCAATGTTATTCAACTGAAGTGTTCTCTTCTAAGGAGCCAATAATCTTTTCACTATTCTTTTCAATAGTCTTTACTCAGCTCCTAACTAGATAGGTAGAATTAGGAAGACCTGAGTTTGAATCCCATATCATACACTTACTAGCAGCATAACCTTGAGTAAATCACTAAAGCACTGTCCACCTCAATTTCTCTATTTGTAAAACTGGGATAACAACAGCACCTACCTCTCAGTGTTGTTGGGAGGATCAAAAGACATTTTTGTAAAACACTTTGCAAACCTTAAAGGATTTTATGAATATTAGTTATTATTGTTATTCTTGACCTTTTTCAGCTTTTCATTCGTTTATTTGAACATACATTTATTAAGTTCCTATTATGTGTGAAGCACTGTGCTGTGTTTTGCAGAAATAATGACAAAAGTGAAACAATACCTTTCCACAAGGAGTTTATATCCTATTGGGGGGAAGTAACATGAACACTGATCAATAAAAACAAAATGTAAACAAATACAAAATACATTTGTGCTATGTATTATGTGTGTATGTATACTTCATATGTGTGTACATATATATGTGATTTATACATATATGTGTCCTTGATATTGAACCATTAATGACTGTTCTTTAAATCCAGATGTTCATACACTTTCCAATCCATTGTATTATTGCCCAGTTCACATCTCTCATTTCTACAAAAATAGCATGTAATACTTTATTGAATTTTTTATAAAATCTAAATAAACTATATCTATAGTGGACCCTTGATCTATTAGCTTAATATCTCTGTCAAAAAATAAGATAAAGTTAGTTTGGCATGACCTAGTCTTGATAAGGCCATGTTGATGCTTTGCTTCTACCATCCTCCTCCCTCTCTCCCTGAACCTAGCCCTGGCATCCTATGTCCTGATAGGCAAGCTTTAATTTTATCTTACCTGTAAACCTTCCATCATTTCCAACCATTAGAATGTACTTCTCCTACTTTTTTCTAGCTCCCCTTTATGTGTTGTCTTTACTCGCTAGAATGGAAGCTTCTTGAAGGCAAGGATCTTATTTACTTTTATTGGTATGCCAAGTACTGAGTTCAAGACCCAGAACTTGAATGTTTTTCATTCATTTTTTTTCATTTGTGGAGGTCATATTTGGGAAGCAGCACTTGAAATGAGTCTTAATAAGATCTTGTATAGGCTCTTATCAAGAATCTCTCCTTAATAAGGATCATTCTCATAATTGGTATGAATAAGCAAAGGAATATATATAAGAATATAAAATATAAAGCAAGCAAAGAAATATATAAGAATATAAAACCATGGGAAAACTATGCAGATGATTTCTGAAATGGATGAAGGAGGACTGAACATATATACTCACATTGTCAAATGGTTCAACAGAAATTGAAATAGTTTTATCTTTGGAAATATAATTAAATGAGGTACCTTTCACCTGTATTGTACCCTAAGGATCATGGGGACTTTCTGTCTGACTTGCAGGTGAAATCTGTGATATTTGTTGTGTCCATCTATTAAAATGTGAGCTCTTTGAGATCAAGGACTATCTTGCTTTTCTGCTTGTATTCTTAGCACAGTGCTTTGCATATTAGTGCTTATCAATTTTTTTCATTCATTCATTCTTTGAATTACATTAAAATACTCACCTTAGGAGAGAAATACTATAGGGTTATAGAAGTTTGTGTTTGGAAGCATCCATTGTATTAATGGCAACAATTTAGCTAACATATGTAATCCAAACTTTTCCAATGGCTTAAGGATGCCATTATAGCCATTCTTAAGTAAATTTAGATTTATATCCAATATAATCTAAGCTCTTTAGGAACAGGGACTTTCCATTAGTTTTTGTATCACCAGGACAGGAGGCAACATTCCATAGAGGTCAAAAATCTGGACTCAAAAGTAGTAAGCACATACTAACTGTATGACTCTGGGGAAGTCAGGTAACATCTAAGTATCTCAGACAGCTCACCAACACTGTGTTTGGCAAAACAGTTGCCTCTGCCAACCTCTCTGCCCACCAAAAAAAAGAATCCTATTTACATGATAACCTCTTTACAATTTTGTCTGTTTTACTTTAATTATATATGGATGCAATTTTTAGGATTCAGTGTCAGGAAAGACCAGGAAAACTATTAAGATCTAGAGATACCTTTCCTGTTCATGGCTGGAGTAGATTGGAGTTGGAAATAGAAGGAAGTTGAAATAATAAACAACTTTGGCAAAGTTACAGGTTACAAAATAAGCCCACACAAATCTTCTATATATTATTAACAAAGCAAGAGATAGAAAGAGAAATCCCATTTAAAGCTAGGATAGACACTATAAAATATTTGGGAGTCTACCTGCCAAAACAAATCTAGGGACTATATGAACACAATTACAAAATACTTTTGACACAAATAAAGTCAGATCTAAGTACGTGGATAAACATCAGTTGCTCTTGGGTAGGCTGAGCCAATATAATAAAAATGACAATTCTACCTAAATTAATTTATTTATTAAGTGCCATACCAATCAAACTATCAGATAATTATTTTCTAGAGCTGGAAAAAATAATATCAAAGTTCATCTGGAAGAACAAAATTCTCCAGAATATCAAGGAGACTAATGAAAAGAAATGCTACGGAAGGTGGCCTAGCTCTACCAGATCACAAATTGTATTATAAAGCAGTATTTATCAAAACCACTTGGTACAGGCTAAGCAACAGAAGGGTAGACCAGTGGAATATGTTAGGTACTCAAGACATAGTAGTCAATGAATATGGCAATCTACTGTTTGATAAACCCAAAGACCCTGGCTTCTGGGATAAGAACTCACTGTACAACAAAAATTGCTGGGAAAACTGGATAACAGTATGGCAGAAACTAGGCATAGACCAATACCTGACCAATACCATACACAAGAATAAAGTCCAAATGGGTACATGATCTAGACATAAAGCTTGATACTATAAACAAATTAGTGGAGCAAGGAATAATGTATTTATCAGGTTTAAGGAGAATGGAGAAATTTATGATCAAACGAAAGAAAGAACATTATGAAGTGCAAAATGGATAACTTTGATTACATTAAACTCCAAAGTTTTTGCACAACCAAACCCAATGCAACCAAGATTAGGAGGGAAGCAGAAAACTAGGAAAGAATTTTTGCAACTAGTGTCTGTGATAAAGGTCATATCTCTAAAATATATAGAGAACTGAGTCAAATGTACAAAAATATAAGTCGTTCCCCAATTGATAAATGGTCAAAGGATATGAACAGGGAGTTTTCAGAGGAAGAAAATAAAGCTATCTATAGTCACATGAAAAAAATGCTCTAAATCACTATTGATTAGAGAGATGCAAATCAAAACAACTCTGAGATATCACATCATTCCTATCAGACAGGTTAAGATGCAAAAACATGAAGATGATAAATGTTGGATAAGATGTGGGAGACTTGGAACACTAATTCATTGTTGGTGGAGCTGTGAGCTGATACAACCATTCTGGAGAGCAATTTGGAACTATTCTCAAAGGGCTACAAAAATGTACATACCCTTTGACCCAGCAATACCTCTTCCAGGACTGTATCCCCAAGAGATCATAAAAATGTGCAAGGGTCCCACATGTACAAAAATATTTATAGCAGTTCTCTTTGCAGTGGACAAAAACTGGGAATCAAAGGGATGCCTATCAATTGTGGAATGGCTGAACAAATTGTGGTATATGAATGCAATGGAATACCATTGTGCTATAAGAAATGATGAACAGGAAGATTTCAGAGAGGCCTGGAAAGCTTTATATGAACTGATGCTGACTGAAAGAAGTAGAACCAGGAGAACTTTGCATACAGTAACAACCACAGTGTGCAAGGAATTTGTCTGATATACTTAGTACTTCATTGCAATGCAAGGGCTTCCAAATGGTTTCTTAAATCAAAATGCCTTCCACATCCATAGAAAGAACTATGAAATTTGATCGCAGAATGAAGCAGGTCATTTTCTTTTGTATTATGTTTTGTTTTGTTTTATGATTTCTTCCATTCATTTTAATTCTTCTATGCAACAGGACTAAGATGAAAATGTATTTAATCGGAATGTATGTGTAGAACCTATATAAAATAGTATGCCATCTTAGGGAGGGAATAGGGAAGTAATGGGGAAGGAGGGGAGGAAGGGGAAAAATCTAAGATACATGAAAATGATTGCAAAACACTGAAAACAAATAAAATCATTTAAAAAAATAAGTCCAAAGAAGGAAGGAAGGGAGGAAGAAAAGCAGAAAAGACTAATAGGTGCTTTTTAGAAACTCCACTTCTTTTAAGCTTTAGAAAGTTTTGGATAACAATAGCTGGAACTTCAATGTCTATTCAGTCAGTCAAGAACTAGCAGTCAAAGCCTTGTAGTCAACTTACTGCTCCTGTTTGTTTTCTTAAAACTTTAATGACAAAGCTATTTTTCACCTTCTGCTGAATTTTCCTCCCAATTCCTCAATATTCAACCTCTGTCTCCTGCCTCCTATTCCTTTCAATGGTTAAAATCAGTTATCTCTAGCCCTCATTGACTCATTTCACTTGAGTTTATTTTTCCCGTGTTTGCTTAATAAATATTTTTTCTCTGCCTATTTAGACCATCAAACTATTTACAAATAAACATTATCCCATATTTTAGTAAAGTGATTCATTTATTTATATTATAGTTCACTTTTTGTTCAAAATTATTCAAATCCCATTTGAAAGTTGTGTTTATTCATACATATATTTTAACAGTGTCTATTAAACCAAAGTTATCTTCTTAATCCTTTCAGGAATGAAAGGGACTTTTCAACATCAAACCATTCTACATCCAAAGGGTCTTAAAAGAGGATTACCTTACAGTATAAATATATGATATTTTTATGATGTTACATGATTTAGAAAGGCTTCACATGAATGATTTCATTTCATCTTCATTACAACTCTATAAAGCAAGTAAATATTATTACATCCTTATTTTAAAGATGATGCTGCTAAAACTGAGAGTAGCTAAGTAGCTTATCCATGCTCATATAAATAGTAAGTAGGAAAACCAGTGATGTAATCTAAGTCTCCAGTCTCTAAATACAACATCTTTCCATAGCACCATGATTAAATTAACTTGTATAGATTAAAAATTTATTATTTTGGATTTGGAATCAAATGACTTGGATTTGAATCCCAGATCAATTATTCATTATCCATCAGAACTTGAGCAAGTCACTTTATTCCTCTAGGATTCAAATCCCCAATCTGTAAATTATGGGCCTTGATTAAGTCATATCTGAGATTCCTTCCATCTCCAGATATATGATTCTATTATCTCTCGGTTTTAAGGAGCAAGTTTACATACCATACATGTACATGATGGTAAGTCAATCAACTATCCCATATTATTGAAGACATTATGTGGAAGAGATGAATCATAGTAATCTTGACATTCTTGTATAAATGAAAGCAGAAGAAAGAAGGACATTACAGCTAAATAGAAGGACAGTTCATGGGTATTTCTTGGAAAGGCAAAGAAAGGGTTTGGAAGACTAGGTTTTGTTGTACACTTAAAGGCAACAAGAAATATTCTTTCATGGATATTTGGTCATCACAAATGACATCATTACATACACACACACACACATACACACAAAAGATGTTTGCAATAGGACTATCATGAAAATCATTCTAGTTTATGCAACAACATTTTTTTGTTGAGAATGAAGTGAGAGAAATTCTATGAAAAATTTGATAAAAATCCTCCAAATCAAATTAGCATATGCCCTGATACATATCAGTTTAGTACAAAGATAAGAAATGATGAAGAGAAAAAGATGCAGGAAAACATGATTCAAGAAGAAGGAATGATAGAGGTAAAGTTACAAAGATTACACACAAGCCTCATGGCTCCAGGTCATGAAAATTACCTTCAAGGCAAGAATTGTCAGGTACTAGATCCAACAAAACTATAAAGATTAAAATAAATTCTATTTTAACAGACAAGAAAACAGCTTGTCATTGATGTGGGAGTTATTCTTGGGTCAACTATTTATCTACGGTCAGACCACTGATTCATCAGAGTTAATATCAACATCAGAAAAAAACAAAAACAAAACATGAGAAATACATGGCATACAATTTAAAAAAAAACAACTTAATTCTGAACTATTTAAATCAAAAACTGGAAATGAACAACAGAAATGTCATAGACACTGAATATAACAACGTTTTTCAGAAGTTTAACTAATATAAATAACCACATTATTAAGACAAAAGAACTCAGAAAGTGTTTTATACATTATATACCACAAAAAGTAGATATTTGAAGTTGTTAAATATTTAATGAGATATATTTTGTTATAAAGGAGATAATATATAATAACAAATTTTCATTTGAAATTCTTGGCTATTATTAAAGTGTATATTGTGGTTTAAATATATTGCTTCAGAATATTAATGATGAGACAACTATAAGGTATTTACTGTATGTCTGAAGTCCCAGAATATGGGTAGTTTTAATTTATAAATAAAGGATAAATGAAATGTTAATTGTTAGGGAAACATCAGGAAAGATACTGATATTGTGGGTTAGTGAAATTCTGTCATTTAAGGTAAAAATTTCTGGGACTGTAATTTTTTATTGTTTTGAGCTTTTATCATAGGGATAATTGTCTGAGTTGTCATAAAGCCAATAATAGGTAATGACATATGCTGCAGTCTAGGAACTGCTAAAGGTGGATGGACATCTGTGCCTAGCAAAAGTTTCGGTGATAAACTGGGCATGGCCTAAGTAGGATCCTTCTAACTCTCTTTCCCTATTGTGTTTTTTCCTGCTGAAAAGGAAATTTCTCCAACTACTTAATCCTGAGTCTTGCTTTTAACTCCCCTTGATTACATGATTGGCTGTCAGATATGATTCATGCCTGAAATGAAACAGAGCTAAGGGAGTTTTTCCCTCTGTTATGATACATGACATTGTTATAACTATGTCCCTCTTTTCCTTTTATAGTAAATTTCTATAATCAAGAAATTTTGTAGATACAGTACCAAATCTATTAAATAATTGACTAATATTGGAAAATCTCTGAGTTACTGTAATAGAATGTGAGTATGAACATCTTGCAATTTTAACCCCTATTTGTGATCAAATTCCTCCTCAGGGGAAAATGATGAGACAAAGTAATGACAAATATGTAATGCAAAATAAATGGATTTCTTAAAGAAAGCAACAGGATTAGACTTTTCTTTCAGAATTTCTTTCCAAATTTATCTGTCATGGAAATTCAGACTTTGATCATATTCTGGTAATAAGTTCTCAAAATTGGATTTTACACATAAATTGTACAGAGAATGGGAAAGAATGTGAAATTATTTTTCCATTATTAATGCATCTGTCTAATAATTTTAAAAGACAGAAGAGTTCATTTTGCAGTTGGACCCTTACAAATTTTTTAAAGATTCACATATTAGGTACAGATTTTTAGGTAAGGATAGAAATTGAAAATGGTATATAAACTGAAATTCTTTGAAGTTTCAAGATTGAAGAACCAAATTTAAGTGATTGCAATAAATTATATTGTCAGAATTATCTTGGAACCTCTAGATTTGGAACCAGAGAAGCAGAGACTTTTTTAGAGTTGTCCTGAGAATAAGTGCATTGCCCAAGAAAAGATATCTAGGGATCAGATGACTTACGTGAGCCATTTGGGACTCAGAATGCACTGGTTAAGTGGATAATGTGATTGGGTGACTAGAATACAAGGAGAGTTGGTTTTAGTTATGCTTAAGTTTTTATTAGTTAACTTGGTGACGCGTTTCCTTCTCAGAACTAGTCCAGTGTAAGACTTCTAAGTAACTTAATCTGTACCTGACAATATAATTATGCAATTATGGGAATTGTGAGAAAACTTTATTGCATCGTTTGAATCTAGCCCTGCATGACTGGGAAACTTAACCATCTCTATGTGTTGTTTAGAGACTCTTAAATAAGGACCTATATTACCCTGATCAGAAACTCAGATTCAAAGATTGATGCAAGTAGTTTTCTCTAAGGGCCCCTACCAGGTCCTTCTTACTACTCCTTCAGCTGCCAAACTTGTGAATATGTACTCCTGGATCATCTGAAGAAAGCCCGTGCTCTGAGTGGACAACAGAACGTTGAGGTTCGTCTAGCATGTACCCAGAAGCAGCCTACACATAGATGAGACAACTGTCCCAAAATTCCAGATGAAGGCTGAGTGTACTGTCCTAGGTTATTGTTTTAGTTTTCCTTTCCCTTTTGTTATATACTAACCCCCTGGGTAACATTTCATCCTGGTCCAACTGGTCTCTCATGCCATCCTGGCTTATACCTGCCTCTATTGACCAGAAAGATAGGGGTTCTTTCAGACCCCCTTCCTTTGGCCAAAAGGGGGAAATGTCAAGGTATTAAGAGACACCCTGTTTTCCACAGCTAAAGTGCAGCAAACAAACTATACCCACTTGGCATAACAGCAATTCTTTGCACTCATCTTCTGGATGATCTCAGCCACAATAAAATGCCAGAATTGGTTCTGGTCATGAAGGCTTTCTATGAATCAAGTTTGTCACATTGGTGCTGTTAACCTTCCTTGTCAGGACTACAACTCACTGTACAACTACTGATATAAATACTGAGATCTCCCCACACTAAAGTGGGTCCCCCATACTAAGGAGAGGGTCTGGGCATATGTGTTCTTTCTCACAAGGCATTTCCCTCTCTTTCAAATTAAACTTCTGTTTGATTCCTGACTCTCCTCTCAGGAGTTTGCTTTGTTCAGCTCCTACCACCAATAGATTGGAGGGTATTTTCAGGACAGTTGACTATATGTGTATGTGTGTGTGTAGGATATGGGGGTTAGTTCCTTGAGGGTCCTTCCTATTCAGGAAGTATGTCCCATGTATCATTGCTAACTATTGTTTGTTTGCAAGCAGATAAGATGCGGGGGTGGGGTGGGGGTGGGGGGGACAAGAATGTAGATGAAGAAGATGACCACACACATTTGAATCAGGGCTTTGATGATTGGGCACATAACAAAAGGAAAGGGAAAAAAAACTAAGGCAGTATACTCAGACCCATCTGGAAACTTGGGACAGTCTTATCTGGGTGTTGGCTGCTTCTGGGTCCATACTAGATGAAAATTGAGGTCCCTGAGGGGGTCTGTTATCCACTCAAGAGTAGGGACTTTCTTCAGATGATGCAGGATGTATGTATGTGTGTGTGTGTGTGTGTGTGTGTGTGTGTGTATACACACAATATATATGTATATATATAGATATACATAATATGATATGTACACATTGTATATATGTACATATATATGATTTTGATAGCTATATTTCAATATTCTTGGCTTTTCTTGTGTCATTTTATGCATTTAAAAGCATTACTCTAAAAAATGGTCCATAGACTTTACCAGACTGCCAAAGGTGTCTATGACATGGAAAAGGTTAAGCATCCCTTCTTTAGAAGACAAGTATGACCAAATGATCTCATCAGCATTGTACCATATGTTATGATGGATGTCAAAGTAGTATAATGAAAAGAATACTCATCTGGGAGTCACAAGATCTAAGTTTTCATCTTTGTCTGTCACTATATCAATCTCTATCAAAGTACCTATATATATCAAACATCTATTGAGTGCAAGAAAGACACTAAACACTAGGGGAGAAATAAGAGATAGGGCATTGTTTCTCTCCGCAAGAGCTTTTCATTGTGAAGGTTTATAAGTCATGAAAATAGATACCTCTAAGATAGAATCTTATGTGATGAATACATTAAAGTATTATAAATCACAGTGGTACATGAATGGGAAGGTCATTACCAACAAGAATAGTATACTGGTTAGGGCACTGGACTTGAAGTCAAGAATGTCAGTGTTCAAATTTTGGTCAAGTTGCTAACTTCTCTGTACCTCAATTTCTTCATCTGTAAAATGGTATGAGCAAATGGTGCATATCAGGAAGGCAAAGTATCCCATGCAATATGATATAGAACTAAAAAAATATCCTATTGACCTTGGCCAAACACCCTTCTTTCATTTGTAAGAGAAGAGAGTTGGATTAGATCAAAGCTTCTTCATGTTCTTTCCTGTCATAGACCCTTTTGGCAGTCCGTTGAAACGTATGGACCCCTTCTCAGGAATATATTTTTCAATGAATAAAAATAAAACATGATTACAAAGGAAACCAGTTATATTGAAATAGTTATCAAAACAAGTTTTTTAAAAAGTTTCTGCACCATGGATCAAGAACCCCAAGATTAGATGGTATTTCAGATCTCTTCCAGTTCTCATATTCTAAGCTTGGAAGAAGCATCAGATAAGGTATCTAGTCCTATAGAACTTCAAATCTAGGAGATCTATGATACAGATAAAATGAGTAAATAGTATTAGCTGTCATTCTACTGGACTGCTGATCACACAAGCAAGATGAATTCTACAAAGAGAGTCCAGCATCGGCTAATTGAGAGTTCCTTGGTAAAGGTATGATTCTACTTGGACCCTGGACCCTGGATTGATCAGGCAAAGACTCACGCCTGAAACATCCAAGACTTGAAACAGCATGGGGAACTTTTGGTGGTCACATTTACTCAGTCAGTAAAGGCAAAATAGTAAAGGCAAGTTCTCTTCCCACAACTGTTTACAAGGCAAATAAAATTCAAATTTGTGGGGAGGGGAAGTTGCAAGCATTGAATCAAATCACTGTCCTCAGCTCAACAGATGCTGATGCACAGTGTTTCAGGAGTTGCTCACTGAGGCATTTTTCTTAGGTCCCTCCAATTTGCCTTGGCTGACCACTCACTTTGACAGTTTCCAAGGAGGAAATAATGGCCTCTTCTTTGTCCAGCATATGTGCTCTAATGCAGAAGTGAGAGAAGGTAGCAAGTATTTATCCAGTGCCTACTATGTGCCAAGCAGTTTGCTCAACATTTTACAGATATTATCTCATTTAGCAGAAGAAATGATAGCATGTGTTCGTATGAGTTGTGCTTTGTGCTGACATTTTTAAAGACAATAAGCTGAAGTGATGTGGATGGTTTTGGCTGACATCCTTTGAAAACTCCTAAACCCTTAGGCTGTTAGGAAGTGGGGGAGAAGTGTTGCCTTCTGTACAAAAGAGATAGTCTTTAATCAGAACATTTCTCTCCATAAATAGTGATTTTCCTCAAAGGCTACAGCCTAGCTTATCATCTGCATTTGCATTTACATTGCTAAATTAAGCTAAAACAGAAAAAAGAAAAGGCCAGGCAGTGGTCCTAATAAGACTCCTCATCGACTACTGTCTATGCATTATAGGCTTAGTGATTAAGTCCATTCATTAATAGTCAATCAGTTCGAGACAAGACACAGTATTTGGATCCTAGTAGACTAGATTTAGATATGGAAGGATCCTTGGAGGCTATCCTCCTCATTTTAAAGGAAACTGAGGCTGAGATACATCAAATGACATTCAAAGTCAAACAGCCAAGAATGAATTCAATTCCATCCAATTCAGCTGCCAATATGTATATTAGTGAAAAAGGCTCATTCAGTAGGGAGTGGGTTTCCCCTCACTAGATGTCTTCAAGAAATACCCGAGGCTTGCTCAGTTATCAAGGATGTTATAATTTCGACCCTTGTTGAAGTACAGCCTGGGTGGATCATATGGCCTCCAAGGTCCCTTCCAGCTGGGAAAACAAAGATGAAACTTCCTTCTAGGAGGTAACAATCTGCTGGGAGTTGCAAATGAGAGAATACAGATACAGCAACTCCTATTTCATAACCACAAGGAATAGCAGGAAGAGGCAAATCTCTCTGCCAATGCAGATTAGTACCTTCCATCTTCTCGGCAAGGTATATTCTTAGAGAATTGCCTGGAAGCACTCAGAGATTAAATAGGGAAAGGGAACAAACTTTTACACAGAGTTGACTCTAAATCAGGTACTTTATGAGCATTCTGCAAATATCTCATTGAATCCTCATAACAGAAGAGGAAACTGAAGCACACAAAGGGTAAGTGATTTATTCAGTCACACAGCTAGTGGTCAGCTAGGTGGTGCAGTGGATAGGACACTAGGCCTGGAGTCAGGAAGACCTGAGTTTAAATGTGAACTCAAGACACTTACTGACTGCGTGACACTGGGCCAGTTCCTTACTCCTATTTGCCTCAGTTTCCTCATCTGTAAAATGAACTGGAAAAGGAAATGGCAAACCATTCTAGTATCTCTTCAAGAAAGCTCCACATCGAGTCATAAAGCTTCAGAAGCAACCCAAATGACTGAACCACGAACAATAACACACAGCTGCTTAAGTCTCTGAGTCTGCCTTTGATCTCAGGTCTTCTTGATTTCAGACCTAGCAATTTATCTACTGCCCCTACTTGACTGATGAAATAACCTGACCATCATGCATCAAAGATGGGACTTGAACCCAGATCTTTGTGGCTCTGAGGCCAGATGACTACTCACTACACCATACTGCCTCTCAATTCTAGCAAAATTGCTCCTTGATCCCACGCAGTAAAGGGTTTGTAAGGGCCATTACAGCAACCACACACTCCAGGCGAAGGAGGCCAAGAAGGATGTCTAGGGGTATAACCTCACCAACACTGTCTGTAGACACTAGGTACATTGAAAGAGCCTTAGGGAGGTCCTGGACGCCATGTGTTTTGCTAGCAGAGAGAATCTCAGGATAATCCTGCTTTTCATAACCTTGTCATGCAAATGTGCAGCAGCAGAGCAATACAGTGATCCAGCATTTGAATAGCATTACTGAGTGACCTTGGGCAAATTGATTAATCTTTTTCTGTCTCAGATGTACACATCTAAGAAAAGAGGTTAAAAATTCCTATTTGGAGACTCCTTTATTAATGGCTAATGAAATGAGCTAGGCACAGAAGTTAGGTACTATAGGCAAGACAAGTGAATTTTTAAGGGGAATAAAAAGAAAAGCTTAAAATTGGAAAATAAGCATTAAGTGCTGATACATGCACAAATGTATAATATGTTTCCATATTATGGAATCAAGAAGATAGTAATCAAGTAGTTATGGAATCAAGAAGATATGTAATCAAGAAGAAAGCTCAAAAAGAAATTGGGATGAGAGGGAGTAGAGAAATAAGAAAGTTCAAAACTAGAATTTATGGATTATTCTATAATCTAAACATAATTTTAAGAAAAACAAAAACAACAAAACTTTTTAAACACTTTTTTTAAAAGCACACTAAAACATTCCTAAAGATCTTTACTTAGAAAACTACCAATCTGGCAGATAGAGTGCCCTTCCTTCTCCTATCTTAAATGAACAAAATGCCTTTGATTACAAATGGCCAAGTCCACGATCGAGGAGCAAGAGGGGTCATCTTGATCTTTTTCTCAAGTGTTAAAATCTAGAATGCAGGTTCCTCCACAGGGAGCTGCCTCCTTCCAGGTGACATACCTGAAAAAGGGCATGTATGAAAAAGGCTCCTACGAGGACTTCTCAGAAAAATCTGTTTTTGCCAATAAAATAAACTTCCCAAAGAGAAGCAAAACGTAGAAAGAATTTAAGTTAGCAATGATTGATTAAAGCCCAATCACTTTGTTGCTTAATACTTAGGAATCACTAGAAAAAAATCTCTGTGCCCTTGATACAATGTCATTTATCAGTCATTATTGTGATAATTTGATTTTTAAATCATAGCTTTAAAGTAGTATTTATAGCAACTCAATTACATTCAGACTAATTTGATTTTGTATCATAAACCCTGTTCTTCTGTTGTCTGTGGTATGCAGAGAGCAGTCGGGGAGGTTCACACAGGAGACAGGCAGGCAAACAGAAGCTGCAAAGCCCCAGAACAAAAGGATTAATCCAGCCACAGAGATGACCCATGGCCAAACATGTTGTCCAGAGCTTTCCCATTCCCAGCATGAGTTCGTCTTATTTGTCCTTCCAAAACACAACTGAAAGTTGTCAACTCCACTGAAAGTGAGGGAAGTATAACCTAAAAGTACCAGAAATAAGATTTTGTAGCTCAATAAACCTTTATGATAATTCCCTAACATGCTTTTAATTTTATAAAACCTCTTCAGATTTGTGGTACAGTAGATAGATTGCTAGGCCTGGAGCAAGGAAAACCTGAGTTTAGATTTCGCCTCAGACACTTACCAGCTGTGTGACCCTGGACAACTCACTAGACCTCTGTTTGCCTCATTTTCACCATCTGTAAGACAGGGATAATAATGGTACCAATTTCCCAGGTTTGTTGTAATAAGATAATATTTGTAAAGCACTTAACATAGTGCCTAGCACGCAGTAAGCTCCATACAGTCTTGTTTTTCAGTTGTATCTAATGTGTCATGACCCCTTTGGAGATTTTCTCAGCAAAGATGTGGTTTACCATATGAGGAAAATGAGTTAAGCGATTTGCCTATAATCACACAACTAGTAAGTAAGTGTCTAAGGCTAGATTTGAACTAAGGAAAAGGAGTCCTGGGCAGGCACTCTGTCCAGTGTACCACCTAGCTGCTCTAGTAAATATATAAATATTAGCTATTATTATTAAGCTTATAGCAACCATGTAAAGGAGATAGAACAAGTACTATCAGCCTTTTTTTATTTTCAATAAAAAGTAGGACTCAGAAAAGTCCCACTGTTACATAAGATCACACAGCGGGTAAGGTATAGAAACAAGGATTACTTTCCACTACCTTGAAAGAAAATGGGAAGGGGTATGTAAAGAAAACCTTCTACTTAAATGAGTATTCGAAAAGGAAGCATATGTCATCCATACCTTCTTAAAATATTCTAACAGCACTCAGCTTTTAAGGCTGTCGAGGATTTTATTTCTCCTTTCTGTACAGAGAAATTTTTGCAACTCATAAAGTCACATTGACTATATTTGTAGATTTTATTTTTCATCACTCCAGAGGAGCTGAAAATGTTCCCTTGCTTCTGAGAACATCAAAGCTGGAGCAAATGTCTTAGAGCCTCTGTAATTAAAAGTTACTTTTTGCTAATATGGGTTACTTTTTCAAATAAACAGCAGAATGTCACTGTCTGAAACCTGCTTGCTAATTGGCAGCTAATTTTGACTGTGGTTTCCTACCCTAACCAGCTCCACCTGGTCCTACCCACCCATTAAATGTCTTGTTTCATAAACAGATTTTCTACGGGTCAAATATGAGTCAGTCCATCAACATGCATTTATTAAGTGCCTATGATGTGCCAGGCACTCTGTTAGGTACTGAGGATACAAGTGAAAAAGAATAAAGCAATCTCCTACTTGCAAGGACCTTACGTTCTAATGAGAGACCTTAGACAGCCTTTGCTGGCCACCCTAGCCCATAATGCCAGATAGCTCTGCCCTCTGAACTGTTACAGCACTGTGCCCTTATACCCCTGATCTGACAGTGAATCATATGAGAATGATGGTTTAGAGTTATATTGTATTCAGAGTTTACAAAGGCTTCCTCACAACAGCCCTTTGGAAATTGAAGACTTGGAAGAAATGAAATGATAGGAATCATCTCATTAGTGTTAGAGCCAGTCTTGGTCTCCTAACTCCAAATACCACTTCCTTTGCGCTATACTGCCCTGACCCTCAATATTGGGCCTAATGCTGCTATTTATCTTGCTCTGTGGCCTCCCCCGCTCCATGTAGGTTCTTCAGGGGTCACATCGTGCCTTATTTTTAGTAGTGTGGTAGATTTTGAGTCAAAGCACTGGGGTTCAAATCCCAACTCTGACCTTTACTACCTATGTGACCTTTGGCAACTCCTTCGCCTGTCTGGGCTTCAATCTCCTACCCTGAAAAATGAGGAATTTGAATTAAATGCTCTTAAGGTCCCCATAAGCTCTATATCCATGATTCCTTCCTTGAGTCCTCTTTTGAAATACTTCTGGGAATCTAAATCTCACTTTCTGTCAGAAGTTTTTCCTGGTTTCTCTATCTTTTTGCTTAAACAAAGTATCTTCTCTCCAGGATTACCTAATATGCATTGTAAATATTTTGTGCATAGAGTTAGTTACACATTATCTCCTCCATTAGAGTATGAACTACTTGAAGGACATTTCACTTAAACAGAGTATCTCTATTTAATAAATGCTAGTTGACTCATTCCCTCCAACTACGCAGATTACAACCCATCAGTGGCAGTCCATACTCTATATCAACCATGACCTTCCCTTAATTCACCACAGGGGTTCTACTTAGCATCCCTAGAGGCCCTACTTGAGTTCTCTTGCCAGTGTAGTACTTTGGTAGCATTTCCCTTGCTCTTTTTATGTGACAATGCCCTCCACTCCTCACTTCCTTTTCATTTATATATTTCTCTGATGAAAGACTTGGAACACTGAACTCATTCACACCAAGGAGTCTCTGACCTCTCTGATAGGAAGAGGATGGGAAGAAAGAAAAATGATGGGTTAGCATTTAGGGCTAGGTACCAAGGATAAACTTTACTTATTAAACAATTTTGCCTAGAATTAGTCCTGACATACTCAAGACAAGTCCAGAATAAGGAGGCCATGTCTTAACAATGCATCTCAATTAGTTAGAGAAATGAAGTTTCACTAGAAATGTGAAATATTTTGAAAACAAATATCATCAGTGATTTCAAAATGACTGAAAAATTGTGGGAAAGAGGAAAGAGAACCTGACAGATAATGCACTGCCTCTTTGACCACAGGATTGTACTTTTGGTTCACTCAGACATACTCAGTGCAATTCTGTAGGTTGGGTGGTCTCTGTAAACAGTAGTTCATAGAGTATAACAAAAAACACCAAATGTAATTTAATACAACATGCAGTCTCAACTCAGACATGGCCCAGGTCTGATCCAGCATGGAGATTGAATTACCTCTCTGCTCCACAGAGGGACGTCTCCCCATTCATTGGCAGACTATGTGGGAAAACTCACAGAGCAGCTGCTTCTACCTTGTCTAGGCAACAGATTCCAGCATAGTCACTTGTTAAACTTATATCAATGTAACACAAATCATGGAGTATTTAGTGAAGATATTTATAAAGAAAATATGCCGATGTTTTAGGAGATGGCCGTTAGAATGCTCAGCATTTACTTCCTGGAGGAAAAACCTCAACCAAAGTTCTTTTTGGAGGTTTGGCTACATTTATCTTCCTATCCTAATGAGAAGTATTCAATGTCAGAATATTCTAAAAGAGAAAGCAACAAAAAAATCTAATTAAAAGCATTTGATTATCACTTTTCATATCTAAATGAAAAATTGATACTGTAATGTGCTCATCTGACAATAAAAATGACTCCTGCCTGCAAAAAATAAACTACTAAAGCCAGCCACAAGGTTCTCAGTTTCTTCATCTGTCAAATAAAGGACTTAGATTATATGATCTCTAGTCTTCCTTTTAGCTCTAAATCCTCTGTTCTGGCATTCCACACCATGTCCAGACACTCTAAAATCCTGTACATGTTGTCATGAATTATTATGCTCTAGCTAAACTAACCTACTTTCATTCCTGGCACATACTGTTCCATTTCCTGCCTCCACACCTTAGCATAAATTATCTACTCTCTCAAGAACGATATTTTTTACCTTTGCTTCTGATAATCCTTGAGCCTTCAGCCTCAACCAAGCCCACCCTTCTACAAGAGGCATTTTCCTAATTCTCTGAGATTGGGGTTTTACTCTAACTACCCAAAGTACTTTTTATTTACTTGATATACATTCTGTGCTTACTTATCTAGGTACCTTTTGTCTCCCACCAGTAGACTGTGAGCTCCTTGAAGACAGGGATTGTTTCATTGTTGTCTTTGGATTCCTGGTACCAGACACTGTGCCTGGCACATTGTAGGAGCTAAATGAATGTTTGTTGAATTGAATTGAATCCTATCAGAGACTTGCACCAGTCACCTTCCTCAGGCAATGTTTAATCAAAACTCAGATAAACTGAGATCTCATTCAGAATTTATATGGGACTCTTTCTGTTCAAATTTCCTTGAGAAGGTGCTGAAGGAAATAATAGAGCAGCCATCTCATGTTCCAGTTCACTTTTAGCTTTTTATTACTTGGGTTTTCTTTGTTAAACCTAATACTCAGTTCTATTACTCCCTGCAAAGTGGGGTGGGGATGGGGGTGGGAGAAGAGATAAAGTCCCACTGTTTTCAAATAAACTTTCTGAGGCTGATGTCACCAAAACTCATGAGACTGACTTAGTGTTTGACCCTTACTTATCTTTGCTTTTGTTTACCAGTAACTTAGAGCTTAAGTTCCTTAGGTCTAAACATCTTTGATGGTTAATGCTTTCTGAAGCAATAGAGACCCTCCCAAAAGTCCATAATTAATGTTGCTGGGTCACCCCAAGGCACTTCACTTAGATTTTCTAATAAAACAGAAAGTATTTTATATTGTATCTTCTGTCTCAAGTATAATAATACTTAGGCATCTTATTCCTAGGAGGGGCATCAATGGATTTATAAGTAGAGAAACTGAGGTACAGAAAGCTCAAGTTCTCAATAGTAGGTAATATTTGAATTATGACCAAAACACAGGAAACCATCTTGTTGTACTTGGTTTATTTAGCAACTAATAAAACCAGTCAAAAAATGAAAAACTCAATAAACCAACCATTGGTTGGGCTGAGGAAGAGGGGAGGTTAACCTAATTAATGCCAAATAATTTGTTCAGTCACCAAGCACAGATGATGTCAACTTTTATGTAGATTGTTACCTGTTGTGTAGTTGAAGAATAGAGCTTGGGAAAAGCAGAGAAGGGAGCAGAAAACATGAAGTTGATATGCCATCAATCAATTGTTCTGCAAGGGCAGCTTGAGGGCTGTGACAACTGCAAATCGTTTCTCCATGAGCAACTTTAGATTTCCTAGAATCTCTGACACTGAAACAACTGGACGTATGTGACATTTCTGATACTCAAATAGCTTAAAGGATGAAAGGTTAGTTCTTTGAAGGTGAATTACTTCCTGGGCTGTGCACACATTCACCAAGCTACCAGCATGGCTTTTTGCAGTTGCTTAGACTGAACAGGGAATTTTCCTTAGACATGGATAAGAGAGAGAGAAGCAGGGAGGGAAGACATAATCTGTAGATCTATGCTTTCTGTAAAATATAAATAATTTTTCATTAAGAAAATAACATGTATTTTGATAATTTTTTCTATTTATAAACAACTTATTTATAAACAGCTAAGGATTAAGAAACTCCCACTGATACTCACACTTCAGACCCTATCCAGTTGGAAAGAGGTCTTTGACTCTTTCCTAGCGATCATAAAAACCAATTAAAAAGAGAAAAACTCAGTAAACCAACCAGTTGTTGGGCTAGGGCAGCTGTGGCTGGGTTAACAGGATGGCAAATAATTTATTGATCAATTTATTTCTTAGTGTGGTAGAACTATGAGTATATACCTATGGATACAGATCTATCCATATCCAGTAGGAAAGATGATTAATAGCAATACTTTAACACTTGAAGGATCTCTTTTGATATGTATGGTTGCTCTTACTATTGACCCAGGTCACAAATCCTTTTTGTTTTGGTAGATAGTATCCATAAATTATGTGCCCCTGTTGTGTATTTCCTCATTAGTATTTCTAGTTCTTCCTTCAGATTTCTTGGAGATTCAAAACCATTTATGGAGGTAGGCAACAGAGGGGAGAATGTCAGGTATTAGAACAACAAATACAAAGAAGTGTGACTGTTAACCTTCAGGCCCAGAAACTCTCCTCATGAATGGTGAAAGTTTGGTAGGCCATGCCTAAAACCTGAAGGAGGGAACAAATGAATAGAATTCAGTCATTCTAACCCAACTACAGTCATGGATCTCATGAGGGAATCTTCCATTCAGAATGATAACTCAAAAAAAAATCTTATAGCATTGGGAGCCACACGGAGAACAGAATTGAAAACGTCTTGATTAGTACAAGGAAAGTGGTTCAAGTAGTCTCCCCTTCCCTGAAACAGCAACAGTGGCAGTAAGAGCAGCATTGATGAGAAATGGCAGCAGGGCAGAACTTACCAAAAGGCTTCAAGGGCATGGCAGGGAATCAACAGGGTTACAGAGGCTAGAAGTAGTAACTGTAGCAGAAAGCTTTAGTAGATGGATGGCTAGAGGAGGCACCAGGTGTTAAGGGGATAGAGTGTGGGGTCAGGAAGACTTGAGTTCTCATTTGGCAGGTCACTTAACCTCAGTTTACTTCAGTTTCCTCAACTATAAAATGCAGATAATAACAGTAATCAAATGAGATAATTATAAAATGCTTATCATAACGTCTGGTATATAGCAAACTCTCCATAGGTATTACTGTGATTGTTAAAAACGGGCCTGTACAACATGCATCCTGTGAGTTGCTTATGACCCTTGGTCATGCCAAAGGTTTTCAGGCGGCCCTCAGAAAACGTAGATGATTGTATGGGCCTCTTGAGAAAGAATGGAGCAGAGATATCCAGAGAACTCTCAAGCAATGCCAAGCTGCTGTGGGAGGCAGTGGCAATAAGCAGTAAGGTACGGCTAGTTACCAAGGCACAAAGATGTGAAAATAGAAGCAGGAGATGCTTTTCCCACGTTATGTGAACCCACATTAATCAAAAGCATGAGTTTTCTTGAGACAATGATAATACCTAGCATTTATGCAATGCAAAATAGATTACACATAATATTTCTTTTTATTCTCTTGTTGCCTCTAGGGGGCAAGTGCTATCATTATTCCCATTTTAAAAATGAGGAAACTGAGGCAGACAGTAACTTACCTAGTTAGCAAGTATCTGAGATTGGCTTTGACCCCAGTTCCCAACTTGAATTTCAGCACTCTATATCCTGCATCACTTGTCTGTCTTTCAAGTCAGTAATTCAAGATGTATTTTCCTCCCCAAGAGTTAGTCTATGAAAGATTATAATCATATATATATAAAATATATACACATATATCAAGGTGGAAAATGATCCTACTGTGTGTTTTTTTCTTGTTTTTCTTCTTTTTCTAATTAATATTTTCCCATTTGGTTTATAGTGGAGTATACTGATAGGGTAGACACTCTATGGGAACTCAAAGCTATATTTCTCCTCCACAGTAAACTTAAATAACATGTGATTTTTAAGCAGAAAGAGATATAAGACAAGTATTGAATTTAGATCTGGATAGCTCTAATGCAAAAGGCTTACTTAGCAAATAAAGAAACAAAGGAGGAGGAGAAAGATGAGAGGAAAGAAGGAAGATAAGCAAAGGAGAGCCTGGAGTCAAGAAAGAATTGTAGGTTTTGTGCTAGAGCTAAAGCCTAGAAGACCCCCACTTTTTTTTCTGTGACATATGAATCAGTTTTCAGCTGAGAGGATGGGGAAGCAGGAGATATAGGAGGTTTGAGAAAGGATTCAAAAGTTTTGAAGAGCATTGGTGTAGAATGGGATGGTGAATTGATAAGGAGGATTACCTAGCACAGTGAGAGCCAAGTTGAGATCTTGTTACATAAATTTGTAGCAAACCCAATCAAAATGGTTATGGGATCTTCTCACCCACTGACAGCGCTTCATATTTCACAGAAAAAAAAATGGAGGTCTTTGGCCTGAGCTCCCTTTTCCATCCTCATCTGCATCTTATATAACTCATATGCTGTTTGCCATTATCTCCTCCTTCACCTGTCTCATAAAAGAGGTGACCTCACTCAGCTACTCCACCTGCACAAGCAATCCCATTCCCTCACATCTCCTCCAACAAATTCCCTATATGATCATCCCCACTCTCTTCCTCATTTTCAAACCCTTCCTTTCTACCGGCTCCTTCCCTACTAGCTGCAAACATGCCCATATCTCCCCCATCCTCAAAAACTCACTTGATCCTTCTATTCCCACTATCATCCTTTATCTCTTCTGATCTTGGTGGCTGATCTCCTTGAAAAGGCTTTTCTGCAATAGGTGCCTCCACTCTCCTCTCCCTTTCTTCTTGATCCTTAACAAAATGACATCCAGCCTCATCATTCCTCTGAAACTTCTTTCTCCAAAGTTACCAGTGATCTCTTGGTTGTCAGATTCAATGACCTTCTATCAATTCTAATTCTTCTTGACTTCTCTGCAGCCTTTAACACTGTTAATCACAATCTTTCCCCTTAACATTCTCTGTTCTCTAGGTTTTTTAGGACTCTGTTCTCCCCTGGTTCTCCTTCTATCTATGAGACCTCTCTTTCTCAGTCTCCTGTGATGGATATTCATCCAGATTACAGCTTCTTACTATAGGTGTTTAAGAGTTCTATTCTAGGCCCTTTTCTCTTCTTCTGTACTACTTCACTTGGTGATCTTACCAGCTCCCATGGATTTAATTACTGTCTCTATGAGAGGTAGCTAGGGGACACAATGAATAGAGTTCTAGGCCTAAAGTCAGGAAGACCTGAGTTCAAATTCCAGCTCAGGCACTTACTAGCTGTGTGACTCTAGGGAAGTCACTTAACCCCAATTGCCTCCAAATTTGCCTCAGTTTTCTCATCTGTAAGATGAAATGGAGAAGGAAATGGCAAACCACTCCAGCATCTTTCCCATGAAAAACCCCAAAGGGGTCAGAAATTATTGAACACAACTGAAAAGAATGACTGAGCATCAATATGCTGTTGATTCTTAAGAATACTTATCCTGCCCTAAGCTCTCTGCAGACCTCCAGTCTCACATCCCAAGCTACCTTTCAGACATGTCAAGCAGTATGTCCAGTAAACAGCTTAAGGTAAACATACCCAAAATTCAACTCATTATATTTCCTCCTAAACCTTCCCTACATGAAATATCTCCTATTACTTTGGAGGACACCATTATTTCCCCATTTTCCCAGACTCCCAACCTGTGTTTTCTCCTCAGTTCCTCAGTATATCTCACCCCCTCCCCATATGCAATCTATTCCAAGCAAGACCTTTTGATTTCACCTTTGCAACATCTCATGACTGTGTCTCCTCTCCTCTGATACTGGCACCACTCTGTCACAGATTTTCATCACCTTGCATTTGTACTATTATAATAGGCTGCTAATGTGTCTAAGTTCCACAAGTGTCTCCCCAGTCCAATACAACCAGCAGCTCCCTATTGCCTCCAGGATCAAATACAAAATCCTCTAATTGGCACTCAAAGCTCTTTATAACCTAACCTCACATTTCCAATTTTCTTACCCTTTACTTTCCAACATTTATACTTGAAGATAGTGACGCTAGCCTCCTTGCTGTTCTATGAACAAGAAATTCCATGTCTTGACTCTAGGCTCTTTTTTTTTAATGACCTTCAACCATACCCAAAATACTCCTTCTCTTCATCTCCATTTCCTGTCTTGCCTAGTTTCAAAAGTCCCTACTGAGATCTCATCTTTCAGAAGGAATCTTTCCCCAAATCCTCTCAATTCTACAGCCTTCTCCCTTTTAATTATTTTCTATTTATTCCAGACATAACTCATTTGTAGATATTTGTTTGCCTGTTGTCTCTCTCAAAATATCATGAGCTTTTTGAAGACAGGGACCATCTTTTTTTTTTTGCCCTTTTTGTATCCTCAACACTTAACAGAGTGTCAGATAGCAAATGGTTAGTAAAAGCTTGTTGACTTACTGGCTGACTAAGAACCCAAGATCAACTATACATAACAATGAATCATCAGAGTAGGATTTTAGTGTAAATTCATTTAATGTACCTTAAATAGTTCTATTTAGCTTATACTGGATCATCCTTTAAAAAATTAATGCCTATGACATAGTCTTAGAGATGTATCACATACATAGAAAAAGCAAAAGGAAAATAATCAGTCAATATTTATTATGTACCTACTATACAACAGACTCTGCACTAAGCCACAGGGATACAAAGAAAGTTAACAGACAGTCCTTGCTATCAACAGCTCACAGTCTAAAGGAAAGATGACAGGCATACAACTATGTAGAAACAAGCTAGTCATAGGATAAAATTAAATAATCAGCAGAAGGAAGACACAAATCAAAAGAGATTGAGAAAGGGTTCCTCTACAAGGTGAGATTTTAACTAAAACTTGAAGGAAACTAAGGTAGTGGAATGTAAAAACAAGAAGAAAAAGCATTCCAGTTATGAAGGAAGACCAGCAAAAATGCCCCAAATTATGAGATAGGGTATCTTCTTTGAGAAATAGCAAGGACACCAATAATGCAGGATATCAGCATATATGGGATCTCCACCCAAAAGTTAAAGTGTCAAAAGATTGGAAAGGTGGGGATTTCAGGTTATTAAGGAATTTAAATGACAAACAAGATTTTAGGGGTTGATTTTGGTTTTATGGAGTTGATAAGGAGCCACTAGAGTCTGTGGACAGCTTGATGGCACAGTGCATAGAGTCCTAGGCCTAGAGTCAGGAAGATTCATCTTCTGAAGTTCAAATCTGGTCTCAGATACTTACTAGCTATGTGAACCCCAGTCAAGTCACTTAACCTGTTTCCTCTTCTGTAAAACAAGCAAGAGAAAGAAATGGCAAAGCCATGAAAACCCTACATGGAATCACAGAGTCAGACAGGACTGAAAAACTGCTAAATGACAACAACAGGAATCTATTAAAGTGGAAGGGGAAGGGATTTTGACTTAATCAGTTCATAATCAGTGATTTTAGGAAGATAACATTGACAATTGAATGGAAGTTGGATTGAAGTGGGGAGAGATTTATGGTAGACACCAAATAGCAGGCCAATGCAATAGTTTAAACTTGGTGGTAGCACTGTCATAGAAGATAAAACGGTGTATTCAAGATATATTACAAAGATACAAATCTACAGGCCTTCCCAACAAATTGAGTATAGGAGTTGAGAGTGAAGAGAAGAGGATGAAACCTTGATTGTGAGTCTGGGAGACATGGTGGTGCCCTTGATAGTAACAGGCAAATTTGGAAGCAAGGAGGCTCTATGGGGAAAGATGAGTTCAGTTTTAGCCATGTTGAGTTTAAAACATCTACCAGACATCCAGTTTGAGTTCTCCCATAGTTAGGTGGAGATGTGACAAGGAAGATTGGGACAGAATAAAAAGATTTGAGGACAAATAGATCAGGATAGATATAATTAAGTCTCTGGGAGCTGATGAGGTCACCAATTGAAATAATATAAAAGGAGAAGAGAAAGAGGCCATGAACTGAACCCATGGAGACACCTGCAGTTAGAACGCATGACTTGGATATGGATCCATCAAAGACTGAGAAGGAGCAGTCAGATAAGCAGGACGAGAAACACGAGAGAGTGGTGTCACAACAACTTAAGGAAAAGAGAGTATCAATCAAAAAAGGGTGGTCAAGGATGTCAAAGGCTGCTGAGAGACTGAGAAGGATGAGGGTTTAGAAAAGGCCATTAGATTGGCAATTAAGAGATCAATCTTTCCCTTAAATAGAAACACAAATGGAGACATCCAATCCGCAGTTCCACTAGTTCATCACTTACCGATAAAGTTCCGCAGCATCTATGTTTACTCTTTGATTGCTAAATACTTATGTACAAATCAGGAAAATGCTTACATTTTCCAAATTGGAAGCCATGATCTTTAACATTCAGGATATAATCTAATACTAAAGTGCTTTTAATGTTTCTTCATGTCTTAAAGAGTACAGAATTCTACAATTCTATCAAAAACAATGGTTTATAGGAGAGTGGAAAGGGAAAGGGAGGGATGAATCTGTATAGGGATAAAGGTGAGAATGTAAAAGGAATTTTGTAGCCCAGGAAAATAAAGGAAGGAATTTGTGGTTTTTTAGTATTAAACAAATCAGACTATATTTCCAGAAATAGCCTTAGTACACCTAGACAACACAACAGGATTGAATAACCAAAGTTAGATTGAAAGTCATACAAACAGTTTTTAAAAGAATGAATTATCAGGATTTAATAAGCTATTTAATTTACTACAGTGTAATTCACTCAATTGTTTCCAAAACAACCAGTTGTTTGGCTGAATTCCACATACTTTGCCATACAGGTTTGTCCACATCATTAGAATGTTTGAATATGTGCTCACCTTCTCTTACTTTTATTTTAGAAATTAGTGAGTTTAATTGCTATTAAAAATTTGAACATTAATTTAATTCAAGAAATATTTTACTAAGTGCCTTCTGAATGGAAGGCACTGTGCCAGGAACTGGGAATACTAAAACAAAAATAAATTATGCTTGTCTTCCAAGAACTTACATCTTGGGGGAATGGTGGTAGGGAGTAAAGGAGGAGAGAAGGGAAAACAACATGCAAGCATATAAATAGATAGGAGGTAATACCAGGAAGGAGAAAAAAATAACATTAATACCTGAAGGAAGCAGGGAAGTCTTTGAAAAGAAACACACTAAAGTTTATACAGGGCAGGGCTGAGGAGGGAGTACAGTCTAGGCAGAAGACAAGTAGTTAGTACAAATGCACAGAAGTAGGAGATGGAATTTGGTACACAAGGAGCATGCTGTAGTTCAATTTGACCAAAAGAGTGAAGAAAGCAGATTAATATAAAATAAAGCTTGAAAGGTAGATTTAAGCCAGATTAGGATGGGAAGGAAGTTTAAACAAGATGTTTACATTCCATCCTGGAGACGCTAGGAAGACACTAAAGATTTTTGAATAGGGAATGTTAATTACTTAAATATATCATAATTATGTTTGTTGGAGGATATATCTCTTGGTCATATGACATTTATCCATTAATGTCACCTTTATATGGCTTCATCTCACAAGAATTTGCTTTAATCTCTCATTCAGAACTATATAATTACTTATTTTAAAAATCTGCTTTTTATTATTTATTTGTCTATTTCCTTTGCATAACAGTAGCATTTATACACTTGTATTTGTTAAGTTTATAAATTACAAATTGATCATTGGTCTGGAACTTTCATCTTCTATCATAGATCTGTTTCAACACAACATAGTTTCTAAGAAGACACAGAAATATAATACATTATCATCAATTTCTAACATATTTAAGCATTCACTATTAATATGCTACCTGAACACCATAATTTTCTTGGTATAATCTATTATTACTTCATCCCTGGGTTCTAGTATAGCATGTCATTTCAAATGCTACAATAGTCTCAGACACACAGTTTCTACATCTGTAAAGTTGGGAAAGGAGCTGGGGTTTAAACTATAGTACTTTAAGTTCCTTCTAGCTCTGAATCAATGGTCTTCCAATTTAAAGCCCTTATCTTTCAAAAGAAATCCTTCAGTCTTATACAAAACTTTTTTATATAAAAAGCTTTCCTCAACTAAGTCAGGCATAATCTTTGCTAGGTCAGCATGTAACCTTTCATCTAACTGAAGGAAATTATTAATATTTTTTAAAAATATGTGAATTCAATGTTTTCCTCATTTCCAAAAATAATGATTGGACATTGTCATTTGTATTCTTACTTAATGGAAAGATTATATTATTGTTTATATTATATATGTATATGTATGTGTAGACATATCTATATCTACACATATCCACATATATATACAATATGTATATATTTATACATTATATATGCACATATGTCTGTTTCTGTGTATGTGTGTTCATGATGTATGTCTCTTAATCCATGTCCTACTATATAAATTTTAGTCTCATAAAGGTTGATGAAAAGCTATAAAGTTATATTTCACAAACTTCCACTAAAGCCTTACTCCTTTACCTTATTGTAGTTTGAAGGTAACCTTTCCTTCTCAATGGCTATGCCAACTGAGCAAAACTTAGCAAGTTTTAAAGTTAGAAGGCACCTAAAAGACTATCTTGTCTAAACTTTACCTAAACAGGAATCCCCTCTAGATCCTCTCAAATAAGGGATCAATCCATCTTGTCTCTACTTGAAAACCTCCAGAAATAGAGAATCTATTACTTAACACAGTAATTCATTTCCATTTTGAATAGTTTTAATTATTTGGGAGTGTTTCCTTACATTCACCTGAAATTGGCCTGTCTTAAACTTTTGCCAATTGCTTCTGCCTTCTCTCAGGGAATAGAAGGACAGCAAGTGGAAAAATATTAGAATTTTTCTTCCATGATATAACTATCCTTAAAGACAAAGAAAATTCAACCTACCCAGACAGAAAAATTAAAAATAATCATCATGTCCCCCTCTTCTCTTGCCTCAAAATTCCCAGGTCTTTATTTGGCATATTTTCTGGTCCTCTCAGTATCCTGATTGCAATCTCTTGTAATTACTCCATCTTCCCAATGTCCTTTCTACTATAGGTCCCAGACTAATCCCAATACTCTAGATGTGATCCAACCAATGTACTGTACCAAAGTTTTTCAGAGAGACCTTGAGAGTGTCCTTGTATTGCCTCTTCTGATCGCTACATGAGCACCTGACTTGTGTGAGACAGCCTTTTAGGCAAGTAATCATTTGGCATTTGAACAATGTGGCCAGACCCTTGGAGTTGCACTCTCCTCAAGAGAGTTTGAATGTTTGGCAATTCATCTGAAAAAAAGACCTTAATATCTGATACCTTATCTTGCCAGGTGATCTTCAGAATCTTCATAAGACAATTCAAATGAAAGCAGTTCAGTTTCCTGGCATGGTGCTGATATACTGTCCAAGTTTCCCAGGTCAGCACAATGGGTCTGTAGACCTTCAGTTTGGTAGGCAGTCTAATAACTCTTCTTTCCCATACTTTCTGTCTGAGCTTCTCAAACAGTGAGTTAGCACTGGTAATGCATGCATCAATCTCCTCATTTAGGTACATCCCTGGAAAGTATACTGCCAAGGTAAGTGAAGTTATCCACAGCATTCAAAATTTCTGATGGTGCCACATATGGATGGTGTGGTACTAAGCTGGTGGAGAACCTGTGTTCTCTTAATGTTAATTGTTAAGCCAAAATTAGCACAAGCAGTAGAGAACTGATCCATATTCTGTTGCACCTCACCCTCTGAGGCTGTATTGAGTACCCAATTATCTGGAAACAAAAAGTAGAATACCAACTCTCTCTCCATTTTAATCTTAGCTTGTATCCTTTTCAAGTTAAATAGTTTAGTCAGTGTGGTAATTGACCTTGAAGCCATTTATGTCCTCACTGAAGGTGTCTGAAAATAATACGATAAAAAGCATGGGAGCAAGTGTGCAGCCCTGTTTCGCTCCATTGGTGACTGGGAAAGCACAAGATTATTGTCCATTATCTGGAAAGTATGTTTTCATGCTGTCATGAAACTGGCACATGACACTGAAGAACTTCTCTAAGCAACCAAATTTTGCCTTCATTTGCCACAAGCCCTCATGACTGACAGTATCAAAGGTTTTGGTCAAGTTGGTAAACACTGTGTACAGACCTCTGTTCTGCTCCTGACATTTCCCTCCCTACACTCTCTTGTTGAACACATCTGCTTCTATGAGTGTAATTATCTTCTCTACATGTGACTCACAGAACAATGTGTGTATCTAATACATCTCTCCTCTGAGCTATAGCCTTACAGTACCTAGTGGACATAGCAAACTGAATTTCCTAGAGATAGCTCAGACTCAACATGTCCAAAACAGAAGTCATTATTTTTCCCCCCAAATCTACCCCTCTTCCAAATTTGTCTATTTCTGTTGAAGATTCCACCCTTATAATTTTTCAGGTTCTTGATATTTTTCTCAACTCCTTGCTCTCTCTTGCCCCACATACACAGTCAGTACATATAATCTATGTTTCCAGAATATTTTTTACCTCTAATCTCTTCTCTCTACTCACAGAGCAACCACCTTAATTCAGTCCCTCTTCACTTCTCACTTGGATTGTTTCAACAGCCTCTTAATTGTTCTTCCTCAAAGCTCTCCCTACTTGATTTTACCCAAGTGATTTTCCTTAAGCAAAGATTTGATCACTTCAGTCAATACACAAAAAGATCCAATGATTGTCTATTGCTTTTAGGATAAAATACAAATTAATCTGTTTTCTTTTGAAGCATTTTAACAACCTATCTTTTCAGTCTCATTGTGCATTATTCTCCTCTTACAATGCTGTCTAATCAAAGTGTCCTTCTTTCCATTCCTCATACACAACACTCCATCTCTTGTCTTTCTGGCTTTATATTAATTATTCCTCATGCCTATGATACATTTCTTACTCATCTTTGCCTTATGAGGTCAATCTTTTCCTTCAAAATGCATCAAAAGCATCATATTCTTAATGAAGACTTTCCTGATGCCCCTAGCTACTAATGTCCTTCCTCTCAGCTTAAATACACATATGTATATGTATATTTATATGTATGCATAATGCATGTGTACATACACTTGTCTCCCCATTAGAACATGAACTTCTTGAGAATAAAAAATAGTATCATTCTTTATATTTTTATCCCCCATGTGACACAGAGTCTGACTCATATCAAGTGCCTTATAAATGCATGTTGATTGATAGTTGAATATTTTGAGCTCCAAGTCATAATCTTTCTATACTGTTGGTTTTGGCCTTTTCAGATCTCCTTTGAACTTCTACAAAATATGGAAGGGTGAAGATTTTTTTGCTCCTTCCATTTGACAAAGGGTGAATTTCATTGCTTCTAGAAGCAAAAAAATTTTAAGGAGAAACACTGAAGAAAGCTAATCAAAGTATAAATATATGCATGAAGTCAACAGTAAGGCACCTGGTTCCACTCTAGGACTCACAGTTCTTCTTTTCCTTCATCTTATGTAGACTCTTGGAGATGATTAAGGTAAATAGGTTGTATTGCCAAGGCAATATTCACAGCACAGATGGTAATTATGAATATGCCAGCATAGTTCTGAATCACAAAATATAACAGACTCTCCATATAGAAGACAAGAAAAAAATTTATTCAGATACCAGAAAGTCAAATCCCTCATAGTAACTAAAAATATACATTAGCACTGCAGGGGACAAAGCCATTCTCAAGCCTTCTACCCTCCCCAACACACTCCTTTCCCACAAACAAATACAAGGCTAACTGTACGTACTTGTGTCCTCTCTCCTCCATCTCTAACCACTCTCACCAACTTCCTCCCAGCTCTGCTCCACCCTTCCTGTTCCACTGGTTCAGCAAGCTCCTCCCACCACATGTGACTTAGGCTTCCATGGGATTTAAGCAAGTCACACGGGCCTATTAATGAATGGGAAAGATCTTCCCATTTGAATTATCATTACATAAGCATATCTTTAGTATAACTCAAGAAATCCCCAGAATAAACTCTCTTGTGTGAGTTTGCAAAGAACTTTTCCTTTACAATGGTGCCATGATGTAGGCTGAAAAAGCTTTTATTATCCCCATTTCATAGATGATAAAGCAAAAAACAAAACAAATAAACACATAGCTAGTATGTACCTTAAGGCACACTTTAAAAAAAACAGACCATATTACTAAATCTCATGTTAAGAATGAACAAATAACTTACTATTCAGAGGTGTTAAAATTATTTTATTCTTTAAAAGGCTGTCTGTCTTTAGATGGTTGAACCTGGCCCTCTCGTCCCTGCTTGGCTCACACATGGCTTCCATTTCACAGCTTTTGTAACATGGGCAAGTATCTACATAAGTGCCAGAACTCCATAGCCCCAAACTGTCAGGTCAATGCAAAGTAGTAATGAGCTGAATTCTTAAAGAAATATAGCTTTCCTTCTTAATTATTTATAAGGCAATATTTGCAGGAAAATGAGAAACATGTTAAAAATAAACAGAACTATGCTATGATTCTTTCCAAAGTACTTTATCTCCTGAAAGAAAAGTAATTTCTGAGTGTTAAATGAATTCATCCTCAACGAAAATTCAACAATCCTCCCATGCTGTCATTGGAAACCATTCTCCCCCTCACAGACATAAGCCAGACTGATGGAGAGAATCTAAGCAGTGGTAGATTTACTCTCTTACAATCCAGAAGGGCACACTGATTATACGCTTCTGGACATGATGGAAAGAATTGGATTAGCCTTCCCTCACACTTTTACAGAGACATGCCTTTGCCTTGACTGCTGCTGCCTCCCCCGCAAACCAGAACAAAACCAAAACTTTTTTCATTTTCTGGAATGGAGAAGTGGCCAATGAGCTCAGTCCTTCTAAGCATGTGTAAAACTGCTTAGCTGGTGCAATCTCCACTGTAACTGGTTACGTTCTGTTTACCAGGTGATGAAGAGGACTCTTTCTAATTGGCAATACAGATGGAAGGGGAGGGGATTCCAAATGAAATGCCCCAAATCCACGTGAGCCTTGCATCAGTGTATGCTCATATGAGCATTTATTAAGTGTCTACTTTGTGCCTAAGAGCCCCATGCTCTTAGTACCTTGGTCAATCCCTTGTTACTCTTCAAAACCTGATTCAAATGTTACGTCCTAGAAGAAATCTTACCTAGTTCTCCCAAGTGACCTATCACAGCACTTTGAAATGCAAAGAATGACACACCCATGCCCCCAATATGGAGCATGGGGGTGTCATCGTGTGACTCAAAGGGAGGCAGAATAGACATTATCAGTCTCTTCTCTTCCTTTCTTCAAAGGATAGTTTAATTCCTGCCAGGAGGGGAGGCAGGAGTTTGGGGACTCAAGCTTGGTGGCTTTGTTCTCCTTAGAGAGAGGAGGTACCAGGCTAGAAGTATATCTGTCTGCTCCCTTAAATACTGTTAGTCTGTGGGACATGATTTTTAGGTTCATGCTAATTTCTTTTTTAATAGATAATATTTTATTTCTTCCCCAATTACATCTTAAAATAGTTTATTTATTTATTTTTTTAGTTTTGAGTTCCAAATTCTAACTTACCCTCTCCTTTCTCCTCCATGACTTCCGATTGTTATTTACCAGACAGGTTTTATAATCAAGACTTGACCCCCTTCCCACAAAATACCATTTCCATAATAAACACACATAGTACATGATCAAAGGAACTCATTTATCCCAATCCATAGCAAAACGAATGTCAGAGAAAGTATACACATGAGAATATATTCCAAATGATTCATAGTGATGGAACTCTTTCAGTGGAAGCAAGGTAACTCAGATCAACCAAGAGATAAAGGCCCAAATCTCACCCAGGGAGTGATTCCCTGAAATTTCTTGTGTAACAAGATGGAGACAGAGAAATTATGTAGAGTACCCACTCATTTTTTTCTTTTTTACGTATGTCATCTTCTTCCTGGAGTGTTTTCCTTCAGCAACCTGAAGTGAGATTGGCCTCATCCATTTTCTCTCTTGAAGCTGGAGGTTAGAAGTGTCCAAAATGACTGCAATGCCCAAAACCTGAAGAGACTAAAGAGACTCAAAAGATCGTCAAGAGGAGACTCAAAGCAAAGAGCTCTGCTCTCTTCTGTTCTCACCAACTTTTTCCTGATCTTCATGAAAGCTAGTTGGCACTGATCTCTACCAATGAGGAGAGAATCTAAATCAATAGGTTTTGACATGGGTTACATTTACATTTCTTTGATGAAATTTCTATGTATTATTTGCCACTAGGGATCATGATTATTTATATCATCTTCTCAGCCCAATCATAGTAAATTATAATCTCCATTTGCATAGGGACTGTTTTACCTTATCATCACATCCACCCTTTGAACCTCCCAAACACCTCAGTTGTTTGTTTTCCAGAAATGACACAATAAATGTTTATTGAATTCAAATGGATGGATTATATATACAGAAATAGGATCATAGTGATTATATGACTGGCATTTCACTTTAGGAGAAGAATACAAATAACATCACAGAATCAGGTATAACAAAGTCACAGAATCTGAGAGTGAAAAGGACCATTAGAAGTCACCTGATTTAACCTGTACCAGAACACAAACCAAACCAGACCTCTTCTATCTGAGAAGAGAAGGCTGAGAAGTGGTCATTCAGCCATTACTTGAAGATGTCCAGGGATGGGGAGCTCGCTGCTTTCTGAGACAACCCATTCCTCTTTGATAGCTCTATTTATTATTGAGTCTTTCCATACATTGAACAGAAATAGTCTTCTCTGCAGCTTCCACACATTGCTCCCAGTTCTGTCCAGTCTGATTCATAAAGAAACCATTTCTATTATAAACTATACTGTTTATAGTGGATTTACCTGCCTTTTTTTTTTCAAGCAATAGATCAATTCTATAAAGAACAAGCAAAACAGAAACCACATGTTTGACTGTCCTAACTGGTCATTTCACATAAACTAAGCCTAACAAATTGCTCATGAAGGCACAGCTTCAGACTGATGATGGGTCCTCAACAATGTGAAAGGACTCAGGAAAACTGAGTTCCAATTTCAAAGGTGAAAACAGTAAAAGAGAGAGCATGTCTATCAAAAAATATTTTGCTCTCTATTCCTGTACTACTCCCTATAGCTACACTTATTTAACTCTTAAAGACTTACAAAGTTCTTTGCCAACGTTATCTCATTTTATCCTCACAACTCTCCCAAAAGGTAGACATTGCTACTATCCCTATTTTGTGGATGAGGAAAGTGAGGCATATAGAGGTTGTGACTTGTCCAGTATCACACAGCTAGTAAGTTATGAAGCTCTGAACTCAGGTCTTCCTGGTTCTGGGTCGTGCATTCCATTGTCTGTGCCACCAAACTACCATTAAAAAATTCCTGAATGTGAAGACCTGCTAAGGCTATTTCCAAAGCCACAAATAGAATACGGTTAAGTGGTTTTGTCCCAGGCGTAAACATTTATGACAGTACTTTTCAGTAGCATGTTTCCCACACTACTCACCCATTCCTCAATAGTACTAAGAGCAGCCTAGTCCTAGAATATTCTTTCTCGTTAAGGGGTATAGTAGTTTCCAGCTGCCTCGGATAATAATGCCTCCCCCCAAGTAGGATAGAAACTTCATCTCATCCTGGGGTGGTCTTCCTCAAGTAAACCTGCCCCAGGTACAAAAACTGCTAGTGAAACTCTGTCCCAAACCAAAAGCATAAAGCAAGACTCAGTTTCAAAAGTAGTGGTCACAGCATCACAATCAGTCTTTCTTCAGGTCCTCTTGTCTTTATAATTCTGTCCCAACAGCTGGGTCCTCACCTTCCAATTCAATCTCTTAGTATCTAGAGTCCTTTTCTGCTGATTGATCATTTTGTGTCTGGGTACTGAAGCACAGCTGAATTCAACAGTGCTGTTTCACTTTCTTTTACCCCTGTCTAGGGATGGGGAACCTTCAGCTTCAGGCTCAAAGTCACATGTTGGACTTCTGGGTCCTTGGGTGTGGCCTTTTGACCGAGTCCAAGTTTTATAGAACAAATCCTTTTATTAAGGGGATTTGTTCTGTGAGATTTGGATTCAGTCAAAGGGCCACACTTGCAGACCTAGAGGGCCCCATGTGGCCTCAAGGCTGCAGGATCCCCACCCCTGCCACAGGTCATTCCTTAGGTGCTCCATCATTGTTATCTGATATCCCACACCAAATTGTTCACAATGACCACTTCTCTTGGATGTCCCAAATGCAGAGGAATTTTTCCCAGCCTATTGGTATAAATTCTATTTTTTTTTTTGCCAGTTTCCTTCTTCATAGTATGGACCTTTGGATGGGGATCTTTGTCTCATATATTCTTATCAGACTTAACATCTATGCTCTCCTATCTGACGTTAACCTCTGAAAGTTAACTCCCCCTCTCTCAACTATCTTGACAATATTTCTACATAGACCTTATGACCAGCTTCAACCTAAGCTTACCCTCCTCCTTAGACTCTTGACATTGCCTGCTTCCCCAAATTTGGCCTGACATACAAGATTATGACCTGACTTTTTCCTTAACGTCTCAGTAATATCATATCCCTTCTCATATTGAATGATCTATACTTCCTCTGTCTGTGACCCATGAATAACTATGTAAGTGCTGGCCAATATAAAAATTTCTCACTCACTGCCTCTTTGAGAGTACATTTTTAGGCTAGGTTCATGGAACTCAGTTGATACTGGAGTGAATATACAACATACAGGATTTTTCAAGAGTTTTACTAATATGTTTTGTTTTTACATTATAAATATATCAAATTACCCCTTAGTTCTTGAGAAATCTCTTGAAACAAAGTAAAACAATTAAGTAAAATTATAAATTTTACTTTAAAATATAAATTATAAATTATAAAATATCATCTGAAAGTGCATGCAACATTGCAAATGTGTAGCTCTCCCAGAACCTCTCAGTTTTTTATTTTTAATTAACAGATATCTATTTTCTCTCCCTCTCACTCTCACCCAATTGAAAGAGAAAGAATTGAAAGAAAAACAAATTCTTTATAATGAATATTCATAATTAAACAAAACAAATTCCTTCATTGGCTATGTCCAAAATATAAATGTCTCATTCTACACCATAAATCTGTCACATTTTTCAGGAGGAGAATAATATTTTTAATCATGAATCCTTTAGAATCATGGACAGTCATTGTATTGATCATAGTTCTCATAGCTTTCAAAGTTGTTTGTCTTTACAGTGTTAGTGTTATTGTTTACATTGTTTTCTTGGTTTTGTTCATTTCATTCTTGATCAGTTTATAAAAGTCTTCAAAACTGTTCACTTTTATAACATCAGTGTTGTAGTGTGACTTTTTCTTCTGGTTCTACTTATTTCACACTGTATCAGTTCATATAATTCCTTCCTTGTTTCTGAAATCATCAATTTCCCAATTTCTTAAATCACAATTATATTCATTTTCATATACCATAGCTTATTCAGTCATTCCTTGATTGATGAGAGGAGAAAATGGCATGGTCACATCTGTGCTTTAGGAAGAACAATTTGATAGGATGGCAATTTGATAGTGGAGGATGAACGGAAACGAGGAAAGATAATGAGGCAAAGAGATTAACAGCAAGACTTTTACAACAGTCCAGGCATGAGATGATGAGGGTCTGCAGCAGGATGGTGGTGGTATCAGAAGAAAGTTGCAAGAGCTTAAGATCTGAGGAAGGGCACAAAAGTACAATTGACAAAACTTTGCATCAGATCTAACATGGTAGAAGACTGACATAACATAAGGGGTCAAAGATGATACCTAGGTTTTAAGCCAAGATGAATTGGGTTATTGTGGTTACTTTAATATAATAAGGAAGTGAAAAGAGTAGAAGGCCTTTGGGGGGAGGAGATCATGAGTGAGCTTTAAGCATATTGAATTTATGATATCTATAGGACATGCAGTTTGAGATGTCCACAAGTAAGGAGAGAAGTTAGGGCTAGAAAAGTGAATCCGATAATCACCAGCACAGAGGTGATCACTGAATCCTTGGGAGCTGATGAGACCACTAAGCAAAACTGTAAAATGATACATCTTTTTTAAAAACAATTTGTAATTATACAAAGATAGAGATTAAAATGTCTATAGCCTCTGACCTAGAGACTCCATTAGTCAGGTATAAAGACAAGAGCTTTAGACCCAGGACAGAACCCTGTGGGCACTCATGGTTAGTGGGAAGAACCTGGATGAAAAACTAGTAAAGGAGCCCACAGACCAATAGGAAGAGAAGCAGAAGAGAGTAGTATCATGAAAACCATGAGAGAAGATAGTATCAATTGATACAGGTTGTTCCTTCAAAGTATTCTTAAATTCTAGCGTTACAACTGTTTAAGAAAAGAATGAGAGGAAAGAAAGTGAAGGTATTGATTGCAAATAGCCTTTTCAAGGAGATTAATCAAAAAATGGAGGAGAGATACAGGACATTAACTTGAAAAGATGGATGGATTAAATGAGGGGTTTTTGAGAATGGAGGAGATATGGGGAGGTTTCTATACAATAGGGAAACAGACAATAAACAGAGAAACTGAAGATCAATGAAAGAGTGGAAATGAGAGAAGGCAATCTTCTGGGGAAAAAACCAACATGTTGGAATAGGATCACTAGAGTATGTAGAAGAATTTATCTTGGCAAGAAGAAGAACTACTTCTTGTGAGACAGGAATGAAGGAAGTAATAGTGAAGCAGGCATCTGGGTGATGTGAGATAATGGACAAGGGGCAGAAGGGAAGCCTGTAAATGGCCTCCAAATTTTCACTAAAATATGAGGTAAATTTCTTAGTATGACTAAGAAAGGGGAGGAGGAGGCATGAGAGGTTTGAGGAAGGATGAAAAGAGGTGAAACAGTTGTTGTGGTGAGAGAGATAGTGAATTGATTAGGAAGGTCTAAAAAGATTGCCTTGACACAAGAGAGGTCCAATTAAGGTTATTTGACATAAATTTGTGGAATTAATAAGGTTTTGTGTTTTTCTCCAGTTTCATTTGGGAGTGTGTAGGAGAGATGACACATGTATGTATTAAATAGTTATATGTATACATATATGTATATATGTGTGTATACATATATGTGTGTGCATGTATATATGTGTTTATATATATACACACATAACAAATTTTGGCTTATTATTAGGCATTTAATCATGTATAGGTTTTTTTGCATTTAAAAATAAAGGAAAAACAATTACCGCAAGTAAGCTAAAGCTGTGTTCTCCGTAGTCACACCAAAAATGTAAGGGCTTTTCAGTATTGACCAGAAGCAAGGTTCAAAGTTAATCCCTCATAGGTGATACATAACCAGAAAAGACAGCTCTGAGCATACTTCATGTAATATCTGTTGAATGCCAATTCAACCTCATTGTAATTTAAGTTCAATCAGTATGCATTGAGTGCCTACCAGTGCACTAGAGACCATCATCTGGGGCACGCCGCACACATATAGTGCTGTGTTCTTTTTCAACCACATTATAAACAATGCAACAAAGGGGCATTTTAGTTGAATGAGTTTATTGCAGTTTACAGTAAAAGTAACAACAAAACGTACAGAGAACCATTACTAATTTTGCAAAGAAGGCAGTTCCTAACACATTGCTATGTCAACATAGAGAAGTCACTTACTATCTGTGAAACTCAGTTTCTTCATCTATGTGTAATATGGGCAGAGATGACATCGCATCTTTAGTGAATGTTGTTCATTGAAGCTTTAGTTAGCCCACAGTTGAAAGCGGACCTGTCACTCATTGACAAAAGTTCTAAGGACAGATAACTCCAAAGGAGTCTAGTCCCTGGATGCAACCTTATGTAAGAAGGAATGAATGTGTGAGAAAGACAAGAGATGGAACAGAGTTGTGGCACTACAGATGATATCAGCTTCATGGACTTAGAAAGAGGGTGATGAAAAGCAGAACTTGGTAGTTTAGGTGATTTAGATACAAAAATAAGTATCCAGGCAGTAAGAGCTCTCTGTAAGAATAAATAGATGACGCTGGGAGCAGAGTAACAGGACCTAGAAGGAAGACAGGACCAGGCAAGCTGCATGCAACACGGCAAGGCTATACCATGATTATTCCATAAGCATGACAAGAGGCTTCAATATTGTCTAGCCCATCTCCCAAAACGGAATGGAAAGAAATTTAAGAGATGGACAACCCCAGAACCCAAGCTTTCCCCTAGGCCCATAGATTAAAATTGACTGTATCTTCCTCCTGCTGTTCAAGGGAAATGAAGTGATTAAAAGGGAATTTAATGATCATTCCTCCAAAACTATGAGAATATATCCATTTTGTGTATGTGTGCCAAAAACATTTGCTATCTGATTCACTTTTCTGTTGTTTCTCTTGTTACTCTGTCTTATTTAAATGCCTGTTTGCAGTCCATGTCTTTGAATGGTCATTCAGGTAGTGACTGTGTTGGTGGGGGCTGAGCCCAAGATTTTAAAGAGCTGGTAACCTAAAACATCAAGTAAAACCTGAAAAGTAGCTAAGTCATGTGAGTTTTTTATGGAAACAATATTATATGTAAACCATAGCTAATATTTAAATTACTTACCTTACAGAGTTGTTACAAAGTAACTTTTCTTTTTACAAAGTAACTGTAACTTCAATCATTATATGACCTAGAAATACTACTATTACTACTACTACTACCACTACTAGTGGTAGTAGTAGTAGTAGTAGTTGTTATAGTTAGTCCATCAGCATGTCAGGCATTCTGTTAAGTGCTACCAAAAAAAAAAAAAGAAACCACAGTCCTTTATCTCAAGGACCTCACAGTCTAATCAGAAACAACATATAGTATATATAGGAGGCAAGTTGTTGATAATTACTGAGGAAAAGGCACTAAGCTTAAGTAGGATTGGGAAAGGCTTCCTGTAAGAGAGGAGGCTTTAGCTAAGATTAGAAAAAACAAGGAAGCTAGGAAGCAGAGATAAGGAGAGAAATTTCCAGGCATGGAGGACAGCAAGGAAGTCAGTGTCGCTGGATTGTAGAGGGTAGGGATATGGAATGTAAAATGTAAGAAGAATGAAAAGATAGAAGGGGCAGATTATGGAAGACTTTAAAAACCAAACATTATTACAGTTGCAGTTGGCATTTGATAAATACTGTCTGGTTTGAATTTTGTTTCAATTAATAGAATTTGATAGAAAATGTCTATTTTTACCCTTACCTTTGCCAGATATTCTGTTCTGAATGAAAACAGGTTTCAGTATATAATAATATATGATATAATAAAAATAAGACTACAGATGATATAAAAGTCATAGATATGGGAATCAAATTATGCCAGGTTTTGATAGTGTTGTTAAGAAAGAGATAAGGACTAGACTTCTGCTTTCATTGATACAGGAAATGTAAAGGTGAGGAGCCACCAGCTACCAAAGTATGCATTTTCTCTGTAAGTTAGAGTCTCACAGAATTGGCCGGGCTAATTAGAAGTGACTTGCCAAAAGGCACACAGACAGTATGTGTCAGGAATTGAACGCTGATCTGATCTTCTATTTCTTGTTCCTACTCTCTATCTAATATTCCACACTGCCTTTCATGGTTGTAAGTCTATGGGTCACAGGAGAGAAAGAGAAGGAATACTTCTTAAGTGATATCCTTTTAAGCACAATGTTTATGTAAAAAAAATATGTATTTTAAGACAGCAATGCCTTTTCATCATTATTGAGTATAGCTTTTAAAAAACCACATATTTGTCATTAACTGTTGTGCCTTCCTTCAATAAATCCCTTGACATGAAAGAACAAGGGGACAGTGCTACTAACAGTATACCAGACAGTGCTATAAAGCAGTCAAGGATAATAAAATGTTCTGCTTTAGGGGGCTTTACTTATGTACGGATCAGCTTATCTACACATACATACATATACCTAATATATTTTATAGGTCATCAGACAACAATAAAAACTACAATAGGATACAGTCAAAATAACACCAACAGAGGTCTTTAAAAACCAGGCTCTCCGGCAACCTCCTGGACTGCTATAAAAGTCCATCAATTGAAATAGCAGAGATCCTGGGTCATATACTACAATCTCATAAAGGCTGCTCTTGGCCATATTCCCAGCATCTCCTTTCACCCAGGTTTCTTTGTGAGTGCCCCAGAGACAGCTTTTTCAGCCAACTCAAACCCATAACAAGCACGTAGCTTCTAGATGAAGTTGCCAAAAATGTCTTTTTCTAGCCCCAGCACAATTCTAGATGGGACCTGGAATGGCCCAGAGGTGGAACCAGACCATTAATTCTGCCTCTGAGGGAGGTTAACCAGAACGGGCATCTTCGAAATATGGGGATACCTGGAGAGGCCTGGATCTCCTCTGCACATAAATACCAAGCTAAAAATACTATTTAATCCTTACATCCTTTTCCCTCTTCTCACCACTACCAGCTTTCTAATACCAGACTCCTACTGTTGAAAACAAGGCCTTTTTACATATTTCTTCTTTAAATTCACCTTATATGCTTCCATTTCCTTCTTTCGAATTGTTATATCCTCTCACTCTCCTTTTCCCTTTCTCCTGACTTTTTCTTCTTCTGTGTTCCTTTTGTTACTTATTTTCAACTTTCCTTCTTATGATGTTTTCTTTCTTTCCTTTTTTTTGTGCTCCACTGGCTTTCTCATTTTCCATGCTACTGGACCCTAAGGACTGGTCCTAAGACTCTTATCATTCACCTTGCCATCTTATGCCCCAGACCCTAAGGCTGTCTGCCCTTCCTTCTATCATAAAGACCCTTAGCTACCCGCCCTACAGCTAAACTCTGCTATATCTCTCTCCCCTCTTAGAATGTGAGGTCCTTGAGAGCAATTCTATTTATTTCCCTAGCACTTAGCACAGTTCTTGGCATATAGTAAGCACTTAATAAATTCTTTTTCATCTCTTTTCATCTCTCTTGTCTTTTATAAATTATTATTCAAATTTATCATGGTCTCATCTGCCAACATTTGATACTACTAGTTCTAGGGTCAAGAAAAATACATCTGTCTACATCATTTTTCTCTCCTATTCACATCTGATTTGGACATTAGCCCAGTTCTCCCTTTGCCTCTTCCAGAACTCCTATAATCTTGAAAGAATATAATCTCCTCCATAGAATATAAGCTCCTCAAGGGAACAGCCTTTTTTATTTTGGTTTCTTTATCATACTCCCAGCATCCAGCAGAGAACCTGGAACCCAAGGTGTGATAAGTAAACACTTGCTGGTTTCTATCATTCCTACTCTTACATATTACCTCCCAGGACCACTCACCACAATTATTGGCCAACATTCTACTGTAAGAATTGAGGAAGAAAAAGGTCATATCAGGCTTGCCTACAAGATCCACCCCCTCACTCTTTCACTGTATGGTAATTTTGGAAAACAGGTTTTGGTAGGTGTAAAAGCACAGTACCAATCCCTGAGATGTCCTGTATTACCAAAGATGTTGCACGAAGAACCCTGAAGTATTGACTTTAAACCAATCTCTCCATCTCTCCCTCAGTTCCCTTTCAGGTAAATTTTCTCATATATCAAATTGACTGATGGCATTATAGCCCTCAATTTATCCGGAAGTAGAATTTGGGTTGATTCAGGGACATTCTACAAATAAGTGACATTCAATTTGCAGGGGAATCACTGAATCATTATATTTATACATGGCCAGACACTGATTAAAATATTATTCGTTATGAGAAAATAGCTCATACATCCGTATTCTTTCTCCAGAATTTCATCTGAGTAAAAAAACCTAATTATACATCATTTGTAATATATCATTTCCACCAAAAAAAACAATACTGGAGGCTTAGAGAACCCAAACACAACTCTTCTATAAAAGCTCACCAAATTTTGACTAGCTAGAGATCTACAGACAGATGGAAGGAGATAGAATTCTAAGTGATGTTATCGAGAAAGAAAATTCCCAAATTTTGAAATCTATTTTTAGTCTTTCCTCTAATTCAGTAAATGGCAATGACTTTGGTTAAATAACTTAACCTCCCTTTGTTTAAATTTTAATTGTCAAAAGGTGATGTATGTATATACATATGCATTAGCAAGTGTAGTAAGGGACTGATCATTGAGTCTAGTACCTATGAGCCTGCATGGAATGTCATTTATACAGTTACCAAATGGATGAGTATAAGGAGCATGAGTCTAAGAGTCATGATGACATGCAATGGACGTGACTTGGAGAGAGTTAGAGTATGTGTGAAAATTCTGTAGCTGGTTCCAGTCTGCCAAAGACATAAGGAATAATAGCCTCTTTGATAAGATCTAGTTGCTAGAACTGAAACTTTGAGGAGAGGACATTAAAAAGTCACTAGTTGTCCTCCTCCAGGCTCTTTGTTTTATTTCATTTTATTTCAACTGATTCTTTCCTACCTGTCAGTATTTGGTGGGAGACGATACTGTAAAAGAAAAAGGCATCAGGCCTTCTCCTTTTTTAAGACTGATGCGTAGCTGGGTGAATATGGGCCTCAGTTTTTTGGCTTGGGATTTGTTCTTTCATTTTCAACAAAAAAAGTAGAGGCTTCAACTTCATTGGTTTCAAAAGGTCAAAAAAGTCAGCCACCCTAGGGTCTGGAGTCAAAGAATCAAGTCTGTAATAGGTTTAAGAGACAAACCAACATCAGTAATCAAGAATCTTCAGAAACCAGGCCAGTCTCACTGAGATGAAGACCATCTGGCCACAATATTCAATTTGACTTGAAAGTAAGTCTGAGCTCAGTCTCCTCAGAGACAAGGTGGTATGATGGAGTGTGCACTCCAAATTATTTTAAAACCTCATTCTGAGAAGACCATATGCTTCATCAAACTGTCAAAGGGGTCCGTGTCTGTCAGAAGGGTAAAGATCCTTGAATTAATGCAATCAACTCATTTTACAGATGAGGATATTGAGGTTCGAGAGGTTAGATGACTTGTCCAAGAGCACAAAGGCTAGGAATTGAACCCAGGTTCTCTGACTCCAGAATTAGGGATCTCTCTATTACATGTGCACATTCAGCATGGCATAATTGGATAGAGAGCTGGAGTCAGAATCAGAGAAACCTATATTCAAGTGCCACCTCTAATACATATTAGTTATGTGTCACTGGGAAAGTCACTTAACTTCTCAATGTGTTACATAGTTATCAGAGTATAAGTTGAAAAATAAGTGTCAATATGCATTGGAAAAGAAAATATGTTTTCTTAAATTTCCTCATACCACTGAAATCTTGGGTCCAATCGAAAACATCACTCTACCTATTTAGAAGTGTGTATCCTGCTTAGCTCTACTCAGTTCTTTAGTTAAAGGGCATTCTATAAACACATTACTTTATACACATAAATCTGTGTCTCTGGCCACTGATTCACAGATTTATGCATTTTTCAATGATTATCCTCAAGCATCTTAAAGACTATAACAAAGTTAAGCAATAGAGTTCACCAACTGTTCTACACCATCCATCACATGGTGCCTAGAAAATATATTGAAAAACATCACACTAATACACTCATTTCATTTATGATAGACTTGCTGAACAAGCCAAGATTGTTCCATGTAACATCTTTTCGCCTCAGTCTCTATACTCATAAAATGAAAATGCCTTCACGTAGAGTGAGGGGAAGAGAATGGGGGATGGTTAGTATATGATTACATAGGCCCAGCTGCGCTCAACAATGAAATGGAAAAGCATTTATTAAGCTCTTACTATATGTCAAGTTCCCCGCCAAGTTCTGTGAAGATAAACAAAAATGAGACAATCTCTGATCTTGGAGTTCACATTTTACATACTCAGGAAAGTTGTACTGCAGAGAAAATGGCAATATCCAGGGATGTCGGGGCAATTGATAAGATCAAGTGGTCTTTAGAGTTCAATGACAAGGTAATGATATGTAATAAAACAATGAATAATAGTAATAAAATGGTGGTCTTCCATCTCACTAGAAGAGGTGAGTGGCCATGTTCATTCAATAACAAAGTTTCTTTCCCCCAGGAGGAGTCTGGTTCCACAGATATTGGTAAGAGGAGATCTTTGTGAGTTCTGGGTTAATAGAGGTCAAGTATGAGGCCATTGGGACGAGAAGTTCTATCTATGTCTGGTCTGGTGGAGTCCTCAAAGAGAGGAGAGGAAGCAAAGGCAACAAATACAGGCAGCTTGGAAGCTGGGGAAAGAGAGGCATACTATGCATTTCAAGACTGTCATGCAACTATTTCCTTTCCTTCTTTTCAACTTATGAAATAATGCAAGCATTTCCATAACATAGTAAAATAAAAAAAAACAATGATTGCACATGAAACTGCAAATCTATTGTGTGAAACTTGCTATTCATTTTAAATATATAATAAAGTTATGTAACATTTTTCTTTTTTTCTTCCCTCTCCCCTCCCCCTAGAGATGGCTACCATTAGACACAAATATGTATGTATCCATGAATGTATATGTACATATGTATGTGTATGCATACACACAGAGATATATATGTATGTATGTATGTATATATACTCATATATAATATGTTTATGTAAAATCATTCTATATATACTTCTATTTATCAGTTCTTCCTCTGGATGCAGATTCTCCTTAATGTTCAGCATCTTTCAGCTCAATTGTCTGTTTTCCAAAGGTCTGTTGTAGGCTACAGAGTCAAACTTTCTGTTATCTGAATTATACAAGCTCTGTGAAGGCCTGTGGCTAGCAGAAGCAGCTATAGAAGCAATAGATGTACCTTTCTTTTACTGGACTTTGCAGCAGTGATTATAAAGTAAAGAAGGACAATAAAGAAGACACAATTTGCAATCCCAAACATAGTTAGGGGGAAAAACAAAGTGAAAGAAGGGCAGAATATATTCAACTATGACCCAAAGAGAATACTTATCCTTATCATAAAAGGCTTCTAAGAAATAAATCTTATCAAAGTCATTTGGGTGACACTCCTGGCCAAATCATAATTAGAAATCCCAGAATTGGGGTAAAAAATAATTTGTAAAGATTTTTTGGGGGGGAGGGGGAAAACGGAAGTAAAACATTGTTTAGATAATCTAACCTATTGGGAGCGTAGAGCCAAGATAGTGGAGTGAAGCCATCATTTTTGCTAAACTCTTCCAACATACTTCCTCTACAACAACTTAAAAAACATGCAAGATTTCTGCCAACAAAAAAGCAATGAGTCACTTTTTACCATCCCAGGGCAGCTTAAGAAGACAAAATGAGAGGTCTGGCCACACTGGAGTGAGGGCTGTCCAGAAGGATGGCACCAAAGAAGCAGCACTGGTTCTTTGACCATGAGGTGGAAATAGCACCCAGAGGAAATAAGGGGATTGAACATCTAGAAACAGATCATAGGGGACTTCTGTACTAGCAATGGAAGAAGGATCATTTGTTACTATTTGTCCTTTGTTCTCAAAGAGGACCAGTGACACCAGGAGGGTGATGTCTTAACTTGCAAGTGAATTGGACTTAAGTGAGGCGGGGCTGTGCAAAGTCATCAACCTCACTTTCTCTCCCAGAGTCATAGGAGTCCAGTAGCAGGACAACTAGTGATTACCCCAGATGCAATGGGAGACCTTGGCCTTTCTAAGCTAAAGTCTTCCTCAGGTCTCAGTTTGTCTGAGGCAATGCCCATTCAGTGATTAAAGGCTAGGTAAGAATTGAGGCAAAAAATGCCCTAGTTTGCCTTCACAAAACAATCAGTCTCAGAGGGGAAGACCCTCAGACACAAAGCAAAAGTAAAAATCATCCTGATAAAGAGAAATAATTAAAGATTTTGCTAAAAGGTATCAAAAACAATGAATTAAAATCAATACTGAGTGTGTGTGTGTGTGTGTGTGCACCAAATGGAATGGCATCCAAATATTTGAATGAATAGTTAAATGAGCTAAAAAAAGAGAAATTAGCAAAACTATACTAGTAGGAGACTTTCAGATCTAGCTAAATCTAACCATAAAATAAATAAGAAGGAAGTTAAGGAGATGAGAACTTTAGAAAAGTTAGATATGATAAACCCTTGGAGAATATTAAATGGGAGTTAGAGTATATATGTTTCTCAGTTTGTATAGCCTCTTCACAAAAATTGACTATTAGAGCATAAAAACCTTCAAACAAATGCAGAAAAACTGAAGTATCAAATGTACCTTTTCAGACCATAATACAATAAAAATTATATTCAATAGAGAGTCTAGCCCAAGGGTGGGGAATTAGCAGCCATATGAGGCTTCATGTGGCCCTCTAGGTCCCCACTTGAAAACTTAGAGGGCCACATGCAGCCTCTGGTGTAGTCTGTGCTTCCAAGGAAGATTGAGGGGAAGGCATATGGGACTGAGGAGAAACAGTTCAACCACTCAACTGCCCAACTGCTGGATCAGGTTTTGGGGGAGATCTGGCCCATACCCTTCCTTTCTTTCCCCAGCCTCTGCCAACAACTTCACTGCCTTTCCCTCTACTGCGATTTCCTTCTCATATACATCTAAAACCCCTTTTAGGATTTGGGCCAGCAGATTACTATGAGTCTCTGGTTTCTGAACTGAAGCTAGGAGGAAATGCCAAAATATCAATGTTTGTTAAAAGGAATGACGGTATGCATTTATAAAGGATAACATGAAAGAAATTCTGTAGCAGCACTTAGGATGAAACTAAAGGAAGTACAAAAATGTAGCAAAAGGCAAGAGACAAAGTACAGTCATGCACAGTAAACATTCATTAGTGGACTTTTAAAAATGGAACAGAATTACTACAAGCAGTCTAAGGGAATACAAAAGCCTTGGTTTTGAATGCTTTGCATTTTGAAGATGGGAAGAAATATGACAATCCCAAATAATTAGGCAGAAGAACCAAAGCTCTTGCATTTGATGCATATTGGTTTTAAAATGAGGTCTTTTTTTTTCAACTTCATCTGCTGTTTGTTTGAAGATTGATAAATCAGTTTTTACCTGTTTTATTAATAAAACCTAATTTGGATATCTTGAGGTAATGGTTTTGTGATTTAGAGGGGCAAACTGTCTTTGTAACAGGTAAGTTATTTATAAAAATTTTAAAAAGTTAAATTCTAAAAAAAAAAAAAGTCAATGCTTGTAAAAGAGCCCTGTACCTCCACCTTAACCACACCTGTGGCTCTTAGTTATTGTCTTTTAATTACATACGTCTCTACTCCCAACCCACACTGCCTTTCTCCTTCCTTTAAATCTTGATTTCCCTAGAAATCTTGGTTCCAAACTCACCCCAGCCTTTGCTTATGCTTGTTTCAATTCTTATTTAGAGCCTTTATCCTTTTCACACATAACAAAGGTTTTCCTTTGCCAGGATGGTTGCTCCAATCAATGGAATGCATTACTGCATCCCACCCCCACCTTTGGGGACATGGCAACTGAGAGGCAACATTCTGCTAATTTTCTTTTTTATATTGTGATTCAGATAGCCATCATACATGAACAATAATCTCTAAACATCAAGCTTACCTATATAGAAACTACTGTTCTAATTCAATAAAATTGAAAATAAGTTTAACCTGACACATGTGATGGCATGCTATATGGCAATTTGAAATGGTGGGTAGGCAGTTGATAAAAAGCACAATGAGTCAGACTATTTGTCATAAAGATCAGCATTTCAACTTTTTTTCACTTCATTAGTTCTCCATCATTAATAATAAGTAGCAGTGTTGTGATATAACATGCCTACATCATTCAAATTCACAATATCCATGAACCTTAAAAGACAGTTGTCCTGGATCTGAAACCTCAACAGTTGAAGTTCTCTTGACCAAGCTCTACTTGCAATCCCCCAAATGGAGGGTTTCCTATACTTCTCTTCCAAAGGCTTTCATTTAGGGAATGGGGTGCAAAGGGGTAGGTCAGGGTAACTCCTAAGATGTAACTGGTTATATTTTCTGTCTATGGAAACTGACACAAGGTCCACTTATATGTGTGTATGATGACTAGAGATTAACAATACTTAGGAAATTGCTAGAATTGAGATTCAAGGTGTTATTATAACTAATGGAAATATTTATTAAATAACATTAGTGATGCTGTCTAAAAGATTTTTCTATGATAAAACCTTCACATCATATCATGCTATATTTAAAGGCTCAGTACTGAAAACACGATGTTTTTCTGTCTTCTTTTTAAATTTTCACTTAAACAACATTAGGTCTAGCAGGACATCATTGGCAATACCTATCCTCAGCCACTCTCCTGAATCATTTCTGCAATAAATCTTTGGAAATGTCTATTTAAGCAGTAAAGGTCATAAATATTTCATGGGAGCTATAAAACACAACGGAATTTTGGAAGTCATAATTTTAATGGATATAACTGCACTATAAAAGAAGGGCCTCTGGGACCAGGGTAAGGCAAAATTTATCTAAGTGAGCTGTAACGCTAATCCATCTGCAAGTGGTAAATGATCTCTTGTCCCAGGTGTGACATATTATCCAAAGGGTGTCTGGTGATTAAGGCCACGAAGGTAAAGATGTGGCTGAAATCCAAGGGAGCATTGAGCAATTAATGTTGACTGGAAATTGTCAACAATTCCTCTGGATGTTTGATGGTTCCCTATGTGCTCAAGCTCGCCAAAGGTCAGAGTTCAAGGAAGTATCCCTGGTCAATCCCAGATACATGCAGGCCCAGAAGGTGAGAAGATTTTTTTTTCTCTTTGTGCACGAGACAGTTTGGACAGGATGAGGGCACAATTATAATCCTATTAACTATAATCCTCTTGGTGTGCTACAAAAATAATAGATACACATTCACACCAAAACGCAAAAACTCAACTAAGGTTTGTAAGTAGTGTCAATATTCAATTACGTGTGCCCTCTTGCTGCTGCATCCTGCATTATGTTTAGTATACAATTATATGAATGGTAATGTGCCCTTTTAAAGGATGTCTGTGAAACTATTGTATTTGGCTAAGTGTCATTGATGAGGTCAAGAATCAACTTATTTTCCAAACTACACAGAATAGAATGAAAGGCACATTTAGTCCTTTAGTAAATATGATGTTGACGACAATGATGATGATGATAATGAAGCTCATATATGGGATGTTTTTTTTTTAAAGTCAGAATATCTGTAAGTTTGCTCCTAGCTACTTAATTGTAGATTCTAAATGCTCACAGATGTGACTAAAAGAAGGTATTAAGCAACAGAGCCCCAGACAAAACAATTCCATGTCAAAAGTCTTGCCTGACACCTACCCCAACCTTCCCATACAGGGACTACCTCAACACGTGTATTGAATTTTTGTCTGTGAACTTATTCCTTTACAAGACATGACACTGAATCATCTACTTCTTTCAAAGTGTCCCTCTACTGTGAGCAAGCAAGGAAAATGTACAAGTTGTAACACTGGAAGGAAGTGACAAGGATTAGAAAATAACATTTCAAAAACTGTATCAGTAGATATTTCAGCTTTAACAAGGAAAACAAGAGGACTTTATTAGAAATGCTAAATTACTTGTCAATATTCTGGAATGTCTTAACTTAAAATATCCTTGTTTCCCCATCTTTAAAGATGATTTATAGGCATAGTCAATAGAGAGATGTCCTCAGTGTCAAGAATACCTAGATTCAGAGCTTACCTCTGACGAATACTGGTCTTGTGACAGTGGACAAGTCAATTAGCCCTTTCAGGGCATCAGGCAACTCTTTAGGACTAAATTGCACATAAGGTGTCAATCTATATTAGTAGAGAAGCTTACTCTTTAGGAACTCTTCATATTGATGAAACCACAGGTATGATAATAGAGGAAATATAGCTAGATAGACAGATAGATAGATAGACAGACAGACAGACAGATATGAATGGAGGAAAGGACATTATGAGAATATGTTTTTAAATATATAAAAGAGAATACAAATAATACTTTTTCCACTTTAGCTCTCAAAACTGACCAAAGGAACAGATAGAGCAACAGGGGTGTACTTCAACTATTTAGATAATTCCTTCAGAAAACCTCAATGAAAAAAAGTAGGGAATAATAGTCACCAATGGACTATTTCCTCTCTCGGGGAAGAGAAAACAATGAGGGAAGTTATCATTCTGGGTCTAATTTTCATCCATGAAGATGAAGAATGACAATAATTCAAAAAACATGGATAAAAAATCATGAAGTTTTCAAAACTGAAAAAGGCCTTTTCAAGTTGTTTCAACAAAAAGTACAAGGAAATCAGCCACTGCTTGAAGGAAAAGGACACTGAGAAACTTACTCAATTGTTTTGCTTCTTTTTCCATTAAAAAAAATCACAGAATTACAGAAGTCTAGAAATATATTACGAGTCCTTGAAGAATTTCTGGTCCAAACCAGACCTGATGAATAGCTCAAAAAATATTGTCTGGTGGTCATCTAGCTGCCATGAATTAGGAGTCTATACATCCCATGCTATCTGTTCTACTATTAGATAGCTATAATTATTAGGAAGTTTTTCCTTTTGTGAAGCCTTAATTTGTCTCTGTAACTATTACCTATCACTTCTAATTCTGCCAAACATAACAAATCTAATCCTCATATAGAGCCAAAATCTTCTCTGTAGGCATAAACAATTATAGTCATTCCCCCATCTCACTGCCCAAATACTAGAAGACGGCTATCATGCCCATCTTCCCTTTCCCCCAGGCTTCTTGCTCTAAGTGAGCATGCTCAGTTTTTTCAACCGAAATGACATGGTGTCCAGATGCTCTGAAGCCGTGCACAATGTATGCTTCTTCCACATGACAGCTATTCAAAGACTGCTATCATATTCCTTCTAAATCTTCTTTTTCAGACTAAACATCCTCAGTTCTTTCAGCAGTTCCTCATGTGACATGCTTTCCACATTCTTCACCACTCTAGTCACCTTTCTTTCATGAAAACTTTCACCTTTCTCAACCTCTTAAAAAGAAGCATCCAACATCACAGGTGTAACCTGGCCGAGATGAAGATCTGTAGGACAATTATCACCTTGTCTTGAATATCAAACTATTAATTCCATTAAGATTACACTAGCCTTTGAGCCAGCCATGTCATATATCACTGTTGGCTCATCTTGAGCTTATGCCAAATGAAAACCACCATGCATTTTTTCAGATACTGCTTGTTCTCTAACTTCTTCATCCTGTACTTAATGATTTAAAGATAGAACAAATACATCATTTATTTCCTTCTCTATTAACAAATTCCCTTTTATCCTAGAACTCTTATTCTAATACTTTTACTCATTTCTGATGTTCATGAAAACCTAGTCATCTCCTAAAAACATCTCATTACTTGCTACCCTCCCAGATGTTGGACACTTTTCTCATATGCCATGGCACGCTGGGGAATTGGTATATTGCTTGGTCCCCATTGTTCCCCAAAGGTAGAGGATAGGTAAGACAAGAATAGAGGAAAAAGAATGCATGATGTGGAAGAGTGTCAACTAGAGGGTTGAGACTTGGAAGGAAGGAAAGTGAAGCCAGAAAATGAAAGATTAATTAGCAGAAAGGGATGGAGGCAGGGGAGTTTGTGTTTCCTCCAAATTTTAAGCAAGTCATATTTGGAGCACTGGAGATAGAAAACAGCATGCCAAACATCCAATATGTCAAAATGCAGGAAAAATTCTAAATTTCCTTTAGAAATAGGGGAACAGTGGGAAGTTAATAGCATGCCAACAGCTCTGCTACAATTACTTTAGCAATCTCTCTTCATCTGAGGTTTAGTGCATTTGATTTATCACCTGATCCAGATCTTTGTTGCTATAATTAGTCAGCCTATAGGTAAATCTTTCTCCCTTCTCAATACCTTTCATATCTGTTTCAGTCTGCCTCATTCTATCTTCTGTCTTTACCCTTTAATGACTTCAATATTCACTCAGATGTTCTATTGAATACCTTGGCCTCTCAATTTATTAGTTTCCTAAACTCTCATGCCCTCCATGTCCACTCTACCTCAGGCCTTATGAAGGAAATCAGACCTTAATCTATCCTTAATCTTGAACTCTGATCCCCAATATGATCACAATTTCTTGTCCTTTCCACTTACCTAACCATAGCCTCCTTCCTAAACCCTGTTCTTCACCTTTAACACAACTATTTCTTCCTGTACTGTTTTCACCCGACCCTCATTTGTCTCACTCTCCCTTCTTAAGTCTTGACTTTAACTAGTCCATCAAAGTCCACAGATGCTTTGCCTTCTTGTCTTTCTGTTCTTGCTCTGCCAATCTTTAACCTTGGGTCACCTCCCCACCCAAGTCATTTCACTATTATAGGCAAGTTGCTAAATGTTACTGGAAAAAGTCACAATTCAGAATCATGAAAAATAACATTTTCAGTCAAATTCGGCTCTCTCTAAAAAGGCCCCTGGAAGTACAAAAAACACTTAGTTGATTAAAGCAAAAGATCAAGAAATTGATGAGAAAAAAAAGAAATTCCCCTAAGTTAATCTTCATGAATATACCAGACAAAATAGTCAGCAACTATATTATCAGTCCCAAATCACTTCCAGTCCCTTTCTGGATCCAACATCTGCTCTGCTTTGTAACTCTGTTTAATGAGAAAGCCCTGGAGGTAATTTCCTCCCAGTTTAGCTTCCAGTATATCTGGATCTATGGAAAGGAGGTGAGAGTCCACTTTGACATGTCCCTTCTCTTTCAGGAATTCATTGAAAAACAGAAGTCCAGGTAGCTTTTGTCTAGTTTAGCATCTCGTCCATCTAGGATCATTCCAAAGATTAAGGAGATGGGCCACTTACATCTGGAGGAATACATGTCCTCTCTTGGGAGAAGGCCCAGAAGTCATTGTTCACCAAGTCTTCTGGGCTTTCCTATTTCCAGCTAACTACTGAGTTCAGTGTGGCTGTTAACCATTGTCCACTCCTGTTCTGTGGGACATGATAGTTTCTCCAGCAAGTGCACAGAAAATGGAAGTTCAGAACAGAAAGGGGTGAGAAGGGACCATTCTCCAGGATTCCTTAGAAGACTAAAGAAATGAATAAAAATTAAAGTCAATATAGTTTAGAAATGCTATAAGCTAAGGGATCAATAAGAATAAATTTGAGAAGAGAATAATTCTGCAAAAATTTTGAATAGTATACTCCAAAAGAGATTGAATTAGCAACAAAGACTGAGAATGGGAAGAAGGCTTACTATAAAATGAATGAAATAAGATTTGAAGAAAGGGATTGAGTGAAATTAGAATTCTCAAAGAAAAACTTTGAGAGTAAACTGTTTAGAACAGAAGCTGAAAAAACTTAACCAAAATAGTAAATGTTCTGAGAAACAGAACAGAACACACAACTCAAAAATTCAATGATACAACCTGCAATAGTAGAAAAAAATAAAAACACTAAACATTAGAATAACATGTAAAATACCATATTTAAAACAATGGATTTAGGAACCAGATAAGGAGAGAGAATATAAGAATCTTCAAAGTTGCTGTAAATTACAGTGAAAAAAATCATAGATATCATATTTCACATCATATCATATTTCAATAAGTATTAGAAAAAACCTAGTCAGAATTCTATAGTGAGCAAACAAAGTAAAAATAGAATCCACAGATTACTACATTAAGGAAATTATGAATTTCACATACCCAGAAATCTAATTAGCAAGCTTCAGGACTTCTGATTCAAAGGAAAAAATCCTGCAAGTAGCCAGGAGAAGATAGTCAAGGATCTCCAGTCAGAATTATATATTTATATAGAACATACGAAAAGGTGTAAAATGATATGCTGGAAGGCAAAAGAATAAAACTATCACCTGCAAAGATAAGCATAATTCTATTTTTTTTCCTTTTTTTTATAATTTTTTATTTATTTATTTAATTTTTTACATTCATTTTCACAAATTTTTGGGTTCAAGATTTTCTCCCCTTTTATCCCCTCCCCCCCACCCCAATACCCCAAGCAATCTAATTTTCCCTATCTCCAATCTGCCCTCTCTTCTGTCATCCCTCCCTTCTCTTGTCTCCATCTTCTCTTTTCTCCTGTAGGGCCAGATGACTTTCTATTCCTCCTTAACTGTATGTCTTCTTTCCTAGTTGCAACAACAATACTAAACAGTTGTTCCTAAAACTTTGAGTTCCAAATTCTCCCCATCTCTCCCTCCCCACCCATTCCCTTTGGGCCGGCAGGCAATTCAATATAGGCCATATCTGTGTAGTTTTGCAAATGACCTCCCTGATAGTCGTGTTGTGTAAGACTAACTGGATTACCATCCCTCCTAACCTGCCCCTCATGGTTTCTCTTCTGTCTTTTGATCCTGTCCCTCCCCAAGTGTTGACTTCAAATTGCTCCCTCCTCCCTTTGCCCTCCCTTCCATCATCCCCCCCCTTGCAATATCTCTTTCTCCCCCACTTTCTTATACTGTAAGATAGGTTTTTCATACCAAAATGAGTGTGCATTTCACTCCTTCGTTTAGTCAAATGTGATGAGGGTAAACTTCTTGGTTTTTTTTTTGTTTTGTTTTGTTTTTTCTCAGCTCTCCTCTTTTCCCCTCCACTAAGAAAAACTCCTACCTGCCTCTTAAATGACATATAGTTACCCCCTTCCCTTTCCCTCCCCCTACATTTCTCTCTCACCATTTACCCTAGTTTCTTTTAAGGTATGGTCCCATCCTATTCAGTTCAATCTGTGCTCTCTATCTCTGTATGTGTGTGCATGTGTGTATGTGTGTGCATGCGTGTACATGTGTATGTGTGGTCCCACCAACTACCCAGATACTGAAAAGTTTTAAGAGTTACAAATATTGTCTTTCCATGTAGGAATGTAAACAGTTCACTCATGGTAAGTCCCTTAAGACTTCTCTTTGCTGTTTACTTTTTCATGCTTCTTCTCATTCTTGTGTTTGAAAGTCAAATTTTCTTTTCAGCTCTGGTTTTTTTCATCAAGAATGATTGAAAGTCCTCTGTTTCATTGAAAAACCATATCTTCCCTTGAAGTATTATACTCAGTTTAGCTGGGTAGGTGATTCTTGGTTTGAGTCCTAGTTCCTTTGCCTTCTGGAATATCCTATTCCACGCCCTTCATGAATATACCAGACAAAATAGTCAGCAACTATATTATCAGTCCCAAATCACTTCCAGTAATGTAGAATTCCTTAATGTAGAAGCTGCTAGATCTTGGGTTATCCTGATTGTATTTCCACAGTACTGGAATTGTTTCTTTCTAGCTGCTTGTAAGATTTTTTCCTTGAGCTGGGAGTTCTGGAATTTGGCCACAATGTTCCTAGGAGTTTCTCTTTTTGGATCTCTTTCAGGTGGTGATCGATGGATTCTTTTAATACTTATTTTGTCCTCTGGTTCTAGAATGTCAGGGCAGTTTTCCTTGATAATTTCATGGAAGATGATGTCTAGGCTCTTTTTTTGATCATGACTTTCAGGTAGTCCCATAATTTTTAAATTGTCTCTCCTGGATCTATTTTCCAGGTCAGTTGTTTTTCCCATGAGATATTTCACATTCTCTTCCATTTTTTCATTTTTTTGGTTTTGTTTGGTGATTTCTTGGTTTCTCGTAAAGTCATTAGACTCCATCTGTTCCATTCTAATTTTGAGAGAACTATTAAATTCAGTGAGCTTTTGAGCCTCTTTTTCCATTTGGCTCATTCTGCTTTTGAAAGCATTCTTCTCCTCATTGGCTTTTTGAACCTCCTTTGCCAATTGAGTGAGCCTATTTTTCAAGGTGTTAATTTCCTCAGCATTTTTTGGGGTCTCCTTTACCAAGGTATTGACCTGTTTTTCATACTTTTGTTGCATCTCTGACATTTCTCTTCCCAGTTTTTCCTCCACCTGTCTAACTTGCTTTTCAAAATCCTTTTTGAGCTCTTCCAGGGCCTGAGCCCACCCGCCACCCCCCTGGGGTATCTGGGGTACTGAGGCCCCACCCTCCACGTCTTTCTCTGATGGCAAGGATACGTCCTCATCATCAGATCCGAAGGTCGGGATCATTTGCATTTGTTGGAAAAAACTCTCTATAGTCTTATTTTTCTTCCCTTTTCTAGGCATTTTCCCAGCCAGTTACTTGACCTCTGAGATTCCGTTCCACCCCCGCCTGGATCCGCCCAGCTTGGCCTCTGAGATTTAAATGGGCTTTCCTCCTGCCGGCTGTCAATCAGTGAGCTTTAGTTCAGGTGCTGGGGTGGGGGCAGGGCCGCCTCCCTGGCTCTGATCCCTCAGGGGCTTTATGCAGAGACTTTCAGAAATGGAGCGGGTGGGGGCGGGGTGGGGGGCCTGCCTCCCAAGCCCAGCTCTGTTGGGGGCTTTGAGCAGAAGCCTTCAGTAATAGAGCAGGGTGGGGGCAGGGCCGTCTCCCAGGCTCAGCTCCGTCAGGTTTTATGCGGGAATCTTCTGTAATGAAGATCCTGCCTGTTGCTGGGGGATTCCCGAGTCCCGGTCCGCTGCTGCCTCAGCCGCCACCCACACCTCTGCCTCCGCCGCTTCCTGCCCCCGTCCCTGCCGCCACCGCTTCCTCCCGAGGGGGCCGAGTCACAGAGACGCCCTGCTCCCCCTTTCCTCCGGTCCGGCCTTCTCTCTCACTGACCTGTAGCTTCTGTGGGCGGAGGGACTTTCCCGGCTGCCGGAGCTGCTTCTCTGGGGCTGAGGCCAGGGCAGCGCTGGGGGTGGGGTCCACTTTCCGGGGCGCGCCGGACCCTGGGGACAGGTCTCCAGGGCTCCCCGGAACGGAAATCTCTTCCACTCCGTTTCTGCACACCTTGTATTGACCCAGAAGTTATGGGGGACTCTTTTTACATTAATTCTATGGGCTTTTGGTTTCGGAGCTCGTAGACGTGCGTCCTTCTACTCCGCCATCTTGGCTCCGCCTCCCCCCATAAGCATAATTCTAAATAGGAATGGACCTTTAATAGAATCAGTGACTTCTAAGCATTCCTGCTGAGAAAACCAGAGATATATAGAATCTTTGAAAACTCAGAAGACAGAAGAGACCTACAAAGATAAACAAGTTTAAGCAACTGGAAAGGGCTGAATATTTGTCTAGTGCTTACATTTTGAGACAACTTACTTTGAAACTCTCCCATCTCAGTGAGATAATGAAGAAAAACAAACTCATTTCCTGTGAAAGAAAAAAAGAGAGGAGAGGAAAGGAAAGAGATCTCAGAGGCCATCTTGCAATACCCATATATAAAAGAATCTTCAATAACATATTGACAAGTGGTCATCCAGTCTCTATTTGAAGACCTCCAATGAAGAGGAACCATCAAAGCAGTCCATTCCACATTTTCATAGTTCTGTGAGGAAGACTTTCCTGACTTCATGTCTAAATTAGCTTCTTTGCAACTTAGCTCCTGATTCCATGCATTGCATCCAAATAGAATAAATCCAATCCTTCCTCCACCTGCCAACCTTCTAAATACTTGAAGATAACTACCTCATCCCTTCCTGAGTTGTCTTTTCCTCAAGTTAAACATGCTTAGTTCCTCCAGTCAATATTTATATGACATGAACTCAAGTCCCATTGAGTCAACTTCTTGTTTTTGAGATCCTAAGAGAGCTGGATAAAGACTGGAAAACAACAAAATTAAGAGCAAATGAGTTCTGAAGTCATTAGAATATCTTCTCCTTGGGTGAGGAGAAGTCTATGTTTATGCAGAGATATTAATGATTACCTTGGGTAAAAGTATATAAAAAGTTTCATGTGATCCAAAAATAAAATTTAGATTGCAAATCCCAGAATTTAGCCTTCTATCAAGATAAGGGGAGCAGTGCCAGTTTTAGAGTCACCACACTCACAACCACAAATGTGAGAGTTTGAGGGCCCAGTTTTCGAGAGTAAAAAGGGGAAATTCCTGAGCAGTACCAGCCTTCTGGAGAAAAAAATAAGGAATCCCAGGATCCCAGCTTCTACTAAAGGAAAAGGGTATTTCCAAACAGTGCCATCCTCTTGGCAAAAAGAAGGTAAAAGATAAGACCCCTGAAGCAGAAAGATCACCAAGACACTAAGTCATATTATGGGAAAGCAAAAGATCTGGACTTCATCTTCTAACTATGAGTTATTCAGATAGTGTAAACCTAGTGGGAAGAGGTTTCCTCTTAAACAACTCCAAGTTAATTTCCCACTAGGTATGAGGTCTCAGGCAAATTAGCTGATCAGCTCAATGATTCTCTGCTTCCAAACCACTCCGCTAAATTTGCCTTCCAACAGCAACTGTAGTTACCATCACTTTCAGCTTCATTTAGTTGATTCAATTATGGAATCTATCCTTGCATTTCTCTCTCTTCTCTCTTGGGGGTCAGACAATGGATCTCTCCTTGAACAATTACACCTTAACTTATGATTAGTGATAAATCTTCATCTTTCTACTATGAGATCAACTACATTTGTCCCATAATCATGTGAGTTCTGGTAACTAAATCTCTCCAGTCTACAATAGCTTATCACATTCAAAACTGTAACAATTTCCTCAGAACCCAGCCCAAGAGAAAAGGTTTAATAACTGCTTCTCTTCAAATGCTGAATTGGCTTAATTCAGCAACAAACCTTAAAAGGACAGTCCTAAAAATTACACCTTGAATTGCACTTGCTCATAATTTCTGTCTTTGAGAAACTTAGGATGCTTCCATGTTCTGCTTAGGGACCAGTTCCTCTACATGATGCCTCTATATAATCCCCCTACTAAAAATGTTTTCTCTTCTTTAAATGTCCTTATACCGTTTTAGCTGATGTTTCCTATATTTATATAGGAATATATATAAACTCTATATATGACTCTCACGCTGAGCATAGTGTCAAATAGATAGCAAAGACTTAACAAACATTTGTCATATTTAATTTATTTTCTTCTTGTTACATTTGATCCATTGTTACATCCTTGAAAAATCCACAGTGGCCTCAACAACTTGGGTAACAGCTCTCATGAGGAAATATTGTGGAAAGCATCATTATAAATTATTGACACGCCACAACTCATTTACTTCCTTCTTGTACACACAGCCATTTATGAATACTCTTGTGATTGTTGCAAGTTCTTCTATGCTATGAACAACACTGATGTCAGAGCTTTTGCTTTAATTTCAGTCATTTGTTATAGTCTCACTGATTGGGGTGGTGGGGTCATTAACTATTATTACTCCAAATATAATTCACATATATTTTTTCTCAAATATGGAATCTGGAGTGGACCTGTAATTTCACTGACATAAGGAACTTCCAGGTGAGAAAATACTCTCTACTCGTTTTATGTCAGCACATTTTCTACAATACAGATAGTCTTAGAGAGTTACATGGAGCATTATGAGGTTATGTGATTTGCCAAGGGCCACCCAACCAGGATGTGTCAAAGGCAAGACATGAACCCAGGTTTTCCTGGGTCTTTCAACACTGTCTCCTCCATACCTAGAATGTCACTTATGATTGACATTATTTTTGAATACATGTACATATGTATGTATATACATATATATCCAGACACATGCATATATTTCCTTTCAAAGATATCCCAGTTTAAGAAAGCATCCTTTATTAAAAGGCAGCCTCATATTTATGCCATCATAATAAATTTCAAATTTATCTCTAATAAGAGGTATTATTGGGGATTGGGTGGAGGCTTCATCATGAAGTCCACATAAAGAACTATTTCAAATAAATAATGAATATATGAATGAATGAAAAATTATTTATTAGGTACTTCCTCTATGGCAGGCACTGTGTTAAGTGCTGAGGATGTAGTTCCATAGTGCTCTCATCATATATTCTCTGTATATATCTAATTTCTAAGCCCACAACACTATATCCCACTCCAAGAAGGATATTTCTCAATATTTTCTATACTTAAACACTTGAGGCACACTGAAATTCAGAAATATGGGGCTATGGGTGGCAGGCTGACAAACTTTGGAAAAACGGGAAAGGGGAAAAAAATGGAAAAGATGAGAGACCCCTTCCAAGGGTGGTGGCTAGGCTGTTAGAGAAGATAAGGGGAATGTAGATCCCCCAAATCCGAGGGTTCTGGATTCAAGAAAGGATAGGGAAAAAGATCAAAAGAAAGATTGGAATAGGCTCCAAGTACTATGACTTTAGCTAGGAGGTCAATGGTTTGTATACACAGGTTTCCTAAACCCTTGGAAGTTCATAGGGTTATAGTTGTGATGCTGGAAGGGACCTAAGATGACCCTTAATTCATTCCCTCCATTTAACAGTTGAGAGAAGTGAGATCTGAGGAAGCTATATGACTTCTCTAACATCACAAACAGTAAACATTCAAAACCAGTTCCTCTGACTCCTGACCTAGTACTCTTGCTATCCATGACATGTCCAGAATCTGAACTACATTGAAGGATAAAATCAGATCAATCTTTGTCCTAACGTGGAATCCGGGGAACAAATCAGGTAGCAAAAGTGTAAGATTTTTTACCATTCAAGTAAGTAGAGGAAAAAGCAGAGTCAAAATTAATTTATTAACTGAAAGGTTACTCCCACTTTCTTACCAAAGGGTGAGAGAAAGAGAAACCTCAAGGTACTAAAGACAAACTTCACTTACTTCGCTGTTTTGTCAAAGGTAACACTCTAACTATGCTAAGGATAACACTCCAACTGTCTCCAAACTGCAGGCATTTTTTTGGTTTGTTTTGTTTTGCTTTTATAACAGTCTGCAAAATGTGCAAGTACAGGCACTCACCATGCCATTCCCCATTTTTATCTCCTTTTTCCAAGCTATCCTTCAAACCAGTACCCAAATAATCTTAATTATACACTGAGTGGCTTCCCATTTCCTACTGAATAAGGTACAAAATGCTTACCCTTGGTATTCAAAGCCTTTCATAATCTTATTTCAGCTGCATCTCACAGTATTCCCCATTCCCATATCCTACAATTAAGCCATGAGATTCCATGTTTTTTCTCATTTCCCTGTGTATTAACACCTTGGATATCTTTGTTCTCCTCACTCTCCCCTGCCTAGCTAGCCTGGGGACTCTCCATACCTATTGCTGTCTCTTGAACTCCCTCTCAGCCTTCAAGGACAATCTCAGATGCTGCCTTGTCCATGAAACATTCACTAGGCTCCTTCGCGACACTCTCCAGATCAAAATGATTTTTCCCTTATCAAATGAGATACACATGTAAAGTACTTTGCAAATCTTAGCCATTCAAATACTAACTGTTATTAGCTATTTTTATACTTCGAATGACATTTTGCCTAGAATTCCTTCTCCTGTTTATTGATCATGTCCTCTGTTGTATTATTGTTCTTTATGTACTTTTTTCTCCTCCATAAAATAGATTGTGTAAGTGTTTTGTGGGCAAAAGCTTTAGAATCTATCTTTACTAAAGGTTTGCTGAAATGAATTTGATTCAGAGGATTTGTGGTGATGCATCAATTAATTTAAAGAAGAAAAAAATGCTCTTTAAAATTATTTGTGTATCATAAGGGGGAAAGGCTTTTCTGAGGAATACTGTTATTAATCATTTTTTAAAATAAAAAAATAAACCACTGAGAGGAATGAGCTGAATTGGTGTTTTAATTCCAGCTGTAGCAATATTGGGCATACAGAGGAACTGCTGAAGAATGTTTAGCAGGGGTCCCTACAGTAATATATTTGGGCAGTGTGCATACTAAATATTTCCATTTCTATTTACGTAGCACTTATCACTGACACCATTGAGAGATTTACTGAACAGAAACACATGTTACTTGTTATTCTCATTTTATGGGTGTAGAAACTGGGGTACAAGGAGATTTAGTGACCTTACAAGGGTCACTCACAGACCAGACTCAGCCAGCTGATTTATCCACATTATCTTACTGCTTCTGAAAAGCTAAATATCAAACTTTATCCAAAAGGAAATATTTCTCATCTCTTCTGTAAATGTCAGGTGGGAAATGTCCAGTTGCTCCCTTATTATTTCTTCCATCAGAATACTCTCAGTGCAAGGGAATGGGTTCTCTCCTCAGAGTGCTAAGACCTATTATATATTAACAGCCTTGGATCTAATATTATTTGAGATTACTTCAACACATATAGAGAAATCTAACCAATATACACTCTTCTGTGTAATAAAGGAAAAATGTTTACATGATGAAAAGCAAGACAGATGAACAAATATCTAATATATATGTATCTTGTTCCTAAAATATGAGTTTAAAATATTCCCTGCATACCTGTATGAGGTCTAAATCCCTCTGATGTTGCAGAAATTTTCTTAATTTAAAAAGGAGAAACATGCTCCATCTGGACAATCTCTCATTGACATCAGGAAAAAGATTCATACACACACACACACACACACACACACACACACATACACACACACATCTGAGCTTTGTCATTTCCAGGTGTTAGATATAACACACACTCTCCTACCACGAAGATACTTACTCCCAATAGGCTGAAAGAGAAATATGTAGACTCTAACTTTTGCCCATTTGCCAAAATAAAGAGTCCTGAGACAGTACTGATTTTTTCCTCCTAAAGCCAGTTCTACTTAACATACTCTGGACAGACACTCTAGTCATTTCAGGAGTTGACATTACACAGATCAGTTTCCTCAACAGATATATGGGAGAGTCAATAGACCTTCAAAGTACAGTCTAAAGGCCAGTTTTGTTGAATTTTTTTCTCTTTCCTTTTTCTTTCTTTTTTATGAAAAAAATCTTTTATGTTAAATGGCCTTCTGGTAAGGGGAAGAACAAAGATATGGGAAGGTATCTTGAAAATGTAAAAAAAAACATCAACAAAAATCTATTTTTAAAAAGGAAAGGTCATGGCTCTAGAAGTATATTCACAACTACAGAAAAACATACACAAATCAAACAATCCATAAATTAAGTGTGAAAAGGGGAAAAATGCCCCAGATTAGATGGATTTACATGTGAAGTTCATTAAACATTTAAAGAACAGTTAATAGCCATAATACAAAAATCATTCTCAGAGTAGACACAAACAGCACATTTTCAGATTCCTCTTTTGAGACAAATACGATCTTGATACTAAAATGAGGTAATATACAGCATATAAAGAGATTTATAGACAATTCTCACTAATTAATATTAGAAGCAAACATTTTAAATATCATATTTGCAGAGATAACAAGGAAATGTGTTCTGAAAATAATTCGCTATGTCCAAATGATTCATACCGGAAATTAAAGGATGATTCCATTTTAGGAAAAAGTTAAATATAAAGACAGTAGAGTTAACAAAAATATGATTGTTTCATTAAATGCAGAAAAGGCCTCTGGCAAAATTCATCAGTTACTTCTTAAATAAAAATAAAAAAACCCTAGAAGTGCAGAAGTAGAAAAAACATTTAAAAATATTATTTTTCCCCAGTTTATTTATTTTTGGTTTTCAACATTCATTTACACAAAATTTTGAGTTCTAAATTTTCTCCCCATCTCTCCCTTCCCTTATCCTAAAACACAGGCATTCTGATTACCCCTTCCCCCAATCTACCCTTCCTTACATCACACCCCTTCCTTCCCTTATCTCCATCTTCTCTCTTTTTTTGTAGGACAAGATAGACTTTTATAACCCATTACCTGTGTTTCTTATTTCCCAGTTACATGCAAAAATAATTCTCAAAATTTATTCCCAAAATTTTGAGTTCAAACTTCTCTCCCTCCCTCCCCTCCACCCATCCCCACTGAGAAGGCAAGCAATTCAACATAGGCTATATATGTGTGTAGTTTTGCTAAAGATTTCCACAATAGTCATGTTGTGAAGCACTACCTATATTTCCCTCCCTTGCCCCTCCATTTATTCTATTCTCTCTTTTGACCTTATCCCTCCCCAAAAGTGTTTACTTCTAATTATCCCTTCCTCTCATTTATCTGTCATCCCTTCTGTCATCCCCCCACACCTCACTTATCCTTTTCTCCCCTACTTTCCTGTAGTATAAGATCAATTTTCATGCCAAACTGAGTGTGAATTTTATTCCTTCCTTAAGCCAAACGTGATGAGAGTAAGCTTCACTTTTTCTCTCTCACCTTCCCCTTTTCCCCTCTATTGAAAAAGCTTTTTCTTGCCTTTTTGCCCTATTCCATTTCTGCCTTTCTCCTCCCAATATATTCCTCTCTCACCCCTTAATTTTATGTATTTAGGTATCATTCCCTCCTATTCAACTTACCCTGTGCCCTCTGTTTATATATATATATATATATATATATATATATATATATATATATATATATATATATATATATATATATGTATATATACATGTGTGTGTGTATGTATATATGTGTATATATGTATATATATGTATGTATGTATATGTATGTATGTGTGTGTGTGTGTGTGGATAATCCCTCCAACTACCCAAATACTGAGAAAAGTTTCAAGAGTTACAAATATTATCTTTCCATATAGGAATGTAGACGGTTTGACTTTAGTAAATCCCTTATTATTTCTCTTTCCTGTTTACCTTTGCATGCTTCTCTTGATTCTTGTGTTAGAAAGTCAAATTTTCCATTCAGCTCTAGTCTTTTCATCAAGAATGCTTGAAAGTCCTCTATTTCATTGAGTGACCATCTTTTCCCCTGGAAGTATTATACTTAGTTTTGCTGGGTAAGTGATTCTTGGTTTTAGTCCTAGTTTCTTTGACTTTTGGAATACCATATTCCAAGCTCTTTGATCCCTTAATGTAGAGGGGGCCAGATCCTGTGTTATCCTTTTGTATTTCCACAATACTCAAATTGTTTCTTTCTGACTGCTTGTAATATTTTCTCCTTGACCTGGGAACTCTGGAATTTGACTACAATATTTCTAGGAGTTTTTCTTTTTGGATCTCTTTCAGGAGGTGATCAGGTGAATTCTTTCCATATTTATTTTACCCTCTGGTTCCAGGATATCAGGGCAGTTTTCCTGATGATTTCATGAAAGATGATGTCTAGGTTCTTTGGTTGATTATGGCTTTCAGGTAGTCCCATAATTTTTAAATTGTCTTTCCTGGATCTCTTTTCCTGGTCAGTTGTTTTTCCAATGAGATATTTCACATTGCTTCTATTTTTTCATTCTTTTGGGTTTGTTTTGTAATTTCTTGGTTTCTCATGAAGTCATTAGCTTCCATCTGCTCCATTCTAATTTTTAAAGAACCATTTTCTTCAGTGAGCTTTTGAACCTCCTTTTCCATTTGGCTAATTCTGCTCTTTAAAGCATTCTTCTCCTTATTGGCTTTTTGGCTCTCTTTTGCCATTTGGGTTACTCTATTTTTCAAGGTGCTATTTTCTTCAGCATTTTTTGGGGTCTCCTTTAGCAAGCTGTTGACTTGTTTTTATAATTTGCTTGCATTGCTCTCATTTCTGTTCCCAATTTTTCCTCTATCTCTCTTATTTGATTTTCAAAATCCTTTTTGAGCTCTTCCATAGCCTGAGATCATTGCATATTTATTTTGGAGGGTTTGCATGCAGAAGCCTTGACTTTTAGGTCTTCCTCTGAAGACCTAAATTGTTCCTTCTTGTCTGAAAGGATAGAAGAAAATACCTGCTCACCAAGAAAGTAATCTTCTATTGTCTTATTCTTTTTTCCCTTTGGTGAGCATTTTTCCAGCCAGTTACTTGACTTTTATGTTCTTTGTCAAGGGGAGGGTATACTCTGGGGACCTGTGAGTTCTCTGTTCTTCCAGGGTGGCACAATCAGGGGAGAGCAGTTGATTCCTCTCCTGGCCTGGGCTCTGGTCTCTGAGCAGAATTCCCTGTCCAGAGCCTCCACCAGCTCCACCACACCAATCAGCACTCCTCCTTACCCCAGGGTAGCCCCTCAGGACTGAGATCCAGATCAGTTGCTCAATTCCCCCAGGGAGTTTAGGCCAGGATTCCAACAATGGAAGCTGCTGCTGCCTGGGGCCAGGGCTGGACCACTGTGTTCCCTTCTAACCCAAGCGAAAGAACTTTCTCACTGACCTTTGAAGCTGTCTTTGGTGTTTTTGAGTTGAGGAATCTGGGACCCACAGCAGCTGGTGGTGGCTTGAAGCCCACTCTAGTCCTGTCCTTGCCACAGCACAGCCCATGGTGGGCTGTGCTCTTCTCTGTGTCTGTGCTGGGCTGCCTAAAAATATTATTAGAAGTATCTATTTAAAAATAAGAATGGGCATTGTTTACAATAGAAAAATATAGAGATTTTCTCCTCATAAACAGGGATAAAGCAAGGATTCTCCCCCTCCGCAGTATTATTTGATATGTTTTTAGAAATGCTAGCTTAACTAGCAAAATAAATGAAGAATATCAAAGACATAAACATCACTAAGAAAAAAAACTAAAACTGTTCCTATTTTCAGATGGCATGATGACTGCATACTCTGAAAATTCCAGAGTTTCAGTGAAGAAATTAACTGAGACAGTTAATAGCTACAAGGTAACATGATGCAGCTTAAAACTAGCAAAATATCATCAATATTATATGATATTAATAGAAATTAGGGAGAATAGTAACAAATTCCATTAAAAATAACAACAAATGCATAAAATATCTAGAAGGTAACATACAAAGACAAAATAAATCTTATTTGTTTAGCTACAAAATATTTGACTGAAATAAAAGAATATTTAAATAATTGGAGAGTTAGTCACTACTTATGGATAGATTAATTCAAACCAAATTACTGTGGGGATACCTTTAAGAACTAAATCAGATAATAAAATTCAGAGGTTGAATTCTTAATAATGGTGAGACCAATAGAAGTCCTAGAAATAGAGAATTAAGTATGCTTCCTTCCTCATAACAGAGGGGTAGGGGACTGCTAGGACAGGTGATTGCATAAAATATCAGTTAAGGTCTCAATATCAGCCAGGTTTTTCCTCATTGTTTTTCTTTGTCACAAAGGAAGTCCTCAATCCAGAAAGGAAAAGAAATGATTATAATGTAAAGCTAAAAAGCACAATTATAGTGTACTTTTTAAAGTATAAATATATTCTGGGAAAAATATCATGAAACAATAATGCCACTTCTCTCCCTTAAGAGTAAACCATCATGCCTTTTCCTTTCAAGAGACTTTTCTTCCTTTTCCTAAAGAGAGTCTGATGATTTTTTTCTCAATATTTTCTAAATTTCCAATTCTCTCCGCAGAAATATGACGATTAAAACTTCATTTACTTTTTTTACTTTATTACTAGAAATAAAAAGATAATTGATAACAATTACAGTTTAAGAGCAATTAAATGAATAGGATGCATGAACAGCAATCAAAAGTACACAGAAGTCAAAAAACTTGAACCCAAAGGCATCTTGTAATTCTTTTTTAAAAAACGTCAATCTTGAATATAGTCCATATAGTGAACACAGTGAAGTTACCTTTCCCCTAAGCACAATCATATGATGAAATTGGTACTTACCTCCTAGTCTCAAGGAGACTTAAAGAGTTAATGGGGAAAAAACCCTAGTTAATGATAACAAAAATATTCATCTATGCCAGATGAGTTTCTATCTAAAAACAACATTTCTAACCTTAGTAGGAGTAAGGCATAACATTTTCATAATGAAATGACTCAAAATGCTCTACACAAACAGTGAGCATTCCAGCTCCCCCAGGCATTTCTGTGACTTGACATTGATGAATGCAGGTGAGATTGAGGGTGCAGGTAGGATAAAATTACAACCAACATTGACTTCTCTAAAAATAGAGAAATTTCTAAATCCAGCTCCATGGATCCTTGGGAGCAGATACCTGTCCATCAATGAATTGTGACTAGAAATAGTTCTCACAACTGTATCTTTTAGGGAAAAGCAGTATGAGATGGCATAGCGGTTACAAGACACAAGTCATAAAGTGTATTTCACTACTATTTTATATATTTGTAGCATATGTCAGTTTAAAAGATGTGTGCTCCTGCATGGAATGAACACTACATTTTAAAGTGATTGTCTTGGACTTGAAGCATGCTTCTGTGAATTACTTATGTAAAATTGGACAAGTCACTAATCTTGGACTATATGACTTTCAAGAGTTCTTCCAGCTCAAAAATCTGTATTTTTATCCATGACCCCAAATCACAAAACCTCTTTGAGTCTCAGTTTCCTCATTTAAAAATAGAGATGATAGTATCAATAGAACTTACCTCACAGATGTTTGAGGATCAGATGAGATTCTAATACTAGTTATTATCATCAGTAGAAATAGTAATACTACTAGATGTAGTGTTAGTAGTAAATGAACCCCACACACTAAGATTGCTTACATATCCTTCCCAATGGTACTTAACTATTTGTTTCTCCCTTTTGTCAAATTAGGGTTTAAATTTGTTTCTCCTTTTTGTCAAATTAGGATTTAAATCAGAGTAGCTTCTGACCACAAAGAGCTGGCACTCACATACAATTTGCTAAAGCATCTGCATCAATTTTCATAATAACTACAAATAAGGTCTTGATTTTTCCTATCAGATTTCCATCAGGATTTGAAAGTACCTACATTTGATATGTCTTATTTTATAAACTGATTCTTTTTTTACTATAAGACCTCCTAAGGTTATGGGAAAAGCACTAGTTCTAGCCCTGACACTTACTCCTGTGTGACATTGGCTCAGTTACCTAAACTTTCTGGTCTTCAGTTTTCTTATCTATAAGATGAGATCTCTGTGAGATAAGATTTATCCAGATTACCTCTAAAGGTTTCTTCTAGCCCTAACACAGAAAACTCCTTTCTTTTTAAGTCTCTACCAACTGACCACATGTACCATTCTATGGTTATATGATTACAGGTATCATTCTTTTGAAGACAAATTTTTGAAAAACCTTTGCTTTTGTCCAGCCATCTGCATGATTTCTCCCTCCCCATTCAATGAAGCATTTGTATATTTTTTGGTTATCTTTAGTGTGTCTGCAAATTGAATCTGTTTTTAAAAATGTAACTTTCCTGATTTTATAAATGTATAATGTATAATTTTTTTATTGTGCCAATTAGTCCTACTATGGCTTAGTTTTCACTTAACATGTTATATTATTCCTACCAGAGCACAGATATTGATGTAGTCTTTTTAATTGGACACTGACTTTTTGTTTCCTCCAAGTAATCAACAGATATTGATTGACTGTGAAAATAATTGGGATTGTTTAACAATGAGTTGTGTTTCTAAAAAGATTTTTATATGAAAATTTTGAAGTTATTATAAGTTTTAAATTGTTAGTAGCCCTCCCTAAATGAAGTTCTATTGTAACCATAAATTATCACATTGTTCTAAACTAGAGGGTAGTCTCACTACACCACTTTCAATGATGTCCCTATGGACATTTTGACCTTAAGACAGCTGCCACCAATCTTATAACTACGCAAAAAGAATATTAAAATCAGAAAAATCAAGGATTGATGTTGATAGGTCATTTTCTAATTAATTCCCATTCCAATTAGTCTCTGCTGAATGATTCCACTAATTCATCATTTCCAACCCACAGAGTTTTGTGGTAGTTGTTTCTATTGCTTCTTATTCTTGTTGCTTTGTCTTGTTTTGACATATACAAATGAAGCTTTGGGAACAAATTTCCACAATTGCAATTTATTTATTTTTGTTGCAAAAGTTCTCAATTCTCATGTGTATTTAATTAGAGAAGAATTCCCACATGGCAAATAGTACACAAAAGGCTCCCAAATGCAAACCAGTGCTTCCTATCTTTTAGCCATACACACACACACACACACACACACACACACACGCATACACACACACAAGTGTGTAAAGATATACACACATACTGATTGCAATCAAATTGGTCAGCGTTAGCTAAATAAAATAGACTGGATAGTAAGTAAACTGGCCATACCTATACAATGAGTGACCCTGAGAATATTAAACAATTATATATAAAAAAGAAGATTCTACACAACTCATAGAAAACTACGGGGTCTGGCAAAACATTGATGATTCATAGCCTACTAAGATATTGGCAATGATGCCTCAGTCTCAAGTTCAGGGAAAAGTGTAGGTAGGTCAGAGAATTTCAAAGTTGGAAGAGCTCTAAGAAGTCATCTAGTCCAATGTCTACATGAAAAATGAATCTCCTCTATGACATTCTCCACAAACATTCTTCAAGGATCCAGTTGAGGATTTAATTGATTGTCAATTCAGTATTCACAATCCAATTAGCAGCTACTCTAATTGGTAGGAAGGTGTGGGTTTCTCCCCCTACCTTTTGGTACTGATTTGCTTTCTGAAAACAAAAGGTTCTTCACCTGTTTGCTAGATATGAGGCGATGAAACCTCATAGTTCTTTTGACTTGCATTATAATTAGTAATTTAGAGCATTCTTACATATGTTTGTTAATATTTTGCTTTTGAGAACTATTTTTTAAATATCTTTTGACTACTTTTCTATGAATGTCTTTTGTTCTCATATAATTTTGTTGGCTATACATCCTAGATGTCAAATCCTTACCAGAGATATTTGTTACCAATGATTTTTCCCAAGTGACTTCTCTTGTTGTCTCAGATGTATCCATTTTGGTTGTGTAAAAGCTTTTGAATTTAGTATAATGAAAATTATCTGTTTTAATCTTTTCCAATTACCTCTATACTTGCTTTGGAGAAAAATTCCCCTCATAGCTATGAAAGGAATATGATATGCTTCTCTTCTGATTTTTTATGAAGACACATTATCTTTAATATCAGATCACCTACCTATTGAATTTATTGTGAAATATTGCTTAAGAAATTGGTCTAATGCTAATTTCTTCTGGAATGTTTTCCAGTTTTTCCAGTAGTTATTGACTATGTTGTAAGAAATTATGAAGATGGAGAACATAGAGAAATTCTGAAGGAACACAGGGAAACCAAAAAAAAAAAAAGTGGAGGAGAGGGGAAAGAATATTCTGCATATGGTTAATACTCAATGCAAAGATACAGGGTCAGGTAATGGATTATCATATGCAAGTACATTACAAGGAGGCCAGTATAGACAGATAATAGAAATAACCGAGTAAGATAATATAAAGGAAAGAGAGAAGAGGAACCAGGATATAATCTTGGGAGACACCAATGATTAGTGGGTCAGATCTGCATGAAGAATGAGCAAAGAAAACTGAAAAAGAGGGATAAGACAGACAGTAGAAGAACCAGATGAGAGCAGTTTCATGAAAACCTAGAAAGGAAAGAGTACTCCTTAGGAGTTTCACAGCAGAGAGGTCAAGAAAGTTGTGGATTGAGAGGATGTTGCTAGATTTGGCAATACTGCTGTTAATTTTGGAGAGAGTAATTTTGGTCAAATGACAAGGGCAGACAGAAAACATATTGCAGAGAACTTAGAAAGAATGAGAGAGCTAGTGGATGAGATAGTTTTCTCAAGAAATTTAACAGAGAAGAAGAGGAAAAATAAAGAAGCTGGAAAGGAAAGTAGGATCAAATAAAGATATTTTTAAGAATGGGGTAGGTTTATAAGCAGCAGGGAAGGAAGCAGGAGATAGGGAAGTATTAAAGGTAACAGAAAGAAGGGATGATAGTGGGGGAAATTTGAGGGAGAAGATGATAGAAGATAGGATAAAAGTCTTCATTTGACAGAAAAATGAAAAAGATGATAGTGAGAAATTATAAGATCAATGTCAGGTGAAGAGAAGGGGAGACGATGGAGCTTTCATTGAATGGATTCAACTTGTTTTCAGTGAAGTATGAGTCAAAATCTTCAGATGATAAGGTGAGGAAAGTGGGATGTCACAGGAAGTTTAAGGAGACAAGAGAAGTTTTGAATAGTCAGTGTCAAAAATGGGATAGCAAATTGACTAGAGAAGAACGGAGTGATGGTCTTGCTACATCCTAAGGACTCAGCTTAAATTGGATAAATTTGTAGTGATCCAGTCAGCATGGTTTTAGTTTCTTCCAGTTCTTCTCAGTGGCATGTGATTAGAACTAAAGGAGATAGTGGTGCTAGTAAATTGAGGCTGAAATTTAGTAAGCTATGTTTGGCAGGGAATCAAGAGTAGATAGCGTAGGATCAAATGCAAACTTCTGTTTGGCACTTAATGCCTTTTACAACCTTTCTGTCTTCTTAAATGTTGTCAATTGCTCCTCCTTACAAACTACACATCCCTGCTAAAGTGGTCTTGCTCATCCTCATACATCATTTTTCATCTCCCATATCAATGCCTTTGCCCAGGTCACCCCCCCATACCTGAAATCCTTCCCCCCTCTGAAATTCCTAGTCTAGCCACTCTCAAAGCTTAAATTAAGTATCATTTAATGAAGTCTTTCTTACTCCCAACTACTAATACCTCCATTCCAAAATAGTTTGGCATTTACTTTGTGAATATTTTGCGTAAACCTAGGCAAGCATGTAACTTCTCCCCACAGAATGTAAGCATCTCTGGGGAAGAAACTGGTTTTTTTCTTTATATTTCTAGCACTTGTCACAGTACTTGGCACATAGTAGGCACTTAATAAATGCTTATTAAATGATCTGCTAGTGACTTAAGTTGAATTCACATGACAGAAAAAGAAACTAATTTTTTTAATCCAGACAAATTTTCCATGGGGTAGCTAAAAATAAAAGTTTACACAATAAATATCAACATGATTAAGCTTCACTTGCATACTTACCTAATAATATTATGCTCCAAGTGTTAAATCCAACACATTTATTCATTAAATATAGAATTTCAACTTTTTTCTTTTGGTTTTCTTTTGATTTGTTATTTTTGTTTATCTTTGTTTTTTGCAAAGTCAACAGTTTACTAATTATTGGTATGTGAATTCAAATCCTCTCTTGTTGATTATATGTATGACCACGGATAAATCACTGTACCTCAGTTTCCTCAGTTGTAAAAATAAGAGGGTTGGACTTGACAGGCCTTGAGTTCCTTCAAGCTATGGAGCTAAGGTCCTAGATCTTGAATTAACAGAACAGCCACCTGTTTATACTTCCTTTTCTTCTGTGAATTCAACATTTTTATTTTTGTACTGACATACCCATTACAGGGGGCTTCCGCTGATTGAGGACTTTTGGGTAGGAGTCAAAAAAAAAAAGATTAAGGTTCTTTGTTGAAAAGAAATAATAATAATAATATAAAAGAATAGAGACTTTTAATAGGATTTTTAAAAGATAAATTGTGGAGATTACATGTTTAAAAAAACTTCCTTCTTTCCATTTTCAGTGTGAACACATTTTATCATCTCGCATCTTTCAGAAACTGAGACAGTAAGGAAAAAACCTTCCCTAACTTTGTATTCAGAGGCTGAACAATGAAATTAATTAAGTTGACTTTTGCGTATAAATTGTCATGTTAAGCTGTCATTTTATAGAAAGGGTACTTGCTCAGTGTGAAACAGCCCATACACACATGCACAGGCACACACACACACACGCACATGCTCGTATCCTGTCCCTAGCTTCAGTTTTATCTTTCATTATATAAGGTTTTCCTTGAAAACACCATTAGTTTCTAATTTTAATATGTTGCAGAACTTACAGCTTTGCCTGATAACATGGAGAGAAGTGTGTGGTCTCCTCTTGGGATCCTGTCTAACTGAGAAAAATACCCTTTGTACTCAGTTTGTTAACTGAGAACCACACTAAGTTTGATAGGAGGTTTGATAGTTCAGATTTATTACCTGGACAAGCCATCTTTCCTTGAATCTAATGTCAGTTTTACATTACAGAGCCACTGAATATTGACTATCATATATCTAATAAGTCCCAGAACACACATGCCAGCTTTGTTAAATTTATTGCATAGCATTTGTTTAACCTACATGGAACTGGAGGAAAATCTATAAGAAAACAATGCTAATGGTCTTTTGCTTCATTTTTCTACACTTAACTCTTACTGCCCTGAGATTTTATGGTCTCTGAAACAACATTGAGTTAAATTGAGTTAAAACTGGAAATGAGTTGAGGATTTGGTCAGCATGATACAGCATAGCTTAAGAATACAGTCTAATGAACTAAGGTTCAGGCCAAATCTCAGTTCTGACACTTCCTAGTTACATGAGTGTAGGCAGGTCTCAAGCCTCAACTTCCTCTTCTGTTAAATGAGGATAGTAACACCAGAACTACTTTAGAGAGTTACTAGGAGGAAGAAATTTTGCAAACTTTTGAGTGTTCCATAAACGAGTTAGCATTTTTACTGCTCCCAAGTTCCAACTCCTCCCCAACCAAACACAGACCCACTGCAAGCACCCAGACCTACTAATTTTTTTAACAAAGCTAATTTTGTTGTATTTGTTTAGATCCAGTTTTTCAGGGGAAAAAAAATTTATTTGTTATTTTCCTTTACTGACAGTTTCAGAATAAATATTTTAATTCAGTTAATGGCATTAAATTGAGTACTTAAGAGATTAATCAAGAGAGCATGCTATGGTTGGAAAAGCTCTGAACTAGGTTCAAGTCTGATTATTATGTAGCTTATAGGTAGTCTTGGACTAGGAGTTGGGGATCTGGATTCTAGTCCTAGCTATGCCACTAATTTACAATACGCTCTGGACTAAGTCTCTTTAATCCCTTTAGGTTGCAGTGTCTTTATCTAAAAAGAAAAAAAGCATTAATTAAATACCTATTATGTGGTAGGAACTGTGCTATTTTTCTTTTTTTTCTTTTTTACAAATATTACCTCATTTGACCCTCTGACAACCCTGTGAATGCTATTATTATCCTCATTTGATGTTTGAGGAAATCAATTAAGTGACTTGCCCAGAGTCACATTAGTAAGCATCTAAAGTAGGATCTGAACTTGGGTCTTTCTGACTCCAGGCCAGTATTCCAACCTCTGCACTGCATAGATGTGTTAATAAAAGTATAAGATTGGACTGGGAGTCTCTAAGGTCTTTCTTGAAATTATTATTCTTTTATTTACTATACATATGACTTTGGAAAAGTCACTTATTTCAATAAAAAAACAGTTTAAGGCACTTATTATATAAAAAACATAAAGATGAAGAAGGTAGCTTCTGATCTCAAGGAACTTAAAATTGACTCAGATGACAAAAACAGATACACAACTAAGAACAACATAAGATATCTTATAATATTCCATATGTTTTGGGAGAAGTTTGAAATCATCTGTTGTGAAATATCTGAGAAAGGTATGAATTCTATCTGACTCATGAAATCAGGGAAACCTTCATGGAGAAATTGATTTGAGAGATGGATTTTAAAGAAAGGATCAGAGGAATGAGCCTTTCATATTTGGTCCGTAGTTAGTTAGAACACATAGGCAGGAAATGACAAGTTCATCTGGGTAAAGGAGACTATTTCAAGAATGGAGAAGAGTTTGTGATGGGGCAAAAAAAGGTGGGTTGTTTTTTGAGGGTTGATGCTGCTGATGTTAAGAAGAGAGGGGTAAAACTCAAACGTTAGCTAATATTTATATAGCATTTTTAAGTTCACAAAGACTTTACAAAAGTTTACAAAGAAATAATACATACATTATTTTCTATGATTTGCATAGTAGTTCTATAAGGTAGGTACCATTATTAGTCCCATTCCATCGATAAAGAAATTGAGGTTTAGTGATGAAAGATTTCGTCAGTGTGATGTCAGACTACTAATAAAAATCGAAGGCAGGAATTTTAACTCCTTCCATAATCTTTTTACGATACCGTATTTCCTCTCAAAAAACCATCAGTGGTGGCAAAGATTAGAAACTGAGGGGATATCCTTCAACTGGACAATGGCTGAACAAACTGTTGTATATGGTTGTGATTGAATTCTATTGTGCTATAAAAATAATGAGCAGGATGTTCTCAGAAAAAAAAAAAAACCCTGGAAAGACTTACATGAACTGATGCAAAGTGAAATGAGCAGAACCTGGAGAACATAGTAACAGCAATATTGTATGATGATCTACTATGAATAACTTAGCTATTCTCAGCAATACAATGATCCATGATAATTCTAAAGGAGTTACAATGAGAGAGATTGTCAATCTCCAGAAAAAGAACTCATGGAACCTGAATGCAGATTGAAAATACATTTTGTTTACTTTCCTTCTTTTTCTTTTTGGTCTGTCTTCTTTCACATGACTTACATGGAAATGTGATTTTCATGACAACACATGTATAGCCTATGTTAAATTGCATGCCTTCTCAAAGGGGAGTGTGTGGGAGGGAAAGGAAGGAGAGAATTTGGATTTCAAAATTTCAAAAAAATAATGTTAAAATATTTTTGAATGTAATGGAGGAAAATAAAATATTAAATTAAAAAAAGAAATTCTCCCTTGGATTTTATTTAACAGACAGTGACAGAAATAAGGAGGAGTTAGAGAATGAAGATGGAGAGGGAAGAAAGGGAGTAATTACCATGAGAGGTCTATTTTACCAGGCTTCTAGGTTCATGATTCCTTGTTTTCAATACGAAAGCTCTTTGTTTATTAATGAAGTGATTCAACAGACAAGTGCAAATTCCTCCATTTATTTTAACTAGAAAACCTACCATACCATGAGCTGCCATTACTCCTATGAAGAATGTTTTTGTAAAGGGTGAAAGGAAACAAGTGAAACCAGGTCAAGAGCTAAAAACCCAGCAGTCAAAGAAGTAGACAGAGATCTTTGAGTATGTGTTACAGAAGCCAATAATAGAGAGTACCAAGGAAGAGAGGAGAGTTAATATTATTAAATGCTACAGCAATATCAAGGAGGATGGAGCCTGAGAAGTCATTAGATTTAGTCATTAGTAAATCTTTAAAGAGAAGTTTCCATGGTAGCTTCCAATGGTGGCAATCAAACTAGATTGTAAAAGGTTAAAGAGTGAGCAGTGGACCTAAGCAAACAACAAGATTTCCTCTGGCAAGCCTCAATGGAAACAAAGCAAAAAGGGTGGATGAGGTTTGCTCAAGATTGGGAATTATGAATTGATTCAAAATAGATATGTAGTGAAATGATTAAATATGGGATCAGAACTGGGGAGGAAGCAAAGAAAGTGAAGTGAGAATACAGTGTTTAACTTATAAAAATAGATAGGGAGCAAGGGACCAGAAATCATGACAAAAGCAATGAAGATATTCTGTTGGAACTGATCCTCTCTGAACCTTTGCTTCCTCATCTACAAAATAATACCTAACGGAACTGTCATAAATATGAAATGGAATGGTAGCACGTACTTGAAAACTTTACAAATTACAAAATTTTATATTATCAGAAGCAGATGATGTAGTGCTGTCCTTGGAGAGCAGAATACCTGGGTTTAAATTCTTATTTATTTATCTACTCATTAAGAGATGGAGCTGCTAGGTGGCATAGTGGATAGAGTTCCAGGCCTGGAGTCAGGAAGACTCATCTTCCTGAGTTCAATTCCAGCCTTAGACACCACAGCTCTGTGACTCCGGACAAGTCACTTAACCCTGTTTGCCTCAGTTTCCTCCTCTTAAAATGAACTGGAAATGGCAAACCACTTCAGCATCTTTGCTAAGAAAACCCCAAATGGTGTCCTAAAGAGTTGGATGCAACTGAAACTACTCAACAACAGTCAGGATACACTGAGTAAGTCACTTTACCTCTATGTTTCCTCATCTGTAAAACAGAGAAAAATTAGCACCAACTCATAGGAATTTTGTGATGATCAAATAGCATTATATATATGTGTGTGTGTGTATACATATACATGTAATTGTGTGTACATACATGTATGTATATATGTGTGTATATTAAAGGTATATATGTTTGTGTGTGTGTATATCACTTTGAAAACCTTAAGGTTTGCCTTAAACCTTATATAAGGTCTATACATATATTCTGCCCTGAATTTAGCTGAACATTTTCCAAAGGATCATCCCCAAAAGCACAGTTGGAAGCCAAGAACGAAGCTTTAAGATGGAAGGATTTGGTATTATCTGCTGGGTTTTTATCAGAGCAGTGACTCACTCCAAAGGTATACCCTGTACTAAAATAATCAAGAGTTTAAGGCCACATTCCAAAAAGGAATGACCACTCACCCAGACCAGAGATCACTCCCAGCTTGACATCTGTGAAGTACCCAGAAGCTGCACTGGGGTCTCTCCTGCCTTAAACGGAGCCATTGCAAAATGCACTTTCTGTGCATCCTAATGACATGGCATCATTATCACTATTATGCAATGGCAGCAGGTGGCTGGTGACCTGGTAAGTAACACCTTGGGAAGTCTTTCAGTCATTCAGAATTAGTCATAAGGCTGGATGAAGAGTTTGCATATACCAGGACACAAAAATAAAACAACAGCAAACCGATCCTACACAAAAAAGGAAACAAAAGATAGGCCAGAGTGAACAATGTAATGTGAGCTCACGGGTGTCTAGGCTAGGACAGACGTCATTGTCCTATCCTTTGTTGTGACCCAAAATAGAAAGGCAAAGGTTGCCAGCACCTTGTGCGCGGCAAATCTAAATATACATTAATTTCCAATCTCTGCTCCCCTGTCACCTAGGAACCTCATGTACAGCAGTCCACAGGGTAATGTTACTGTCAATAAGGGCTTACCACTGGGCTGTTGATTCCTTAACTTCTCCTTGTTTGCAGGAGCAACAAGCCATTTCACATGACACATGGAGTCGCCAAAAAGTCCAAAGTCTCCACGGGTAAGATTGTCCAGCTAACGTGACTGGATGAAGTCATGAGGGCAGCCCATTTTTTAAAGCAAGAGTTCTTAACAGTGACTGGAAAGCCACCACATTCTGTAGATCAGTCAGCATAAGAAGCATAATTTTGAATGGCCAAGGAAAAGGCATCATTAAACATATTTTGTTAATTAGAGTAAGTCAAAGGCCCGATTTATTTCTGATCCTCAAGGTATGTTGCAAAATCATTAAAAACACTTTACCCTATGTGCTTTCTGAAAAAAGAGCATGAGTCTTATAAGTGTGTGAGTTCCCCACAGGTGTCTTCTATTAAATTCCCTCTGAGTAATGACTGGGCAAGCTGCTAGAGCTTTTTGTACTTTTTAATCCAAATGATCAGATTTGTGGTTTCTCCAAGATCAAAGCGGTAGGTCTGCTCTTGCTAGTAATCTACACACAAAAACAGCTACAATAATAAAAAAGTGTAGCACTACTACCAATAACCTCAATGCCACTACAAACAGGAATTAAGCGTTTTAGGTACTCAGGTACCTAAATAGTAGGATATAGAAAGCTGAAGTGCTTGCTAATGCCATGCACCATTAGCTCAAAATGTGTAAGGCTGTATATAGGGGTCAGGGTATGGAATCAGAGACATCATTCTATCACCTTAGGCCAGTAATCAATATTTAGTAAGCTGGTCCATCCTCTCACACAAATTTCACTGATACCCATCAAAGGGGTCACACTTCGCTCAGCAAAAGAAGATCTTGAATGTCTTAGACTAGAACTCATCCTTATATGTGCTTCTTAAATTTATTTAGGATCATCTATTCTAAAGCTAGAAGGGATCTTAAAGGGCATCTAGTCCAGCCCCCAAATTTAATAGATAGGGAAATGAAGGCCCAGAAAGGTTGAGACTTACACAAGGCCACACAGGTGGTAACAGAGGCAGGATTTAAGCTAGTCATGTGACTTCAGTTGGGTCTGATATGCTTTCCATGGTACCAAACTGCTACCCATAACATCTATTGTTCAGTTGTTTAGTTGTGTGCAATTCATGATCATTCTAGACTGTCAAGTTACAAATACATAATTTTAAAGTAATATTACTATATCATTGCATAGAAACAACAAATTTTTGTTAGCTGGGGATATATAAGATCTTTCTCTCAATGAAAAGAATTAATATTTTTTGGCAAAGAGAAACTGTGATCAAAGACAACCATCATTCCAAATTGAGAAAGAGACCAGTGGAAAGGAGGCACTGCAGAATAGAAAGAGAGTTCAGTTGGAGTCACAAAACTTAGGTTTGAGACAAATCCAGTGTTTCCTAGCTGTGTAATGATGGGCAGATCACTTAACTTTTTAGGACCTGGATGGCCTAATACATAAAATAATAAGAATGATACATTAACCATCTCATAGAGTTGTTACAAGGAAAAATGCTTTATAAGTTTTAAAGTATTATAGAAATATTTAATCTAATTATCTGTATAAAAATCTATAGGCCTGCATGGTCCTCATCTGTTTTTTAAACTGTGTATTGAGTGGTAGGACTATCTCAGCTTTCTCAGACAAAAATAATGGGTATAAGTCATAGACTGTGGCTACTACAATATCCTCAAGTGCCTGTATTCAGATGCTTTTTGATCCAAGTGAACTGACCAGCTTTGGAGGACTTTAACATCATGACCGCATTTAAAAAATCCTTTCCTTATGCAATTGGCTTTAAAAATTGAATTCAAGACTACAATAATCCCTATTAAATTTTATTTTGTTAATTTCAGTGCATCATTCTAGACTGTCAAGACTTTTTTTATTCCTATCTTTGCTATTTCTTCTAACTTTACCATCCATAAGATAAGAGTTCAATACTTTTCATACTCAAGTCATCTATACAAATGTTGAATGTGGCAAGATTAAAGCAGAGTGCCATTGCACATCACTAGAGGACTCTTTGTAGGCTGTTATTGATTCATTCATCAATAGTATTAGATTATCTTTTTAAACATATTTTAAAACTTTATTTTATTTTGAATTTATGGAACAAAACAAGCATTTTCATAACACAGTATAATAAAAGAATGATAGTGCATGAAACTGCAAGCCTATTATTTCCAAATTGCTGTTCCCTCCAAACATACAACAAAGTTGACATGTCAATTTCTTTTTTTTCCCTTTTTTCTTTTCTCCTCCCACCCCACCCTAGAGGGGGTCATCATTAGACACAAATAGGATATATGGATAGATGGATAGATAGATTAGATAGATAGATCGATGATAGATAGATAGATAGATAGATAGATAGATAGATAGATAGATAGATAGATAGATAGATAGATGTAAAATTATTTAACACTTACTCTTTTCAGTTCTTTCTCTGGATTAAGACAGCTTATTTCTTCATATGTCTTTTAAAGTTAATTTGAATATTGATAAGTAAAAATAACTTATTTGCTTCAAGTCATTCTTAAAACAATATTGCTATTACTATATACAATCTTCTCTTGATTCTGCTCATTTTACACTTCACTATTTCATGTAAATCTTTTCATGTTTTTCTAAGATCATTGAGCTCATCATTTCTTATAGCACAGTAGTACTATATCAAAATCATATAACAGAACTTGTTCAGCCATTCCCCAAATGATGGACGTCCCTGCAATTTCTGGGTTTTTGTCACCACAAAGAGAGTTACTATAAACATTTTAGAACATACAGGTTCCTTTTTCTTTTTTTCCATAATCATCTTTGGAAATAGACCTAATAATGGTATTGCTGGGTCAAAGGGTATGTGAAGTTTAATAACTTTTATTTTTGTTTGCAATATTTTATGTTTCGTTAAAGCATTGTTTTATATATATACATATATAGAGATAAATATATATAAAATCTCATCTGAGCCTCATAAAACATTATGCAATACAGAGAATAGGCATTATCATATTCATTTTTAAGAAATAAAAAAGTAATAAGGCTTATGGAGATATAAGTGACATGCCCAAGGTCACACCATTAGAAAGTGAGACCAGAAGGAACAGACCATCTCAAACCTTTCTTTGTGTTTCTTCCTCTTACAGAAAGCCTTTAAATAGTATCTTGCAATCCAGGCAGCTGCTAAAAAGGCTAATATATGAAGATTAAATGACCATTTATTGAAGATATTGTGGGAGGCCTTCTGACTGCTAATCTAATGTTTTCCCCACTGTTATATTTTCCCATTGTTGATAATAATTAACACTTTTAATTAAAGTTCTCTCAGTTACAAGTTGATCCATCTTGCACCCCACATTTCTCTTGTCCTCAAGGAAATGAGAAAAGCTACTCATGTTTATATATAACTTTTCAGTTTATAAAGTACATTCTTTATAATGGCCTTGTGAAGTAGGTAGTGCAAATGTTATTTTCCTCCATTTTATAGATGAGGAAAATATAGCTCCGAAAATTTAAGTAACTTGTCAATGGTCTCAGAGCTAATGAGAACGGGAGATGAAATTCAAACCTAGGTCTCCTGACTCAAAGTTCAGTGTTCTTTCCACCACTCCTCTTTGATCAGATATCTTGCTAAATTAGAGATACAATATTTAATATGTTGTTTATGGAATCTACTCATCTGACAATCCCATCAGGAAAGAAAATCAATATTTTAGAGGAATTATTTTACTGAATCTATCCTATTAATGATTTCTTTTTTAAAAAATCTTTTTCTCTTCATACTAATATACTATATATGTAATATTCTGCACCAAAAATTTCCCAGGATTGAAGTCAGATTTATAATATACAAAATAAATTTTTTTTCTCATTGTGTAATAATAGGATATCATTTGAATGAATGTACATGATCAATGCAATCTATTATTAGTCTATTTTCTACTTGACTCATTCTTTTTGCCTTTTCACTTTATTTTTAATAGATTAGATGCAGGGCACTTCATTGACTGTTACATTTGTAAAATCATAGACCTTTAGAATTAAGAGGGACCTTAGGGAACCGTTGGTCCTTTCTCTGCATGGAGTAAGCACATCCTACAATATCTTCAATAAATGGTCATTTAGTCATCATGTGTTAGTCTTTTTAGCTGATCCCTGGATTGCAAAATACTGTTCAAGGGCTTCCTGCAAAAGGAAGAAACACAGGGAAAGGTTTCAGATGGGCTGTTCCAGCCCAGGCTTTGAAGTGAAAAGATGAAGACAGAATTAGAGTATCAGACAGAAGAGATCAGTGACTAGGAACCCAAATTTTGAAGTAGAAAAGACCAGTCATCAGCAAATATCTGAAGCAAAAGCCAAATTCCATAGCCAGAACTGGGTTTTACAGAACTGAATAAACTCAAGACCAGAGAGGCATTCAAAGAGGAGATCAAGTCAAGAACAGAATTATAAGGCTATGCAGTGATGAATTAGAAGCACTGTGTTCAGTGTGCTTGACCCTCAAGACACAAAAATTAAAAGGAAATGGCCATCATGGAAGGCACTACTATAAATATTTTTGCATATATAGGGTCTTTTCCTCTCTCTTTGACCTCTTTAAGATAATAGACTTAGGAATAGTATCACTAGATCAAAAAGGACACATAATTTAATAACTTCTGGAGTATAATTTCAAATTGATTTCCAGAATGGTTCTGTATGAATTATTTCACATAATATGAATGTTTTTCCAAAACCCTTTCCATGATTCCAGAAAATTAATGAAGAATGCTACCCTCATTCTGACAGAATTGATCACCTAAATATGTAGAATAACATGTGGAATTCCAGACAAAGACAGTTTTGGGATTTGTTTTGCTTGACTATGAATTATCTCTTATAAAGCTTGGATTTTATTTGTCTTTTTATTTCAGTGAAAGGATAGGAAGAAAAATTAAACACTTGCTAATTGAAAAAAATTAAGAAAATGGCCCTTGTCCACAAGGAACTTGTGTTCCACTGGAGATATGCCACAAATGCACAGAGAAGTCAGTGCAAAATACATGTAAATTAATTCATGTAACTTCAGAAGGAAGAGAGCAACTAAGGGATCCGCACCTACAACATAGTAAGCACGTGGCAAATGCTTTTTGAACTGAAATGCCACACAAAGCTGGATGATAAAAGAAGTTGAAATTTCTAAAAGGTTTAGTTGAAGAGGGACTGCATTCAAAACATGGACAAAAGTCTTGCAAAAAGCAGAGAGTTAGTAGAGAGAATATAACATATAGCAAACAGGTTACTAGAGATGACTGGAATGGTAACTGGGAGCCATATTGTAAAGTCTTTATTCCCATGTTGACAATCTTGTATTTTGTTTCCTACAGCCAGTGGTAAAATGCTGAAAAATTTTTTGTATGGGAATGGCATGGTCAAATATGCACTGTAGGAATACCAACTCAGCAGCTATATTGAGGATAGATCAAAAAAAGGTTAAGACTAGCACAGTGGATAGAGTACCAGGTCTAGATTCAGGAAAACACCTCTTACTAAGTTCAATTCTGGCCTCAGATACTTACTAGCTGTGTGACCTTGGGCAAGTCACTTAACTCTGTTTACCTTACTTTCCTCATTGGTAAAATGAGCTGGAGAATGAAATGGCAAACCACTTTGCCAAGAAAACCCCAAATGGGGTCATGAAGAGTTGAACATGACTATAACAATTAAAAAAGAAGGCTAGAAGCATGGAGACCAATTATAAGAGGCTACTGCAATAGTCCAAATTAGAGATGATAATGTACTGAAATAAGGTTCTTGTCTTCAAGGAACTTCCTTTTTTCCAGAACAAAATTCAAGACACTTCCTCAGTGCAAATAGAAAGAGCCCCGCTAGAGAAAAATTAGTGTGACCTTTCCCATTTACTTCCCTGACTTCCTTCTTTCACTTCCATTATTGACTTGGTGCATAGTGTACAGTTAGATGCTTTTTAATTCACCTATTATTGATTTTTTCTTTTGTTTCTTCTTATATTACCCCTTTTTCTTTAATCCCTAGTCATGAGATGGTGTCTTTCTTCACCTGATGTGAAGGTATTCAAATGGGCTGGAGGAAAGACCAAAATTTCTCTGTTCATATTTTACTTATCATCTTTTTGCTTCAACTTCTTTTGGACATGATAGACACTAAGTACAATTAGAACTCAAGATGGCATCCCAAATAGTGTAAGGAGATACATTAATAGAGTCTCAATTAGCTGAAATCACCATGTCCTTACTATCATGGTATAAAAGGACTACCAGCCTAGGGATTGTATATGTAGGCATTCAATGAAGACTTTTCAATAAATGTCAGTAACTCCCTTTTGACTCAAGGATCAAATATGAACTCCAGGTTATCCTCACAACCTGATTCCAACTTCTCTTTCCAATCTTGTACAATAGTCCTGTCTTTGCCCTCTATGATCCAGTCAACTGAGTCTTCTCCGTTCCTAACACAATCCATTCCATGTCCTTTCCTTGTGCCTTAGAAGTGAGTGTCCGCCATTCCTGGAATGCACACCTTCCTCCTTTATTCCTCACTATGCTACCGCATGACATCATTCTTACTTGAAGATCTTACTCAAGCACCATCTTCTACAACTGCTAGAGTTCTTTCTCCCTATCTATACATATTATTAGCTACTTTATATGTATTTTATGTTTATTAGGTATATACTTATGTATATACATGTCGTCTTTCCCATTAGTACATAAATTCTTTGAGAGTAAGAAGTATTTTATTTTTTGTATTTGTATCCCTAGTCCCAGACACAATGACTGACACATCATAGGTATTTAATAAATGCCTTATCACATTATCTTTGCCAACATTTTATAGATCTTTGGAGGTTTGACTCCTTCACTGAAATCAATACTGCTGGTAGGAGGACATACTATAAAAGAAAAGGTTTTAGGCCTTTTTCCCTTGGAAGTCAGCATATAGCCCACAAAAAATACAGCTTGGGAGCTTTTTTTGATATTTGTCTTTATGTTTTAGATGAAGATTTAAGTGAAGACTCCAACCTTGTGAGTTTCAAGTAAGCATAGTAAACTTTTGAATTTCTGGCAGTCAAAGTTCATGCAGAGTTTTGAAGCCAAACCAGCTGATGTCTACAGAAGCAAGGAGTGACTTTTGGGACCTACCCCAGTGGTAGCTGAGATTAGGACTCATCCAATCCAATCCATAGCACACATGGACGTGAATTTAGTGGGACTAATGCTCTGTAGAAACTGTGCTACAAGTGAACCCGCTCTCCACAGAGACTGAAGTAGGAGACAGAAGAATATCTCCCCCATTGGGAAGGGACATTAGAGATTATATAGACCATCTCTAGCCTTTTTCAGATAAGGAAACTGAGGTCCAACTTGAGGAAATCACCTGTCCAAGATCATATAGTAAATGGTAGTAATGGCAGAAATAGGATTTGGGCTGAAGTTCTCTGACTCTAAATGCAAAACATGTTCTGCTCTCCCAAAATTATCCAGTAAAGACAATTATAGATAGGCAATCCAGGTAACTCCATTCATAACTTTATTTTTCCCTGAATTAGTATCTGAATTAGTTATCTACAGATAACTGAACTGTTTCAGTTCTGTTTATGTGAATCAGACCTTAATGGATGTATCTTTACAGCTTCTTGTGGTAGGAATCCTGAGATAGTTGGTTGCTGTCATTTCTTTATATTTTATGGTACTTTACTGTTACTAAATATTATCGCGCACATGACCTTATTGTCACAATGAGCCTGTGATGTGGGTAGCATAGATATAATCATCTCCATTTTATCAATAAGAAACTAAAGCCCAAGGTGAGAAAGTGACTTGTGGCAGCAAAAATCAGAACCTTGGTCTTCAGATTCTACAGCCAGTTTGTTTTGGTTTTTTTGTTTGTTTTCCCCACTGTACCATTCTATTTCCCCATTATATTCTCAGTTGGTTAATCTCTCACATGTTGAGAATATTTCTACTTCACAGGGTTATTGGTAAGGGTCAAATGAGATAACATAAGGAAACTGCTTTATAAAATGCGCTATATACATGTCAATTTTTCTCCTAACCTTCGACTGACTGAAATATCTGTTAATGTCTTGAAATTACTGAGTTTTGGTGGAGCAGGGGAAAAGAGTCCCTCCTGTTTTTTCAGAACCCTCTATGCCTTTTATTTAATCAAAAACTAGAAACTAATCACTTTATCCTGCTTTTTCAATATTCGTCTGCAATTATAGCACTGAGTGAAACTGGGCCCAAAATGTGATTCTTGTTGATAGAGCCATTTTAGGCATTTAGCCACACAGATCCCTTTTAAAGTATTTGGTGCACTCTCAGCTAAGCATTGATGGATTGGATGAGACATACCTAACCTTCACTGTGCTTTCTGCTTGCTGACATCTGTGAATGACACATAACACACCAATTTGATGCAATTACAACTCTGCCAGGAAGATAGACTGAAAGGTAAAGCATTTTCTAAATCCTGAAGCTGGTGAAGGCTAAGAAACAAGATGTTGGAAATAATAAAGGCTTATGAACAGGGAAAGACCAGGACAGCAGGGGAGTAAGGTTGTCATGTGTAATGAAGATTTAGTTCTGTAGCAATAAATCTAATTCAGCCAGAAGAGTTGGACTGCCAAAGCACCATGCAAGAAATCCCCCCAAGGTATCCAGCAGGGTCGTTTCAGGCCCTGTTCATTTCACGTTGCACACTTAAACAAAGACAGTTGCAGATCAGAGAACCTCAGCGTACAAATCCAGACTTCTGCTTTCAGCAAATAAAATACACACACAACCTACTCCAGGCTCACTCTACACCTGAGTCTGCCAAGGAAAACCATTCAGTTTGGGAATAGAAAAATCAAGACGAAAAGTGGAACTGGCCCCTATGCAGGCTGCTCTGCTACTTTCTGTGTCCTCAGAAAGAAAAATATTTAGCATGCAGGGTCTCAGATTACTGCTGCTATAGGGAAAGGTTGTACCAAAGGTTCCTTCTTGTCATTGTCTTCTTCAGTGGGGCTCAAGCATACCTCATGAAATCATGAGCTTTAACAAAGCAGGACCCAGTCCTAATCATTCAACCTACGTAGTTAACAGAGTGATTAAAGCACACAATGGCAATTTGACTTGCCATGTAACTCAGAGGTTGCCCTTCTCTGAAATCTACTCAATAATAATAATCTATCCTCCCTTATTTTATAGATGAGGAATTTAGGCAAATAGAATTAAATGACTTTCCCAGGGTCACACAGCTAGTAAGTGTCTGAGGCTTAATTTGAATTCAGAAAGAAGAGTCTTCCTGATTTCAGGCCCTGGTACTCTATACACTGTGCCAGGTTAGCTACCCCTTCAAATCTCAAAGAATCATACAAATCTTTAGTAGTAATAGTAGTAGTAACAGCAGCAGCAGCAATGGCAGCAAGTTTTAATGAGAGGAAGAGTGATTGGCATTCATAAAGCACTTTTAGGTTTTTAAAGTGTTTAACATAGATTTTTTCTCATCTGAGACTCATGGTCACCCCATAAAAGAGATAACATTCTTTTTACTTCCTTTTTTTTTTTGCAAATGAGGAAATAAATATGAAAAACTTATATAACCTGTCAATGATCACACAGCTTATTAACTAGGAGAGGCAGGACTTGAACCCAGGTCTTCTGGACATCAAACCTAGAGGTCTACCTAATCCTATTTTTTACAAAGTCCCACAGGTAGAAATTATTTCATTTGAATCTCAAATCAAATCTCTGTCTTCCAGTCCAATGTACTTACTATTATGTAGAGGCAGCTGGTGATACAATGCATAAAGAGTTAGACTTGCAGTCAGGAACATGAGTTCAACTCCATCCTTTCTCAGATACTTACTAGCTTTGTAGCCCTGGGCAAGACCCTTAACCTCAGTCTGCTCAGCATCCTTCTCTGTGAAATGAGGACAGTAACAACACCTGCTTCCCAGGGTGGTTATGAGGATAAAATGAGAGGTGTTTCTAAAGCACTTTGCAAACCTTAGAGAGTTATATAAATGCAAATCCATTATATTGTAGTCTATTTATTGTATTTATATCATATTTTATCTATATCATACTTTGCTTAGGGAAATAAAATGTCTTCCATCATTTTACTAGTAGGATCCTTCAGAGTCAAACTTTTCCATGAAGTCAGGATTCCTGGGGGTGGACCATAGTTTCTGTTGCTTCTATTCAAGCAAATAATGACTGGCCACCTTCTAGAAGCCCCAGAGCTATAAGTGATCTACAGCATCAGGGACTTTGCCCCAGGGTATGAAATTCAGGGGATGCCAGCAAAACTTTGCTGGGTGCTTCCTGCCATGTCCACTCTCACTCTGGTGACACCATTACTGTTGCTCTCCTCTCCATCTCTACATCTAGAAACAGTCATAACCTAGTTGCTGGATTCCCTCTCAGAAGGGTAAAAATCTCATGGTGTCTCAGGGTATAGTTTCTCCTCTCCCAAAGTTAAATACCGGATGAGCTTCCTCATCTCATCCCTGAGGTATAAACACTGCTAGCTAGGACTCTAGAAAGTTCATAACCATTTACCAGGTAAAAGCACTCATCACGAGAGTTCTGCAGTAATGTTTTACCATGGTTCACTGTGGAGAAATAACTGGAGAGTGAATAGAGCTGCTGCTGATGTTAACCATAAGTAGAGTAGGAGATAATATTGATAAGAAATCAAAAGCAAGATGTTCCCTAGATAATCCATTTGCAGATTCTTTAGAGCTAATTATGCTTAGCATTTAAAACCCTCACAATCTGGCTCCAGCCTATCTTTCCAGGTTGCTTACACATTACACTCTCCCAAGAACTCTATAATCCAGTCAAAGTGGCCAATCACGGCTCCCCAGAATGGGACAGTCTATCTTCAACTTCTGTACCTTTTCATAGCCTTCCTCCCATGCTTGGGAGGCTTTCTCTCTTCATCTCTTCCTCCTGAAATTCCTGGTTCCCTTCAAGGCCCAATTTTAAGTGCCATCTACTAGAAGAGGCCTCTCTCATTCATGTAAACAAGGTTATAGTCATATTTCTTTCTAGGTATGGGTTGTACTAGCTAGCTGTTGAGGTCCCTTCCAAATCACAAATTCTATAGTTACTAAGGTATTAGTGGGCCCCCTCCCATTAGAAAAAAATAGAAAATGAACTTAATCAAAGCCAAAAAAAAAAAAAACAATACTTGGAAAGTTCTGGAAATATAAATGTCATGAATGGTATTGATGGGTATCTTGTGTTTTAATGGTGAAAAAAGACAAAAAAGAATGATGATGCCAGATCTCATACTTCTTTATGCCAGCTGTGGATATATTCCTTCATTCTATCAGCTGTATTCTTCTCCCTGGGAATATAAAGAAAGGCCATGGAGAGGGTGAAAAGGAGAAGGGGATCATCAAATCTTAAAGTTTTTGAGATCCTACTATGTCTGGTTCCCGTAAGTTAAAATTCCTTTACACTTGGAATGTATAAATGGAATATATTAATGCTCTTTAGGAATCCTTTGTAGAAAAGCAGCTGAATTTTCTTAAATGGAAGCCAGATCATATACGTAAAAACACTTTTAAAGCAGGAAAACACTGCATAAAGGCAAACAATATGTGTACTTGGGTCACTGGAGCCTTTAAGCCACTGCCATATTGGTGAGCATGGATGTTACAAGAAAGTGAACAGAATGACAAGATTTGAATATCTCTTGTCAACTGTTGACCATCGAAGACTTTCAGAGGGAAAAGAAAACTTTCAGAAGTTATTTTAAATGAATGTGACTAATGCTAATTTTAACCATTGAGAAATATGAAGCAGGCTTGAGGAATCTTAAATTCTTATTTACCTGGGAGACAGAGTAAAAACATTAATTTACCTGTCATTTCCCTACAATTTCTAAAGGCTGCAACATTTTGTTTCTGTCTTTGAAACTATAGAAATTGATATTTTGCCAGAGGAGGGAGAAAGGAATGTTTCTGTCTTAGACTTAAGTTTATATTTCTGCCTAAGAGGGCCATAGATAATTCCAGGATCACATCTTTATCGTTGTCTCCCCGAATGTGATTAATGGTCTGGGGCTAATGTTTGTTGACTGATGGACTATCTTAACACATATTTTCCAATTGTTCCAGAAATAGGATCACAGACCTTAGAAGAAGGGATTTTAGAGGCAATTTACTTCAATAGTTCCAGTCTCTTACATTTCTAATAAAACTTTTGTTGTTTGTTTTATGTGTTTATGTGCCTTTCCTAAGGACTTCAGAAATTTGCTTTCTATTTATGTGATTTTGTGGGGGTAATTATTTTATCATCCACTGAATAATAATTATAGCTAATTTTATATAGTACTTTGAAGTTTATAAAGCATTTTACATATATCGCCTTATTTGCCCTTCACCACAACTACATAAGGTAGATGCTATTATCATCCCCATTTTAGAGATGAGAAAACTGAGGCTAGAAAAAGTTAAATGACTTAGCTAGTGAATGTCTGAGTCATGATTCAAACTCATTTTCCTAACTCCAAGCCAAGTATTCTATTTAATATGCCTCTAGATTTGTGATGACAATCACAGTCATCAAAGCAATTTTAAGCTTTTACTAATCCTGTGGCAAAATGATGATTGGAAATTTGAATGACAAATTAATGGATGAACCAATATAACCTTGAACTTTACATTTCTAAAAGAGAGTTCCAGAGGTCAGAACCGACTAAGTAGAGATTATTTCACCCTGGTATACTTCACTGAAAAAAAAAAAGTTGATTCCCAGATGATTGTTTCTACCACTTACTCCCTATGCCACCATGGACAAGTGATAACCTTTCTGGAATTCCATTTCCTCCACTTTAACATAAGGTTGGACCACATGTACTTTAAACTAGAAATTCAAATACTTTCTGTTTGTGTTGTCTGCATGTTATGATTGGGTAGAATTGGATCAACATTTTTGAATCACTAAAATTGAAACTTTTGTAGATCTAGGAATGTCACTATAAAAATATATGACCAATTGATCAAGTACATTACAATAATCTATTAATAACAACCCACATTAATGTATCACAAAAATTAGCTTTTATCATAGCAATACTTCAAGGTCCCATCTTACAGATGAGAAACTTGAAGATGAGAAAATAAGAAACTTTCTTAAGCTGACACAGCAAGTAAGTTTCAAAGCCAGAAAATTACATCTTCCAACTCAATGTCCAATTTTCTCTCCACAGAGACATTTTTTTCCTAGGACCTTCTGATTTTTAAAAATAATAATAATTTCGAAAGTTAATATGGAGTCATGAAAAGTTAAAAGAAGCCCACTGCTCCCACAAATGCTCCAGCAAAATTCCAAAAATTAACCAGAAAAGGTAAGGATAAAAAATACCAAAGAAAGCATTTCTATAAGTTTCTCTTTCTATTTCAAGACAAAATAAAAAGACTGCCAGAAACCTATAGACACTGACTGCAGATAAACCAGGGAAACTATGATACTTGAAGCGCATGGTATAGTGACTCAAATGAGTTAGTGTAAAACTCAAGCAACTCATCTCATAACTGAATTAAGAGACAGGAATAGTGCAGAACCCAAGGAGTCAAACCATGACTATGCCATAGGAGAAGAAGGGATGGGAACAGTATCCAGGCAACTCTTTCTGAAAGAACACAGCATCCAGGACAGATACAACACCACGTCAGCATGACAGCTAGGTAGGCCATATCAGACCCACAGCAAGAGACAGGGACACAACACCACTGAGGCTGTCCTGTGCCAGAACCAGAGCCATAGAGGAAACAGGGTGCACATAGCATCTAAGCAGAAAAGTATGGAGGTCTTGCAGGAAGCTTACTAAAGAGATAATCAGTGACACCTGGACTGTGCAAAGAGAAGGAGACAGGAGGACAAGGCTAACACCCAGGACAAGATTCCATAATCCTAAGCCTGAATCTGGGGATTTCTGCAGAGAGTAGGGACAGAAGGCACAGAACCAAGCAGAGACACCCGATCTGAGAATAAAAAGAAAGTAATAGAATCTGTTCCAAGGACAAAACTGTAATTCAGTAACTGAGGCTGTAAATATGAATAATCAGAAGAAAACACAAAATTCAAAAGAACAGATACTGTAAGTTGAGAGAAGGCCAAGAGATGAAACTAAAAGAAAAGAATAACTCTACTCCAGGTTCAAATGGTACCTCACTGAGGGGGAAATGACTTTCCACAAGACCTATAAGAATCACTAAGAGAAATGAAATAAAAACTAAAAGGTAAAATCAGAATTGAAATCAGAGGTCTGGAATTAAAAACTGAAAGAAAAAAATAAACTCTAAAGAAGAAAACCTTATGGAAGTAGTGTACTGAAAAATAGAATGGAACGATCAGAGCTGAATAATTCCATAATACAAAAAATATAACCAAATTAAATTATTAAAAAATAGAAGAAAATGTAAGGTATCTACTATGCAAAAAGACTGACCTGGAAAAGAGATGGAGGAGAGAAAATTTAAGAACTGTCAGACTTCCTAAAAGCCAGGAACAAACAAAAAAAAATGGTTAAAAATTATAAGAAATTATAAAATTACAAATATCTATTAGAACCAATAGAAAAAGTGAAAAAGAATTCTATGACCATCACCTAAAAGGAACTCCAAATTGAAAATTCCTGGGAATGTCATAATAAAAACCCTAGACCTCCAGGACAAAGAAAAAATACTACGAGCCACCAAGAAGGAGGTTAGGAAAAGACAGGAACACAAGATTATGCTATGATAGTTTTATAAGAAAGAAAATATTGAAATATGATTATCAAGAAGCAAAAGATAAGGGTGTAAAACCAAAAATAACTTACCCTGAAAAGAATAAGTATAATCTTATAGCGTAAAAATGAACTTTTAACAGGACAGAGGACTTCCAAACATCCTTGATGGGGAAAAAAAAGAGATGAATAGAATTTTTGGAATGAAACAAAGAAGCCAAAATCTCTGGAAAGGTACAAATGTCTAATAGGAAATGCCTAAATAATAATGGAGTGCCTACATTCTAATAGAAGCAGAAGAGTCAAGAGTCCATTCAAGATGTCCTGGTTTCTAAGGTCACAGAAGGAGTAAAGAATGATAAACACAAGGTCTGGATGTGGCTTTTTTCCTTAAAATTGATCTTAAGAGAGAAAAGAAAAGGGAAGAGAAAATGGATACACTAGAGAAGAAATGAAGAAGGAGGGGGGAGGAATGTAGTATTTATCATAATTGGAGTGAGTAACTTAGAGTAGGAGAGAGGATAGAATCCAAATGGAAAAGAATTCATCCCAGATGGTGAAGTTCTATGGATACTTATTTGTAGATGACATTGTATTTCAAATCCTGGAATATTATGGAGCTTACTAAATGAGATGCATAATTATTCAAAAGAATTTGGGTTCATGATCCAGAGGAGAAAAGTCATAGATGAAGAATTACTACTGTCTAGATTTTGATATACAGTTGAATGTATATATCATTGGGATATATGGTTCAGGCAGATATGCAAATAGGTAATGAGCTAGGCTCAGAAATGAAAAGGAGGAACAGAGTAGTGTGGAAAATATTGTAGTACTTTTAATAACCCCAAGATTCTCCCAGAAACAGAGGAGCACCCTTTTTAATAGCAGTATTCTTCTATCATTTTTGTATTTCTATAAGAATTGAGATATACAAATTTCTAAAGAACTATAGTTGAAGTTCACCCATAAGGCAATGTGGACAACTTTATGGGCATGAGAGTTGATAACACATTACAAACTAAGACTACATTCGAGAAGCTATGTAAAAAAAGATGGCATCAAAAAGATATGTTATTGGAAAAAGAAATGGGCCACAGATATCGTGGGACTAGGAGATAATTGACAACTTGCATGGTCCAATGATATTCACCCAATTCAAAGATATGTATAGTAAGACCTCCAGGATGTTGGGTGAGCTTCCAATGGAAGATTTTCAGAAGAACATGGACAAAAGTTTTATAGGAGAAAAATAAGGAGAATCTGCTATGATCTTCGATATTACCAGCAATATTCACAATAATAAAATTATGCATGCATTAAAGTATTAAAGACATTGAGAGGCAGTAGAGTGGAAAGCATGTTAGACCTGAAGTCTGGAGAGATCTGGGTTCAAATCTTGCCTCTGATACTTCCTAGATGTCTGCTATAGATCAATCACTTTTCTGGATCTGTTTTCTCATATGAAAAATGGTGATTAAAATGTGGAACAACACTTTATAAACATAATTCAATGAGACTGCAAGCACTACACCACTGCAAACAAAGCATCTAATTATTCACCTTTCAGAGACGAGGAAACAGGTTCACAGAAGTGAAATGACAGGTAACAGGGTAAGAGAGTAAGATATTTAAGAGCATAGGATAGGGTAAGACTGGGAAAGGAGGAAAGTGCTGTCAGAATAGGGGTGTTGGCCTTAGATAGTGCTGAGCAACAGATCCACTGGAGACTTCAGTAAGGACAAAGAGTGTGTTTAAGAGAAGTGAAACACAGGAGAGATAGGAATATTATTAACGTCAAACAAAGATATTCTTAAACATGGAAGTAGAATATTTGTGGCTGGTGGCAAGATTGAGATTTTCTTGTGCATATCTGAGTTAGATTATAGGAGAAAGTCATGGGAGTGAAATAGATTGAGAAAGTGAAAGAACAGTAGGTATGTTAAGGTCACTTAGAACATAAGAAGGAGTTGGATGGGAAAGGGACATCAAATGAGCCATCTACACCTAATGAGGACCAGGGTGTATACTGACTCTACCACCATGATCAGAGAATGGTTATTGAGGGGCATAGGAGAGTATCGAACATACAAGGGTCTCATCAGCAGAGAACAAAGTCTTAGTGAGTGCCAAAAGATGAGAACATTGAAAATGAAGGTTTAAGAAAAATTAAGTTTGTTAATTATGGAGCAAGTATTCTAAAGAACTTAGTAGAAGGTCTGGACTGGGCTATTTGTATGTGTGGAAAAAGGATAGGTTGAAGTGGAATGGGAATGAGGGAGCGGGCAGTTGAAGTTGGAGAAAGTTGTTCGTTCTTCAGCAGATGAGGGGATCGATATCATAGAGATGGGCAAAGTCAGATGTGGTAAGTGCATGTTTATCACCGGGGCATGAATCCAAGCAGAGTAAGTAAAGGCAGGTGAATACTGGTAATTAGAAGTTTCAGTAAAGATTTATTATTATTGTTTTTTATTATTATTTATTATTAACTTCCCAACTTGCCACATTGCTGTGATTTGGAACAAGGCTGACAGTACGATGGTTCCAACCTTCCTGTCTAGTTGGGATGTGAAAGATAGTCCCCTCCCCCATCCATAAGCTGCAGAGAGCAGGGGCTAGCTATGTTTTGACTTCAGGAAAGTCAGGAAGCCCAGTTAGGAGGTAGAGGTGATATGTCCCAGTCTAGAGCCTCTAAGACTAATGAGGAAGAAGGAATGTCTGGAATTCTTTCTCTCCTCACTTCAATCTCTTAGAATCCATAGTTTTCTTCAAAGCTCAGCAAAAGTGTCACATCATTAATAAATATTTGTTGAGTTAAACTGAAAGCTTGTTGAAGGAATTTGAAATCTAACAGGGAGGATATGACACACAAAAATATAACTATAATGCAACACAGAATGTAATAAGCGTAAATGAAAGAAACAGACAAACTGAGAAATTTGAGGAGAAAGGGGAAATATGTCAAGGATTACCTGGAACATTTACAAATATAAATAATAGGCAGCCAGAGTGCTAGACTTGGAGCTAGGAAGACCTAAGTTCAAACCCTTTCTTTGACACTAGTTATGGACCACCAATAAATTACTTAACCTGTCCATCTCAGCTTCTTTGTGCGGAAAATGGCAATGATACCTGTAGCCCTAACTCAAAGGGTCATGATGAGTCTCAGATAACATTTTTTAAAATGTTTTGGAAACTGAAACACCAAATAAATGTTGTTCTTGTTCATTTGTGTCTTCATCACCTCATGGACCATGCCATTCATGTGATTTTCTTGGCAAAGATACTAGAGTGGCTTGTCATTTCCTTCTGCAGTGGGCAAAGGCAAACAGACTTGCCCAGGATCACACAGCTAGTAAGCGTCTGAGGTCAGGTTTGAACTCAGGACTTCCTGACTCCAGGCCGAGCATTCTATCCATTGCCATCTAACTGCCTCCCAAATAAATGTTAGCTATTGTTAAATTAAGATCAGTTACCATCTTTACCAGGGAGCACAGCATGACTGCAACACTCTAGGTACTTCCAAATTTTCACTTGGTTGGGATTTATCTTTTTACAGAGTAATATTAAAGTAGAATGTTGTCTACTAATGTGAACTTAATCCTATGTAGCCTTAATAAGCAGGCCAAGAAAATCCATGGAATCACAGAGATGAAAGAGACCTTGGAAATTCATTGATTTGTGGATTTACCTAGAGACAAATGAGTCCTTAAATTATCTTAATTACTTGGGCATTGTACCATCTCAATCATCTCAGGAACCTGGGCATGAAATCTCAAATATTTCTTAACATTCTTAGAGGGAGAACAGCAACAACTTTCCTTTGTAGACCATTCCAGTGTTTTTCAGTCCTCACAGTTTAAAATTTCTTCTATATATGCTTCACAGTCCATTTAACTTTCCTTCTGTCTGGACAGCCTCAAAAGACTGTTGACAGCAAAGTTTTTTTAAGTCTTTTTTTAAAGGAAGCCAGCACAACAACTCATACCCTTTAAGGAAACTTTGATTTTTATAAGTAGACAGGTGATATGAGTTTCCTTCCAACACCCATTTGGATTCCCACACAAATACAATTTTAATCTTGTACGTGAGGTATATGAAGCTGAGCTTGACAAGATGAAATGTTGCCCCAGGGATTATAAGTCAGGTTCACTGAAACATCTAAACTGAGATTTATTGAATTAAAATGATACTTCTTGTAGACAATGATATTCCTCAAATTACTTAGAGTATGAGGAACACATGTTTGTCTTGCAAATCTTTTTTTCATTCTTTTAAATCGTACAACACTTAAGATTATAAAATCCTAGATACAGAGACTGGAACTCAAGAGGCAATTTAGCCCACCCCTCATTTTGTAGAATGTTGTAGAAACTGACGCCCAAGGATGTTAAGTGATCTGCCCAACATCATCGAGTGGTAAGTATCAAGGGCAAGATTTGAACCCTCTCTCTGGGGTCAGTGATTTTCTTCTATCTTATCATATAACCTTATTTCACTACTGCAAAGATTTGTGACTTCATTGGTTCAAGTATGAGTACTCAAATAACAATAAACACAGTTTAGTAGAGCATCTTTGTGAGTTTTTGGAACCAAATAAAAAAAGGAAAAAATTCAGTAACTCATGTTTAAGTCTCCAACAATTCTGAGTTGGTTCTTGGATGACAAACATATCACTAAATCTAGTCCAGTTTGGTAGAATTTGCCCAATCTTGTGCTTCTCTATCACATAAAAATCCACTACATCTGTATTAAGATTGTGAGTGAGATCTGGATTGAAATCCAGTTGTTTTAGTACTTATGTGCTAAGTAAAAAGAAAAGTAATTTTATGTCTATAGGCTTTAGTTCCCTCATTTATAAAATAAAGGAGTTGGATTAGATGAGTTTTAATATTTTTTCCTACTCCAAATTCCATTTCAGATTAGAGTCACTTCCATTCTATGATGAGGCATCTCCAAATAAGAGGGAACAAGTTTTACAATTCCAAGAGGAGTTTAACAAAATGAAAACTGTTGGAGGATAGGGGTTTTCAGATTTGTATTTCTCTCCCCAGCACTAAAGTGGGGGCTAGCACATAGCATGGAACTGGACCTGTGATTTCATTGCTATAGGGAACTCAGTGGAGAAAACTCTCTCTACCAATACAGGTTGGTACCTTCTCTGTAAATTAGAGCCTTAGAGTTTCCTAGGACACTGAAAAGGTTAAGTCATTTGCCCAGAGTAACACTGTCAGTGTATGTCAAAGGTAGAACTAGGACTTAGGCCATTGGGGATGTGAAACTGACTCTCTATTAAATACACCATGCCACCTCCCAAAGATAAGAAGCAATGCATAGTAAGCACTTCATAAATGCTTGTTGAGAATTTGTTGAATTGAAGAGGCAGGACCAAGAACAACCTTAGGTTAAATTCTCTCTGGCTGGACACATGGCACTAGCAAGATCGCAGTAGATATGGAATGCCAGAACATTAATGTCATGCCGTGACCTGGCTAAGAAAAGTACCAAATGAACACCATAAGCACAAAGGTCAAGCGTCTTTGAAATTGGGTAAATTAGAACAATGTGATGTACCTTGTTAAAAACACTCACTGTTAACAAATTTGGGGAAGTAGTTCAAAGCTGGGACTCTTAGTGGGGGAAAAATGGGGAAGAATGGAAAGAAAAAAAAGTGTTGGAAACTGTTAGATTGTGTTTCTATTTTTAAAAAACAGGTTCAAAGACTTTCATAGTACTATTATCTGTAATTGCAAAAAACTGGAAGCCACCTAAATACCCAACAATAGGAGAATGGTTAAATAATTATGGTGTATTAAAATGAGGAAATACTATAAAGCAACTAAGATGGAAGAGAAGTTCCAAAGGAATCTGGAAAGATATTTATGAAATAACATTTAAACATTAACCATGATTACAAGGAAAGAAATGAATGAGAGTGAATGGTCAGAGAATCTTGATGAGAATTTAGAGGAGAAACTTTTTTTAAAAATACTATGATACTTTACACCTTGAACTTAATTGGTTTAATGTGGATAGGATAGAGACTGAACCTATGATTCATTTAAAGGTGAATAATTATTAAGCAAGAGATATCATTACTGTTTAATTTTGTTTCAAGGAACACATTTCATTATGTTCTTTTTTAAAACAAAAACAAAAACCCTCACATAGCCATGTGGATAAAACCTGAAGTTTTGTAAAAGACCAAACAGCCTACTCCCAGACTCCAATTCAAGGAAACAAGGCTAGAATTGGATTTCCCAGATAGCACCACAGACATCTATTAAGGTCTAATCCAGTGTCACGTTTCTGCCTAGTGCTGGCTAACTACCAGTCCAATTTGCTGGCTTCTCTTTCTCTGTGTTTTTTTTCATTGTTTCAAGCCAGGCAGAGACTTATCTTAATAATGGGTCAAGCCTCAGCCAAATGTGTTCAATTGAAGGCCACCATGGGAGAATGGCAGGATATTGTCTTTCCAACAGCAAGTGAATTGCAGGCAGCTTAAGGCAGTATCCATTTCACTATAATGCTGGTTTATGTTACAGCCCTTTTCAAACTTCTAATTGCCCTGTATTGCTGACATTTATAGACATACCCTATTTTAAATGAAAACACAACACTGAGGTCAGGAGGAGGTTCTGGGACAGCCGAGATCCCAGGTGAAGCTAAAGGGGGAAATTACTTTAAAACTTCTAAATGCCAAACATGTTTGAGAAAAAGGGAGAAAAAAAATAAAGTCTTGGGGGAAAAAAAACATTAATCATAGCCCCAAGGTATAAATTAATAATAACTCTATTTAATTCTCTTAGGTAAACATTTGATGGTTGGATTATATAATTTTTAAATGAATGTAAATATTATTCATTTGGCTTTGTAAATCTGGCAAGTCTCAGATTATGTGAACTTATTTTGAATATCATTAAAATCCTTTCCTTCTAATTTCACTGTTCTTTTTCAAAATACCAGTTGGCCAAAGGAAACCAGCTTTGTCAGCTGATTCTAACAATACCATCTTGTTATAACCTTTCTGTATTGTTTCAAGGCCATTATTAATAAAATAATATTTCATATTTACATAGGGTTTTTCACCTAAGTATCACATAGAACTTTACAAGCAGTAAAACACTGATTCCTATTTTATAAGTACAGCCCAGACATGGCATATTGACTCCCTCCTCAGATTTTCTAGGCTGGTTTGCTCACCTAACCAGTATTCACTCTGGCAGGTCTGTAGTTCTCAGAGAGGTTTTGTCAAGCGAAAACTCAAACTCACCGTCGTTTAATGTCGGTGTGGAGGATGGGGTTGATATAAGGGAGATACACTCCTACTACCTTCCACTTTGACTCCTGAGACCCTGCTGATGTTTTCCCTTCACACAAAATCAGTCACACAGACATAATTGACTCAGACATAAAACATTTACTTGCAAGAGCAAGAATAACATTTACTCAATAGAAAGAAAAAGCAAAAATAATGATAAATTTTATTCAATCTTTACTCAACATAAAACAAAAATAGGAATAATCGTACCATTTACTCAATAGAAGACAGGAGCAGGAATAATTAAATTATAACAGCCCACCCGTAACCTCAATCACACTGTCCCACCAGTTCATATAGCATCTGTGGAGGAGAGTGAATGCACACAGAAATCTAGCATAGAGTCATATGAAGAAGGAAAACAATGTACTTGGTATAACTTTGGCTATGATTACCTGGTTCTCTATAGCATGCACTATGCCTCAACTGCTATGCAAAACCATGTATCTACATCTTGTGTAGATATCACAGCTCTTCTGCTGGGCAGACCCACTTCTTTGCTACTCTTGGGCTGTTGAATTAATGACAATCTCTTTGATCATATAGACATCTTAGGTACAGTGCTAAGAAAGTGTTGAGCTCTTTTGATGATAAATAGTCCCCTAAAACCAAAGAAATAGCAAATTCCTCATACATGATCTGGAGTTCCAAGAAGTTTTTACCTCTCACGTTGTAGAGAGGGCAAGTTCTCTATCTAGTTCTTGAAAGGTTATTTCATCTCATATTAATTTGATCAGTTTTTCATATACAAATTCACTTTTTCAACAACCAAAATGTCCACAAATGAAAGGTAAACAGCACATACAAGTATGGAAACTGAGGTGCAAATCCAGAAAAGTAAATTCTCCTGAACAGAAAATTGAATAACTAGATAACCATTTCAATGGTTCAATTTAAAAATCTAACATATATCTATTATGTTAATGATGACAAGCATTTATATAGCACTTAATGGTTTGCAAAGTCCTTTACATATCTCATCTGATCTTCAATTTTTTTTAAAGAGCATGGACATATGAACACCTATTTCTGAGAGTTTAGTCATTAAGAGGAGAAGAATAATTGGATAGATTCAAATAGGCCAAAAGAGATTTTGAATTGACTAGGCCAAAAAAGATTTATTTTTTAATATTAGGAAAGGAAAGATTAAACACTTATGGGCATGAATGGATGACGGGAGGGAGGAGAAGAGACAGAAACAAAGAGAGATAGAGAGAGACAGAGAGAGAAACTGAAGATCCAACAGTAGATGACTGCTGAGTGAAGGTAATGGAAAAGTACAAAGACTGGAACTCCAGATCAAGTAAAGTAAAAAGTCTAATGCTAACACTTACCAAAGAGTACGAGTGCCTTTTCCTCTGAGTCAAGGAAGGAGAACAATAGACTGTTTTACAGAGAAATTTTCACAACTTTGCTGATATCCATCCAATAAATACTAATTAAGTACAACAGCAGTTCAGGACCTACGTAGCTAGACTATGGGATTTAATTTCACCATGTTGTCTGTTTTATAATTCATATTTGTCTTTATGGTTTGTTGTAGCCTCCCCAACTTTGTATTCCTAGACTTGTTTCTTTCTGGGCCTAAATAATTCATACGACCCACCATCACCAATGAATCTTCATTATACAAAACCTGATTTCCTGTGCATAACTGATCAGATCCTAATGCTATCCTATGATTGATTCCTATGGACCATTTTTTTTTAATTTTTTAATTTTTTATTTTTAATAGATTTATTTATTTAACTTTTTACATTCATTTCCACAAAATTTGGGTTCCAAATTTTCTCCCCATTTCTCCCCTCCGCCCACCCCAATACACCGAGCATTCTAATTTTCCCTACCACCAATCTACCCTCTCTTCTATCATCCCTCCCTTCCCTTGTCCCCATCTTCTCTTTTGTCCTGTAGGGCCAGATGACTTTCTATTCCCCATAAACTGTATTTCTTATTTCCTAGTAGCAAGAACAATACTCAACAGTTGTTCCTAAAACTTTGAGTTCCAACTTCTCCCCATCCCTCCCTCCCCACCCATTCCCTTTGGGAAGGCAGGCAATTCAATATAGGCCATATCTGTGTAGCTTTGCAAATGACTTCCATAATAGTCGTGTTGTGTAAGACTAACTATATTTCCCTCCATCCTATCCTGCCCCCCATCGCTTCTATTCTCTCTTTTGATCCTGTCCCTCCCCAAGAGTGTTGACTTCAAATTGCTGCCTCCTCCCACTGCCCTCCCTTCCATCATTCCCCCCATCCTGCTCATCCCCTTCTCCCCCACTTTCCTGTATTGTAAGATAGGTTTTCATACCAAAATGAGCGTGTATTTTATTCCTTCCTTTAGTCAAATGTGATGAGAGTAAACTTCATGTTTTTCTCTCAGGTCCCTTCCTATTCCTTCCACTAAAAAGTCTCCTGCCTGCCTCTTCTATGAGAGATAATTAGCCCCATTCCATTTCTCCCTCTTTCTTCCCAATACATTTCTCTCTCACCGTATGATCCCATCCTATTCAATTCACTCTGTGCTCTCTGTCTGTGTGTATGTGTGTGTGTGCATGTGCACACATGTACATGTGTGTGTGCATGTGTGTGTGTGCAGGACCCTTTTTAATGTTGCAATATGACCACAATAAGACTTGTGTTTTTTTCTTTTTGTTGACATGTTGTTCAAAATTGTCTTTCGACTCTACTTACAGTCATAGCCTTAGGTCACTTTGGTCCAGAGAGTTGGTCCTGTGCTATGCCTGACAACTTTCAGACTGGTAACTGGTACCTGTGCCACTACATATCCCAGAGTTTGAGAATCCTAAGACCCTTGAGTGATAATTATAGGACAGATATTGCATGTATCCCTGCCTCACATCATCTGCTTAATAAGCATCTTGATTTGAACTGTTTGTATTGAGAGCAGTCATATCTTCCTTAGCTCACACCTCAAGTCTTGAGATACATCAGTCATACATATTTGAATAACATGATGCATACATAGCATGATGTACGATACAAAGAAGTATAACTCGTAGGAGCTTGCATATAAATGGGAAATTATATATATATAATATAAACATATACATGTTTAAATATATATAATTTTATTCACATAAAAATATTTGATCCTTACAGCAATCCTGTGATGTTAGAAGTACAAGTATTATTGTCTCCATTTGATAAAAATAAAAAGAAACTGAGTCTGATTCAGCATCAGCAACTTGCCCTAAATCAGACAGCTATTGAGACAGAAGCCAATTCAAGACTTGAACTGAACTCTTCTAATTCCAGATCCAGCATTTTTTCCTCTACACCAGGTTGTTTACTGAAATAACAGTAACAACAATAAATCTATGATATCAAATAACAACTATATTATTATTATTATATGCAACACCAGATAAAACAAATACAAGTGCCTGTTGTCCTTTTGTAAAATGATATTTTTCATAATTTTTGTCATCCTCCATAGTGTTTAATGAATTAACTAGTACTCTAAAGAAGTATAAGGCCCCAAATTAAAATTCTGACCTTGCCACTTTCCTACCAGTGTCCTTCTGGGACACTAGCTTTTTCTGGTCTTTACTTTCCTCATCTGCAAAATGATGAAATGGACTGGATTCTTCCTGAGGTCCCTCCTAACTCTAAATCTATGATTCTAGGTATTGTCCTTGCTACTATGCCTCTCTGTTGGGAGGAAAAGATAAAATGCTAGCTAATTCAGTCAATTCTTGGGCATAGATGGATAGATGATAACTAAATAGATAAATGAATGGATAGATAGATGGATAAACATAATCTATATGTAGCTAAAATAAACATAGAGATAGAAGGAAGGAAAGAAGGACATATATACATGCATGTATATTTGTGTATGTATATGTATATATATAATATAATATATGTACATGTATGATAATCTTTCATGATCAAGAAATGAGAGACCAAGGTCTTATAGTACTCATCAAGAATTTCTTTTTCTAAGGAAGAATAGAAAGGCATTGGAGATGATATGCATTGAACAACATTGCACACAATGAAATTAATTTTACACTAGAGATTAGAAATGATTGTTCACTAATACATAAATCATTTCCTAGTCACCTTTCTCTGGGCAGACAGATCATCAACTGGCTAGGGGAAAGGGTAAATATCAAATTAGAAAAAAAGATGCAAATGAGAAGAAAATGAGAAATGAAAATGATAGTAATTAGAGAAGCCCCAGTCTAACCTGTTTTAACAAATTTTTGCTAATAAGAAACTTGAGAAATAGACAAAAGAAAAGATAATGTCACTAATTATCACAAGATTAGAAAAGTTTAAATGATAACAAAGCTGCCAATATAACCAAGTAATAAACAGTAGTAAACCAGCAAAGGGATAAATAATATCTATACAATGTGGGTGTGTATGTGTATGTGTGTATATGTTTGTCTACATACGTGTGTATGGGTATACATATATATGGAGAATCTATGAAATATGCTTCCACTTAGCTGAACTATTATGCCTTCTGGTTTCACTTATAGTGAAAATGTTGATGTGTATTTGGCTCAATGCTTTTAGCAATATATGTTGATTATTGGACAAAAATTGAAAATTAAAACTATCAGTTAAATTAACATCCATAGAAGGTCTATGCACTGCAATATTTTGGGGGGGATTCTTAAGACTGTTTTGATACTCTACATTTTCACTATGGAAATGCAAAAGGTCCACCCAGGACTGAGGAGACCCTCTTTATTTTTGTATATGTTTCAGTGGTCACTGTGGCCAAAACAACTCATCACCTAGTGGCAACAAACTTCAGTAATCCTTTCTAAGCTTAGCTTGGTTAGTCCTCAGTCAACTGATGATCTATCACCAGCACTATATTCAAAATCCCTTTCTACCTCATCAGAACTTGCAATCTGTTTGTGTTCCATTAGTATAACCTTTGAGAAGCCAGGACCAACCCCATGTCATTTTGAGGTCTTGGATTTTTGCTGATGTAAAGTAGTAAAAGAAATCCAATGATTAAATCACAATGAATTTCAGTGTCTGATTTTTGATGTTGAGTATGATTTTTGTTTTGGTTAAATAAGCAGGTGTCTCTTTTCACTCTGGAATGGACAACTTTTTTCTTAAAATTTAAATGAATGGAACATATTATATCCCTTCTGCCTCAATCTGTCTTTAAGGCAGCTAATGATCAATTTTAGGGAAAACTAGACTTACATGATCTTGTAAAGGAGACATGAGGTAGCTGACTGAATTCTCAGAAGAGGGAAGTATTTTCAGATATAAATCTAAAGTGTAGACATGAATGGGGGAAAGAGGAATAAGAAAGGAGATGGGGAGAATGTTCAGCTGGAATGCTTGCTGAGAGACCAAAAAAAATGAATGAATAAATGAATGGATGAACAAAGGGGTAAACAGATATGCTATAGAAAAAAATTATGTTAATGCATTTGATTTGTCTACATGGTTAACTAATTTTCAAACATTTTGGTATTAACAAACCATTCCCCATAGTACTTATTTCTTCCAATTTTAACTAAAACTGGAAATTTAAAAAAAAAAATCTATTGGACACATTGTAAGTTTCTCATCATGATACAATCTTCTCCTCTGGAAGACAAATAAGACCTTGGGTCCAGTTAGATATTATTCATTATTCAGCTAATTTATTGAATGCCTTCTATGTATCCAGCTCTGTCCTGGCAGTTGATATTGTCCAGACTAAGAAGTTCCCTGGGGTTGCATCCTACAGAAACTGCCTCTTTAGAATCCAGCTTAGCTCTAGAGGTAAACCGAATATCATTCCAAGTTCCAGACACATTTCGAACAGAGTGGAGTGTTTTCAGAACACCTAAGGTCATATCATTTAATAGGATGTCATTTAGAATCCACCCAAACTGGGAGTTTGAACTTGAAGATGTGATTTTAGTTTCTTTTGCCTGCTTCTTAAGGGGGCTAGCATGATAGCAGAGATAGATTTTTCTAACTCAAATGTTTATGAAATGCTTTCTGTGGCTAATAAACTTATTAAAATCTCATTTATTCAAAGCAAAAATTGTGTGTGGGGGGGAGTCTTTTAATTAGCTTAATAGTATTTTGTTATTAAGACAGAACAAAGCAATTTACTGCTGGGGAAGGAGAGAGATCTACTTACCAACATTATCAACATAATGATTTTTTTCCTGAAATCATCTCTAACTCTAGCAGCTTGTAAATCTTTTCATTGACACCTATTTTGAAAAGGGTCAAGGCTGTGTTTTTTAATCTAATTAGATCTTCAAAGGTAAAACGCACTCTTGCTACTAACCCTTCATTTCTGTCTCACAGCTGTAACCTCATTTCGAAGGCATTTTGGAGTAAAGTCAAAATCCAAGAAGCATAACCTGTAGCATGGGCTACAAATGTGTTTTGTGAGATGGGTCACTGAAACTGACACAAAAGCATCTTCCCTCACTGTTGCTTCTTTAGGCAATGCCTATAGGAAGTGGTTGCCCCACTAGTGAAAAGAATGGCGAGTGAGAAGAAAGCAGCTTATCTTAGCTAACTCTTCAATATCAGAATACAGAGGCAAGTTCCGGTACTGATGTCAGTATCGTAATAACAAAATCATATTATCACTGAAGGAGTTAAACAGAATCACCCAACCTATCAACCACTTTCTAACCTAGGTCATCCATCAGTAGAAGGACTTTCCAAAAAAGCTGTCTCAAAATTTGAAGTAAGAGGCAAGGTGGCAAGAAAGTGATAGGTGAAGAGAACTTGTCGATATTTAGGGAACCTAGTTCCATGCAGGAACTGACCCCAAAAAGAGGTGAGAACTGAGCAAATCTCATTTCCTATTTGGCCTACCTTTTCCTCCCTCTTTCCCTGAGGAGTTACTATAGTTTTCAAGTTCATGCAGAGACACAAACCTGTCAGAGGGACTAGAGAATTGCCCATGGAGGCTAAAATCTAGAGTAGAGGGTGCTGACAGCACTCACTCTCCTTCAGCAAACGAAAACAATGGAACTTTGCACCTTAGTAAGAATAAGTAATTAAAAATTGGATATGCCCAGCTAGTACACAATCTGAGAAGTTCCCTCAATTTGTGCCTCCCATACCTCCATCCCCTGTGATTATCTCTATAATAGAGGTCATCTCCGCCCACCATTAGAGAGTGTCCAATGGTCTGGGGTTCACACACACACACACACACACACACACATGCAGCATTTTTCTTGGAAAGTTCCTATAAGGATGCTTTTCCTGGTACTTGCCTGAGTGCTTGCCCCAGGCATAAGAATTACTACGTATGGCTCTGGAATTGCTGATTTAAATGTTCATTATGGATGCTTCTTCTATTTGTTTTGCATCAAACTTTTAATGGAGAATTGAAATTACACAATGGAAAAGCTGGTGATATCCAACAGTCCAGGAAGAAATTTAGAGACTGCCACAACAATCTGGTGAGATTGCAGTTCACTAAGACTTTTGGACACTATATATAGGCTCTTCACTGAGATCTATTGCCCTCAGCTATCACTGAACTGACTGGATTTGAAATTCATCTAAAGGCATACTCTAGAAGTTGTTCTGATAAATAAATAACAAGTTCTGATTTACTGATAAATAAAAACTTGCAACATAAGCCCAGGACTGTGACATAATCACAAATTTTTATAAGCAGATGACTGCAGACAGTCAGGAGACTAGAGTTCAAATAACAGTAGGTTTCCAATCTAGAGGACATGTCCAACATGGTCATAGATCATAGGTCCTTCATTCTAGGAAGATAAAAAGAGTACATATAGTAAGCTTCCCAGTACAGCAGCCTCTCAGAAGGACTCAACACTCTATTTGTGTTCATTTTATACTGTGCTGTTATCATCTCCTTGAGGTCCAGGGCCATATGCTTTCTTTTGTAGGTTTTTATTGAATGTGAATTTATTATTGTAGCAAAATCTACTAATTAGTAGAGGAACCTCATCTTTATCTGCAAGTAAGGATGCTTTCCATGCATCCTCATGCTTTTCTATGCTTTCTCTGTAATTTAAAGTCTTAGATGTTTGTCTGGGGCACTATGTGGTTAAGAGACTTGACCACATAGAATTTTTTAGAGCTAGGATTTTGACACAGGTCTTTGTGATCCCAGAGACAACTCTCTATCCATTTCACCCTGATTCTTCCCCCATTTATCTTTATTTCTCCCTCTAAGACTAACAGTTAGGTGACACAGTAGATAGAGTGCTGAACCTGAAGTCAGGAGGAATCCTCTTCCTGAGTTCAAATCTGATTTCAGACACTTACTAGTTGTGTGACCCTAGGCAAGTCACTTAACTCTGTTTACTCCAGTTTCCTCATCTGTAAAATGAGCTGGAGAAGGAAATGGCAAACTACTCCAGCATCACTGTCAAATGGGGTCAAAAAGAATTGGATGTGACGGGAACAATTGAGCAACAAGCCTAACAGAAGACCTCGTACAAAATAAGTTTGCATATTTTTTAAATGTTGCATGCCTTTCTAATCAATTTATAGGCTCCATTTGCTCGCTTCCATAAAGCAAATAAAAGGGGAAAATAGGATTTTAAAAAATTAGGCTGGGAAAAAGAGCTTCACAACATGTTGACAGACTCAGCCCTCTTACAGGATCTCAGAAATCATTTAGTCCTCTTCACTTCAGAGATAAAGAAACTGAGGTTAGGGACTCGTCCAAGATCATACAGGTAATAAGGGTTGAGATGCAGGATTTGAACCCAGATTCTCTGACTTTAGAGTCAATGTTCTTTTCATTTGACTATACTGTCTTCACTCACTCCATCTCAACTTAAAAACTATATATTTAGAAAACACCATTCTCTTTCTAGTATTTGCATAGGATCACTAATGCTACAATTCAAATGGGATTGAGGGCTTTATTTCAAAGTGTTAATGAAAATATACCTTTGGTTATTTTTATTGGTTTATAAAAATTCTACTATTTATAAAGTGTAGATGAACACCCCAGACCTCGTCTCTGACCTTTGTTGTTTCAGGCTCTTTGTGACCCCACTGGGGAATTGAAGTAAGGGAGGTGAGACCTGGAACTCTATCCACTGACCCACCTGGCTGGCCCCTCTCTAAGCAACTATTGAAGAAATTCTCCATTGTTCCCCTAAAGTTCAAGGATGTGCCATTGAAGTCAACATCTCATAATTTGGACCCAATTTCCCTATCCAACTTTTTATTCTCCTTGCTATACTCTATGGTCTAGCCCTACTTGGTCTTGCTTGCTATTCCTCACACACATCGCTTTATTTTCCTTCTCCAGACCTTTGTATTCTTCTCTAGAACTTTTTATTGTAGAGAAGGTGTCCTCTTCAATTCTATCTCTTCAAATTCCTATTTCCTTCAAAAATCTATTAAAATTACTTTCTTGATTCTTCCCAGCTGTTAATATTCTCCCTGCAAAGTTTTCCTGTGTATATTTTCTGTACATCTTGAACATGTTTATGAACGTACATGTTGTGTGCCATATAAGCTACTCAAGAAAAAGGCAGACAGGAACTGTCAAATTTTAATCTTTATATTTTCAATGCCTGGCATATCATAAGTACTTAATAAATGCTTACTTATTGATAGATATGTATCCTATCCTCCAAAAGAGCCTAATCTAGGTAAAGCAGGAGAAGAATGGATTTTTTTGACTGAATGAATGAATGAAATGATTATGTCACCTATGAAAAATTGGTGGGTGTTTCTTTTTTTTATTTAACTTTTCAACATTCATTTCCACAAAATTTTGGGTTCCAAATTTTCTCCCCATTTCTCCCCTCCCCCCACTCCAATACGCCGAGCATTCTAATTTCCCCTATCATCAATCTGCCCTGTCTTCTAACATCCCTCCCTTCCCTTATCCCCATCTTCTCTTGTGTCCTGTAGGGCCAGATAACTTTCTATTCCCCATTACCTGTATTTCTTATTTCCTAATAGCAAGAACAATACTCAACAGTTGTTCCTAAAACTTTGAGTTCCAACTTCTCCACATCCCTCCCTCCCCACCCATTCCCTTTGGGAAGGCAGGCAATCCAATATAGGCCGTATCTGTGTAGTTTTGCAAATGACTTCGATAATAGTTGTGTTGTGTATGACTAACTATATTTCCCTCCATCATATCGTGCCCCCCATTGCTTCTATTCTCTCTTTTAATCCTGTCCCTCCCCAAGAGTGTTGACTTCAAATTGCTGCCTCCTCCCACTGCCCTCCCTTCCATCATTCCCCCCATCCTGCCGATCCCCTTCTCCCCCACTTTCCTGTATTGTAAGATAGGTTTTCATACCAAAATGAGTGTGCATTTTATTCCTTCCTTTAGTCAAATGTGATGAGAGTAAGCTTCATGTTTTTTCTCTCACCTCCCCTCTTTTTCCCTCCACTGAAAAGTCTTTTATTTGCCTCTTTTATGAAAGATAACCAGCCCCATTCTATTTCTCCCTTTCTCCTCCTAATATATTTCTCTCTCACCACTTAATTTCATTTTTGGGCATTTCTATCAGAGAAATGTTTAATCATTCAATCAATACTCATTTTATTAAGGGCCTATTACTCTGTACAAGACTTTATTTTCTCTTCAAAACTTTATACCAATATTATCCACCAGGTTTATTAATGCCAATGCTCAAAAAAGCAAATTGGGAGTAGAATGAAATTCTTTCTTCTTCTTCTTGTATGTAACTCAGAATCTTATAGTCAATAAAGTCTTATGATCAATAGGGTACTGACCCACAAATTCCAAAAAATAACTTGAGTTTATGCAAGAAAAGTATTTGGACCCTTTGACCCAGTGATCACTCTACTAGGAATATAATCAACAAGGTCAAAAGACAGAAAGAAAATTCCAATATGTGCCAAAATATTCATTACAACATTTTTGGGGTTAGCAAAGAATTGGATACGAAGTGGGTATTCATCATTTAGGGAATGACTAAACAAATTGTTTGATACAAATATAATGGAATACTAATTTTCAGTAAGAAATGAGAAATAGGAGAATTTTAGAGAAACGTAAGAATACTTCTATGAAATGATACAGAATAAACTATAAACTGAACTTTTAATCTGAAACTATAAACTAAACTTTGAGAAAACAATACACAAAATGATTGAGAGAATGATTTTACACATATATACATATTTGTGTCTACTGGTAAGTCATCTCTAAGGTGGCGAGGAGAGAAAAATGTATATGATAAATTTATTATATATTTAAAAATAATAACAAGTACATAATAGATTTGTGATTTCATGCATAATCATCATTTTTATAAATATATGCTATGCTATGAAAATGTTTGTTTTATTCCGTAAAATAAAAATCAAATTAAAAATATGCTTTTTAAAATTATTGCAATCATGTAAATACAAGCAAGACTGAAAGGAAGCTAAATTCTGAGTAATTAAAATAACCAATCTTAGTCTTATTTAACAAAATAGCGCTGTCTTCTTAGCAGAGGTAGGGAACTATAAAGACAGGGAGCTACCTATATTGTCAGGTGTGGTCATTGTGGGGCCGTTTGTTTTTCTTTAACCATATTTCCTTTTTGTGAGGGAACTGATGAAGAGTTAGGGTTAGGTGGTTGAGAATCATTGTGATATTAAGATAAAAGGATCGATGAAACTTTTTAAAGAGAGATTTAATTAGGTCTAGCAAACTTATAAACTGAGGCAAATTTTTTTTAACTCAGAACTTTCAAATCCATTGAAAATTATTTCCAAGGCAGCTAGGTGGTATAGTAGATAAAGCACAAGCCCTGGAATCAGAAAAACCTTAGTTCAAATCCAGTCTCAGATACTCACTAGGTCTGACCTGGGACAAGCCACTTAAACTTGATTGCTTCAAAAAAAAAAACCCAGAAAATAATTTCTTAAAATTGAAAATATAATCCTTAATAGCCATCTTAAGGATGGTAAAATACTTTTTCTCCTGCCTAAAATGTTATCCCCTAGGAAGGATCAAAAAAAGGGGTGAATCTTCAGAAGGATTACATATTAGTACTAGTTCTAAAACCTAGTATCCACCTAGTACTTCTAATCTATTCAAGTGATGAGTATTTGTCTTTCTTCCTGGTAGATTGAAAGAGTGGTTAGACCTAAGAAAAACAAATTCTAAGGATGTATAAAAAATATTTCTAACTTCTTCTTAAAGTGACAAAGAATAAGAATTTGAAGAGGTACTCACAAAGTAGGAGATGGCCAAAAGAGTTATGGCATATAAATGTGGTGGAGTACTATTGTGCTGTAAAAAATAATGAAGGGCATAGTTTTGTAACTCTGCTTGGTTTCAACTCAGTGGAAAAGATGCCTTTCAAATCTCATTTCATCAACACTTGCTAACTAGGCCTGGGATACCAACTCTCTCTCTCTCCACTTCCTCTCCCCTCTTATTGGAACGCTGGAAGTTGGAGTGCTAAACTCCTTCCAAAGCTTCATTGTGCATCAAGAAGTAGTGAGACCCACTTGTGGTTTAGCAAAGGCTTCTCTTTGAGTAGCTCAAAGGGAGGCAGAAGGGATCTGTAGCCCTATTCTCTCCCTTCTTTGCTCCAAGAGGGATTTTTGTTCCTTCCAGGAGGAAAAGCAGGAAGTTGGAGCTGATGATCAATTTTGAGCTAACTTCTGATCCTTTGTCATTTTGGGAGTGGGAGTGGGAGTGGGGAGAAAGACTCTAACCTCTATATCCAAGGCTTGACCCCTTTTCCATCTAATAACAGTTCCACAATGAACACACATAGTGAATAGCAAAGAAACAGCAATTCATTTATCCAAATCATAGCAAAACAGTAATTAGAGAAGGTATAGATCCACTGTGCTCTCTTGTTCTCTCTTTTATGTATACTTTCTGGTAAATTGAAGGAGTGATTAGACCTAAGCAAAACAAATTCTAAGAATGTGTAAATGTGTGTGTGTATTTATGGAGAGAGAGAGAGAGAGAGAGAGAGAGAGAGAGAGAGAGAGAGAGAGAGAGAGAGAGAATAAGTAAATGCAAAGTAAACCTCCTTTGCTAAGAAAGGGCTAGCATTAGAGCCATTCCTGTAACACAGAGAAACCTGAGAAGACTTGTATGAACTGATGCAAAGTGAAGTGAACAGAATCAGGAGAATAAATTATACAGAAATATTATGGTAAAAACAAATAACTTTGAAAGAATTAGGAACTCTGATTAGTATAATGATCAACCACAATTCAACGAACTAATAATGAAACATGCTATCCACCTCCTGATAAGAGAGGTAAAGGACACAGAGCATAGAAGGACACAGAGTACATATATACATTTTTGCTTCTGTTCTGTTGTTTCAATTGTCTGACTCTTCATTAACCCCATTTGGAGTTTTCTTGGCAAAGATACTGGAGTGGTTTACCATTTTCTTCTCCAACTCCTTTTACAGATCAGGAAACTGAGCCACATAGCTACTGAGTGTCTGAAGTTAGATTTGAACTCAGGAAGATGAGTCTTCTGGACTTCAGGTCTGACACTCTATGCACTGAGCCCCCTAGCTGCCCCACAAATATGGGTACATGTACATAGATGTATCAATGGACAATGAATAAATATTTTTTGCTTGACTGTACATGTTTACTGCAGGGATTTTATTTTTCTTGCATTCTCAATGAGGAGGAGGGGAAAGAAGGTAGATTTTTTTTGCTGACTAAAAAAAATAAAAAATAATTTTTAAAAATTCTCATGAAATCATGCTGACTGGGTCCACTACAAATTTATGTAATAATCACAACTGATCCCTCACTATACTTCCCTAATCAGTTCACTACTCCAGTCACCATAACAGCTATTCTCTACTTTTTCAGCCCTCCTCCTACCTTTATCCTCCATCCTTTCCAGTGAAGACCTTGCCTCACATTTCCCTCTTTTCTTCCCTTCTCCTCATTTCATTTCAATCAGACATCTTTCTCCAATCACTTCTCCTTTACTCCTATCCCTCATAAAGAATAAGTAGTTCTTTTCTTTACCAAGGAAAACCCCTCTCCATGCATTCGTGTTACCATACCATCTTGTCTTCTCCTGTAGATTTCCCCCTCTCTCACTAATATTTAACCTTTTTCTATACATTCCTTTCAAGCTGCCCACAAACACACTCATGTCTCTTCCATCTTTAAGAAAAAACTGAATCCAGCTCACTCCACTAGCTATCCTTTTAAATCTCTTTTTCCTTTTCATGGCTAAACTCCTTGATAAAACCATCCACATTCAGTGTCTTCACTTCCTCTTTTCTCACTTGATTCTAAACCTTCTACAGTCTAGCTTTGGCCTCATAATTCACCTGACATAGCTATCTTCAGAGTCACCATTGCTCTCTTAATTGTCAAGCCTAATGACCTTTCTTCAGTTCTCATCCTTCTTGCCCTCTCCTTGCTTTTCTTCAAATCAACCAAAGCCCCACTTTTTGTAAGGCCTTTTCCAGTTCTCCCACCTACTTAATGCTTTCCCTCTTAGATTACTTTCCATTTATATGGCATTTCGCACATTATCTTCTTTATTGGGATGTGAGTTATCTGAGGTCATGGATCCTGGACCATAGTTGATGACTATGTTTTTGCCTTCTTTTGACATCAAAATTCTTAGCATAGTAACTGAGACATACTAGGTAATTAATGGTTGGTTGGTTGGTTGGTTATTGTCCTTCATTGTTGAAGAAGACCAAAATGATATTACTATGATAATGTCAAGTTTTAATGTGTCTGACTATGACTAATAAGACCAATATGAGCTCAGAATGTTAAATACTCTTCGAATAACTGACTCTGTGAATCTCAGTTTCTTAATTTATAAAATGGGGATAACAATACTTCCCCTGTTCATTTCTTAGGGTTATGGTAAGGATCAAATGAGGGGGTGTATGTGGAAGTAATATGCAAAATGTTAAACACCATAATAAAGTAAATTGTTATCATATATCCCTTTAAAATCTTTTGCATACTGGTATTCAATAAAGATTTGTTCAGTTTAATAGATCAATTAATCAATAAGCATTTAGTAAGTACCAGGCACTGTGCTAAGCATGGGAGATACAAAACCAAAAATGGAACAGTTTCTCCTTTAAAGAAATGCCATTCAACAGAGGAACACAGCATGCACAGATATCCGTAAACACACACACACACACACACACACACACACACACACACAAATGCAAAGTGCTTAAGGAAAGTACTAAGAGCTAACTTTTGGGAAAGGCCTGATACAGGAAGTGTACCTTGAACTGAGCTTTTATTTATTTGAAGAAACATGGGATTCCAAGAGGCAGAGGTGAGAAGAGAGAGTATTACAGGAATGGAAAGACTTGGAGATAGGATATAGAAAGCTGTATATACAATTATGACAATTTAGCTAGAACACAAAATATGAAAAGGAAAATGACATGCAATAAGTTTGGAAAATTATGCTAGAGACAGATTGTGAAGGACTTTAACCATCAAACAGAATATTTCCTCATGGGGGTAAAATTTATTGAGCAGGGGAGTGACATGGTCAGACCATCAATTGGGAAATATCACTTTGGCAACCCTTCTCCCTTCTTTTGTACTCATCTTCCCAAATCCAGCCTAGTTTCTCCTTGGTTCTTACAACGGAATGTCCAGCAGACTCACTGAATTTGAACATTCTTTAGAAACTCATCACTTTCTATACCCAATAGTCATCACTTTCACCTATGCAAACTTTTGTTATTGAAGGGAGAATAAGAAAAAATTATCCTTTGTTTTTTAAATCTACTGTCTGTTTCCCACTGTCATAGGTAGTAAAGCTCCTTAGAAAACTTCCAAAGGTATTTATGTTTGCTTTCATGACAGGAAAGTAGGGTTAGGGTTCTCACATCAAGACAAGAAAGAAACACTGGTCTGAAGCAACAGGGGGTACTTATGGGAAGCAAAGCAGGCCAGATCATTCTCAGGCCTCTTAGGAAAAGAGAAAGGAAGAGATAAGTAACAGATGCAGACTACAAAATGCCCTCTAAAGTTTATACCAGTAGATGGTCTCACTGGCTTACAGCTCCTCACCATCATCGTGACTTCTCTCTTCCCATCACACCAAACTAGAAAGATTCCATCAGCAATTTGGAAGTCAAAGAAGTCCCAAGTCTTATTGCAGGGAAGGTGGAAAGGGTGGAAAGGCCTACAGTGGGACAAGAAGATGTAACAAAGAATTGTTCCAGCCAAACATTGTTACATAATGTTTGGTCAACTCCAGATATTTGGAATCTACCTGCCATATATAACAATGCTTCAACAGGAAAATGTGTTCCAAATCCAAAAAAAATTGGCCTACAAGCAAACTGCTGGAATATAACTCATTTGCTAGTTGGTGTCTGCCTGCACTTGAATTAAGAGAAGTTTGATAGATTCTAGAACTGTACTAAACAGGGAGCATTTACTATGCTCTTTTTTTACTTTCAGATCATCAGTTTTAGGAAAAGGAAACGCATGATCTTGTCTCTGGGTCTTGACAAATTAACGTGACCAGCAAAAATATTCATACTGCCCTTTAGTCATCATGTGTACTTTCCATTACCTTAATGTACTTATCCCATTACAGATTCAGGATCTTAACCAGGTCTTAATCTGGGAAAACTGAGTCTTGCAGTTAACCTCAAAGTGCATGTAATGACAGCCTAAGATAATTGCAGTAGATGAAACAAAGATTGAGGGAGAACATCTAGCCCCTCCTATGCCAGTAAGGGGGGTGGGGTGGTGGAGGGATAAGGGCAACAATAAAGACTGGTAGAAGGAAATATCCACAGAAAACATCTGCTGGCTATGCACAAAGAATGAAGAGCTCACTTATTCTTGTGTGCTATTACCAAAGCCTCCCCCCCAACTCCTCCTACAAAATGTGACATCAATGGAGAGCTGTTTGTTTTTTCTATATTCAATAGATCAAAAGAATAGGCAGCAATGCAATCTGCTCTTTGTATGGAGAAAAGGTCTATCCAGAGGGAAGGCGGGCACACATCTGGAAATATCTGTTCAGGGAAGCCACTTGAAAAATCACCATGTACAAGCCATAGGAGAAACATCTGTGCAGTGTACAGCCAACTGGTGGAGGAGGGGGAGTTGCTGGAAAGGAACCACATAATCAAGACAAAGATTAGGGTGGAGACAGGCACCCCATTGAATGACACAACCTCCCAGACCCTGTTTTTTCAACCACATTCAATCATCAAGGGCTGCTTTCCCTTCCAAACTGTTTAGATTAGGGGCACCTGCTCCAGGCATAGTGGGGGGAAAAAGGCAGATCACCCATTTGTTGAGCTTTGAAGAGATAACCAAATGGAATTGAAGAGTCATCAGCATGTTCTAAGTATAAAATCAAAAATATGTCTGTTTATTCAGAGCAACGCCTTTGCATAGATCTTATATATTCATTTTGCACACATATTAGTGCTTTGGTACTTTGGAAAGTAATGTTCAGTTGTCTCCAATGATAATTAAGCAATTACCATTGAAGATATTGTAATGTTGCCCCTTTAAGAAGCAAACTAATAATACCAGTTCAAATAATCCTCATTCTACTTGTCATATGGTTCCCTAATTTTAGTGAATAAGAAAACACATGCTACCATGTCATGAAAATGTCACATGAGACTTAATGAATTTTCCCATTTTTACACCTATGCCTTTGAACAGGAGGTATCACAAGTAGGACAAGGTCAAAACATGGCACAACTGTTAGAGTAAAAACTAATCAGATTCATTGTTTTACTTTTCTATGAAATCTGGACATTAACAATGGCATCTTCTCTTCTTGGAATTAATTAGCAAGTTGTCACTTTATATTAGACTGGTGTGGTCTCTTGCTTTTATTGTATTTTTGAGGTTATGTTTACACAGATAAAATAAAGTGGAGTGCTGAGGAAAGTATGTGAATAACTCAAGCCCTAAACTCTACTATGGATGAAGTGAGGGGACTTCAGTAGGAATTAACCACATTGGCTACCCACACTGAATAAATTCAAGGATGGTTGCTTAACTCTCCCTTTCTTTTTAGCCATGTCCACATACTTTGATACCAAGATTTCACCAGTTGTGTTATATTCACTACTGGAACAGATCAAAAGCCCTTTCCTTCTAGGTCATCTCATGGCCAGCCTGGTGATGAATTGATCTCTCTGAAACTCATGAAATAGGTTGGTCTACTAAGAATAAACATATATTTCATCACTGGGCCTGTTTATAAACATAGTCAAATATATAATTCTATGATTTCTAAGAACTATACCTAAGGATGGTGCCTGGGATGTTGTTCCATATTGTCAATTTTTAGAAGGTGTTAACATCATTTGTACATACTTTCAGCAGGAAAAGACATATACATGTTTGCATGTGTATGTATGTATGCACGTGTAAAATACAAGGTATCACAAGTCTCAATGTGGTTTTAAACTTTACTAGCTATATATATATATATATATATATATATATATTAAAGGGTTGTTATTAAAATTTAAAATCATATTGAGACTTTAGGGATACCTTATATGTGATTTTTAAGGCTCAAGAACTAACTCCTAAATTTAGATAGAATCCTGTTTTATTTAGTTCAAGGAAACATCGATTCCATAGACAGAACTAGAAAGGACCTTAGTATATCTCATATAACTCCCTCATTTTACAGATGAGGACACTGAAGCAGAGAAAATTACATGACTACCTCAAGGTAACACAAGTTTTAGTGCTACTCACTCAATCTTCATTAAAAAGAAAGCCTGTTGGTACAGGGTCCAAAATTATCGGTATTGTTCAGTCACGTCTAACTCTTCATGACCCCATTTGGAATTTTCTTCACAAAGATACTGAAGTTGTTTTTCATGCCCTTTTCCAGATGATTGCACAAATAAGGAAATTGAGGTAAAGAGGACTAAGTAACCCTAAGGTTACACAGCTAGTAAGTGTCAGAGGCTGGATTTGAACTCAGGAAGATGAATCCTTCTAATTGCAGGTCTGGTATTCTATTTACTGTGTCACCTAGGTGCCTTCACAAAGTAGGTACAGGTACATTCATATATATACATACACATATATATATACACATACATATATACGTATATATGTATATACATATGTGTATGTATTACATACATGTCTCATACATATTTTATATAAAACAAATATTTGCAACAATAATAAAGTGGGGAGAGAGAATAGTGAGAATATAAACTTGTAGAAAGGAATAACATTTTGCAGGTCCTAAAGGAGTGGTGACCGGAAAGTTAAATGTTGTTATGCCTATATTCAGCCTACTTATTGTAACTATATTTTAATGCAATGTAATATATTTTACCTAAAATATGGCATGTGTTTCTTAATGTTGTGTTGAGGATTTTGCTTTTTTGTGTACTTAGTTAATTGTGAACGAGGTTTTGTTGTTTGTTTTCTAAAAAGCATTTCTTATGGTAACTGGATAGCTACTAACAAACCCCAGAAATCATCGTAGGACAAATAAGATCTAAATCATTAAGGGGAAGGAGGACTTCTCACTTACTTACTGGCTGTGTTCCCACATGGACAAGTTACCCAACTTTGCTAGTCTGATTTTCTTCCTGTGTGAAATAAGAGTGTTATTCGGGATGATTTTTCACTTCCCTTCCAGCTGTAACAGGCTACGATTTTAAAATAATTATTGTGGTGGTTGTTTAGTCATATTCCATTCTTCATGACCCCATTTTGGATTTTCTTTGAAAAGATACTGAAATGATTTGCCATTTCCTTCTCCAGATCATTTTGTAGATGATTAAACTGAAGCAAACAGGGTTAAGTGACTTGCCCAGGGTCACACCGCTAATAAATGTCTGAGGTCACATTTGAGCTTAGTTTTTCCTGATTCCAAGACCAGGCTTGGAATTCCACTGTGCCACCTAGCTGCCCCTTTAAGGTAACAGCTTCTACCATTCTCCAAATATCTGATGTTTCATCAATACAGCCACAATATATTCCAATATATTCAAAAGGTCAGCCATGAGATAAGGGTGGGGAGAAGTTTGAAGTCTTGTGATTGATATTATATAGAAACTTATGGGGGTCACTTTTAACATATACTCTCTCCCAAACCTTTAAATAAAAGAGGATTTCAAGAATTGTCATGGAGACAAACTATGGTGCAATGGAAAGAACTTTGGACATAAAGTCAGAAGATTTTAGTTTCTGTTGTAGTTGGTGGCTTTTCTGGAGAACATCCTGGAATGCCTCCTGACAAGTCAATTCATCTCTCTGAGTTTTGATTTCCTCATCTACACAAGGTAGGTGATAATCCTTGCATTACTCATTGCACAGATTTATCACAAGAAAAGTGTCATGTAACCTTTAAAGCTCTATATATGTATGAGTAACTATAGTAGCTGGTACAGCAAGTGGGAAAACTAGAGGCCTTGATTTTGAATCCTACCCCCCTAACACTGGGGCAAATCAATTATTTTTAAATAAGGGAGTTGAACTCTTAGTCCCTTCAAACTCTAGCTCCTATTCCTTCCTTTTCCTCTGTTACATGGAGAAAAGACAGACAGAGACAGACCGAGAAAGATATATTGGCTACATTCCTCTGGGCAAATCATTTACCTTCTCAAAGCTGGGGGCCATCTCTAGTCATCCTGGTCTACATTTTGTCACTGGAACTAGATGACTCTGGAGGAGAAAGTGAGACTGGTGACTCTACATAGCCCTTCCTCACTTAAATCCAATTCACTCACAAGTCATGGCATCACCTTCCTGATATCACAGTCCTCTTCTAGAATGAAGGACAAACCACAACAAGTTCCATAAGTATATACTGGTGAGAAAGTCCCGTTTGCTTGGTTGCCGGAGTTTCCTCTTCCGGGATTCCCGTGTCCGCAAAATCACAAATTGCATCACTGTCCTCTATAGAGAGAGATGGCCTTGTGCTTTTCTCAACACAATTATTTCTCAGTATACTTATTCTTCCTCTCCTTTGTAATAAAGAAAGACAGTCAAGAAAAACGAATCAATATCATGAACACATCTGCCTTCAAATGGCACATGAAGCATCTGTAGTACACCCCTCCCTCCCCACAGCCACCAAAGGGATTAAAGGGGTGTTCTATTATTTGTGCTCTGGAATCAATGTTGATCATTGCGTATAATCTGAGTTCAGCTGCCTTTTTCTGTCATTTTCACTAGCATTATTGTAGTCATAATATATAATATTCTCCGGGTTCTGCTTTCTTTGCACTATATCAGTTCTGTCAAGTATGAATTCTTCATATTCATTATTATTTCCCCACACTTTATCCGTTCTGTCAAGTATGAATTTCTCATATTCATTATTATTTCCCCCTAGGCCAGCCACAACAGCACCAAGCAAGGCCCCACTGGCGCCTGTCCCAATGTAGACCAGGAGGCCACCTCCTGCCTTCTGACAAGGCTCTCAGACACCTCAGGACATTCTTCTTCCTCCTCGTGTCTGCTATGAGGCAGGCTTCCAGCGTCTCACAAGATACAGCCATACTTTGCCTGCCACAATCTCAGATAACCACATTTAAGTCCATGTCTCCTCCATCCTTAGAGAACTTCCACTAGATCTCCTGATCTGTGCTAGCTATAAATCTATATCCCTCTCCTCCTTCTTGACTAAACTCCTAGCGAGAATCATCTATACTAGGTGACTGAACTTTTTATTTGCTTATTTCTAAGTCCTCTGCAGTCAGACTTTCAAACTCATCATTCATCTAAAACTGCTTTCTCCAAAGTTGCCAAAGATCACTTAATTTTAAAATCTAATGACCTTTTCTCAATCTTTATCCTTCTTGACTATTCTGTATTACTTGAAAATGTTGGTCACTTTCTCTAGATTCTCTCTCTTCTCTAGGTTTTTGAGACATAACTGCCTCTTCATTCTCATCCTACCTGTATGACCATTCTTTATAGGTCTTCTTTACTGATTTTACATCCATATTATGTCCAGAAACTGAGTGCTCTCCAAATCCTGTCTTTGACCCTCTTCATATCCTCTATAGCATCTTCCTTGGTGATCTCATCAGCTACCAATAGGTTCAATTATCTCTATGCTGATGATTCCCAGATCTCCATAGCCTACATTTTCCTGACCAAGCTCCATTCCCTCATCACTAACTGCCTATTGAATATTTTGAACTGGATGTCTCATAAGCACCTGAAACTCAACATATCCAAAAATAGATTTCAATATCTTTGTCCCCAAATCCACCTATGTTACAAATTTCCTTATTACTGGTGAGTTAACTACCATCCTCCCAGTTAGCCAGATGTTAACTTCAGTGTTATCCTCAATTTCTCATTCTCCCTTACTTCATCTTACCAATCCTTTGTCAAATCTTGTCATTTCTACTTCCAGAACATCTGTCATATGACATATAGTCATCTACTTATTTCAAAATCTTACTTCTTCTTAACTAGGCTTTTGTCTTCTAAATGTTCTTTACCTTACCTCTCTCTTCAATCCATTCAATACTCCACTGATGTACTAAAGTGATTTTCCTAGAGCATAGGTAGCTCCCTATTCAATAATCTCTACTTGTTCCCTATAGGGTCAAATATAAACTCTTTTGTTTTAGCATTTAGAGTCTTTTACAACCTGATTCCTTCCTGTTGTTCCATTCTCATTCATTATTTCTCTCTACCCATTCCCCAGCCCAGCCATACTGGTCCACTTGCTGTTTCTCACACACAAAGCTCCAGACCCTCACTCCATAATTATACAACCTATGCATTGTCTATCCCTCATGTCAGAAATTCTTTCTCTCCTAATTTCTCTGCCTTCCCTTGGAATTTAGTGACATATCACTTTCTGAAGAGGCTTTTCAGCTCCTTCTCACCTTCTCATTTGTGTCTTTCTAAAGTCACTTTGACTTCATGGATTTTGCAGACATCTATTTATATACATATGATTTCTGCCATCAGAATATAAGCTCTTGAGGGCAGGTACTACACATTTTTTCTTTGTATATTCAGTGCTTATCATAGTGCTTGACACTTAAAAGTTTGCTTATGGCGTAATTGATTACTTATAGCCAATAATAACGTATGCCATCCCTATGCCACAATTCATTTAGTTTACTCCCCAAACAGTAGACATTCCCTTTGTTTCCATTTATCGGTGAACAACTTGGCCAAGGTGATATGTAGAAAATATAGCAGATCTGGGATTTTGACCAGACTTTCTGAGCAGTGTTCATGTTATTATACCAGCCTGCTTCTCTTTAACTGAACTAACCTTTAAAGTTCCTTCACCTGGAGGAGGCAAATAATGGTATTCCTTCTTCACAAAACCTGACATACATAATCCATGAGATCCTTTGTCAACAGAGTCAGGATTGCTAACTTTGTGGAACAACAGGGAAAAGTTTGAAGGGCCAAAGTTTTAAGATTTTCCTAGGATGTCCTCTGACCACTGTCCAAAATAGTTGTACCTAGTAGTATTGTAGTCTTATTAGTAGAGCTTATTGATATAGAATTAATCAAACAATAAATATTTACTAAGCACTCAGGATACCTAGTACTATGCTTGGCATTATATAACTGTATAAGGTATGCTCTCTGCTACAAGGAGTTTGCAATTGAATAGAGAAACTGACATGCATGAGACAGAGAACCATCTCTGGCTTCCTTCAAGTCTCATCTAAAATCTTACTTCTGTAAGAAACCTTTCCTCATCACCCCTAAATACTAATGCTTTCCCTCTTTTTCTCCAATTTTATGTATGTATACAATATTTACAAATACGTAATATAATATAATACTTATTTAAAGTATGTAACATTGCTTTTATAGTTTTATATACATGTGTGTATTATACACATACATACATATATACATACATGCATATATTGCTTTACATAGTTGTTGACATGTTTTTGCTCCTATTAAAGTATGAGCTCCTTTAGATCTGGAACTGCTTTTGCCTTTCTTCATAGCCTAAGTAAGATTCAGGCACTTAGTATATTGCCTGTCATTTTCAGAAATTCTTCAGTCATATCTGACTCTTTACAACCCTCTTTGGAGTTTTCTTGGCAAAGATATTGAAGTGATTTGTCATTTCCTTCTTCAATTCCTTTTACAGATGAAGAAACCAAGACAAAGAGGGTTAAGTGACTTTTCCAGGGTCACACAGTTAGCAAGTGTCTGAGATTAGATTTGAACTCAGGAAGATGAATCTTGGTTGCTTGGAAGAAGAATCTTCCTGATTCCAGGTCCAGCACTCTATCTATACTTGCCTGGCATATAGTAGGTGCTTAATAAATGATTATTGACTATTTGTTGGCTTGACTTAAATAATACTTATTTTAAGATCAGCTAAAGAAAAGATTTAAGAAGACTAGAACAGACTCAAAGGCAATTATGTTCAATACTTTTTTTCTTTCTCCCCAAATAGCCACTTAGTAGTAAACCTCTAAGCCTCAACACTTAGGCCACACAGAGCTATGTGCTGTGGAGTCAGTGTTCAATGGCAGGTTGTATTCAATGATGTAGAGCTGAGTGAGCATTAGACATAGTGGTTATTCAATGTAAAGTGAGACACAGGCGTGATTCTCACCAGTCCTTGGTGAAACCTTACCGCTGTAATAAAGGCTTGGGTTTGGACTGTAGCTGAAAGCTACTCAGTTATTTTTTCTTCATCTTCCAAAGTCAATTTGGGTCATCTGTGGAAAATACCTCCAACCTGCCGGACATTTTCACTTGGATGGTCAGTCATCACTTCTAATTTAATAGGTCCAATTCCAAATGAACCATCTTCCCTCTCAAAGCAATTTCCTCCTTATGTTTCTATTTCTGTGGATGGTGTCATTCTTCCAGTCACTGAGTTTCCTTTCTATTTCTCATCCTTTAGTTCTATTAATTGAACCAGATGCTTAGAGTGGGAAGGGATCTTAGAAGTCATTTAGTCCAGTCCCTTCATTAGACAGATAAGAAAACTGAGGTCCAAGAATAAGTGTCTTGCTTAAGGTACTAGAAGTGATATCAGAGAGAGAATTTGAACCAGATCCTTAAACCCCAGAGGCAATATTCTATCCTCTATACCAGACATGTTGATTCTTGCTTCATAATGCCGTTGTTATCCCCTCATATTCACTTCTCCATGTTATTATATAAACTAATTCTTCATTAGTTCACAATGAAATTATTGCCATGACAATGCTTCCTTACTTCAGTATCTACCCTTCAAACCCATCCTGCACTCTGACACCAGACTTTTTCCTAAAATACGAGCTTTAATATGTTTTACCCTTCCTCTAAAACTTTCAATGGCTACCCTTTGGCTTGCAAATAAATCCTTAGTTTGTCATTCAAGGGCTGCCATGATGCCCCCAACTTATATTATTATTCCTCTCTGCTTTACTAAGAACAGTTGTCTCATTCTACCAGGTGGTTTCTTAGCATTGTTTTCCCTTTGCCTGAAATGTCCCTCATTCTTTCCTCTACCAATCCTAATCATTCTCATTCTTCAAAGTCTTTATTATATTTTACTTCTTCCATGATGTCTTCCCTGACCCTCACAATTAATGTCCTCTTCCTTCTATGAAGTGATAGCATTTATTATCTAATCATCTCAATTTGCTCTTCACCCGTAATGCTTAAGGTTATCGGTTTATCTTATTTAAATTTTTATGTGTGTGCAAGGCATTGACTCTTTAAGAATGAAATTTAGCTACTGAAAAGGTGAGAAAATAAATGCAATCAGAAAAAAATAAATCAATTGAAGAAAAATGTAAATTAACGATTTTCACAGGTAAACATTTTGAACGGTGAAAGAGGCAAAAATTACTTTTATTTTTAAAAAATAGTTAAAATTTCTATTAAAGAACACAATTTGCAGAAAAGCTATGAGTATGTTAGCTACCAAAAGAGATAGAAAATGAACTGTGGCGTAAAGAAAAAGACTTAAATAACTTTGTAAATAATTTAAAGTGATTTGTGTTGTATGTGAAAATTTTAGTAGTTGAAACAAAGAAAAAAACTTTTGTTTATTAAAAACAAAAAAAAAATTGAAGTGTGACACAATCTTTTTTAAAGATATAGACAATGGAAGAAGACCACTCAGAAGACTGATGAATGATTAAGTATGTAGAACTCTAAGGTTTAAGAGATTAAAACAAAAAGAAAGATAAATAACTTCTCTGAAATTATGGGATGACTAAATAAGGACTGCTCATATCATAAGGAAGATTTCCCAAGTTTTTAACCTCATAAAGGAAAAATGGCTCACTGAGTCAAACTTTCAGTCCTTGAAAGTAGTCAGTAAAAGGTTGAAGAAGCATGGTTGGGCTGGAGCAGGAGAACAAAGAATAAACAAGGGATAGAAATTTCAACTATGTCCCTACTATGTGAAGAAACTAGCTAGAGGAGCAGCAGACAGAAAGGAAGTGTTCGGCTGATGGGTTGTCTTTTTCTTGGAAAAGAGCTTGTTTTAGCTGTTGCGCTTCAGCACCATCTACAGTTTGAGAGGGGGTGTCTCTCAGAAGTGTCTTGCTGCTGGCTGGACTTTGGTTTCAGAGGGAAAGGCAAAAAGAGAAAAGACAGGTCTTTCAGCTGCTTTGCTGTATAGGAAGAGATGCTGATATCTCATTTCTAATTAGATGATGCAGAATTCTTTGGAGTTGGCTGGGCTTTTCAGCCTTGGCCAAATGAACTTTGCATAATCCTGGTTTAAGGGGATCTTCTAGCCAATATAATAGATTAACACTTTCCAGAACACTTTTAAGGGTGATTATTAGTTAAAAGAACATGACAAGAAAAGAGAATTTGTTCAGCAGGAGAGCAGTGAACATCAGAAGAAAAGTAGTTAGCCGACAGTAGAGAAGCAGCTTCATTTAGTGCAGATGTTCCTGAAAAGAGCAATGACAAGACTTGCATTCCAGAGATGTGTTATCCCAAGCATATGGGTTATTCTCACCAATGTATCTGCATTTTGAATTTATGTGTGGCCCAATCTCCCTATAGATACTGAGTGCATTGGTTGGAGGGTTTGACTCAAGCTTATATGTGAACTGTGATGTATTAACTCTTGCATTTGTTTATATTGAATGCTTGTGATGTAATATTATTGTTTTTACTTTATTTGTAAGTAAATTGTTATGTATCATCATTGTGAGGAGCTGGTTTTAGGAAATGGAAGCTTACCAGTAGGAGCTTAAGAGTTATAGTGGTGGACTATATTATCTCACAACAGCATTACTCTGGGACTCTGAGAGCATTTAAGTGGAATTATTTAGTTGCAACACTTCTCTGGGGTAGGGAGAGAGAACCATCTTAGAGCATGAATGGGTGATCCACGTCCTATGAAAGGAGTAACATTTCATGGAGGATAACTCCACAAAAGTGTTTTATAAGTATAGCGCAGATCATACATGTTTCACCCCAGAATGCAAGATTTGTGCTAGGAAAAGTAAAGAATGTTGGGCAAAAGTAAATAGTTGCTTCTTTCCTCTCCTGTTTCAGGAAGCAGTCCTTGCTAATTTGAATAATTCTACCCAACTCCTAAGGAGAAATGAGGAGGTCTCGGAGGAAACCTGTGAGGAACTAGTAGAAAATACTTACATAGGAAAGAGATATACTATGCAGGTGCTGAATTAGAAAGGATACAAACTTCAATAAGCCACTATCAGTCAATATGTGTGAGAGGAGATACTTTCTTTTGCCCTTGGAGACTTCATACAAATGTGAAGTTTAAATCTAGGATGTTGTTGCTGTTGCTTATCTTTCGTTCTTGAAGAGGACCATGACATCATGGAGGTGATGCCATGATGCACAAATGAATTGGATTGAAGTGATGGAGGGCTGTGCAAAGTCAGCAGCCTCACTTTCTCTTCCTGAGATGTTTGGGTCCACTGGTGATCTATATCAGGATGACTGGAAACGACCCTGGATGCAGGAGGATAACTTGATCTTTTTAAAATAAGGTCTTTAACAGGTCTCAGTTTGAGGCAATGCCCATTCAATGATTGTCTAGGTAAGAAATGAGGCAGAGAATGGCCTCTTTATATAGTCTAAAAAAATGTCAATTTGGGAGGGGAAGACCCTCAGGAAGCTGCCCCACTGAGGACTCAACTGGAACTGGCTACCACTCCTCCTTTCTTTCTTTTTCTTTTCTTTTCTTTTTTCTTTTTTTTTCTTTTCTTTCTTTCTTTTTATCTTCCTTTCTTCCTTCCTTCCTATCTTCCTTTCTTTCTTCCTTCCTTTCTTCCTTCCTTCCATCCTTCCTTCCTTTCCTTTTTTCTCTTTCTTTTTTCATTTCTTTCTTTCTTCCTTTCTTTTCTTTCTTTAATGGAAGCACATGCTTTACCTCCAAATGTATTCTGATTAGACAATGATATACTGTCTACAGCCATCTGCTAGAGGTTTCAGAGAGCTGATGGAAAAGAGAGTGACCACTAGCATCTTGTGAGGAGTGCAAGAAAAGCAACATTATGTAGACAGATAGAGGAGCTCTCAAAGTGAACAACAAAGAGAAACTTTAGGCATTTCCACTGAAGCCCTATTCAGCACCAAAAGTCACTGAAACCATTTGCATAAATCTCTGGAAACAATCTTGCTCACTACTGAGTATTGTTATTTTCTGTAGGCTTTGATAAGTTCTGTCTATATCCCTTAATGTTGAATAACATTGTTCCTGTTATGAGCCTTGGGAAACTATGTGCTTGTAAAGAAAGCCATGAGACCATTCCCTGGGTGAGGATATCATATACAGAAGTTCATACATCTTTTAGCTGGGGGTAATAAACAAGAGAGATAGGAAATTCCCCAAGATATATCCCTTCCTTTCAAGAGGAAACTTTTGACTCAAGAATCACATATATTTCTTACGCTTGCCTACTGAGCTAACTCTTTTAGCTCCTCAGGCACAGTGACTACATTGGCTATGTTACATTTTTTCTTTTCTTCTGGCAACTCCTAGTATATTATAATCACATGGTCAACATTCAGTAAATATTTGTGGAATGGAAAAAGAGAATGAGGGCAAAGATAATGTGCCATCTTTTACATAATCAGTGAATCAACAATCATTAATTGAGTGCCTATATGTACTGGGGAGTTTAAAAACAAATATGAAAGAGTTCTTCCCCCTAAAAGCTTAAATTTTATCAAGAGAGATAACACATATTCAAATACATACATACATATATAATTTTACAAAGTAAATACCATACAATATAATTTGACAGGAAAGAGGCACTAGCATCTAAAGGAAACTGGAGAGAATCTTTCAGTAGGAAGTGATGCTCAAAGTAAGCCTTGAAAGATACTAAGAATTCCATAAGGTAGAGATGTGGAAGACAGTCTATGCATGGGCAAAAGCCTATGCAAAGGCAACATAAATTTCTATGCTATCTCTGACTAATATTTCTTTATGTTTATACCTCAAAATAAAATGTGTGTCTCTTTTAAACTACATTTTACAAAGTTATTTATGAATGGAAAACTGTGGTTCTTAATCCAATATATCCACTCTTATTTGAGGACATCATCTAAATTTACTCTCTTCTCAGATTTAACCAAAGGCACTATTTGGTATGCACTAGTATCTGCCAATGTTCCTTTACATATTGGGATCCAATTACCCATTCCTATTTTCTTAAACCATTGAAAATTTTTAAGTTCTAGGGAAAGTAAACTTTAAAAAATATCATAGAGAATGGAATTAAGCAAGGATGAGGTTTGTCATTATTTTAATCTGTGTCTTTGAATGAAGAGAAAATGTTTCCTTTTTAACTGTAACCTGAAGGGATACCACACCTAGAAGAAATTACAAATCCTTCCCTAAAGTTGCTTAGTGTAAGCACTAATCATCCATCGACTTTCAGTGACTCCCAAAGTGATGACACCACAATCGTTTCACTGGGAAATGGAAGTGTTAACGTCCTGTGTTCTGCTGAGTTAGAAACTGAGCAAGCTGGAGGGTCCTACCACAAACTCCAAAGACCTGGTTGGTTATACCACATACTACACACACCCAATCCATGGAAATTATAACCTAGCTAAAACCTTTCAGCAAATAATTTTAGAATGATGAGCTTCAGTCTCAACAAAAGATTTTCAGGATTCCAGAACCACAGAATAGAATGCAACCACAAGTGCCTATGTGTGAACATTTCTATGTGTGTGTGTGTGTCTGTCTGTCTGTGTGAGTATGTGTGTGTGTGTGTGTGTGTGTGTGTAGAGAAAGCATAATCAGAATGTAAAGTTGGAAGTACAGAATATTTTTCAAATGCTAATTTATTTATGCTATCCTGCTATCCAAAAATAAAGATAATAAACCAAGAGAGTATTGGCACACAAAGACAAGAGCCATAATTAACATTGTGCAAATAGGCCTTTGCATCAGGGCATTAATAGTGGAAAACAGCAGGGCATACTGCTTTCCTAGGAAGGCATACTTCCTCCCCGCATCAACTAATGACCCGAAAACTTACCTTGAGGTCCAATCTACCCTGCAGCTAAACTTTCTTGCCCCAATTAGACTTCTCACCTGGGCCTTAAGAAAAATTTCCATATCTGTGGTCTTCTTTCTCCCCTTATCTTCTATTATATTCCACAGTTTATCTTTTATTTATGGGTTATACTATTCATGGAATCCCAGGTAAATTTCCTTTTTTCAACTTTCTCAAACCTATAGGCCTACAGAAAACACAACCAAATTCTAAAACTTCATTCTAGGGACTACATCTCCTACCATCAAGACAACTTGGCTGACCCAATTTTTATTTTGTCATGATAGCCTGGGAAAACTATGATCCTTATGCTATCTCTGTACATCCTGTCTTCATGGATAGCAATTTTAGCTTGTATAGATTGTATAGGTTGTTCTTTTTTCTTTTGTAACACTGTTACCTTTTCCTTCTTTTCTGCCAATTTCTTTTCTACATTAGTATTTTTGTGTTTGAAACATGTTATTCACAGGATTTTCACTGCGCAATTTTGGTTCATTTTTCACTGATAGTACTGTACTTACATATGAAATTTTAATTCTCTTTGATATTTGTTGTTGTTGTTTTTAGAATATTTTCTGTTGGTTGATCTGCTTGAGATCTAGACTTTTATCCAGATTTTCTCATTTGGTTTTTCTTCTTCTCGATTTTTTGTTGTATTCCCAGGCACTTGACTCTGATTTCTCTCCTCAATCTGGCCTCTACTCCTTCCACTCCTGCATAAGCCTCTGAAACTAAGTATACTAGTGGTCCTCAGACTTCTCAAACTGGGGGCTGTTCTGGTTGTCTATTCCCAAGTCAATGTCCCATTGTAAATTTGGGGTTGGGAGAAGATGGGCACCAGCTGAGGATAATGGAAACACTAACCACAGAAGAGGTAGATTTAAAGAAATAGAGACCCAAGGAGGCAACACTGGAAACAACATAAAACAAGCAGTCTTGGCCTTGACATATGAGGCTACAGTGGAGAAGGGAGGATGCTGTCTATTATCACAGCTCTTGAAAAAAAGAAGTTTTCTTGAATATATACTGGGGCAATCATTGGTCCATACATCAGAGCAAGGTGAGGAATGCTTCCTATGTCAATAGAAGTCAGTTTGAATGAATAGTTATCAGGCAGTAATTTTCATGAGCATTTAATTGCATCTCTCTGTCTATCAGAGCTGCAACTGGAATTTTGAATCTGAGCCAAGGCAAACAAAATTCACCTGTAGGAAGTGATACTTAAATAGGCATCTAATTCAGTTGAAGTGAGCCTAGGGTATGAATAGAAAATCCCAAGGCATAGCAAAGCTGCTTTTGGGCATGAGGAGTTAAGAATAGGGGAATGAGGGTGAGACCAGCCTGGGAGAAGGTCACCTGGTATGGACAATGAAAGAAGCAGTCACCATCTGGTAGCTTCATATTTTAACTAATTATCCTTGCTAACTATTTGCTGAAATAATTTATTTTATGATGCTCAAAGAATGAAAGTTGTCTGTTCCTTTGTACATTTTAATATGATGGGGAAAAGTCCCATTTGTTCTTATCACTTAATGTTGGGGTCAGTTAAATGGTACAGTGGATAGGGTTCTGGGCCTGGAGTCTGAAAGACTTGAGTTCAAATCTAGTCTCAGACACTAAGTGACTACACAAGTCACTTAATCTCTGTCTCATTTTCCTCAACTACTAATTGTGAAATGGGTATAATAAAAGTACCTACCTCCCAGGGTTGTTATAAGGGTCAAATGAGATAATATTTGTAGAGTGTTTGGCACGTAGAAGGTTCTGTTTGTTATTCCCTTTCCCTGATGTCTCTATATTGCACACAGATCTTTAACTTGAAACCAATGCCTGACTTTGAATCCCCCACTTTTGATTTTATCCTTTGATAATCACAGCCGTGGGGTAGCCTGATTCATTATCTAGGCTGACCTCTGATTCATACTTACGCTTTGGCCCCTGCTATTCCATGCAGGGGGGCAGCTAGAGGCACAATGGATAGAGTTCTGGGTCTGAAGTCAAAGACTCATCTTCATGAGTTCAAATCTGGCCTCAAACATTTATTAACTATGTGGCTCTGAAGAAGTCACTGTTTGTCTCAGTTTCTTTATCTGCAAAATGAGTTCGAGAAGAAAACAGCTCCAGTGTGTTGGTCAAAAAACCTCAGATGGGATCACAGAGCCAGACACAACTGAAAACAACCGAACAACAGTTCCATGACAACTGTTCTGTAACAATCCCCTACCCATGCACCATGTCCTCAGGACAAGTAATTGCCCTAACCCAGCAGCATATTTGAGCCCTTTGTGAAGGAAATGATATTCACTAGATCCGTAGAGCCAGAAGAAATCGGGGTAATGTCTTAATGCTAGGAGGTAATCTCCTTGAGGGTAGGGAATGTTTCTTTTTTATAGCCCAGTGCCTATCACACAGTAAATGGTAAACAAATGTTTATTGATTGATGGACTGATAGTGCTTAAAGCCAATATGGTTTTGGGATAGTGGAAGGATGTTACCATGCTATCGTTTTCTTTATGTAACTTTTAACTCTTCTCTCCTACTTCTGATCAAACGCAAATTTCTCCAGAGAACCCATTCCACATCACCATGCTCTCTTGATATGATAATTTCACTGTACTAACCCTAGTCAGACTTCATTTGGAGTATGGTTGGATTGTGCTAGATGACCTCTGATGTCCTTTCCATCTCTAAAATTCTATCATTCAAGGAGATTCTCTAATTTCTTCCTCCTTCCTTGGCCCTATGTTTCTATTTCCCTTACCAGAAGCAAGAGATGTGTGAAGGGATGTGGTCTGGATTATAAATATGGTCAGGCTTGGGGCCAAGAAGTGGTCAGAGTTGCTGGGGAAATACATTATGGTTCCTTCCCGTACACACACATACACACACACACACAGAAAGAGGGAGAGAGAGCCAGAGAGAGAAAGAGAGAGAGATTGTAAATTGTATTTCTCTTTAACAGCAGGCATCTCCATATTTAATCTTGCTAGAAGTCTGTTCTACCACACTTTTCAATATCCACTAGAAAAATACAGTGAATTAGCTTCTGCAATAAACTATCAAACATGCAACATTTTCTTATGATGGAAAGAACACTGGAGTCAGAGGGTCTGGGTTCTAATCCCACCTTTGATCTAATCTCAACTGTGTTCCCCTGGATAAGTCATTTAATACCCCCCAACCCCACCCCGGGTCTCAAGTTCCTCATCTGTGAAGTAAGGGGATTATACTAGACAACCACTCAAGTCTCTTTCAGTTCTACATTTGTGATCCTATGTTCCTTCCAGATTACAATGTGATGTCTCAGTAATATCTATCATCAGGAGAAATTGCAAGGTTAAGGCTGTGTCTACATTCATGATGGTAACATGTTTGCGGAACTATAGATAAATTCTGTATGTTCTGTATATATGTATATATTCTGTACATAATGTTAACAAACATTAATTGGTTCCATGAAAATGTGACATCGGAAAAAACAACCAATAGGGGCAGTTTATGTTTTGATGTACATGGTGACAGCACACTGAAATGGGAGGGGCCTATAATGTTGCTAGATCTTAAGCACTTGCTTTTGTTGTCAGCAGCGTTCTGATTTATGTGCTGGATGATCAGCAGAGTTCAGCAGCATAAGAGTTTTGTGACATTACGACGGGGTTTGAGTTGAGTATATTAATGACTTCATTGCAGAACAGCATTTGTTGGAGCAACATTATTCATTTAACAAATGTGTGAGCACCTACTTTGTGCAGAGTTCTAAGATACATATGGGGAGAAAAAAAGCTAGATAACACACAGTTCTTACCTTTATGGATCTTGCAGTCTAATGGTTTATGTAAGGTATTATTGAATTTTGAATATAACCATCTCAAGTGAATGGATCCAGCTATATAACTAAAAGGGTAATTGTTTGTACGGCATAATTGAGATCTAAGTCTACCATGTGGGTTTCCGATGATCATGCCACCATTTCTGTGGATGAAGATGGATCAATTTCAGCAAAAGTTGTAGGTGAAGTCTTTGTTCTAATAATTCTGATGCCAATTGTATTGACACAGCTGTTCCACTCTGTACCAACATCACTCATATGGTTTGTGAGGCAGTCACTAATTGTAGAGTTTTTTGTTTCTCTGTTTCTTAGACTCCCTCCAAGTATACATTATGACCCTCCAAGTATATTTGCTTAAAAAGAGCTCTGTATTTCTGATTTCTTCACACTCTCTCTGTCTGTCTCATATGATTCCATTATAATGCTGAATTATTTAATATGACATTTCAAGGTATCATTGCAATGTTGCTTTTTCTCTAAGACTTTGAGCCTGGTTTAATTCCTTTGAGCTCTATAGAGTTTGGCCATTAGGGACCCCTTTGGGCCCTTTCTTGGTTCAAGGCACTCTTTGTTCTTTTGCTATGATTATATCTAGTGATGATTTTTCTGGTACCTAAAAACATTACCCTAAGTGCATGATCTTTACCCATCTGGGAAGGGCAAGAGAAGATGTTTGCCTTGAGGCAGTTAAGTGGTAAAGTTAGGTAGATAGAGTTCTGGTCCTGGAGTCAGGAAAACCTGAGTTCAAATCCAGCCTCCAATATCTATTAGGTTTGTAACTTTGGACAAGTTGCCCAAACTCTGCCTCAATTTCCTTGACTGTAAAATGGCAACAATAATGTCTGCCTTCCAGAATTGTTATAAGGATCAACTGAATTAATATTTGTAAAACAACATAATGCCTGGCACATAGTAGACACCTAATACATGTACATTGGTGAATGCTAGTGTAGACAATTTTTGTTTTCTGTCAGACACTTAAACTTACAATTATTACCAATGGTTGGTTCTCTCCCTTCTCTTTCTTCCTGTTGTCTATTCTATATACCTTATACTGCAGGTGTCCTATGTTCTCTAATGTAGAATCTTTGAAAAAAAGAGGGAGGCTCAGAAGGTATTGTCAATAATGTAACAATTACTTGTTAAGGAGCAGAAACACAACAGGAGAAGAAATCTCATGGGTTCACACACTTCAAAATACTAATACTCCAGATCCTATCTCAAACACTAGGAACAATAATTTCCCTATTAGTTAAATTCTGCTGAAGGGAGGGAGGCAAAGAGCATATCACACAAATCTACCTTCTGTTATGCTAACTTTGAATCCCAGTCAACTAGCATTATTATCAAAATAGGTGCAAAAATCATATTTATATTACCTCATCCAAGGTTGTATCTCTCGTCTGATCACCTGTGCTCTTCAAAGTCACACTCCAGTCTGGTTTTTCCATCACCTAACCCATTCTGATGTGGCCCATGGAATCCCTACTCTACCATCCAGAATTTCACCTACACTCTTGAACTTTCAGTCAGTATTTCTTATTTCAGTGGAAATCTGCCTTTCCGTTGAATATATCATATCCCTTGTCATCTTCCTTTCTATTAGCCACTCCCATTTCCTGAGGCTCAGAGGAAATACAGGAGTTATGGTCATTTTCCTTGCTGCTCATGACAATTTCCAGATAGTTCTACTACCATCCCTTAAAGACCTTGCCTCTCTCAAGAGCTTTGCTATACGCTTGTGTCACCCTCTCCCCATCCTCATTATTGTCAAAATGTCATCCTGCTCATTTTTCAATGACTATAACTTTAATGAAGATCTTCCTCTAAACCTCATTGTCTTACATCTTTAGGACTTCAATGTTCATATTGCTAATTCCTCCTAAAACACTTTAGGCACACAATTATGCTTCCAAAATCTTGGGATTGAATGACCTCCAAGATCTAGATCTTTGAAATTTCATTCCCTGTATGCCATTCTCATTCTTCTAAAGGACCCACTCTCATTCACACTGACTCTCCTTTTTATATTTGATAAGTCCTTACCCCTGGGATCATCATAATATCCCAGGTCATCTTGTTTTTTTCCATTAGTTTCGCTTGCTTCCATATTCAGCCTACAAATTACCACTTTATTTTTTTACTAGGTAGTATGATAGAATAACTTGTCCCCATGACCTTTTCTATTCTGATCCCCATAATTCCTGCACACCCCCAACCTTTCCCATTCGATTTCTCCTCTCCTTCTCCAGATCTGCTAAGCATCACTGTAGAAAGTCACAAAGTTGAACTGACTTTACCTATTACAAAAGTATGGCACATGACATTTGGTCCTTGACTAGATTTAGCTGTAGCTCCATAATTCTACTCTTCATTTTCTTTCTCTTACCACCACACACACACACACACACACACACACACACACACACACACACACACACACACACACATACACACACACACACACACACATACACTTGACCTAATATCCTATATTACTGAGAAGCCATTTGTATGAAATTTCTCAGCACCCCTTCTTTCCTCAAAACTGCTCAATATCCCCACCTCTTTTTTCCCATTCCTTTCAGTAATAGAAAAACCATCCCAACTACTAATGAAGGCTAAGCCCTCTCTCTGTGTTTAATTCCCTGATGCATTTATCTTACAATATATAGTCATCTCTGTTGGTGTCTTATCCCTTTACTATTATAAACTGTTTCAAAATAGGGATTATGTCTTATATAAACACTATATTTCTGTACCTAGCATAGTCTTCCATAAACATAGCAATCATTAAGAAATATTTATTGTATTTTGTTGGATCTGTCCGATCTCCTTGCTATGGATACGCCTGACATCTGCTTGTAGAGAGCCCTGGGCAATGACAGTCTCTAGATTTAACATTTTTTTCTTTTAAAGAATGTTTATAATTATTTCAAAATATTGGTTCTGCCATAAAGAGTACATTTGGAGGCCTATCGAATTCTGGATAGAAGATTTTAAGAAGAATATTGATATTCTATATCATATTCACAAAAGAATGGCCAGGAAGATAAAAGGAATTAATGCAAGGGAAATCAGATTTTTTTTCTGCTTGGCTCCAGAGTATAGAAATTTGAGCAGTGGTTGAAGTCAACAAAAGGCAGATTCAGTCTCTATGTAATGAAATTCCTAATAATTAAAGTTATCTGCAAGTAGACATGACATAGTGGGCTCTACCTTATCTGAGCAATAACTAGCATAAAGTGATTGGAATTTTATCTCAGGGATCCAACTTCCCAAACCTGACCCCAAACTTCTATGCCTTTTGAAGGACATTTATCACAAGATACTTTTAAGGTCTTTCCAGCCTCTCTTCTTCCACAAGAGCTTTTTCCCAGTTTCTTATTCTATCAGTCAACAAGAAGTTGCCCAAAGCACACTGGCCATCCTTTCTTCTCCTCCACCTTCTCCTCCTCCCAGGGATTGCCAGGAGCAATCATACCATGAGGTTCCAGCCCTTTCCCAGAGTCTTACTTCTCTTAGAATCTCAGCAGAAAAAACAGACTCAAACATATAAACCAGGAAGTCATCTGCTCAGAGGTAGTATTTAAATTAGTTTGTCAAGGGAGACAAGGCAGAGAGTGAGAGGATGAAGTCCAAGGATATAAAACCTTGGGCAACAATCACATTGAAATTAAAGCACTGGAAAAAGAATGAGAAACCAATGAAAATGATAGAGAATGGAAGTAGAAGAACAAGAGTTCAAGTGCAAGGGGTAGAGGAGAGAATGTGTAGTGAGAAAGTAAAACTATAGAGATGGCATGTCCAGAAAGTTTAGTTTTCTGGACCTCTCTTATCCCAATACTTCATGCCACCCTTACTCCCATGACCTTCACTTTCTACATCCTTTTAAGAGTTGCTTGAAAGGACTGAACCCATTCAGAGCAAACTGTTTTCTGAGTATCTCTCTCTTTTTGTTTCCTCTCAGGGATTGCCTGGTGAGACTGAAGGACCAGATGTCACTTTCCTCAATGTCCCTCTCCTCCTATCACTGTTTCCCAGGAGTTGTCTGGCATAACTGTCCTCAGTGATATCATTCTACTTATCCCTGCCCACATTTTCGTCTAAAGTGAAAGAATTCCTACTTACAACTTGCTGATTCACTAGAGGCCTTTATGTACAGGCTTACAAAACAACTTGTGAATGAGAAAGGTATTCTTTGTCAGGGCAGCTAGGTGGTATAGTGGATAGAGTATCAGAACTGGAGTCATGAAAACTCATCTTCCTGAATTCAAATCTGACCTCAGACATTTACTGTGTGACCTTGAATAAGTCATTTAACCCTGTTTGCCTCCATTCTCTAATCTGCAAAATGAGCTAGAGAAAGAAATGGCAAACCACTGAGTGTCTTTACAAAGAAAACCCTAAATGGGGTCCCAAAGAGTCAGGTGTGACTGAAAACAACTCAATGACAACAATAAAAATATTTCTCACACAAGTTCTGCAGGTTCCTTTCGGTTCTGAGGGGGAAAACAAATAATCTGCTTTACTTTAAACTTAAACTTTGGATTTCAAGTCAGAGGACCTGGGTTCAAATTCTGACTCTGCCGTTTGCTACTCCTGGGAGACTTTGGATGAATCCCATCAATTTTCTGGGCTTTCATTTTCATAACTGTAAAACAAGTGGATGGAATAGATACCTTTGAAAATCCCTTCCATGCCTAAATCTATTATCTTAATGAGCTCAATTTTACCTTTTTTGAATAACTTAACAGTAATTTGTTACTGAATTTGTTACTGAACCTTTCAAGACAAACATGGACACAAAGTTTTCTGTGTTTGAGAGTGGGGAGCTTTAAGTGAAAATATTTCAAGGTCCCCAAATTTTTGAGTCACAAAAATGAAACTTGGCATCCTTTGATGTGAACAGTCCTTAAGTCCACCCTGGAAAACAGACCAAATTATATCCTACTATTATCTTATGTACCATAAATAATGGTCAGGCCAGGAGGAATATTCATTTATTACAGCTAGGTCCCTATGTCTATAAGGCCTCTGTCATCTAGGCAGTAGTGCCTTAAACTGCTCCTGAGTAGAGTCTACTTGTGTTCTCTTTTTTTAAGGAGAAATAATTGACAACATGAGTGTCTCTAGTCAACCCCTTCAGGTAGAGCTGAATGAATGAATTAATAAAAAAAATTACTATGTACCAGGAAAAGTATACTGTATATGCTGAGGAACTTTAAAATCATAAAAGTATATTACCCTTTAAATAGACTGAAAAAAAACCCAACTGCACCTTAAAACTTCAGGCTGTACATGGGGGATTTGGGAAATAGAGTATTGTTTAATGAGAACAATAGATCCAAAGCTTTCCTCTTATGGTTTTTCTAGAAATCTTACCAACAAAGCAACTACTGGGAAAGCTGGTGAATCTTTAAAGACATCTGGAATTGATAAGAGATGACATAGGACCATTATTTGTCCTATATGAATTCAAAGAAGGCTTCTTGTCAAGTATTTTACTTTATTTTTTTTTCCTAAAGACACTTGTACTTCAACAGAGTATAGCTCATTCTTGTAGGCAGATGTAAATGATAGATGAATATGGCAGATGGCCATGATTTAAGTGTTCTCACCCTCCAAAAGCTGAATTATAGCAATATGCTGTGAACTACACAATGGTTTTCCTAAAACAAAAGCCACAGGGATTTTTAAGTCAAAGTATAGCATGTTTTAATATACAATATTACAATGAAGAAACATAAAATTATAAACCTGGAAAAGGATCACAGAGATCATAGACAATTTAACCTTTGCTCTCACTGTCTCCATTTTATAGATGAGGAAACTGTGGCACAATATCACAATGGCAATCTATCTGAATGTATCGCTTATTCATTTCATTCACACTGCCTTCTCTGAGTAACATTCAACCAGCTAGAATTACTTACTATATGCCAGGCACTGTGCTAAGTGCTAGGGATACAAAGAAAAAACAAGAACAGTTAGAACTCTATTCAAAGGAGTTCAGCTGAAAAGGAGAAGAAAAATAGAATATGATAGCTGCCAGGCATGCTAAAATTCAGTAAAAGGTTTGGTTTTTTGTTGTTGTTGTTTTTTAAGGATGGGGAAGACTTGAGCAAATTTGTAAGCATCAGGGAAGACAACAGTAGACAGAAAAGGATTAACCATTAGAGAGTGAGTGGAGATGACAGTGAGGAAAATCTGCCAAAGACAGGAATTGAAGGAATCAAGACTATATAGAGAGGGTTTGACTTTGATAAGCAGAAAGACCACTTCTTCATCAGAGACTGGAGTAAAGAGGAGATAGTGAGGAAACATGTCTCAGTAATGTGAGATGGAGACAAAGGAAGAAGAAGCTTTTGAGAAATGGTCTATTTTTTTCTAGTGTAGTAAGAGGTACAAACCTCAGAAGAAGTGAGGAGACCACATGGAATGAGATATTTTAAGACAGAAGAAAAAGTTTGGCAAAATTTGTGGTGAGTAAGATAGGCAGTCCAACAGTTCATTTTTCTTCAACCCAGAATCTACATATATATGTACATATGTACATGTATGTATATTTGCATACATATATATAAAAGAATATAGTTTATATACTATACATAGCACATAAAGCATAAAACGTATGGAAAGAGAGAGGAAGGAAGGAAGGAAGGAAGGAAGGAAGGAAGGAAGGAAGGAAGGAAGGAAGGAAGGAAGAAAAGAAAGAAAGAGAAAAAGAACTATATCTCCCTATCTGGGCGAGACTGGAAATGCCATAGCCAGTCATGGGCTGGACTCCACTGTTGATGAGCATGAAATGATGCTCCATTTCTAACCTGAAATATTTCTTCCCTCCCTAGGCAGAATGGTAGCCTCCTACTCCTGGGGGGTAGGAGGCTACCCCCCAGGAGTATTCATGTCATTCAACAAAAACACAAATATTGAAATAATCTTCTCAAAGCAGTCAATACTCCTACTCCAGCTGATCAACTTTATTCTACTACGCTTATAACTCTTGAACTTAAATGATCTACCAACTTCTGTCCCTTCCTAGTAGCAGGGACTATAGGCACAAGCCCCTACACCATCTATTAATATAATGTGTTTTTAAATAGTCACTGAATTAGAATTGGGAGGGACCTCAGAAATCATCTAGGTCCATCCCATATCCTAAAAACAATACCAAAAATAACACACTAGACAGTCAAGCTTTTACTTAAAGGTCTCCAGTGAGGGTGAACCTCCAACTACCTCCAGGTTTGGCTCTTTCTGTTTTGGATAGTTTTAATTGTCCTTGCTAATTTTTTCCTGTGGTATCAAATCAAAATTTTCCTTGTAACATCCTTCACTCTTTGCTGCTCCACTCCTTGCTACTGGTTCTGGCCCTTCTGAGGCCAAACCAAGCAAGTCTAATTTTCATGGTTATCACATACCTCTTGAGTCTTCCCTTTCCCAAGCTAAACATCCCAATTTCCTCCAGTTGTGGCATGATTTCCAAGGCCCTTTACCACTCTGATTGCTCTTCTCTCAATTCTTTCAGGTTTATAGATGTCCTCTCTAAAAGACGGCACTTAGATCAGAATATAATGCTTAAGATGTGTCCTGACTGCGGCAGAGTGCTATAGTACTCTCACTTCCTTATTTGGGGAAGTAATGTGTCTTTTAAAGAAGTCCAAGATCACATATACTATGTACAAAATCAAGGAGAATGGCAGCAATGCTCACAGCACATTCAGATGAAGCATTTTCCTAGAGGTTCGAAACAGAATCAAATATAATCCCTTCTTTAATATTCCATTGTTAAGATTTCAAAGTCTATGCATAAGCTAGCATTTTGGGCATTCATAAAGATCCACGGGCCAGTAATGAAGTGTTAAGACTAATTCCTTAGTGAACCACAAGAACTTTGGTGTACTCTCCAGTTCACAAAAGTTAGAACCCAGAACAGGACTATTCTGAATACAAACATCTGCTATTTTGTTTATCTTTTGCCCAATCTCCTAATGACCTAGGCAGACAGGCATCTGCAATAGATCCCCTTCATCGAATAAAACTGTTTCAGGCCTTCTTTGGGTATTCCCTGGGACACTTTGTGCTGGACACAAGCAAGTCTAGGTCTAGATAATTGACTGCTTTGAGAAGATTATTTCAATATTTGTGTTTTTGTTGAATGACATGAATCAGCATTGGAACAGGAGTCTTCACTCAAGATAAGGAAGGATCGAAATGGGAAGGGAGGTATGGTAAAGATTCTGCTTTCTGTATTCTTCCTCAGGTCACTGCCAGGAGATGCAGAATCAAGTTAAAAACAATTAGGTGTATGGTGGGATGGAGGATAATGAGGGTATGGAAAGATTGAGAAGTCGGATTGAGAATAGTCTTTTCTCATATTACTGGCATCATAGGGGAAGGAAAAAGTTCCCTTTGGAGTTCCATCTTTGATGCTCTGTCTGCCAATATCCATCACCAGGTTTGGGCACATTATTGGTACCTGGAATTATAGCAAAAGATCTTGTCCCTGATGGCCTCTTTGGCATTCTGTTTAGGCCCATACAAGATAGACATATGCCTATTAATATGTTTGTTTTAACTTATTATTGAAATATGTCACTATGAAGCCTAAAAGGCTTACTGCTCCATTCAGCACATTTTGAGTTATATTTCTGAAAAAGCATGTTTGGGCAATGACACACAAATTACATGCACAAAGAAAATTAATTATTTACAGATATGTAGCATAATTATATGGGTTTATGTTATCCATCTGTGAACCCTACTCTCCCTTGGTGCAAACACAGCTTACTATAATAAATTTTAATAGCTTTAAGGAAAAATTATTGCGC